>OY292503.1:2091780-2729280 GCA_958496325.1 Nomophila noctuella | reverse complement strand
TGGTCGTCTGGAGGTCCGCGGTGCGATTCCTGGGTCGATTTTTTGTGATCACCAATCTGCATTTGGCACGCGTGGTGATTAAGCCAAAACCCATCTTTATAACGAAAATATAATTTCAAATGATGGAGGCCTGTGCCCTGCAGTGGGACAATATATAAATAAATAGGCTGATACTTTATTTGTACGACATTAATATCTTTAACCTTTCACCTGCGGAAGAGCCCACCCTCTTGTACCCCTCGTTTGCTGAGACTATAGGCCGAACAGAGAGCGCGCGCCTGGCGTCTTACAAATCTTTGAAAATCTCAATAAAATTGTTTGACACGCACTAAACAAAAAATTGTTTGTTGAAGCTAAATAAGTAGAGAAACTTATAATCGTTTTAGTATTTTTATAAATAATCTGTATATTTTTTTACAGCTAGTTGAATGCAGAGAACCTCAAAAAATTCGCCTCCTTTCTGAAGTTCAATTGTTTTTCAATAATTTTACAAACATATTCATATTTTTCCTGATAATATCCCAAAGTTCAATCTTTCCGCTATCTATTGATATATCACAATGATAGCTACAAACATTTTATGATTCACAAAAAAGTATTTGAAAACAGTAAACAACTTTCATTAACCGACTTCAAAAAAGGAGGAGGTTCTCAATTCGTCTGTATGTATATATTTTTTTTTTTTTTATGTATGTTCACCGATAATTTCGTCAAATATGGACGGATTTCAAAAATTTTTTTTTGTTTGATAGAGTTCAGTTCTGAGGTGGTCCCATTTTCACCAGTCCAGGATCTGATGATGGAATCCAGGAGAAATCGAGGGCAACCACCGAAAATTGTATGCTCGTATGGTGTTTTTGTTACGTAATCATGTCTTACTCAGGTATATGCTTCAGGGTGTCAACATTTGATGCTGCTGTCCTGATGATGATGCTACAGTACTCCTTAACGGTTAGGAGTTGGAAGGCAGAACTGCAATTGGTCGATGGAAACTATTTAGTAGTATGTAGGGCTTAAATGTTGCTTGTGAGGTATGCTTGAATCAACATCTGATGCTACTGTGCTGATGATGAAGCTACAGTACTCCTTAACGGTTAGGAGTTGGAAGGCAGAACTGCAATTGGTCGATCGAATGTATGTAGGGCTAACGTGATACTTGTGTATATTACATCCAGACCCACGGCGAGAAATCTCGCCGAGAAGTCTCGCTGGGCCTTCTCGCGAGAACAAGTAATTTATCCACACTCTCATTTACTTTAAACAACAACAAAGTTCCTATTAATAATTAAGTTCACAACGCTTTAACACAACTAAAAATCATGAAATAAAATGACTTTTAAAAAAAAAATTAAACCGACTTCAAAAAAATCGTGAACACAAAAACAAACTAAAAATTAAAAAATAATTCCTAATATCTATTACCTAATACTATAATTTTCCTAAACTATGTCAAAGTAATCTTAAACAAACTAACTGAAGTCGGTGCCTGGTCAAAAAAACAGAAGAGAAAAAGCACCGACTTCAGTTAGTTTGTTTAAGATTACTTTAGGAATAGTTTAGGAAAATTATAGTATTAGGTAATAGATATTAGGAATTATTTTTTAATTTTTAGTTTGTTTTTGTGTTCACGATTTTTTTGAAGTCGGTTTAATTTTGTCGCCATTTTACACTGTTAGGTAGTCTCACTTTTCGTATCTCTCATTTCGTAGTTTTCGAACATCTAAGTTTGGGAATGCATTTTTTATATAAATTAACTAATTGTTGTCATTTATAATGCGGAAAATATTCCGTACTTATAGAATTACACAATTTATTCACAATAATATTAATTATTAGTTGCTACGCCATATTTTTTTTCACTGACCTTATTTGACATAATTACAAATCTGTTCGTCGTTCTGTTGAAAGTGTTGCAAAGTATAAAAAATGAACTTTCTATCCATGTGCCACACTTACACTATTACTTAGAAAATATTTGAGAAACTAACATAAATATATTAGGAGTGAACGAGTAAATGAAAAAATTGTAGCCTTCTTTTCTTTGCATGTGTGTGTGCGTAGATTCAAGTGTGATAACTGCTTTGTCTCGGATCCGTTCCTAAACTTAGAGTCCATAAATGTTTAGTCTCAGATCTGATCCTTGACTTATACTTCCCATATGCTTAGTCTCAGATCCGATATCGAGTTTGCGGCGCTATCTGCTTAGGCTCAGATCTGTGCATAGTTTATAGGGTGTCCACCATTTATAGGGAATCATGACAATAATAGGTTAAATTTAATAAATTGTAATTGTGACAATTCAATTTTAACCTAATATTGTTATTGCAATGAAAGGAAGTAAAAAGACGAATAATAAAGACAATATTTTATTTTCAACATTTCTAACAATAATAATAATACCCCTCCGGCCGTATTTGCCATCGAGACATCGAGCTACTCACAACATTTCTTATATTCTAAAAATGAAGCTTTTTAGGGTTTCGTAGCCAAATGGCAAAAAACGGAACCCTTATAGATTCGTCATGTCTGTCTGTCTGTCTGTCCGCCAGTCTGTCACAGCCACTTTTTTCCGAAACTATAAGTACTATACTGTTGAAACTTGGTGAGTAGATGTATTCTGTGAACCGCAACAAGGTTTTCAAACAAAAATAGAAAAAAAATCGGGGTCCCCATAGTTATAACTGAAACTGGAAATATTTTTTTTCATTGAACATATACGTGTGGGGTATCTATGGATAGGTCTTCAAAAATAATATTGAGGTTTTTCATGTAATTTTTTCTAAAGTGAATACTTTGCTTGAGAGACCCTTCCAAAGTGGAAAAATGTGTCCCCCCCCCCCCTTTAACTTCTTAAATAAGGGGATGATAAAACTAAAAAAATATATAATGTACATTACTATAAAAACTACCAACGAAAATTGGTTTGAACAAAATCTAGTGAGTAGTTTTTTTGATACGTCAAAAATAGAATTTGTACGGAACCCTCAGTGCGGAAGTCTGCCTCGCACTTGGATTTTTATAGGTAGTAGTGGTAGGTTTACTGGTTTATTCTATCACTGTTACACTTTTTAACGATTTAGAGGTTATAGATATTGGATAAATAATAAATATTATCAATCAAATCAAAATAGACGTACTAGCCCTTGCGCCACGGAGACAGTTATGGAAGGCTGTAAGTAAGGAGGCAAAGTTTACATCAACTAAAAAATGCCGAAATAGAACATAATAGACAAATTTTGAATTTCGAAATATGAAAGGTACGCGGTTAGCGGTCAGTGTCAAGTGGTACATCAACTAAAAAATTCCGAAATAGAACATAATAGACAAATTTTGAATTTTGAAATATTACCAATCAAATCAAAATCGACCTACTAGCCCTTGCGCCACGGAGACAGTTATGTGAGGCTGTAAGTAAGGAGGCAAGGTACATCAACTAAAAAATGCCAAAATAGAACAATATAGACAAATTTTGAATTTTGAAACATGAAAGGTACGCGGTTAGCGGTCAGTGATATAAAAAATGCATACTATTATTATAAATGGGAAAGTGTGTCTGTCTGTTTAGTTAATTATAATTAATCATCCTCCTGCCCTTATCCCACACTGTTATAATTGTTCCCTCGTATGAAAATCCTTCCAACATGGGCCAACACAGAGAAATACATTGCACTGTGAGCAAACAATGTTAGTGAGTGTTTTTATTTTTTTAGCGGCACACCGAATACAGCGTCCCCTTTTGTACCGCTCCTGTTTACTGGTTCGCTCCTTGGTGACCTCAATGTGCTCTGGAAAGTGGTCCAAGGTTTTGTCTAACCTAGCACATGAGGCACCATGGCGTTCTCTCACACTAACATTGTGCCCATATTGCTCGGTTAGTTCTTCGACAAGCTTATATCGAAATTGTCGGTGTGTCATTTTTCTGTGTTCGCCCATGTTGGAAGAATATATTATGTATGCATTTAGTATGGATATATTCAACAAACGACGAAAGACTTTGATGTACCACTTGACACCCCGTTTCCTTTCAAGCAAATACATGGACAACTTTTGATCCTTAAGATCAACCCCACCCATAAATTTGTTGTAATCGTGGACAACTTTAGGTTTGTCCACGTCGTTTCGCGCTCTCCTACCAGGCGCCATATCCGCATTGTGATAAGTCGACACCATGGTGACAAGCTTGACGTCTTTCCAAGACGTAACAGACACGTCACCACAATGTCGGCTTATCACACTGCCCCTGGCCATCGTCCTTTCATGGATATTTTTTATATCAGCCGGGGTGTCGGTTCTCATCCTGTTCAGTGTCCCCACGACATCAATCTTATGTTTTTTGAGGAACCTTGTGAGTGTCACTGAGTTATAAAAATTATCCATATGAAGACAATAACCTTTGCCAAAATAGTCTTTCATGATATTAAGGACTATTTTGGCTGTGGAAGAAGTAAACCCGAAAATTGGTTCAGAAGGGGCTGTCTGTTTTCCCGTATATATCACAATTTTTACGACATAGCCGCTTACAGCCTCACATAGCTCGTAGCTTTTTATGCCGAATCTTGCTGCTTTGGAACGTATGCATTGGACCCAACTTAAACGTCCCTTCCAAAGCAGCAAAGATTCGTCAATGGATATCTCCCTGCGAGAAGTGTAGGCCGATTTGAATTTATGGTTCAAATATTCCAGCAGTGGAGATATTTTCGCTAGACGTCTATTTCCTTCAATGTTATTATTGTCGACAAAGTGTAAAAATCTTAATAATAACAGAAATCTGTCCTTTGTCATCAGCTTTCTAAAGCCGGGCATATTTAGACATCCAGTAGTCCAGTACTCTTCCACCCGCCCCCTTACGCACATTCCCATTAACATCATCACCGCTAACAACCTATACAGTTCTGGAACTGTTGTCTCCGTCCATTGGTGGTAGCGCGAATGAGTTGGTAGGCCGGTTTCCGTTTCAAAGTAAGGCGCAAGGGTTTGAAACGCGTACTCGTTGGTTTCGCGTGCAATAATTTTCATGAGATGCTCGTCCCATAATTGAGTGAACAAGCCCGACGGACTTGAGCCCTCAATTTTGGGACCAGCATCTCCTGTAAATTGTTCTGGCACACCGCGGAAAGTTTCAAAATCGGAGGACCAATCTAAATCCGTGGCCTCCAGCTCCTCAACTTCCTCGTCACCCAAGTTGTTGAGTAGGTCGGCCTCGGTAAGATAAACTGGTTCTTCCTCATCTTCACTCCCAGGATCCACGGCCAGTGTCTCGGCAAGAGGGCAATCCAAGATGTCATCTTCCTACCAATAAAACATGCACATGCTCCAAAATCCACAAACCAAAACCCTAGCACACATATAAAGCCGACTCCAAATATTCACACATAATAATAATACCCTATCGCATCCTAGCCGAATTCGGCCACGGCGGCCAATCTTACGATTAGCCACTTACGCGGGATATATTATAGTGCACAAGCGCGTGCGCAAGCACAGGTGCACTCCCTATTCCCTCACTCTCATAATTCGGTCGGAAAGCAATCTGGCGCGAACGTAGAGAAATCAGGCGCAGGACCAACGGCTTATCGTGCCTTCCGAAGCACGGGGGAGCTCGAGATGATTTTTTTCGGTCACCCATCCGGCGACTGGCCTCTGGGAGAGATGCTTAACTTAGCAATCGCATGCCGAGGGCGTTTACCACTGCATCAAGATCCTCAAATTTCTCTCTCTTGCTATCTTTTTTTTTATGAATAGCCTTTATTTTATAGCATCTTTTTATTTTTAGCTTTTGAAAAGACTCTAGTTATTTTATAGTAGCTCGGTATATTTGCTCCGCTCTGCCTGATGGTAAGCAAAAGAGGAGCCCTTATTACACAGTAACAATTGACAACATTTCATTTTTTGTATGGTACTATAATTCAAAAACCATTTCGAGATTTATGCTAAATTAACACAGAAAAAATGTTTTTAATTTTTTTCATTCAGTAACTAAAAAGATATATTGAAAAATTTCCAAATTCAATGCTCGTCGGATCTACACAGTCAGTCTTGGTCTCGCTTTTGCCATCGTAAATTTAAAAAAAAGAAACGTAACTTTGACACTGTTTCTTGTCAAACTGACAGAAAACTGTGCATGTGTGTGTACATTTATCATACAGTGTTGCCGGATTTTCAAAACTCCTGGTCAATCGGGGTAAAACCCATGTTATTGAATATTGCGAAAAAATTATAACTCAGTTGATGTACCAGATTGATTTTTTTTGCTCTATGAAATCTTACTAAAACATTATTTGCGTTCGTTGAAAGTACGAAACGGGTACTTAAGTCCTTTCGGCCGCCGTGGCAACTAAACTTCGCAACCAGTTGAGAAAAAGACATTTTTATTCTTTGTTGGCAACTGGTTACGAATAAAGAATTTTTTTCTTTATAAGCAACTGGTTGCCAAAAAAAAATACTTTTATCCGCCATGGCAACTAAACTTCGCAACCAGTTGAGAAAAATACATTTTTATTCTTTCTAGGCAACTAGTTGCAGCTGAAGTAATAGGAAGTTTTATTCATTACTAGCGGCCGCCCGCGACTCCGTCCGCGTGGATTTCGATTTTCAATAGCCTAAAGCCTTCCTCGTCAGATGGACTATCCAACACAAAAAGAATTATTCAAATCGGACCAGTAGTTCCTGAGATTAGCGCGTTCAAACAAACAAACAAACAAACAAACATACAAACAAACTCTTCAGGTTTATATATTATTAGTAATTAGTAATTAGTAATTAGTATTAGTATTAGTATTAGTATTAGTATAGATGAGATTTTAGACTTTCGCGTTGCATTATAACACTAATATTATTTAACGGGACTAAACGCGATATTTATTTTGTAGTATATGTATACTACTTACTGCTTGACGTTTCGGCTGCGTTACAACAGCCGCGGTCGCAAGCGGAGTCAAGCAGTAAGTAGTATTATATATATTAGAGTTTTATTCATTGTTGACAATCTTTGCGGTCAATCCATATATAAATCTTATTTCTAGAATTACATACTGGCTAGGGTTATTTTTCCTTTTAGTTGATAGATGTCAATTAAAAAAATATGTCATTAATTTTCCCTGTGAAGTCAGTAGTACAATATTCTATCCAACATTCTAAACAAAACCAATTTTGTTTATTTAGTTATGGCTACCTCAAATGTTTTTCCAAATTCCTCTACAGTAGAATTTATTACTACAAGAAGAGGAGGTGTATCAATATTGCATGAAGGACGCCGTTATCATCGAAAAAAAATATATAAAAATGGAGACACATTTTATAAATGTTATAATGCTAAAAATGGATGTCAAGGAAATTTAACACTGAATTCACGAAATCTATAATATATAAAGCTCGTCTATATATCTATAAAACTCAAAGGTGACTGACTGACATAGTGATCTATCAACGCACAGCCCAAACCCCTGGACGGATCGGGCTGAAATTTGGTATGCAGGTAGATGTTATGACGTAGGCATCCGCTAAGAAAGGATTTTGGTTAATTCAACCCTTAAGGGGGTAAAATAGGGGATGAACGGTAGTATGAAACTTTGTCAATTTTAAACCTATCGGGCTGATATTTTGCATACATAAAGCTACTATGACGTAGGCATTGCCTAAGCAATCATATTGATAAATTCTAACCCCAAGGGGTAAAATAGGGGATGAACTTTAGTATGAAACTTTGTCATTTTTTAACCGATCGAGCTGAGACTTTGCATTCATAAAGATAATATGACGTAGGCATCCCCTTTTAAAGAATATTTGAGAAATCTACTACTAATGGGAAAAATATGTGATAAAGAATCCGAATCCACGCGGACGAAGTCGCGGGCGCCCGCTAGTGACATTATAAAAATCACAAAATATCATGGCGCTGACTGTGAAGCTGACATTGGAAAAAATGTGATTTTGAAAAAAATTGACAATTTGAAGCAGGTGTGCAGTTCTAATTTTATATCAATTCAAAAACAGTATGAAGACGTTGTTAAGGAACTCAAAAACGACGGTTTTCAATTTACAAATAAAATACCACAGTTTGGATGGATGGATTTGAATGAAACTTTACCACAATATAGCTTATACATCAGAATAACACATAGGATATTGGAAATCGAAATCCACGCGGACGGAGTCGCGGGCGGCCGCTAGTTACCATATAAATAAATGAAAATAAACACTATAAAAAATACAATTATTCGTTTCAATATAATAGGGATACTCGATACCTAAACTAGACCTCATAACGGTGTATTAATGCGTAATTAACTTAAAGATCAGTGTTTGTTCATAACTACATGGTTGCGTAAGAAAAAAATAAATTCTTCAACTGCAACTAGTGTTTTTAAAAAATTCCTTGTTGGCAACCAGTTGCTTATAAAGAAAAAAAAATCTTTGTTCGTAACCAGTTGCCAACAAAGAATAAAAATGTCTTTTTCTCAACTGGTTGCGAAGTTTAGTTGCCATGGCGGCCGAAAGGACTTAAGTGGCGTTTTAGAAACTTGGACAACATTTTTCATGAATTTACCCTAGAATCTTCTGGCAACATTTATATGAACTTCTGTCATTCAAGTTAATTTTTTAAAATGGCAAAGATAAAATGTTCGTTCATCATATGACATTGACTTACGCTCTTTTAGAATAAGTCGTTTTTAAATAATTTATTTTACAAAAAATAAAGAAAATAAACGAAAAAGAAAAGATACGTAAGTTTTAGATTTTGAAAATCTTTCAGAATAGTAAATAAAAACAGCACATGAAAAAATTTAAATGTTGTCAATTTGACCTATAAATAAGAAGCAATTTCCCTCACCTTTTCGAACCGGTTGTCGAGCAACGACAGGCCTTGGTTGCGTCGGATGACGCTGGAAGACATGGAATACTGGGAGAAGCGCGACTTGGTGTCATCCTTGTTGTCCTCCCACGCTGGCATCCTGCCTCGGGGACCAGGCTGTAACATACATATAAAGCAATGATATTATTATTTTGACAGGCCCGTTGGTCTAGTAGTCATGGACCTGGTCCTAGGCGGAGTTTGATTCCAGCACCTCTTTTTGCAATAGGGGCAAGCGCTTTAAACAAAAATAAGCAACGGGACCATTACTCTTATTAATTTAAAGATTAAAGAATAAATAATAGTTCTTGTCTAAGTACCCAAGTTAATCTTGTGGGACTTGAACCTATACCCATTGAAAACATCTGATAAGAACTTTGAAAATCAGATTTTAACCAATTATTTTATAATTTTTTTTCTACTGATAAAATAAAAATTCGACAACACATTGATTATATTTCGAAGTCTATATCTAAGTGTAGGAAATGAACATACTAGGCTGTAATTACGCGACCGAAGTTCGGCGGCAATACATTTTATATTAAGAAATACGCGACATAATTTCGGCATAGTGTGTTAACATCATTTCCATTTTAATACATTGCAGGCGTAGTCACGTCGAACTTCAGTCGCGTTTTTGCAGCCTAGTGTGTTTAAATACTAAAGTACTTACGATTATTAGTATTACTGCCTCTTCGTCACAGTAGTTAATAAACAGCATTATACAACAGAAGATGCTTTTCCTGAACTAAATATGTTAAACTGTACCTGTCGGTCACTGTCGTCATCGGAGTCGAGGTCTGAAGCGAACGCCTTGTCAGAATCATCACCGTCGGATACGCTATCACCATCCTCATCTATTTCACTTTCTTCTTCACCTTAAAACACAATATATATTTTTGACGTGACAACGTCTTAAATTAGGTTGCGGCTGGGAGTCACTTATGAAAAAGTGTAACGCTCGGTAACGTTACGATGAGTCACCGAACGAGAGAGAGGCCCGCCGAACAGTGCTGCCACCTCTCTGAAGCCAGTAAGCGCTATAAGTGCTTGAAAATAGCGCTAGATTCCGCTAGAATGCATTAACAAAAAAAAAGCGCTAGATTCCGCTAGATTTCATAAACAAAAAATCGAAACAAAATTGACAAAAACTTTATATTTATTAATTTTAATGCAAATTTTCATCATTTTAGAATCTAAAGTAATAAAAAGCGTAAAATCATATTAGGGTCGATCAACTTTTTAACCGACATAAGTTTGTCCCGACGACATCGCATTCAAAAACGACTAAATTAAGACAATTTAGAAATTATTTCTATGTTTTGTTCAATTAACAGTTAAGTAACCTTAATAAAAAACCAATGATATCTAGATAAAATGAAGAAGGAAACGTAAAAACTATGGTAACTCAGTATACGACTTTGCATAAGACATAGCTTTCCATACAAATTTTAGCTGTCCCTTCATCGAGGTAGCTATATGTTATTGCTAATTTAAGAGTTTTTTTCCTTGGAACATTCTTAAGTCTGCTAATATATTGCTTATAAATTAAACAAGGTTTAGTTCTTACTATGTTAAATATAAAAATAGGTCTTAATTTTAAAGGAAAAAAGGCTTTAAAGCTCTGTCCTTAAGTCATCTCATTTTGTGGTGTATACTGAGTGACCGCGAAAAAACGTAAAAAATATTATGCAATACGTCACAAATTTCTAGTAAAGAACGGCGATACGATCTTATTCCTTGCACGCGCGGCGGCGAGCCTTAAATTCTTGCCGGCTCGCCGCCAGTCCGCAGCAAACTCTAGAGGAGTGCGCGTGTATTTATTCAGTGTCGGCAGAGTTACCGGATTATTTCGATGAACGGGTAATTGTCTTTTAATTTCTTCATCAAATTTTGAAGGTCCTTAAGGCTGATTTCCTATTGGTCAATTCAAACCGTTCGCCATATTAGTAAATTTTAATTTACAAGCCATTATGTAAAAAATGTCTGCTGAGTTGCCTGTACACTGCGTTACCAAAGTGGTAACTCCAAAGACAATTTTGGTAACTCTTTAGACATTGTGCGATTTTCATAGACATAGTTTCATGAAAAGTCGTAATCAAAATTACTTTCAGATTGTAAACTTGCTACTGGCGGTGTCCATGATGGAAAACATGTATAACACACCTCATAAAGCCGCTCAAGTTGTTACTTTATTGCAACTAAGGCTCAGTCAGCGAGTAGTCTCTTCCTACCTTCTCTTTAGTCAGTCTGCTGTATCCCGAGTATACAAACAATATAAAAAGACTCGATCATTATTTGGAGACTAACAACCAGCCGCTACCGTGGTACTTCTGAACGAGAGGACCGTTTCATTGTTTCTATCTGCCTGTGAATTCGACACCTTACGGGTGTGGCCGTGCAGGTGAGCTGAGGCGTGTTCGAGATGTAGCTGTCAGCGAGTGGACAGTAAAGAGACGTCTAAAGGAAGCCAACCTGACTGAAACAGATCCAAAATTGACTGCAGGCCTCCGGCAAGCTCGGTTACAGTTTGCTGGAGAGCATCTCAACTCGAGTTTTGGGCAATGGAGGTCGGTCCTGTTCACAAAGGGTGCATGATGTGACAGGTGAGACCGGGACTGCAGGCGTCCGGGAGAGCAATTTTCCCAATGCTGGTTCGCAGAAACCGTTGCCTTTGGTGGCGGTTCTGGCATCATGTGGGCTGGTATCTCGTTGGAAGATAAAACCCAGCTCGCGTTCATGCCTGGATGAGGCCGAGAAGGACTAGGAGCTGAGGGGCACATCACAAACATTCTTCTGGAACATGTTGTGCCCAACGCAGGATTTTTTGTCGAAGACTTCATCCTAATGCAGGTCTAAGCTCGATGCCACACAGCGCGTGTTAGGCAGCAGTTCCTTCAAAGAGTCGATTTGAACACAATGGACTGACCTGCGCTAAGTCCAGACCTAAATCCCATCGAGCATTTATGGGACGAGCTCAAACGAAGGTTATGAACAAGAAATTCAGCCCCATCAAGCCCAGCTTAATTAGAGGATTGGGGAGGTATTCCTCAAGACACCGTCGAAAAATAAATAAGGTCGATGAAGAACCGACTACGGGCTGTAATTAGGGCTAGGCAGTACTAAATCCTGGACCCATAATTTTTATACTCTTTAAGAAAAAACCCTGTTTTATTTGTGTCAATTGTGATCTCAACACCTATGAATACCCAAAATCCCATTTTCCCTCATTCAAGTTCAGACACTAATATAAAAAAGTAAACATGGATATTAATAATGATGATATCACATCAAATCTGAAGTTTTAAGCGTCCAAATGACATATCATTTGTATTATAATGTTGCATACTTTTACTTAGAACAATGTTTGAATGCAAAGGTTGCGCTTGAGTCGATTTGGTTGCTCGCGAGTGTAGTTATGTGCAGAAGTTTATAGATTGTTCTTGTCTCTTGTCTCTTGAGTTACCAAAAATGTCTCAGGCGTTACTAGTTGTCCCTAAATTTGTAAGCCGTTTTTGCAAGGTAACAATATGTGTTTGATTTTATTTGTATGACTATTTTAGGTTCAGGGTAAAATAAGATTATTTACTTTAATTTCAGAAAAAACTGTGACAAAATTTTAAGTTTTGAAAGAAGTACAGAGAAAATTAACAACGTGTCTGACTCGTTAGTAACTCAGCATACATACATCTCATATTTTAATGCCCATACATTACAATTACATACAAATGCTGTATACCAAACTATTTGATTTTGCATGACAGAATAAATCCACTAAAATAAAAATTTAAGTCTCTTTTTATTCAAGAATTGCAGCGAAATAACTTTGGGTAACTCCGGTGACAAAAATTTGGGTCAAGCTTTACACTTTTGAGTTTTTCAATAAGAAGTAGTTTAAAAAGTTCGCTGCTCGATTAGGAAGCCGTATCTCAGATATATTTAACACACTTCTGAGTAAATTAAATAGTTAAATAAGCAAAAAATTTTTTTTGAAACACGCCGAAATTTTTTGCCCGTTTTGTCGGTTAAAAAGTTGATCCACCCATTATCATTAGTACTAAGTTTAGGTCTGCCAAAAAAGCACTATATTTTCCGCTAGGAGTTAATATTCAAATTTCAGCGCTAAGAGTTCCAAAAAAGCGCTAGATCTAACTCCGAAAGCGCTAAGGTGGCAGCACTGCCGCCGAATGCCTTGCGTCTCTCTCCCACTCAACTATGATCGGTCTAGAGAATTAGGCGCATTGAATCGGCGCATGCTTGTGTCTCTGTCTTTGTCTTTCTCGAACGTTCTTGCGAGTGAGTGAGAGGCACGCGTCCCTTCCACTCGGGCATGGTCGTTGTCACGTAAAACTTTCGCCCATATACCGACTTATACAGGCAACCAATTTTTTTTAATAACAGATAAAGTTTTAATATAGAACTTTGTATTAATAGCAGATATGTATAACAGAATATCAATGAGCAGGAGATACATAGATGAACAATTTTAAAAATTAAGTACTTTTATAGTAAGGTACAACTTTCTATGGCCCTACCATTTATGTCATTAATGAAAAAATTAAAAATGCTTTATTTATCATAAAAATAGTACAGATTACAAGTAATGATACAATTTTAGCGTGTGATCTGGATTAATGGAAGGTGGTTGTTCCCATCAACATATCTCGTATTTAAAATATTATTTAATGAATAAAATTAATAAAGTATGTACTTACATACTTTATTTGTGTGTGTAAGTATAAATATTTGTGCTTACCATCACCCATAGCCAATTCAATGAAGTTATCTTCAAGCTGATTGTCGGGATCATCGAAATCAAAATCTTCATCCAAAGCTGCTACCACTTCTGGGTCTAATTCTAGGCACAATCCTGAAAACAAAGAAACAATTTATACTGCTGTCATGACTCAAGCTCTCAGTTTATATGTATAGTCTATGACTCAAACTGTTACTGTTTCTTTTCTGGATCCAAGCAGAACGGAAGAACAATCATACTAAAATTATAAATGTGAAAGTTTGTTTGTTTAGGATGTTTGTCCGTCAATCACGCTGAAACTACTGCACGGATTTCGATGACATTTGGTACACAGGCAGGCTGTTAACTGACTTAGGTGATTGGATAATTTGTTGACAAAACAAGAATCTTGATAATGCAAGGAAAGCCACGGTTAAAGTAGTTATCTTTAAAGTCATTCCTTGATTTTATAAAATTATTTTTACTGACTATTAGGAAGTACAAATTTTAAAAGCTCAACATAGTTAATGAACAAATAAAAAGAAATACCCTGAGTAGCAGCCTTATTCAGGAGCCCCACATCTTCCTCCACCGCGGACGCAAACACAGAGCTCGGCAGTTGCAACGTCTCCGGCGTTGGTTTGACTACTTTCTTCACCTGTGCGTCTGAGTCATCGTCATCGGCATCATCATCATCACCAAACTCTTCAGGTTTCTCCAGTGGTGCCCTCTGTCTTCTTTTATGAGTCTGTTTCTGAAAAATGAAATTCAGAGATATACTTTTCGGCTCAAAACTAAAAGTTCACCCTTCAAGCCGATTTTCGATCATGGCTGCCGATCTTACAATCAGCCAGGTACACAGGATATATTTTAGTGCTCAAGAGCCGCCAACCACTGCGCCATCGAGATCTTCACAAAACTAAAAGTTGTTTAATACCAAGTATATTGACATCAATACAAAATCAAAGTATTTATTACAAGGTGAATTATAACAAATTTCTTTTGCATGTAGTACTTTTATTAACCAGCACTTCTGTGTAAATAGCCTGCTGAAAAGATGTTAAACAGTTTGCCTATTTATTTATAAGTTTGTCAATACTTATTATGTCATTCTATTTCAATCTATCCTAATATAATAAAGCTGAAAAGTTTTATTGTTTAAATGTGCAAATTTTAGGAACAACTGGTTCAAATTGAAAAATCCTTTTATGTTAAATAGTCAATTTGTCAAGGAAGGCTTTAAGCTATTTTACCAGCTCCCATGTGAACGGAAACTGAAATACTGTTAATCATACTTACAGGCTGCATGACCATTGTGACTTCACGTGTGTCTTTAAGATGTTGCAGGTAGTTGTAATCATCGTCAAAGTAGATTCCATATTTCACTTGTTCTTCCCTTCTCTGCTCTGGAGTTAGATCCTGAAATTAGAAATAAGTTGTTTACCATTTCAACTTATAAGGAAACAGCTGCATGATTTATCTCAATCTATCTAATGTCTAAACTAGTATGATAAAGCTAGAGGGTTTGCTTATTTAATTGTGTCAACTTAAAACTACTTGACAAAATATTGTTTTGTTGGTTGGTCCATTTTTCATGGAAAGCTTTAAGCTAAAAAACAATTTTGAATGTGAGAAAACCGAAATCCACGCAAACAAAGACACGGACGGCCACTGGTAATGATCATAATTTTATGCCAACCCATGTTATGGTCTGTTTTTCTTACTTGTTTATCCTATTTGGGTCAAAATATTGTCAACCTGATAATTATATTACCAGAAAATTTAGTGAAAGTTAATTCTATGAATACAACTGGTATTTAATGTTCAGTACATTTAGCCATCCAAGGAACACAAAGGTTGATCTAAGTAACGTGCAAAATCTTATTCATCACTAAGATGTCACCAATCTCACTAAAATGTGAGAATCATTGAATATCATCATTGTTACAAGATTTGTGGGTCAATGAGCCTTTGAGGTTATAAAACTTACTGGTTCCTTTTCTTTCTTTGGCGGGACAACGGCGTTTACAGGCACTAGGACTCTCTGGGGAGCGGTTTCATCGGCAGCAAGCGGATCCCTTTGAGAACGATGGACCAAATTGAATGTGACTGCCTTCTTACGATCAATGAACTTCTTCTTTGCTTTTGGCTGAAAAAAGACAGAGGTTAGTTCACTGCTGTACTGGACAAACAATATGAAGAATATAATGGAGCATTTACCATTTTTACTCAGTTAATTTTTATCCGATTTATTCAACACAAAACAAAAATACGCACAAAACGTGTTGTTTTGGAAATGGCGAACGTCAAAAGGGCTTTGACAGATTTCAGCTGCGTTCAGAAATTAAATTCCCTTTCTCTTTTTTGAACAACGTGCAACTCTTTCACCCCTTTTTCACTCCGATTTTTTGCAATAGAAAACGTATTGATAATGGCGAGCAAAGACAAAACCAGAAAGTTTTTCCTTGTCACAAACTTCAAAAACTAATGTCAAATTTCGGTATAACCTCAAAAAATGTCACAGAGTACTTTTTTCATAAAAAATACTGCTATTTTGTATCAGAAATATACAAAAACTGTAAGAAAATGGACATGTGTAAATTGTGTTCGCACTAAAAGTTCAGCCGAACCTAAGACAAAAGCCTATTCGCATACCATTCTTGCGCCAAAAACAAACTTTCCGACTCGTTCTAATAATGCGAAAAAAGAGGAAATTCAAAAGGTACTTGTGTTAAAGCAATGTATTTTCTTTTTCAAAACGCTCCATATACACCTTACCAGAAACCGCAGTCAATTATTTTGTGGAAAATTATTATTATTTTCCTTGTAAATTAATATATTAATGATACCCCAAACTTCTAGGTTGCACAATTTTCAGAACTGTATAATTGGCAGAGAAAAAACTTAACAGGCCCAGAATTCGTTCTACATGATGGTCCACCGTACGCTAATGGCGATCTACACATGGGACATGCAGTAAATAAGGTACACCTTTTATTTTATTATTTCAAACATTTATTAACTTTCCAACTGCATTTGTATAATGATGCTAAAATTTTTTGGAGTCAGTATCATGACACAACCAGACAATAGGTTGAATAAATGTTGTATGATAGAGAGTTACTGAACAGCAGAAATTTAGCACAGCAGTTACGAAGTGCTTCTTTACTCTGGTCTTCTGTAAGGTGGAGGTACTTCCCCAGACGGGCAGTTAATTTGTTGGTTAAAGGTTAATTGGTAGGTTGACCAAAAAGCTCTACCTCTCATTAAACCTAACTTTAACACAGAAACAGCTATGAATGCAGTAACTATTTCAAAAATTAATATTTCTACTCAAATCCCAAATAATTTTACCATAATTTACAGATAATCAAAGACATAAACAACAGAAGTCAAGTATTACAAGGGAATAAAGTACATTATGTGCCCGGCTGGGACTGCCACGGTCTTCCAATCGAGCTCAAAGCATTACAGCAAGTCAAGAAAAAAACGAAGAAAAATGAACCTTCCGACCCAGTACAGATAAGAGAAATTGCAAGAAACTTTGCTTTAGAAACAGTACAGAGACAAAAAGAGGCTTTTAGGAGCTGGGGAGTTATGGCAGATTGGGATAATCAGTGCTATCTTACTTTGAATAAGGGCTATGTTCAGAATCAGCTTCGTCAGTTTTATAAGATGTACAAATCTGGGTTGATCTTTCGTGCTTTGAAGCCTGTGTATTGGTCACCATCATCTAAGTAAGTATTTTAATGCTAAAGTTTTATTTAATTCAAGTTAGCATTATAATGCGTAAAAAAATGGTTTGTAGATTTAAAGATGATTGAAAATGCCCCTATGGTCTTGTGGTTAAACTACCGTTGAGGTTGAGGTCCTGTGTTTGGTTCCTGGGTCAGGCAAATTGGTGTCATTTTTTCTGAACACAGCCCAGGTGTGTGATCACCAATCTGCATTTGCCAAAACCCATCTTTATAACAAAAACATGAATCCAAATGATGAAGGTCTTTGCCCTGCAGTGGGGCATTAATCGGCTGATACTTTACTTTGATTTACTATATGAATGTATGGTTTCAGAACAGCATTAGCAGAAGCCGAACTTGAGTACGACCCTCAGTTCAAGAGCAAAGAGGTCTATGTTGCATTCCCTATTGAGAATCTACCACAAGCTATACAAGATGCAGCAAAAGGGTATAAACATGTTCTGCTATTTCTAAAAAAAAACTGGTATTATAAATGTGAAAGTTTGTATATTTGGATATTTGTCCGTCATCACACTGACTACTGAAAGGATTTTGATGAAATCTATACTTACTAGTTACTAACATAATAAAGCTCAAGAGTTTGTCAGTTTGTTTGTATGAACGCGCTTATTTCAGGTCTTCTGGTTCGAATTGGTAAATTATTTTTAAGTTTGGATAGTCCATTAGTTGATTAAGGAGTCGCGGGCGGCCACTCCTTAATCAACTAATGAACTATCCAACAATCCAACATTAAAATTTATAATAAATTAGTATGGTTTTTGATATTTTTGAATCCTTAAAGCTACATCTATTCAGGAACAGATAGTTCTTTGACAAACAAACCCTAAAATAAAATAAAACAAATCATGAACTTATTCCAGCCAAAACGTATCCGCAATTATCTGGACAACCACCCCCTGGACTCTAGTAGCCAACAGAGCTATCTGCTACAGCCCCCAGCTGCGGTACAGCCTGGTGACCCTGAGCAGTAGACCAGAAAACCTGTTCCTGGTGGGCAGTGGGCTGATTGAGGGGCTGGAGAAGACGCTGGGGGCTGAGATTACCAAGGTGGTGGAGTTTGGAGGTAGGTTCTTTATTCCCCTGGACTATATATGTATGAAGTAGTATCATGCCCATCCGACCGTACGACCTTGGTGGCCATTCTTACGATCAGACAGTATAATACCCTTCCGACTCTTTGTCGACCATGGTGGATCTTATGATCAGCCAGGTACGCAGGATATAGTATAGTGAACAAGTGAGTGCGCAAGCACAGGTGCACTCCCTATTCCCTCACTGTCATAATTTGGTTGGACAGCAATCTGACACGACCGTAGAGAGATCAGGTACAAGACCAACGACGCACAGAGCTCGGTGGAGCACGGGTTAAATCTTTCGGTCACCCATCTGATGACTGGTCTATGCGAAAGTTGCTTAACTTTGCAATCGCAGGCCCAGTGCGCTAACCACTGCGCCATCGAGTTTAAGTAGTAGTATAGAAAGCTTTCAGCTACAGCCCCCAGCTCCGGTACAGCCTGGTGACCCTGAGCAGCAGACCGGGAAGCCTGTTCCTGGTGGGCAGCGGGCTGATTGAGGGGCTGGAGAGGACGCTGGGGGCTGAGATTACTAAGGTGGTGGAGTTTGGAGGTAGGTTGAGTCCGCTTCTGGACTATTAGCAGTAATAATCCTTTCAACCGTTCTTCGACTATAGTGGCAGATCTTACGATCAGCCAGGTACGTAGGATATATTATAAAAAAAAAATATTATAATGCACAAGTGAGTGTGCAAGCGAAGGTGCACTCCCTATTCCCTCCTTCTCATAGTTTGGTAGGCCAGCAATCTTACACGAACGTAGAGAGATCAGGCGCAGGACCAACGGCTTAACGTCCTTCGGAAAGCACGGAGAAGCTCGAGATTATTTTTTTCACCCATCTGATGACTGTCTCTGCGGAAGTTGCTAAACTTTGCAATCGCATGGGCACCCCCACGACCCTCCCTCCTGGATCTGCCATTGCTTGTTGCATAAGCAGTAACGAACTTATTAAAATACCCAATATCGAACCACACTCAGTTGTTCAAAATTCCCTTATTTCCAGGCCAAGACTTACAAGGAACGACATACAGAAACAAATTGGTGAATGAGACGCTACCGTTTCTACCCGGTGACCACGTGACGGAGGGTAAAGGAACTGGCTTGGTGCACACAGCGCCTGCCCATGGACCGGAAGACTTCTTGATTGCTTTGAAGAATAATATGACTGTGGTAAGTGTGGGGTATTGTGAGTTTGATAAAAATGGTGGAGGCCAGAGTCATCTAGATGTTTTACCATAACATAACCTTCTCGGTTACAATTTCGACGACTTCATACATTTTAAACTAATTGATATTGTACTGTACAAGTGTACAAGCCTAATTGAGGTGAATAAAAAATGTTTCAAGCCTTTTAGTCGAGTGCCGTAAGGTTTATACCTCGGAATCCAGGGCCAGTCAATGAATCTTAATTTTAACTTTGAAAATATGTTTTTAATAGTATAAAGAAAAATGTTAAAAAAAATTTTTTTCGCGCTCTAAATTTTTTTTTATTTTTTTAAACAATTATAATTTTTTTTGAGTTTTTGTTAGCTCTAAGGCTAATTATTTGCATATATCAACGTTCAGGACGCACAGGGGCCTTGTTTAAATGAAAATATTTATTAAAATATAACTAGCGGCCGCCCGCGACTTCGTCCGCGTGGATGTCGGTTTTCATTATACGAATGTTTTTTCCCGCTAACTCCCGTTCCCGTGGGAATTATGCAATATCCTTTTGCAATTAAGCATCAAGTTTACTAAGGGACCTGCATGCCAAATTTCAAGCGTCTTACTCAAGTAGTTTAGATTTTCCATACAAACTTCCACCCCCCCATTTCAGGGAAGTGGGGGGTTGGAATGGGTCAAAAAGTAGCCTATGTTACTTTCCATACCTTCAACTATCTCCACTTAAAAAATCACGTCAATTCGTCGCTCCGTTTGGCCGTATACATTAACATTGAAGTTACTCTGCACATATAACTTATTACAAATAAAATTAATTCTTTCACGGCAAAACGGAGCGACAAATTGACGTGATTTTTTAAGTGGAGATAGTTGAAGGGATGGAGAGTAACATGGTTACTTTTTGACCCATTCCAACTCCCCACTTCCCCGAAATGGGGGGGTGGAAGTTTGTATGGAAAATCTAAACTACTTGAGTAAGACGCTTGAAATTTGGCATGCAGGTCCCTTAGTAAACTTGATGCTTAATTGCAAAAGGATATTGCAAAATTCCCACGGGAACGGGAGTTAGCGGGAAAAAACATTCGTATGATGAAAATCGACATCCACGCGGACGAAGTCGCGGGCGGCCGCTAGTTATATTTTAATAAATATCTTCATTGAAACAAGGCCCCTGTGCGTCCTGAACGTGGATATATGCAAATAATTAGCCTTAGAGCTAACAAAAACTGCAAAAAATTAATAATTGTTTAAAAAAATAAAAAAAAATTGAGAGCGCGCAAAATTTTTTTTTTAACATTTTTCTTTATACTATTAAAAACATATTTTCAAAGTTTAAATTAAGATTCTTTGACTGGCCCTGGGTTCCGAGGTTTGACCATTTTTATGCCTTACGGCACTCTACTATTATTGAGGTGTCCAGCAAATCCAGCAATAGTTGAGAGGTACACGGTGGGCAGGTATTTACAAAGGTGAAAGGATTCAGAAAATCTTCACGATGATGGTGCGATGTAAGTCGACATAGCGCCATCTTTTGTCATATATCGGGATTCGTTTGTATTTACATTTTATTTTGCTTTACCGAGTGGTGATTTTGCACCGGCACATTGGTTGAAATAGTGAAAATCAAAGTTGATATTTTTATACACTTACTAACAGTACTACTTCCAACAAACATTACATTATGTACTAAAGTGCTGTACAAGTGTACAGTTATCAGAAAAATTGCAAGCATTCCCATAACCATCAAGGCGAATTTTTTTATTATTGTAATGACTGAAATCTTTTGCACGTCAAACTTTCTTAAACCTACAACCACCTCATTTTCTTTCCAGGAATGCAACGTAGACGAGCGCGGCTGCTACACAAACCTCGACCCCGAGCTGAACGGCCACCACGTCCTCACCACAGGTCAAGACCTGGTGGTGTCGAGGCTGGGGTCTGCCGTGGTCCACCAGGGCTGGTACGTGCACTCGTACCCGCTGGACTGGCGCACCAAGCAGCCGGTCATCGTCAGAGCCAGCCAGCAGTGGTTCATCGACACCGCCGCGCTCAAGGATAAGGCGCTGGTGAGTTGATAAGTGACCATCAACGTCACTGCCACTGTCATCACCACCGTCAGCTACGCCACTCATTACCATCATCGTCATCATCATCACTACTATCTACATCACCGCTATCATCATCACCACTATCATAATCACCACTATCATCATCATCATCATCTCTTAAAATCATCACCGTCATCGTCATCGTCGCAAAAATCATTTACATCACCAAAAATCATCACCATTATCGTCATCACCACCATTATCATCACCAATAGTCATCAAAATCATCATCATCACAAAAAATCACCATCATCAACTTCGTCACCAATAATCATCACAATCAGCATCATCATCACCGAAATCATCTTCATCATCACCACCTCGTGCTCACCACGGGCCAAGACCTGGTGGTGTCCCGGCTGGGGTCTGCCGTGGTCCACCAGGGCTGGTACGCGCACTCGTACCCGCTGGACTGGCGCACCAAGCAGCCGGTCATCGTCAGAGCCAGCCAGCAGTGGTTCATCGACACCGCCGCGCTCAAGGATAAGGCGCTGGTGAGTTGATGAGGCATCACCGTCACTTCCACTGTCATCATCATTGTCATCTCTCCACTCATCACCATGATCATTATCACCACAATCATCATCAACATCATCAAAATCAAAGCAATCATTTTCATCGACATTAAAAATCATCACCGTCACCAAAAAGCATCACCATCATCATCATCACCAAAAACCATCATCGACACCAAAAATCATCACCATTAGCATCATCATCATCAAATATCATCACCATCACCATTTGAACCAAAGTCAACCCCATCACCAAACTCGTCTTCATCATCATCACCACGTCCTCACCACGGGCCAAGACCTGGTGGTGTCCCGGCTGGGGTCTGCCGTGGTCCACCAGGGGTGGTACGCGCACTCGTACCCGCTGGACTGGCGCACCAAGCAGCCGGTCATCGTCAGAGCCAGCCAGCAGTGGTTCATCGACACCGCCGCGCTCAAGGACAAGGCGCTGGTGAGTTACTGAGTTGATCGTCATCGTCATCATCAATCGTCACTGCCAAAAATCACCACAATCACCACAATCATCATCACCAAAAAACATCACCAGCATCATCATCACCATCAGTCACCATCATCACCACGGGTCTCCATCATCACCATCATCGTCACCTCAAATTATCACCATCATCGTCATCGTCACAAAAAATCACCATAATCGTCATCATCATCATCATCATCACCATCACCACCATCACCACCAAAATCATCACCATCACCGTCATCATCACCGTCTCCATCAAAAATCATCACCATCATTATTTCCACCAAAGTCACCACCATCACCAAAATCGTCTTCATCATCTTCACCATCATCATCACCACGTCCTCATCTGGCCAAGACCTGGTGGTGTCCCGTCTGGGGTCTGCCGTGGTCCACCAGGGCTGGTACGCGCACTCGTACCCGCTGGACTGGCGCACCAAGCAGCCGGTCATCGTCAGAGCCAGCCAGCAGTGGTTCATCGACACCGCCGCGCTCAAGGATAAGGCGCTGGTGAGTTGATGAGGCATCATCATCACCGTCACTGCTACTGTCATCACCATGATCATTATGACTACGATCACCATCATCATCACTACTATTATCATCATCATCACCAAAAATCATCACCATCAGCATCATCGTCACCAAAAATCATCACTATCATCATCATCACCAAAATCATCACAATCGTCACCATCATAAAAATCATCACCATCATCATCTTGACCAAATTTATCATCAAAACCAGCATCATCATCTACACCTTCATCACCGTCATCATCATCATCATCACCACGGGCCAAGACCTGGTGGTGTCCCGGCTGGGGTCTGCCGTGGTCCACCAGGGCTGGTACGCGCACTCGTACCCGCTGGACTGGCGCACCAAGCAGCCGGTCATCGTCATAGCCAGCCAGCAGTGGTTCATCGACACCGCTGCGCTCAAGGATAAAGCTTTAGTGGGTTTTGCAGATTATTGGAGACTAATTTTCCGCTCGCGGCTTCGCCCGCGTGTTATTCGACCATTAAGCAAACAATATTTTTGTTTTCCCATTTTTTTCTGGGGTAAAAAGAACCCTATTATTTAATCCGGACTTCTAACTTTACGTCCGCAAAATTTCAAAGCAATCGGTTCAGCAGTTAGTGCGTGAAAGCAGAACAAACAAACAAACTTTCACATATATCCTAATATTTAAAGCTGAAGAGTTTGTGTACCGACGATTACGCCAGCGCACAGTGGTCCCGGTTCCTAAGAAGGGCGGTCATAGAGGTTGCAGGTCGGATTACAAATAAAATAATAGCTTTTTTACCTCAGAAATGAATGTTTTGAGTTGATAAGGGTAGTAACAAGTAATACAATTTATTTTTATAAGCATGGTATATATATATTTCCAAAAAAATCACTTCTCCACACTTAAAAAGTAAGTATTGATAGGGGTAAACAAGTAATAGTAAAATTGGTTTTATTTATTATTATTTCTGAAATTATTTTAATTGACATAAACATAAAAACAAATAACTACATAATAGATAACAGAACATTTTTATTTTAAATAAAACAACAGCTATTTACATGATAAGAAAACATTATAATTTACAATGTTACCGTTTTTGAAAAATGCATTATTATGGTTTAATGCATAATAAATCTCACACTTCTTTTGCTAATGCAGACTTCTTCCTACACGGTAACTTCCTTATACTAAAATAAGTGGGTCTGAGTTTGAAGAAGTCTGCTTAAAAGATCCATGTTAGTCACATCTCGGTAATGTTTCTTAGTGTTATCGCGTCTAAATAATTTAACTAATTTATTACAAGATTCGGCGGCCTATCCTGACAATTCATCGATAGACAATAAAGAATTATCGATCACCTCTGATCTGTGCATTAAAATCATATGTATAGAAGGCAAGTTATACCAATGATATTCCTCAACAAGCAGTTTGGCAGTATCAAAAGAATAACTTTTGTATTTTTGTGAATTTATTTTATATCATGATGAGAGGCTCTGCAGAAGGTGTCTACATCTACATATCTATTAGATCTTTTTTAATACCGGTTATTTCAGAAGAAATTACAGAATTATGAAAAAAATTCGTGCAGTATCCTTCATTGGATACGCCACTTCCTTCACTTCGGGGTGTATCTACGTTCAAATCAATTTTTCCCCTATATATTTGGCAATCAGCTTAGCTTTTCACCTCCCTAGTTCCTTCCAATATGCAGCAAATCGTTTACAGAGATTATAAATTAAATCTCTCAAGTAATTGGTCTGGATATTGTCAGCGTCAGGTAACGAATCTGCTAGCATTCAAAACACGACACGGCATCTATTTGGTTCATTTTCTTTATTCATCGCAGCTAACCAAGTGTTAAGATCAAGCATTCGAGGAAATAAACACCTGATGGTGGCCCCTGTAGAACAAAAAACAAAAAAACCTTAAAAATCGCTAAGGTATGAAATTTTCCTACATACGACCTAGTACTTTCAATGACCTATAGCAATTCTCAGCGCACTTTGGCGCACCTAGATGTTACTGTTCTTGAAACTAAGCAAACCAGAGATTATTTTGATATATGTTTCATGTTTGGCGATTCGTTCCTTCCTAAGTAAAAGTCTAGTTGAATATGGGAAAGCGTCAAAAAACAAGGAAATCAGAAGTCTCTCATTGACGGTGCTGGTTATCGATAATGACAGGCGAAAAAAATGTATATTAGGATTGCAAATGTAGTACATACCTTCTTTTTGAATACCCATGGCACAAAAATATCAAAAACTATCAATTTCTTAGGAAAACAACACCTTGAAAACAATAGAAATTTCAGCGAAAAGAAAACGCTAATGAGCACTAATGAAGTGTTACCACTTTGGGTGCA
Source organism: Nomophila noctuella (assembly GCA_958496325.1). Taxonomy (NCBI): domain Eukaryota; kingdom Metazoa; phylum Arthropoda; class Insecta; order Lepidoptera; family Crambidae; genus Nomophila; species Nomophila noctuella. The sequence goes on along the minus strand of OY292503.1, from coordinate 2,703,721 downwards.
CAAAAAGTATTGATCCGTGAATATTATTGCAATTTCTTTAATACACTGGGGTAGTCTGGTTATTAGTGTACCCTGTAAACGATAAATGACATCATAATTCGATCATCGATTTTCAGCCCTATGACCTACGACGGGACCACTGTGCAGCGGTGGGATTGGACGAAGTAGGCAATTAAAATCCTCAAATTAAGTAGATTAAAAACTGGTGTAATTCAAATAATACAAAATACAAATAATTCAGTTTGGTTAAAAGCGAGAGCAGAATAGACAATAATAATACACGGAGAAAAAACAATAGACGCGCGAATTTTAAATTTCGAATGCGCGCGCCGCGGTCTTCATATTTTCTTTTTTAAAGCGGCCAGTCCGCGGCCGCGGAGGTTTTACACCTCGACAGTTTGTTTGTATGTTTCTTTGTTTTTTTGTTTGAACGCGCTAATCTCAGGAACTACTGGCACGATTTAAAAAAAAATCTATTTGCGTTGGATAGTCCATTTGACGAGGAAGGCTTTAGGCTATTGGAAGTCGCAATCCACGCGGACGGAGTCGCGGGCGACCGCTAGTTTATAATATTGGTTAATGATGTTTTCTTATTTCCTTCTTATCTTTTCCAGGCAGCCTTAGACTCGGTGGAGATCCTCCCAGCCTCAAGCGGGGACCAGTCTCGGGCTGGTTTCCGAGCTCAGTTGGAAAAGCGGCCGTATTGGTGCATCTCACGGCAGCGGGCGTGGGGCGTGCCTATACCGGCGCTGTATAGAGGCGGGGAGGTGATTGTTGAGGAGTAAGTGAAGAAATAAAGACAGTACACTGAATGTTGATTTATATAAAATAAATATATAGGTTACTAGCGGCCGCTTACACAATGGGCACGTACCCAGGGCCCCGCGATCGATTGGGGCCCCTAGATTAGGTTCTGGAGGCCCATGGCACCAAAAATAGGTTTAAAGTTAAATGTGCCCAGGGCCCCTAATTGGTGAAAGGCCCTGTCCGCGTGGATTTCGGTTTCCGCATTTCAAGGCAATAAGTTCCACAAGGTGTTTTTATGATATTCAGTAGGGTCTCATTGATTAAGAATAGATTTTCCTTTGAAAACAAACTGTCACAGGGAACATCTTAGCTTAAATTGACTATAGTTTGATTCAATACAATGACTTATTCTATTGGTAAAATCACACTAATATGATTGTCAACGATTTAGCTTTTGCTCGCTATGATTTTTACTGTACTTTATTCTCACAGACATACCATCGAGAAACTCTGTTCGCTGGTGGACTCCAAAGGCCCAGACGTGTGGTGGACCTGCGATGTGAAGGAGTTGCTGCCTGATGATGCACAGGATCCTGAAGGAGTCACTAAAGGACAGGTATGTACAGGATTGCAAAATTATTGGAAACCAACATTCAGAAATTATTTTAACCCATCTTAGTGAAAAAACTTTTTATATCTACTCCAAAACTACCCCTTAGGGACCCCTTAAACAAAACAAGCTAATGTAAAGAAAGAACGAAAATAAGAAAGAAAGAAGAAGAAAAAATAATCTTAAAACCGACGCAACGGATTTTGATGTGGTTTTCTTAAATGATTAATTCAAGAAATTCCATGAAAGGGTTCCGTAGCTAAAAGATGGCCCGACCGCTTAAGACACCATTTAGTAAGGGCAACTGCACGTCATAAGTTGGTCGAGTTGTATAAAAATAACTATGTATGATACAGAGTTCGCTATAGTTTTCGTTGAAAGTACTTACTTGGAGGTATACAGGACATTTTTTTCAGAATTATTGTAATAGTATTTCAAAAGTTAAGGGGGGGGAGACGCTCTAATTTTAACTTTGTATTAATATATCTCGAGACTGGGGTGTTTGATCCGCATGGTTTCAAGGCGAGTTTTATTGTATTTAAAAATACCTGTTTAAAGATACCCTACACGATGGGTTAAGTCGAATTTTTTTTTTAGAATTAACTTTTCGCTGTATGGGAGGGGGGGTAAAAAATGATTATTTTTCGATAATTTTAAAAACCAATTCTTGAATTATCACTATACATCTCTCCACCAATTTTCGTGGCAATCGGTTCAGAAACGGCGGAGAACGAACCAGGACAGACAGACAGACAGACAGACAGACAGACATGACGAAACTATAAGGGTTCCGTTTTTGCCATTTGGCTACGGAACCCTAAAAATGGGGGCCCCGACTTCGTCCGCATGGATTTCAGATCCCTTTTTTCGCAATAAAACTTAGCCTGTGTTCTTTCTCAGGGTCTAAAGTTAGTCTGAGCTTAATTCCATCAATATCGGTTGAGATATTTAAGGGGGAAGCGAAACAGAAAGACGGAGCTACTTTCGCATTAGTAATATAAGTACATATTGTGAAATCGATTCCAAGTAAACGGTACAACAACTCTTCAACAAAACTAAAGTAGTATAATATCAGCAATAATCATTCAATAATTCTGCCCACATCCCCACAGGACATAATGGACATCTGGTACGACTCTGGCATCTCGTGGACGACGCTGGGCGACAGTCGCGCGCGTCTGTACTGCGAGGGCTACGACCAGCTCACCGGCTGGTTCCAGGCCGCCATGCTCACCTCCATCGCTTTGAGGGGCGAAGCGCCGTACCAGTGAGTGGATTGATCAAAGTCAAAGTATTTTATTTTGTAATTTGATAGACAAAGATTTTTTTGCAAATCATATTATGTTTTATTGTGAATGTGAATGGTCTGCTGAGAAGAGCCGGAAGAAACTCAACAGTTTGCCTTTTTCAAGATAAATATTGTCGCAGTGATAATCGGCTGAATAGGACTTGCTAAAAAGCGAATTGATCTTAAGAGAAGTAGAGCTTAGTGGATCTTCCACTTGACGGAGCCGCTTGTCTGGGGAAGTACCTCCACCTTACAGAAGACAGTGAAGTAGTACTTCGTCACTGTTGTGCTATGTTTCTGCTGATGAATAAGGTCGCTAGAGCTCAGTTGGGGAGGAGAGGGCATGTGGTCTTAAAGGCAGTTTGTGCGGTTGTTGATGTCCATGGGCAGCGGTGATCACGAACTATCAGGTGTCCCACTAGTTCGTTTGCCTCCCCGAAACATAAAAATAGGCACAGTAATTCAAAGTCGTCATCATTACTAACACGTTTTAAAAAATATTCCCCTTCTATTCCCCTAAAATGTTTTAAGCCTAAATTATGTCATTTATATCAGTTAACCTGCAAAAAGTCAGAACTAAATAGTGATTTGAATTCTGTTTAGGTCGATATTCGTACACGGATTTGTCGTGGATGACAAAAAACGCAAGATGTCCAAGTCAATCGGAAATGTGATCGAACCCGCTACCATCATACACGGCGGCAAGGATAAGAACAACCACCCAGCCTATGGAATCGACACTTTACGGTAATATTATCACCATGACTATGTTACATTATTATTAATTTAATTTATTTGAGTCATTAATAAAAACCTACACATATTTGCTTAAATATTTGGTTGGTAATATTGTTTCCGAATATTTCCGTAAGATGGCGTAACGCTAACCTAGGGTTTAATTTATGCTGACATTGGTACTTTGTCGTGCTCAGAAATATACCAATTCCAGTCATTTTGGACCCATTGCTAACTTCGCCATTGCCATCTAGCAGAAATGTTATACAGAAACACCTCTTATTAAACCAAATAAGATTTAAACATTCCTATTTTATCAAGTGAAATTCTTACCGCCTAATTGCTTTTTAAAACTGTAATAGAAGATCTAATTATGCCATTAGTTTACTTAATTATTAATTAACAATAACTTAAATTGAAATAAATAACCAGTTAATTACCTTTGTAACTTTGTGTTAGGTGGTGGGTGGCGAGCCATGCAACACAGCATGCTCAAATCGTAATCAGCAAGAAACTACTTGATGATTGCCAAGGAGAAGTCATCAGAATACGCAACATACTGAAATACCTTCTAGGAGTAGTAACAGACTTGGAACCAGGCAATTTCAGCCAAAAACCTGAATTAAACTACTTAGACCAATACATGGTTGAAGAAACTCACGAATTCTTAAAACAAATAAATGAGCATTATAATAATTTTAGGTATAATTATGTGGCACAGTCTATATTGTACTTTATAAGCAACAAAGTGTCCGGTCTATACTGTCATTGCATCAAAGATAGATTATATTGTTCAAAAAAAGATTCGAATGAAAGAAAATCAGTGCAGTTGACAGCCCATACGATTTTAATAGCTCTGTCTAAAGCCTTGGGCCCTATTTTACCGCATCTAATAGAAGAGGCGTGGCAACACCATCCTTTGTTTAAAGATCCTTTCTATTACACTAAAGAAATACCGATGTTGCCAGCACAAAATATTGATGTGAACTTAATGGATACGATTTTAGAAATTAAAAGAGATGTTTGTGTAATAGCAAAGAATGAGAGTTTGAAGAAATTCAATGCAAAAATTAAATTAGAATCCGATTTATTTGACAAGTTTAGTCGTTTGAACTTGACAGATGGCTTAAATGACAGTGTGCTATGTGAAATTTTGGAGCTGTCAAAAGTTGATGTGGAGGTTATAAATGGAGGGAAAAAGTGGTTAGTTGAATTAGAAGATAGTAAAGCTAGTCAGTGTTTGAGGTGTAGGAAATATAATGTGTTAGTCGAAAGTGATAAGTGTTTGAGATGTGAAAGTGTACTTAACACGTAAGTAGTTATTCTGTTTAGTTTTTAGATCGTTTGCTTTGCAAACTGCAGCAAATTTCATCTAAGATGATGCCGGTGGCAGTTTGCCTTCAAAGGAAAATCGGCACTATTCTTAAGTAACAAAACCAGCTCGTGGGAGTTATTGCCTTGAAATGAAGTTATTGCCTTGAAATGAAGTTAAATATTGTATAAGTTACCTTTCACAGCGATTATCTTACGTGAAATTATCTATAGTTAGTTTTGACCATAGACAAAATATTCACTGAGATAGTCATGCTGGCAACATTATTTTATGACAAATAAGTGAGTTAGTATCAAACAAATGAGGAAACCGGGCTTTTCTCTGCATTGTGTAAAAAATCGAGAGAAATATGAATGGTTTTATTAAAATATTAGCATTTATTTATTGTTACGTGTATGCAATTAAATACGAAAACCAATAAAGTACTTGTTACCTACTTACCTATGTCATGTTTAATTTGAATTATTGTTCGAAGTTGATCCCCAACTCTCTCTCTCTCTCTCTCTATCTATGTATAGGGAAAAAGAAACGGTATTAAAATCCAATGCGTAGTCAAAAAGGTCTGAGAACTGAAACCCAGATAGTATATCATGAAATACTCATAGGTTTCTTTTAAACTGCTTTTGAGGATAATGATGAAATGTGATCAATATTAAATTTTTGAAGATTCAACCGATATCATTAATATTGCAAATTCTCACTAGCTAGTAAGCGCAAACCTGCAACTGCGATTGCATATTACGCTCGAATGTCCCCTAGAGTCGCCGACGACGCTCGTGTGGGACTATCTGTCTCAATGCCTTCAATTGTACCCACTAAATTTGGCAGGGTTGTCACCATATTGCATGTTTTGAAGTCTTAGTAAGATAGTCAACGATGATTGTACAAATATTTATTTTTAAAAAAAGGATAACTATTGATTGAGTTTCTTCCGGCACTTCTTCTCAGCAGGACATTCACGTTGAAGTGCTAGTAGGTTAAAAAAATATATGACGTGCAAAAGAATTTCTATGTAAATCAAATTGCAAAATAAACCACTTTGACTTTGACTTTGAACCCGTTTACCGTGGCTACTATTCCATCACCAACCCAGAAGTTTGGCAATTCATTTCTTTGCCGAATAACTGCGTAACTATTTCCTCCCTCTAATAACCTTGGTTCCGTCAAGAGTAGCGTGAAGAAGTATCTTGCGGGTCTGTATGGCGATGCCAACGGACAGGATACCACTTGGTACCGCATCCGCTGTCATGATGACAATCAGGGCTCCTTCTTTTCAGGCGGAAGAGGAGACAATGGGGGCGTTTGGCAGAAAAAAGCGTTTGCAAGCGTTTACTAGCGCTAAAAAACAAACTGTACAGTTTTCGGCCAGGATGTGTTTGCCAGTTTGCCAGTTAACTGTGTTTGTTTGTCAGTTTACTGTGTTACCGCTTAACAATCGCCATTTTGCGCTAACAATCGCCATTTGTTTACAAACGCTTCCTAGCGCTTTTTTCTGCCAAACGCCCCCAATATATCGTGCCAATATTAAAAAAAAGTAACTTTCTTATGTCAGCTCAGGCTAAATTAAGGTTGGAGAGGGGTTTTAAAGGCAACGCATTCAGACAGGAGTAACCGACATCCTGGATAAGCCGTGGTTTATCGGTGTTTAGTAATTGATTTATTTAATGGATAGTTAGATACATACTCATTTACAGGATCTATTAATTGGTACGATATTTAATACATTTAACGTAGAATTTGTCGTGGTTCTCGTAACTAATTAATTTTAACACCGTAGTTTGCTTGGACGAACACAACGCTTAGGTACTTAACTATAAATTAAGCTCACGGCTTGTATGTATTATGAACGCTTGGATACAAACCCAGTACCTACCTGTTCAGGCATAGTAATTCCCTTATATGAGGGTAAGCTACAATAACCCGCGACCCGGCTGAAGTGCGCTGCAAGCGCCGGCCCCAGTCCATCGGTTGATCGCGCACGGTGTACTACGCGCGGCTTCGGATTTCTCTCTTCCCGGCGGAATATCGGTGACAATCGGACTTTGTGGACTTTACATGTTGTATCTCGGACCCTACAACAGTTTAGTGTGGTTTCATCAATTATGAAATAGTACAAGTAGCATAACGGTGGACTTCTCGGAACACGTGGCGAGCACGGCTTCTCATATCCAGTTCAGCATAGCAGTCGGCGTCAAAGGTGAGTGGTTTGCCTTTTTATCGGAGTTTTGCTATGCCTTGAATGTCCATCCAAGAAAACTATTTTAGAAACAACATTAAACTTCTTTTGGGTGCATCAAACTCGGATTCAAGTAGGGCAATACCGTTGCTTTTATTTCGGTAAAGTATAACGCGACTGAACCGATTATTATTTTCAACATTATTAATTCGTTAGCTCAACACTAACCCCAGTAATTTTGTTTTCTGAAAAATGGTACGTTAATGCATGTGAAGGTTCGCCTACCCTGCACTATAATAATGGACATGCCCAATTCTAACTTTAGGTATAATTCCAATATGTAATTTAATTACCAATTTTACATTTTACACGACTATGAGGCAGCCCTTGCTAACCAATAGGTAGGTAGGTTTTCCTCACAGGAGATAGGGATTCGCTATGCGGGCTTCGTATCGCCATTGTGATGTTGTCCGTCGATTTCTGATAGGCCCGTCATTGACGACGTACGACGGTGCATACGACGGTACGAGGGTTTGACGGTACGACGGTCAGCAGTGATTCTGAATTGATGTAGAAATTGGCAGATTCAGATGAGATTTTAGTATTGGAATTTTGACTTTAGGCCGATGGAACATTATTAATCGATAGTTAAGCATGTGCTAGATAATATTCTAGGTTTTAACATTATTTTTCAATACGTTTAAGTCATATGTGCGGCAGAAGACGACAATAGGCTGATTGATTGATTAAAATATTTTAAAATCTATACTCTATTCTTTATATGATAAAGCTCAAGAGTTTGTTTGTTTGAACGCGCTAATCTCAGGTACTACTGGTTCGAATCGAAAAAATATTTTTGTGTTGGATAGTCCGTTTAACCGATTCCTGATACGCTCGTCATTGACGACGTACGACGGTACGAGGGTTTGACGTTACGACGGTCAGCAATGATTTTGAATTGACTTGAAAATTGGCAGATTCAGATGAGATTTTAGTATTTGAATTTTGACTGATTTAGGCCGATGGAACAGTTAATCGATAGATAAGCATGTGCTAGAAAATATTCTAGGCAGTTCCGAGGGCCGTCTTTCACCTGTGAGAGGCCCACCCGTGCCCAAGGCACAAAGGCCTCTGGTTTGTATTGATTGCTTCGGACATGTCTAAATTAATATATATGTTCAAAACCATAAAGCCACAATCTCAAAACCGTTCTAACATGCACCCTACAAAAGCAACATCCCACACGAAACAGACGGATTACTCCTATAACAGAATAGCAAAGATGTCTGCCGGAATATTGAAACGCAAACAAGTGAACAACGCGACGCATGCACGCTTATTGCGAATGCCGCGACGCAATATGCGCCGGCATCTGAATATCTTAAACCGGATGGATGGAGATGTTATTGCTCTCGTCAAAATGTTAGCTCGAGCGGGAGCGAAATTAGGTTCTCAATTTTTGGCTGCCAAAGATCGACACACATGCAGTAGGTAAAGCTCTTGTAGTCGAGTATCAAGTATCAACCTATTTATGTCCCACTGCAGGGCAAAGGCCTCCATCATTTGAAATCATGTTTTCGTTACAAAGATGGGTTTTGGCATAATCACCGCGCTTGCCAAATGCGGGTTGGTAATCACAAACTCGGGCTGTGTTTAAAAAAATCAACACAAATTTTGCCCGACCCAGGAATCGAACTCATGACCTCCAGACCAAGCCTGAGCACTTAAACCACTAGACCATCGAGGCATCGAGGTAAAGCCCTAGTTTCTTAGAAATATTTACTCTCTAGGACATAAGGTAGACTCAGTAAACTTATTGTAAATTCTACACAATTAGTACATACATGTTCATAATCTTCCATTTATTAAAAAATCTCAACAGAAACATGACAAAGCAACAATTAGTCTTGCAAACAGCAGTTAATGAGGATATGAAGATAATTAAGGCAATTTTACCGCGTTAATTATCATAGTTCCGGCACCTGAAGGGATTATCTGGCTATTATCCGGATAAGTCCAGGTTTTGGTCCCAAAATGAGAATTTAATAAATTAATTTTGTACCCAATTGAAGCTCAGAATGATTAGCATTCGACCGCCAGGCCAGGCCTACAGACGAGTCAGATTGCCGTGTCTCGGTACTTTAGAAAAGAGGGAATATGGAGTGCACCTGTGCTTACCCAATCACGTTTTGTGCTCTATTATTACTTATAACAAATTCGGTGAATGACTTATGAGAGAAAATGTAAGGCTTAAAGATGTAACAAGCCTCAGTCGGAGAAACCTGTGTATACGTATACGTACGAAACTTAAGAACTACTGAACCGATTTTTTTTTCAATTAGAAGCTACATTATCACTTAGTTACATAGGTTATAGTTAGTAGGTAGTATGCAGAGCATTTTACAGGGGGAGCTGACACGACCGTAGAGAAATCAGGCAAAGGACCAACGGTTTAATATAAGGCACGTTAAGCCTTTCCGAACAACGGGGGAGCTCGAGATGAACTTTTAGGTTTAAAGGATTCTTTATTTCTCAATAAAAACATATTGTCACTTACTTGAGAACAGAATGTACAATTTGGTTAATTTATATTTCTGTCGTTCGCACCGATCAATTTTATAGAAAGCATTATCCCAGAATGTTGTCCGTTTGAAAAAGAAGAGTACCTATGTAAAACTTTAACATGTAACATAATATGAGTGTGGCTCATTCAACGAATTCCAAAATATATTGTGCAAGTTTCTTTTTAAATGCGTTGATTGGGTCAATGCTTTTTATAGATGACGGTAGTTTGTTAAACATCTGTGCTCCCTCATAGTTAACCGTTCGCTTGCCGTAATTCGTACGAATCGTAGGTAGAACCAAATAACTAGCTCGACGGCGCGTGCGCTTCGTAACCAGGTGAGACCGAGTCAATGTGATCGACGTATGGATGGTCTTATGCAGTATTTTATGTATGAGCAAGCAAGTATAATAATAATATAATTGTTTAATGTTCATAATGCGAGTCTCTTTGTAAATCTTTTTGGTAGGTGTGAGGTACGGATAGTGGAATAGTAATTTTATTATTTTGTTTTGTATTACTTGGAGCTTAGATATTTTAGTTTTTCCGGCATTACCCCAAATTTCTACAAGGTACATTAAATGAGATTTCACAAGTGAGTTGTAAATATTGTATCTGGCTTTTCGGGGTATACATCGTACTACAGGTCGTAGTGAGCACATCATTGAGGAAATTTTTTTTTGGATAATGTCAATATGTGTCTGCCATGTCAATTGGCTATCCAGATGTAGGCCCAGATATTTTTCATGTGTTTTTTCCTGTATTGGTTCATTAAGGATTTTCAATGTATTGAATGAGGGCAAAGGCTTATTTTTTGCTTTGAATACAACAAATGAAGAACTTTTCGGTCACCCATCCGCTGTCTGGCCTCTCCGAAAGTTGATTTACTTCGCAATCGCAGGCCGACGGCGCTTACCCCTGCGCCATCGAGCTCCTACTAATACTGTTATCCTATGCCGACAGTGGTCGTCCATTCCCTTGTGGATCTTAGTACCGCGGTAAACAATACTCTACCGTTAGTCCGGCGCCTGGTTTCTCCACGGTCGTGACAGATTGCTGTCCCACGGAACTATGAGAGTGGGAATAGGGAGTGCCCCTGTGCTTGCGCACACTCTTGTGCACTATAAAATATCCTGCGTACCTGGTTAATCGTAAGACTGGCCGCCGTGGCCGAAATCGGCTAGGATGGTATAATTGATGCTAAAAAACAGACTATAGTATATTGTACCTAATCCTATGCTGACAGTGGTCGTCCATTCCCTTGTGGATCTCAGTACCACGTTAAACAATACTCGCACAGAGCTCTAATTATGTTGACGTTTCGTGTTGATGCTTTGTGTTGACACAGTTTGCAGTAGGTATTGATTCACACGACAGTCGTGACGAGCAATTAATGATATAGTTGGTAGAGATAGGTTCTATGAGCGATGGAAAGTAAATAAATAAATAAATTTATTAGACTAACAAACCAATTCCCTAGCCCCAAACTAAGCTCGAAGCTTGTACTATGGATGCTAGGGAACGGATATACATATTTAAATACTTTTTATAAACATCCGTGACTCAAGTACAAAGGCCGATGTTCATCACACAAACATCTGCCTCTAGCGGGATTCAAACCCGAGACCCATGGTTTTGTACTCATTATTTGACGCCGGGGTCTCCGACGTCAAATGATGAGACATTAGGATTACACGGAAGATGGAGACATTACATTATTTTTGTAACTTTGTTAAAATTATCATAACTATGACCGCCACTTGATAAAACTACACAAGTTACAGCAAAATGAGTGCATTTGTAATTATTTGTAATTAACAAAATATGAGGGTTTGCGCAAATGAAAAATCCGCTAGATAGCAGTAGATAAGCGTAGGGTCTAACAGGTATGTGATTGCTGAATTTTGTCATGACATTGACAGATAAGTCGAAATTCACCAATGACACAGCAGTTATACCTACCTCACGTTTACGTTTTGCCATCTAGCGGGTTTTTCAATCGCAAAACCGCATTAGTTACGCTACACAGGCAGTACACATTTGCTAGTTGTAACAGAGCAGGAACTACACAACCAGACTCGCAGACTCGCAGGGTTAATCCCGCATACTGCGTGTTCACTAATCCCCGTACACTACACTAATCCACCCGCCTTGTGTCAGACAAGTCACTGTCTAGTACTGCGACTAGATCATTTATTTAGTTGAAGCAACAGATGTGTAGAACTGTTGTGTAGTATAGTAAACCAGCCAGGAATAGTAAATCCTGTCTTGTTTACTATCTACTAATCGGGGTTGTTCTTGTACTCCTCATTAAAACTATAATAATACTTAGATAAAGCTGAAGAGTTTGTATTTATGTTTGTTTGTTTGTTTGGTTGTTTGATCGCGCTCATCTCAGAAACTACTGGTCCGATTTGAAAAAGTCGTCGTCCATTTGACGAAGAAGGCTTTAGGTAATTGGAAACCGAAATCCACGCGGAAGGAGTCGCGGGCGACCGCTAGTTAAAAATGAAGTTAGTTCTATTTTAAATAATAATTATAAAAAAATCAACCTATTAATGTCCCACTGCAGGGCAAAGGAAGTTTTGAAATCATAATTACAACGAAATTTAATTTAATTTAAACTAAGTTTTCGACAAGTCTATTGCAACATCATTTGAAATCATAATAGCAGCGAAATTATATTTAAACGAAAATAATTTTTCGACACTTCTATCGCAACCATCTAGGAAATTAATCTAAAGCACTTTCCGTCTACTTAAAGGAACATAGTATTAAACCCTGATCCTCCAATTTTAAATTCCCGTAGAGGGCTCATTGATTTGCGATGGCCAGACATCCGCGGCGCCCGCCGCCCCGCCGATAAATCCCTGGACTCCAGGATTTATGGACAAGTACCTGTGGCGGTGTAGTGATGTCCGTAGAACTTGGGACGTGGGACCGGGACACCATGAAAAGCTTCGTAGATTATGCAGTGACGGATTAAGACTACATTAATATTATTAAACGGGACTATACACGATATTAATTATGTAGTATACATATACTACATAATTAATATCGCGTTTAGTCCGTTTAACCGAAACGTCAAGCAGTAAGTAGTATACATATACTACTTACTGCTTGACGTTTCGGCTGCGTTACGACAACCGAGGTCGCAAGCGGACTCTAGTATACATATACTACATAATTTATATTGCGTTTAGTCCCGTTAAATAATATAAATGTTCTGATGCAACGCGAAAGTGCATGAAAGATGCCCTAAGCAATCCACGACTGTGGGCGCCCCCCTATCCGTATGTCCTCCCCAACTGAGCTAAGGCGACCTTACTCCCTGAAAAAACATAGCACAACGGGTTTGTTACAATTCCCTTGATAAAAGGTCAAACGAAAACACCATGTCCCACTTATTTGTACTCGTTCTATCTGTCCCTAACAAAGTAGGGACCTACACATCCCTCGGGAGCCTACCAAGTTGCGTATGGTTTTAGAGAAGGGTCCGAATTAGATGGTCCCGAGAAAACGTTTACTTAATTATAGTGAAATACTGTTCATTCGTGAAGGTTAGGGCGAGGAGGAACCAATTCTGGGTAATAAACCAGTGTGTTTATATTTATTCGATTGAGGGGAAAGATATATTAACTTTTTTTAAAGCAGGATGTTTTCAATTCGGCAATATATTAAGCTTTATATTGCGACCATGGTATAATGGTTAGAGCGCTGTCCATATCCTCGGAGGTCGTGGGTTAAAATCCCGCGGGCCTGGTAAGTGTAACGGAGGTCAGACGACTGTCGCTCCATTGTAATAACCAGCCTGGTCAATTCAGGATCATACTCGTAACGTACCCTGGGCTCCGAGTCAAGGATTCAACCGGGAGAGGCGCTAAGATGATGATTTTTAATATATATATATAAATATATATAATGAAGCTTTTTAATATAAGTGCAGAACTGAGTAAGGATTTCTTGTGTTATGTAATAACAAAAACAGGTTGTTTCCGGTAATGACAGGTATTTCGCTAAATATTTTTTTCCTCTGTTAGCATTTGTTGCATAAACAAGGTTGTTGAATTTAAAGTTTGAACCCAGAAAAACGCCGACTAAAGAAGTGGATGGAGGACCCACAGGAAATGTCTCTGGATCTTGTATCTTCTGTCCCCGGGGCACTGTTCTGGAGCTGGACTCGTATTTTCAGACGCACAAAACTTTACACTCGTTATTTTGAGTTAAATGATTATTTTGATAATTTGATTATTTTATATTTTAGCGGGAATGCGCATTTCGATCTTAAATTATTTTTCATCTTCTTTTTAGGGTTCCGTAGCCAAAATGGCAAAAAAACGGAACCCTTATAGATTCGTCATGTCTGTCTGTCTGTCTGTCTGTCCGCCAGTCTGTCACAGCCACTTTTTTCTGAAACTATAAGTACTATACTATTGAAACTTGGTGAGTAGATGTATTCTGTGAACCGCAACAAGGTTTTCATACGAAAATAGAAAAAAAAATAAAAAAATGGGGGGTCCCCATAGTTAGAACTAAAACTGAAAATATTTTTTTTCATTGAACATATACGTGTGGGGTATCTATGGATAGGTCTTTAAAAATTATATTGAGGTTTCTAAGCTAATTTTTTTCTTAAATGAATACTTTGCGTGACAGACTGTTCCAAAGTGGAAAAAAGTGTGTCCCCCCCCCTCTAACTTCTAAAGTAAGAGGATGATAAATCTGAAATAAATATATAATGTACATTACCATAAAAACTACCAACGAAAATTGGTTCGAGCGAAATCTATTCAGTAGTTTTTTTAATACGTCAAAAATATAATTTGTACGGAACCCTCAGTGCGGGAGTCCGACTCGCACTTGGCCAATTTTTTTCTTCTTTATTTTTATAAGGTGGCGTGGCTAGGGAAAAGGTTTTATTTTCGTTATTGAACTACTTGCTAACACTTTCTGTTTAGCCCAAGTATAGAAGCACTCAAGGCGGAAAAAACGCGACTGACGTTTGAAACTTCATTTTTTATACAGTACATGTTTTTGCCCGCGTGATCAAGATTCCTGTTTTATCCCATGGGAGCATTTAATCAGGATAAAAAGAATCCTATGACCTAAGTCAGCTCATAACTTGCCTGTATACCGTTTCATCAAAATCTGTTCAGTAGTTTCAACGTGATTGACGGACAAACATCCAAACAAACAAACTTTCACACATATAATATTCACATAAGTCATCATCATCATCCTAGCGTTTGTCCCGGTCGCATCCTCGGCTATTTGCCTCGGAGTCCAGCGTCCGCTTTCCTTCTGCACCTAATATACACATAAGTATAATATTAAATTAATTCTACGAGTACAAACGATCCTGAGTTACCTCCTACTACTAAAAGACATATTTACGTAACTACTACATTTTGAACTACATTCAGAATCTCTTGCGTAACACATCCTGGTAACAACGGGGTAGAAATCAAATAAGTCACGCATAGTTAGTTTTCGCCTTTATTCGCGAATTCACGACTGTAATTTTAGAACTTTCATAGAAATCGGTGGGATAGTGTTGCGACATGGTTGGATATGTCGATATTGACGATAACTTGTAATCTTGAAATCTGACCGATTTGCTGTAGTAAATAGGGCGATGATCCGCTCACCCACCAAATTAACCCACTGGTAGGTAAAGGGGTAACTAAGGATTGTCAAACCCAAACTTTTACACTTAGGATCTTATGTTTGTCATCTAAATTATATAAATTTACATTTAAATGATGATACTCAGAGAGAATTCAACTCAACTTTAGTTATTATTATACCCATATATCATCACAAAAAAAATTACAATATTATCGATAACATAAGGCACAGGACTAGTTAACGTTTAAGTTGCACCAATTTAGCTTTTTCAATTTGCTTAACTTCCAGAAGAAAGGTAACTCCAAAAGGTAAATTCAATATTTAAACGGAACTGAGATCTTTTAATTAGTTATCTTCCCCACTTTAAAGAAAGTTCATTAAATTATCAAGTAATTTATTTGCCACCAAAATCTTGCACAGGACTTAAACCGTCCGTCGAGAGTTAAAGTCAATCGACAGATTAATGGTCAATGGCATACTCTATTGAGTGTCGATTCGATTATCATTTCGATAAAGCAATAAGCGGCAATAGTGCAGTGTAACAGTCAATACCTAGAATCTATAAACAATTACTGACCAATATACATATATAGCTAAGGTAATCTCTCGATCTTAGTGGAACTAACACACAACATTGACGACCCGCTTGGTGTAATGGTCAAGATGTTGCCTATTACGCAAGAGGTCGCGGGTTCGATTCCCGCACAGGACAAACATTTGTGTGCATGAACGAACATGTCTGTTTGTCGTGGTCTGGGTGTTATATGTATATATTTAAGTATATTTGTAATACCACTGTTGATTCTGATGTCTGTAACACAAGTGCTTAAGCTACTTACCACGGGGTCAGATCAATGTATGTGATGTTGTGAAATATTTATTTATTTATTATTTATTTATCACAGTGAAGTAGCACTTTGTAACTGTTGTGCTATGTTTCTGCTGGTGAGTAAGGTCGCCAAAGCTCATTAGGGGAGTGTAGTAGGGTCGTAAAGCTCAGTATAGTCTAAAAGGCAGGCAACGCACTTGCGACCCTTGTGAGGTTGTGGATGTCCATGGGCAGCGGTGATCACTTATGATCAGGCGACCCTATGGTTCGTTTGCTTCCCTATGACATAAAAAAATCGATAACTGGAAGTAGCGATAGTCTAATACACATCACTAGTGGTCTGTAACAGTCGAACGAGAAGGCGACTGCGCCCAGGTTGTAGTCGCCCTGGTTTTCCAATTTCCCAAACTTCGCCAAGAGACCGAACTCTCAATTGAACATTTTAATTAAGCTAAGATGTTTTTACGGTGACGTAACAGTTAAAATCTGTTCGAAAGAGTTGATGCCTCATATTTTAAACCGTTGTTTGGAAGTTTCAGTGTCTTGCTTGTTACTTGTAAGTGTAGGAACAACCTATGCCGAAATGACGCGACCGTACTTCGGCAGCAATGCATTTTCTATACAAAATCACGTGACTAGAGGTTTCAATCCCGGTCGATTTTTCTGATCCCGGGATTTCGGGATTTTCGAATGTTAATCCCGAGATCCCGGGATAATCCCGGGATTATATAGGTGATATTAAGGTCTTACAAAATCAAGTTTAAATATTAGTTACTCAGCATATATTTTTCAAAATAATATTTCATTAAGATAAAATAGACAAAGTAGGCACTTTTGTAACTAAATCATGAATTTTTTGCATAAAATAGTAATCCCAGGCAGGTTTTTCCGGATACCTGCTTGGGACAAAGGATTATTTCAGTTTATTTGAGTAAACATAACAATACTAAGCAGGTAACTGCTTAAAAATAATAAGGAAAATTTAAATATTTACAGTGCGACCTTATTTATTGTTTATTTTTACACCTTAAAAACGAAGTTTTTAAAACCTGTTTTCTTTAGAAATGTTATATATACTAAAGGGATATATAATAAGTACTCTTATCCTTACTTCCTTACTAATATTATAAATCAGAAAGTGAGATTGTTTGTTCCGCTTTCACGCTGTAACTACTGAACCGATTGCTTTGAAGTTTTGCAGACGTAAAGTTAGAAGTCCGGATTAAATAATAGGGTACTTTTAATCCCGGAGAAACTGATATTCCCAAGGGATGATAAAAATATTGTTTGCAATAAAACCGAATTCCAAGCAGGCGAAACTGCGGGCAGAATGCTAGTTTAAAAAAAATCTACCAAGCGCTTTATACGTACTTATTATTTTAGCCAAGAAAATCTAAGTAAGGAAAAACAAAGCAACCAACGTATCATCTGAAATCATACTTCTCAATTTGATGTAAAAATAGGAAGAACTATTTAAACGGACTGTCCTGTCCACTGGGTATCCGCTTGTGACCACGGTTTTTTAAAAACACGGCGATAACGTCAAGCGGCGAGTAGTATTATACATAAATTACATAATGAATATCGCATTAAGCCCGTATAATAAATACAAGTGTTATAATGCAACGCGAAGTTCTAAAATCTTAAACTCTTTGAAAATATGTAACGTTGCGTTAATCAATTTCACCTAGTGAATTTTGGGATAAGTTAGTAAGATCTTCTTCTTCTCAAACTAACAGCAGTCGCTTTTGTGTATGGGCTTGACTTAGTCTGAAATGACCAGAATGATAACGATGAAAAAAGAGAGTTAATTAAAATTGTATCAATCCCGAAAATCCCGGGATTCATTTATTTGGATACCCATAATTTCGGGATCGAAATATGGCCGGGATCCCGGGATCCCGAATTTCGGGATTGAAACCTCTACACGTGACGTAATATGGGCATAATGTGTCATCTCCCACATTTTGTTTTTTATTCATGTGAACCTACAAATAATGTTTTTTTTTTTAATAAATCGTTATATATGATGATTAACTGCTTAATGACGGAGAGAGAAAAATCCTCAACCCTTCTTTAAAACTTTTCCACGTTTCCCTTGTGGAGTTGTTGATGTCCATGGGCCGCGGTGATCGCTTTATTTCATGTGATTCTCTCGCTCCCTAAAAAAACTATGTCAAACATCTCTTTTCCTTCTAATGGAAACGAAAAATGGAAAAGAACTAGTACATGCACCTCTATGTAAATAAGCAATCGGTGTCGCGCACATATTTTATGATTTAGCTCAAATGAGGCGATCTCCATTCCGTACATTGCCGCGATCGCGATCGCTCGATGAAGATTGATGCGGCCCGCCTCTATCCCGTATCTGAATGTACTGGGTGCAGAAATGTACTGGTTTGGGAGAAAGAAAATGGTGGAAGTTTCAAAAGAATGCGCTAATTCTCTCAAAATATTTCACTTTTCTTATAAGAACCTAGTAAAAATACCCTTCCGGCCAATTTTCGACCTTGGCGGCCGATCTTACGATCAGGCTGGTACTCAGGATATAATAAAGTACACAAGTGACTGCGCAAGGTTCACTCTCAATTCCTTCACTCTCATAGTTCAGTAGGACAGCAATCTGACACGACCGTAGAGAGATCAGTCGCAGCACGGAGGAGCTCGAGATCATTTTTTCGGTCACACATCCGATGACTGGCCTCTGCGAAAGTTGCTTAATTTTGCAATTGCAGCCAATGCGCCATCGAGCTCCTCAAAACATCTGGTAAGCTTTACAGAATAACATCTTGTTGTAATTGAAGACATTTTCATCATTCATTACCATTAGCCCATTGCAGTGCAATGCTGAAAGTGGGGGGTTATACCTGATTGAACATAGACACATTGCTGGCCAGGCGGGTGACTAGGTGAACGCAGTAAAAAATAAAAAATATATATTTCACAACATCACATACATTGATCTTACCCCGTGTTAAGTAGCTTAAGCACTTGTGTTACAGACATTAGTATCAACAGTGGTATTACAAATATACTTAAATAGATACATATAACACCCAGACCAGGACAAACAGACATGTTCATGCACACAATTGTTTGTCCTGTGCGGGGATCGAACCCGCGACCTCTTGCGTAATAGGCAACATCTTGACCATTACACCAAGCGGGTCGTCGAGTTAGAAGAAGTATATAACATAGGGAAACGCCTTTACAAGGGATACCCCTTTCGTTGCTTTTTACGGCACTGACTGTAATAAAAACAAAAAAAAACACACACACATCATCGTTACGTTACGAAATGTGACTGAAACTAGAAGTTGATGCGTGATTGACGGTCAAACAAACAAACATAATATATTAGTATGATTACTTGCAGCCTGTATTATTCTGCTGTCGGTCCAAAGCAAACTCGGGACTGTGATCCGGAACTAATTCAAATGCACGTACAATGCCTAGGTAATTGCGCCGCGGACTGAGTCGACCGGCTGCACTGTTTACCAGACAACCGATGGACGGTTGCCCTCAAACTAGGAGTTGATTCGGTTAAACTTAATGTTTGTTGGCTCAGGATTTCTTTAAAAATCTTCGAAGTTGCTTACATATTTGTCAATAGAGCGTTTCTGAGGGCTAAAACAACGGTGACCGCTTTACCTATGGTAAACGATTAAGATCACGTAGAAGGATTCTGCCTGATATCTCAGTGAAATCTTCCTTAACTGCTTCTTTCTGCCCTTAATGGAAGAAATGGGACAGTTCTAGAATAGTACATCTGCAAGTGGAAATTCGAATGCCCCCATATTATTAATTGCAAATCATTTGCTCCCAGTCATCGTCAATTCATGAATGTTTACCATTCGTATAAGCTCAAACTTTAGTCAAGGTCAAGATGTTCTCTATTCTTCTTATAAGCTGCATCTTTGTCAAGAACTCGAGTATAATAATGTATTATTTGCATTCTAGGCATTACTCTGCTGTCGGTCCAAAGCAAACTCGGGACTGTGATCCGGAACTAATTCAAATGCACGTACAATGCCTAGGTAATTGCGCCGCGGACTGAGTCTAGACTGCACTGTTTACCAGACAACCGATGGACGGTTGCCCTCAAACTAGGAGTTGATTCGGTTAAACTTGGTTAAACTTAATGTTTTGGAGCGGAGTTGTTAGATTTGTTGCTACTTGAACATTCTGTGGGATACCCGGAGTTGGTGTTTGAATATAATGAAGCTGAAGAGTTTGTTTGTTTGAACGCGCTTATCTCTGGTTCGAACAGAAATAATATTTTTGTGCCAGACAGTCCTTTTGTCGAGGTAGTCTTTAAGATATAGTACATATAAGACTAGCTGTGCGCAAACAGAAATCAATGGGTATGAAGTCGCGGGCGGCCGCTATATCTTAATTGAATGTATATTGCTCTAGAGAAGATGGAAAAATATGGTTGATAGTTTAAGTGTCTCTCATTCGTGGTACAGTTATAATACAATAATAATAATACCCTCCGGCCGTTTTTCGACCCTGGCGGCCGATCTTACGATTAGCCTGGTATCTGATATTCGGCTTCAAGTACCTTCCGAAGCACGGGGGAAGTCGAGATGGAATTTTTCGGTCACCCATCCAATGAATGGCCTCTGCGAATGTTGCAAGCGCGCTAACCACTGCGCCATCGAGTTCCTTCAATTACAGTTATAACTTGAAGTTGTACTAAAATTTGATTCATGGAATGTTTAGGTTCCTAAAAAGGGATAATTTACTCAAATTAATATCGGGAACGTACAGTTCGCGACATTATTGTACTCGCTTTCAATGAACTAACCCAAAATCCCAACTTGATTTTCAATTACAAAGAATTTCGGACTCAAGTGACCAACTTAGTCGCGATAATCGAGGACCATCTGGTAACTAAGCCGTTGTTAACTACTTAACCAGAGTTAAGTTGTTCAGGTCTTGTAAGTTTTATCAGCCCAGAGTTAGTATCTAAGATCAAACTGCTACAAATTTGGTGAAAGGGTCTTAGCGAAACTTGATTGAATGTTAGTCATTTACCAAGCACTTTAGTATATGCGTGTTAAGTTACAGAAACTTTGAAGGTACCTGTAGTATTTCAAATGAATATTTAAAATTTTACCGTCCTTTTTGAACAAAGTTTGATAATAAAAATCCTATCTACCTTGGACAAAAAACATTCTTACAAAACTTTTTAATTAACAATGATATTATACACCGTACTGTTCTTTCTTTTAATTCGAAACTCTTTCCTTATTAATTTAAATTAGTAATCCTTTCAAAAACTTCTTGAATACCGAGTCAATGGTGCTTCAAATTTAATGAATACTGGCTAATCAGAAGGAATACGCGATACGAATCTCTTCTGTCAAATTGAATTTAAAAAAGGAACGCCGAGCCGCCATTGTGGATTCCAACGAGGTGTCCGTTCTTTAATTGGCCACAATTAATTTTTACGGGAGTAGACAATTTGACTATGGCAATTTGATTTAATTATCTGTGGAAGAATTTAGTGTGCTTTCTAGGGAGTTTAGTTTAGTTACTTTCTTAAAAACTATGTTTTACAAGTCCGTGTTAGTAACATCATACTCACATTTAGTTATAGTTTTTGGAATACTTCTTTCGTGAAAGGTTTTCTTATATTGTTACAAAAAATAAAAAATAAAAAACATGTGGTTAATAACGGGTGCGTGAAGAATAAAAAAAAAATATAAAAATATAACTCACTTTTACTTTTTTTTTTTTTTAATTATTTATAACCTCTTTTTTTTTCAAATGGCATAATATGTCGTAAAGCCATATAATGCTATATTATGACATGACATGAATAAAAAAAAGTAAAACCAATATGGCACCTTAATGTCATCAAAAATGTAGCCAACAAGACAAAAAATAACAAAACCTTTCCACCCCACCGTTCTACAATCCATAGCATTGATTCGCTTATCGAAAATGGGGAAGTTGCCATACTTGTACACAGACTCCGAGGAAACTGAAGAAACATCCAGCTCTGTGGAGAATGTGAAGAAGAAGAAGAAGTTCTCGTGAGTAATAATACATTTTTAAGTTATATCGGATTGGTGATCACGAACCAGGGCTGTGTTCGCAAAAAACGACGCAAATTTGTTTTAAACGGAATAATATAATCGCGGTATATTTTTTTCAAGACACCATCAGCTCCTGCGGCGTGGATAGGAACGTAATAAATTGTGAAAGTGAAGATGACGGCGCTTAAAAAATAAAAATTAAGTTGGGGTAGTTGTGTAATAATTTATATGACAAGTGACGCATAAAACCCTGAGTCTTCCAAGTCCGTGATCAAAACGTCAGGTTTTCCTGTGAACATGTACCTAGTTTATTAAATTTATACCGCGATTCTATCCGTTTAAAAGTAAGTTTGATCTCATGAGTACGAGTCGCGTAAACTTAAGAGAACATTAATTGCATTCCTTTCAGAATTTTAAAATACACAACGGGTAATATAACCAAGAAGAAAAAATGCAAGCTGCACAGCAAGTCTGAACCAGAAGATTCCGACTACCGGAGCAGGAGCCGAAGCGGTCAGCGGGGCAAGAAGCTGCATGGCATCCTGAAGTACGACAGGGACTGTGAGTTATGATCATTCCCTTGGTTTTGTAGCTGGGTCTCTGACCGCTCGACCAACGGGCCCCTCAATATTAATAAAATAATAGGGCCGATGGTTTCAAAACCAAGTGTATGGGTTCACAGAAGATGTACGCGTTCCCAGTGATATGCTCGTAGTCACTACGCATGCGGGTTGTAGACCATAATAAGTCATGGGAAGCGCTGTCCATCCCGGAAAATATCCTTCAGTCGAGGCGGCATCTATGGCATAAAATGGGACAGTCTCGATCTAGGCCAGTTTTACACGACAATTTTGTCATTTGACAGGCCCGTTGGTCTAGTGGTCAGAGACTTTGGCTCCAAAACTAAGGGTCGCTTGTTTGAATCCGGCTTGGGGCAAATGTTTGTGTGATGAACATAGATATCAGTACTCAGGTTATGTATGTTTAAGTATATCAATTTCTAATTTGATTAAATGAGTGTATGGGTCGGTTAACGAAAGAATATTGTCATTGGATACATAATCAATAGGTACAATTATTTTTGTGTCGTACCTTTTTTTTTCATCATCATCATCAGCATCATCAGCTCTTAATGGGGCAGTTTTCATTACTTAGTGAAATACACCTTCACAGATGGCTCAACTGATGATGACGAGGAGAGCGAGCCGTCGAAGACGTTCAGGTCGCAGGACAAGTTCCTGGTGGGGCGCGTGCCTCGACCGGCGGGGGCGAAGCCCGGCCGAGGGGGCGGAGTCTCCATCGTCATCAGGAAGAATGTTAGCGTGAGTATGAGGCTGAATAAAAATATTTTTCGATGCTGGGAAAATAAATAATAAAATAATAATAATAAATATTTCACACCATCACATACATTGATATGACCCCGTGTTAAGTAGCTTAAGCACTTGAGTTTACAGACATCAGATTCAACCGTGGTATTACAAATATACTAAAATAGACACATTTAACACCCAGACCAGGACAAACAGACATGTTCATTGTTCATGCACACAAATGTTTGCCCTGTGCGGGGATCGAACCCGCGACCAAAAAAGTAAGTGTGGGAAAAGTATTTGCACAGCATTGTTGTAGGCTTTTTTTTCTAGCTGTCTTCTCAGCTCACAAACTAGCGTGTTTCCTCCTTCCTATAACATGGATTTCTTCAAGAGAAGCGTGAAGAAGTGTCTTACGGGCCGGTATAGCGATGGCAAAGGATATGACCATGTTGGTACCTGCCACACAAGACGAGCCGATTGGTGCAATGGTCGAGAAGTCGGCTATTACACCAAAGGTCGCGGGTTCGATCGAAGTACCGTGCGGGTGCACGGTACAAACATTTGTGTGCATGAACATGTGTGTTTGTATCCTTTCGGCCGCCATGGCAACTAAACTTCGCAACCAGTTGAGAAAAAGACATTTTTATTCTTTGTTGGCAACTGGTTACGAACAAAGATTTTTTTTTCTTTATAAGCAACTGGTTGCCAACAAGGAATTTTTTAAAAACACTAGTTGCAGTAGAAGAATTTATTTTTTTCTTACGCAACCATGTAGTTATGAACAAACACTGATCTTTAAGTTAATTACGCATTAATACACCGTTATGAGGTCTAGTTTAGGTATCGAGTATCCCTATTATATTGAAACGAATAATTGTATTTTTTATAGTGTTTATTTTCATTTATTTATATGGTAACTAGCGGCCGCCCGCGACTCCGTCCGCGTGGATTTCGATTTCCAATATCCTATGTGTTATTCTGATGTATAAGCTATATTGTGGTAAAGTTTCATTCAAATCCATTCAGTAGTTTTTACGTGAAAGAGTAACAAACATCCATACATCCATACATCCACACATCCATACATACAAACTTTTGCCATTATAATAGGTGAAGATGATCGTTAGTATACTATAAAGGGGCCCCTTAAACCTACACGCTGGGTCGAAATTTGTTTGAACGCGCTAATCTCAGGAACTACTGGTCCGATTTGAATAATTCTTTTTGTGTTGGATAGTCCATCTGACGAGGAAGGCTTTAGGCTATTGAAAATCGAAATCCACGCGGACGGAGTCGCGGGCGGCCGCTAGTAATGAATAAAACTTCCTATTACTTCAGCTGCAACTAGTTGCCTAGAAAGAATAAAAATGTATTTTTCTCAACTGGTTGCGAAGTTTAGTTGCCATGGCGGATAAAAGTATTCTTTTTTGGCAACCAGTTGCTTATAAAGAAAAAAATTCTTTATTCGTAACCAGTTGCCAACAAAGAATAAAAATGTCTTTTTCTCAACTGGTTGCGAAGTTTAGTTGCCACGGCGGCTGAAAGGGTTTGTATCGGTCTGGGTGTTTCTATGTAATAATAATAATAATACCCTCCGGCCGTATTCGGCCATGGTGGCCGATCTTACGATCAGCCAGGTACGCAGGATATATTCTAGTGCACAAGTGAGTGCGCAAGCACGGGTGCACTCCCTATTCCTTCACTCTAATAATTCGGTGGGACAGCAATCTGACACGACCGTTGAGAGATCAGGCGCAGGTCCAACGGCTTAACGTGCCTTCCGAAGCACGGAGGAGCACGAGATTAAATTTTTCGGTCACCTATCCGATGACTGGCATCTGCGAACGTTGTTTTTATGTATATATTAACAAAAAAAAAGTATATAAGTAATGTTTATCCGTTGTCTAGCACCCATAGCACAAGCTAATGCTTAGTTTGGGGCTAGATGGCGTTGTGTGAATAATGTCCAGAGATATTTATTTATTATTTATTATTACATATATCATGGCAATTAAGGCTCCTCTTTTGCAAGCCCTCGTGCAAAACTTTAAGCAACTTTAGTTTCTGAGATTTTGTGATCAGTAAGTGAGCCAGCCAGTCCTTCTATTCATACTTACACATACACATATAGTATCGGTGGAGTCTCACCCTTTCACTCGTAATCCCGAAGTGTTCGATGCCGCCCGGTCACCGGTCACCGGTCAGCGGCGCGGTAATGACTCGCCCGGGAGCTGTTGGCTCATAGTGCGGACTTGTGGGGTATCGACGAGCTTTAAATATTGCATCGCGCGATCGTGACACGCGGCTTTGCGGGATATAGTGAGGGATACAATTTGAAGACAGTTTTATTAAAATCTCTTTTATCTTACACTAGTTTTTGTATTTGAAAAGCTATTTGATTCGTGTTATCATCTTAGGTTAATAGGTTAAGGCAACTACACTCGGTTGATGTTTAGACTGTTACAAAACATTTTAACTAGTACTAGCCATTCACATTTATGCTTTAAACTTCTCAGCTAACAAAATATTCTCACACCAAAACAAATAGACGAGTACTAAAATAAAAAAGCCGCTACCACGTAAAACGCCGCAGGTCGCAAACAGTTTCGCACTAGTTGTAAAGTGCGGTAAATTTTTCCCGGTAAAATCTCCCGTGGGATAGTCCGAGCCGTGCGGTACCAATCTCTGTTAGGAAAGAGCTTGCAGAGACTATTGACCTCTTGTGGGTAAAGAGAAGTTGTTTGTATTGCAAGTCACAATACCTACTACACTTGATCTTCTTAGATCACAAAAAATGTCAAACAAAATCAAATACACATTATGTAATGTCAATAAATATAAAATCCGCAATAAATATCGCAGTTCGTTTCGCACTAGTTGTAAAGTGCGGTACCTACATTTTCCCGGTAAAACCTTCCGTGGGATAGTCCGAGCTGTGTGGTACCAATCTCTGTTAGGAGAGAGCTTGCGGACCATTGACCTCTTGCGAGTAAGGAGAGGCAGCTTGTATTGCAAGTCGCGATACCTACAATTGATCTTCTTAGCCCACAAGTAATGTCAAACAAAATCAAATACATGTGTAAGTAAATAAAAAATCTTCAATAAGTATCGCAGTTCGTTTCGCACTAGTTGTAAAGTGTGGTACATTTTTCCCGGTAAAACCTCCCGTGGGATAGTCCGAGCCGTGTGGTACCAATCTCTGTTAAGAGAGAGCTTGCGGACCAATTACCTCTTGCGAGTAAGGAGAGGTTGTTTGTATTGCAAGTATTTGCAAGTCAATACAATACAATACCTACACTTGATCTTGTAAAGTATACAGGAATCTTTTACAATGACGTTTTGATGTCGTCAAAATCGAGTTTCTTGCCGCTTCTTCTCGGTAGATGACTGCATTCCGAAGTCGGTGGTCGAGTCATTCAATCGTCATATTATTATTGACTATTTATTAGTGCCTTGTCGACCTACATAAATAAAGAAAATTTTGATTATGATTTTGGTCTTACATAATTATCATTGTTTATCAAGATATGGAGTGTTATTATTTTGCCAAAGCATGTTGATTTTAAAAAGTCTTATCGAACCAAGCTGACCGTTGTTACATGCTCATAAGTATTTACAATGAGGGCTAATACAAAATAGGGGTAATAGAAATTAGTAAAAATAACGATAGTTTCAGTAAAACTATAAAATAAAATCAGCAATGGCAAGTGACTGGAAAAAAAGCCGTCGAAATGAAAGGAATACTTAGCAAATATTCCGTGTAAAGGAAATCCTTTACATTACTTTCACAGCCGCTACGCCCTGGGGAAAACCTCGAAAAACCCCTGACAAGTGCTAATTCTTTCAATAAATGGGGGACTAAAATGTTATTACATCATATGGTTTGATATCGGTTGGGCGTCAGGTCATTTCGGGGATATAGGGGGATTCAGTATGTTAGGTTTTATGAAAGAGCTTTATATTTTTACTAGCGGCCGCCCGCGACTCCGTCCGCGTCGATTTCGATTTCCAATAGCCTAAAGCCTTCCTCGTCAAATGGACTATCAAACACAACAAGAATTTTTCAAATCGGACCAGTAGTTCCTGTGATTAGCGCGTTCAAACAAACAAACATACAAACAAACAAACAAACATACAAACAAACTCTTCAACTTTATTTATTAGTATAGATTATGGGTTTAATGGTCCGTTTGGTAGATGAAGTGAAATTATTACATTACGTATAAAATAATGTTTGGACCCGTGTCAAGTTTGGAAATCGGATATATTATGTAACTAGCGGCCGCCTGCGACTTCATCCCCATGGTTTTCGGTTTTCGCACACATAGGTATTTACTATAGCCTAAAGGCTTCCTCTTCAAATGGACTATCCAACACAAAAATATTTTTTCAAATCGAACCTGTAGATCCTGAGATGAGCGCGTTTAAACAAACAAAAAACATTATCATAAGGTTTAATTATGTTGGTATAGTATAGATATCAAATACTTTGATTGTTTTTTTGTATTTGCAGACTGTTCAACCTCAAGAAAGTTCGACCAGTAGCACTAAACGATGGGGAAGGAAGAGGCTTGCAAGGAAAGCCTCATATTAACTCACTCTAAAAGTCACTATTGAAAGCAAGCTGCATTGGTAAGTCATGTTTTATTACTATTAATACTTCCACTCGAATGAGCTCGTCTGGTGATGTACGCTCGTCTGGGGAAGTACCTCCAACTTACAGAAAACCACTGTGAAGTAGCACTTCGTACCTGTTGTGCTATGTTTCTGCTGGTGAGTAAGGTTGCCAGAGCTCAGTTGGGGAGGGTCATAAAGGTAGGCAACACATCTGCGACCCTTGTGCGCTTGTTGATGTCCATGGACAGCGGTGATCACTTACCATCAGGTAACCCTCTTATTCGTTTGCCTCCCTTAAACATTAAAAAAAGTTATTACCTGTAGTCCCCTTTAGTAATGTCCACCGGTGACAAATTTTCCCAACTGTGCACTTTTGATTCGTACCAAACGCGACAATTGTTATTTTTTCAATACTTGTGTATTACTCTCGCCTGGGGGAGGCCTTCGTCCAGCAGTGGACTCGAAAGATGACATGAATCTAAGGCTCGTATTAATAAATCGCACTCAACTCTGAGCTCGATCTCGAGCGCGAACTTGAGATGGTGTTTTGTATGAGAATGACATATCTTAACTTGAGGTGGTGTTTTGTATGAAAATGACATATCAAGTTCGCACTCAAGATCCTTCTCAGAGTTGAGTGCGAATTTACGAGCCTAAATGTTACTTTAATATCTCCGAGAGTGACAAAAGTGAAGGTTATATCAAGCGTAAACAAATGCGGTTGGTCAGGAAAAGGTATTAATTAAGTTCACTTGGCAATTTACTGATGGTGCGAAGTATACAGTCGTAACTGACATTTTGGCTTTGAAGAGGTTTTATTGTTGACCATACAGCAGTCGCCAGCATCAGCTTATGAAATAAAATAAAAAAAAAATATTACTATTTATGGGCGTTACCACCATTTTGGGAAAGGAATAACACCCCGCAAAAGACTTATTGTATCAGTCTGATAATGTTGAAGTTTCTAATGTTACTTCTGATGTAAGATACAAAACAAGTAAGCTTCTGCCCTTAATACAATTAATCATCACCATCATATTTTTTTATTGATCTGTGCTCTCAAGCTCATGGGTATGGAAAAATAGTATATAATTGTCCACCTTTCCAATCCCTTGAAGATTTCACAACTTTTCCATTACTTCTTTCAGTTCCCACCTTATCCACCAGAAGCGTAACCGTCCACTGTCCACTATCCCAACAACCAACCAACCCGCCAGTTTTTCACAACGAAACCAACGTTCCCAGATAATTTGCAGTTACGTCCTTCCACGCCGCGGGCGTGCTTCGGACCGGATTGGAACCCATTGACTGTGCAAAACGGATGATTTTTACAAATTGCACAAACGGAGCCAGCCTTTAGCATAATCCGATAGGATTATCATAACGATATGGGCGGTTATTTTGACAACGCTCGACATTGTTCATTCTAGAATGAAATTGGTTTAACCGAAAATAATGATAGTGGCTGAATATTAGACACATTTTTTTTACATTTATCATTGTAACCTTCTAATATTATCAAAAAGAAGAGGTGCATATTGAAGTAACTTTAGCTACTTTCAATCTAATCAAAATCAAAACATTTATTAGACCATAACATTTAAAAAGATGATAATGCAATGGAAAGAGATTTGCCTATCAGGCTTAAAGCGTAAACAAATATTTTGTTTGAACGAAACCAACTTTTAAATAAGATAGGTCATGGAAAATATTGTAAAATAGACAATTTTAAGAACACACTTGTCTTACTTTAACGTGAAGTTAATCCAAATATGTTTTTTTATCACACCTTTATGCATACCTATAGGAAGTTTCGAACAGTCGATGCGGGAATTGGAATATTAAATTTCCCCGAATGCAACGTGCGTTGTGTAATTTAAATTTAACGACTGGATTAAATCGCGGTTTGTTTGTGTCGACGATTTATCGTTCACCCAACACGGTATCGATGGTTTAACAAATATGACCCGTCTCTGTGTTCGTTTTAATAATCCTGTTGGATTAACGAATTGTGTAGGTTGTTATTATTGAATCACTCGACATCACTACTTAGTTTGATTCATAGGAGGACGGTCATAATGTGTACAGTCACGAGCAATAACATGTTTACACCTCGAGTCTTATGTCAAAGCATAAAAGTTCATATTTCAATGTGTTTCTAATTTCTATACATGTTAATGCTCACCACTGTACGTCATGTGTCATACACATAAATAAGTGTAGGAACACACTAGGCTAAAATTACGCGACCGGTGGCAATCCATTTTCTTTACAAAATTACGCAAAGTAATTTTAGCATAGTGTGGTGTCATCATATCATGACGACAAACAAGACAATTAATATAAGATACTCTGGTTTATTAAATGAAATGAATGAATGAATGTTACTTTGGTAATAATACTCGTAATAGCAAAATGCCTAAGGCAGTTATCACTAAATATTATTATATTATGTTATTGATGTCAGTCTATTTAAAATGATAACTAATAACTTTGTGCTCTTTTTTTGTAGACATATTTTTGTGTTAATTGCATTTTTTTAATAAAAAGTGAGCTGTATTGTATGACGAGTGATTCAAAAATAAGAACTCAATTTAGTTTTATGCAGAAAGAGTCAGTAAGGCATTCGTTAGCTTTCCAATAAATGAAGTTCTACTGACCGATTGTTTCATTTAATCGTAGTCTAGCGACACAACCCGAATTCGCACGGAAATTAGCGCGATACTATTGTACATGTTTTGTACATATAAAAAGCGCAATTCCTCTGCTTCCAAAGCGCCGGACAAAAACTTTCAATGTTTCAGGATTTAGCAGGTACTTGGGTCTTTGAGACCTTAGTCCTACACTCCGTGTACTCAAAGAAATAATAGCAAGTCAATAATATCGGTATAGATAAAGTTTCCGTATTTTCAACAATATTATCATTCAAAAGCAAAAACATACTAGGGCGGAAAAACGCGACCGAAGTTCGGCGTCACTACGCCTGCACTGTATTTTAAATGGAAGCTGACACACTATACCAAAATCACGTCCCGTTATTTTTTATAGGACATGCATTGCCGCCTAAATTTTAGCCTAGTGTGTTCCCAGGCTATACATTTTGGGTACTAGGAGTGTGCCCAACTATCTTGACACGGAAAGTACAACGTCCCCACAAGAAACTTTTGAAAGCAAAGACAAACTAGGGGTAGATAAAGTTGAAAATATTGGACAAGTTGTCAGATTTGTTCAACAAGGTATTTTGAAAGTTAAAATATTGGACGAGAGTTATCCTATTTGTTCAAGTGGTTGAACAAATAGTTGGAACTAGAAGATGGTAAGAGCAGTACACAATTCTATGTAGTTAGTAACTTCTATTGAGATGAACCACTTGGATGAGGAAGAAGGACCACTATTAGGAATACCATATTATGAAAGATTTTTTTTATTATTTCGTCTTCGTCGAATTCCGATAATATCTTTAAAACGTTATTTTCTTAAACGAAAACTTCCGGCCGCTCTCGATCATGGCGGCCGATCTTACGATCAGAGCCAGGTACGCAAAATATATTATTATAGTGCACAAGTGAGTGCGCAAGCACTGGTGCACTCCCTATTCCCTCCCTCTCACGACCGTAGAGAGATCAGTCGCAGGACCAACGGCTTAAATTGCCTTCATTATGAATTAAATTTTGCGGTCACCCATCCGATGACTGGCATCTGCGAACGTCGCTTAACTTAGCAAGCCAAGCGTGGTTACCAGCTAACGAGCATCTCAATATATTTTATTGTATCAACTTTGTGTAAGATGCAACTTTAGCTTTTATGCATATTACCCATCCAATAACGTCAAAGACTCCATTTAAAACAAGCAATCTTATTCATAACCAATAAATAAGTTTCATAACCCAACTTTTTCAAGTTATTGTCTCAGATTAATAAGCTTAGTGCTTGCTAAGTCTTGTTCTAATCTAATTTGAGTGGATGAATTTAATATGACATCTGTGCGACCTCACCACAGTTGCCACTCTCACCACGCGGGGTTTGGTTGAAGTTTCAAATTATACGTCGAGCGAGTTAGAATACAATGGATACTTGAAACTAGTTTATTGGCTTGCGGGTTGCGAAAACTGTGGACTTGAGCCTTGTAATAGTTTAATTATTTTCAAGGGTGTTTTTAAATTGGGTGTTTGACTGCATTCGAAACAAACTGTGAAATCTCTCTCTCTCTTTTAATTAAATAATGAATACTATAATGAAGCTGAAGAGTTTGTTTGTTTGAACGCGCTTTTTTCAGGATCAACTTGTTTTGAATTGAAAAAATATTTTTGTGATAGATAGTGCATTGGACATAGTACTGCAGTTACTGTTGCACTTTTAACAATTATTTCAGTTAATCGAACCTTGAAAAGTATTGATTTGAAAATATATACTGGTGACGTCATAGAACAGTACTTCATACAGTTTTCTTCACAAGATTTCGTTTTGGACATTTCATTAACGTGTGTGATTTGACCTGTCAGTCAAATACCGGATTGTACCAAGTGTTACGTACGAAAGCGTAGGGTTAAAGTAGTTAACACTGTCATTGTTTAATATTATGGCGCTGTAGGGAGACTCATGACCTAAAAGCTCGACCTTTTAATTCACAACTAGATTGCATGAATTCACCTCCACTCAAAATGTTGGTTAGATGCATTTCGTAGCAAGTTAACGTACAGTCATGAGCAATAATATGTATACACCTCGGCTCTTATGTCAAAGCAGTAAAGTCCATTTTTCAATGTGTTTGTATACATGTTAGTGCTCATGACTGTACTTGCTACGAATACAGGTAGCTACACTGTCTTTCGTAGCACTGCTACATTGTAGCAGAATCGTAGCACTCTACCAAGAAAGGGTATCGTCGTTCGTAGCACTACAATCAAAATTTAAAAGGTGTTGGCACATGTGCTTTATCATTTTGAATAGCGTTGTTAACTCGTCTTGTGATTTGTCTACCTACGTCTAGTAAGTAGTACCTTGTAGCAAAATCGAGAATAATACTTCTCGATTTTGCTTAGCTTAGTCAAGGTGTGCTTCTGTGTGACTACTTAATTGCACCAATTAGCTTAGTGGTGTTATGTTATCACCCATGTAATCGATCTACCTTTTTTTGTTATAAATTGAGGAGCATGAATATATTAAACATGAATACAACTGGTCTGGTTTCCCTTGTGGTTACGGAGGTCAGACGACAGTCGCTCCATTGTGATAACCAGGCATGTCAATTCAGGATCACAGTCGCAGCGTACCCTGGGCTCCAAAGCAATGGCCGAGGATGCAACCGGGAGAGGCGCTAGGATGATGATGATGACAGCATGAATATATTAGTCCAACAATGTCCAAAGTCCTCAGTCTACGCAGCGGCAGCGAACAATACGTCTGTTGTAAGACGCTCAATCCCGCTTCTCGTAAAACCTTTCATTTGCAGCAGCTGCACCAGCTAGTTTCACTAATGGCCTGTTCGTTGTGCACCTCTTGGCTTAGTAACTACATTTGTCACCAGCCTTTATACTGTAAATTAGCTGCGAAGTTGTTTGCGTGGTATTATGAACCTGTGCTACGAAATAATATGGCTAGACGTCCGTTCGTAGCACTATGTGTATTGTAGCAAGAGTTCGTAGCACTGAACCAAGAAAGCGTAGCACTGATGACCTTCGTAACACTGCAGACAAAAATAGTTTCAGTAATGGCCTCTCTTGGCTTAGTAATTCTATTTGACACTAGTGCCTTAATCGTGAATTAGCTGCGAAGTAGTTTGTGTTGAATATACATATTTGTTTAAAATAGATGGTCGATTTTTATGTTTTTACTTGAAGCGTGGTTGGAAAGATAATGCTTTCAGATTGTTGAATGTAATATTTTCTAAATTGAACAAAACATAATATTTGTATGTTTTCGTTCAAAGATTTAGGCATTGTTAACGGTCTGTTTCTGCAAAATTATATGCTTTAAATTCAAAAAGATCTTACCACACACAAATTATAGCATTAAAAAGGTTGATGCTATAATTTGATTGGCTCAAAATGTTACAGCCATATGTTTTAATTTTAAATATATTGCAGTAATATTTCGAAAAAATAAGGTTCCATTTTAATAAGATTATTTCAAACGCAGAAATTGAAATGAAGCTGTAAAAGTAAATGAAACATGAGATGCACCGGAGTGCATTCGGTCTGAATGCGCGGCATCAAAGTTGCAAGAGACGTCCTTCATAAACTGCTTGAGATTTTACTTGGAACTGCGGGATAGATGCAATTTTTTATATCTTTGAATATTTATCTCTACGAAGTTCATAGAAGTATGGTTCAGATGCTTGTAACTGGTAAAGGATGGTGGAAACTGATGAATCCCCTTGTGGGTGTAATCCACTCTTGTCTTAAAGTGATTATTCCAAAAGTCCTGCACATTATTAGTTTTTTTTTAATAATGCGACATTAGTGTTGCGCTATTTGATTATTATGTGAATTGAAGTATGATAAACGACTTTATGATATAATCGATATTATCGAAAAGCTTGGCCCTGTGCCGCCATGGTCAAAAACGGCCGGATGGGTATTATTTTATGACGAACCAAAAGGACTAACCATTCCCACAGACTCAGTATTAAGTAATTACAAAAACTGCAGTTTCTGACGCAATAATTTTATTTCCCTTCACTCTGCTGTCGCCAAAGAGACATCTATATGTTGAGCTGAGCAATACCACTTAAACTCTAAATGGAAAATATTAACGTTGCAGAAAAGCAACATGACGACGAGAACAAATGGGAAATTCTTCATAAATTTCAACGTATCTCGGATTCTCCGCGGCGTGTGTGGGTAAATGCAATTTTTCTCTATACCCGTCACTCTTGTGTCAGTCGACTTGAAAAGAGAAGGGATGTGGGTCACACCGTGACGTAATAAAAAGGATAGAGCGTATAATTATCAAGATCGGCATAGTTTTTATTATATCCTGGAGTTAAAGATGTTTTTGGGCGACGAATAAATAACTAACACGACTGTTTAGTTTATTAAAAGCTAGGGGACGCCCGCGACTCTGTCCGCGTTGAATTCAGTTTTTGCACACATGGTTTTATAGTATGTAATATAGCTTAAAGCCTTCTTCGACTAATGGACTATGCAACGCAAAAATATTATTTCAATCGAAACAAAGAAACAAACTCTTCAGCTTTATAACATTAGTATAATAATCAGGTTTCATTAAATGAATTTTTTTTCGTTTAGCCCTTCTCGCCAACTACAGGACAACAAATCTTTGATCTTAAAGTATTCCAAAGCCCACCAATCTGATTTTTACATTGATCCTAGATCCCCAATGTGACGTATTAATAAAGAGCAAGCGAGGCGCACGCGTACGCGGGGCGGGAGGGGACTCGACGCGAGACTGCCGACCGCGCGGACGTGTGCGCAGCGCTTGGTAAAACCACTGTGTGGCTTTTATTTAACAACCCAAAGATAAATCTGGACACCACACGTGGCGACGAGCCCTCAAGTAAGTGGAATATATTTTGAAAATTTTAATAAAAGGAGGGACAAAACGTATTCACGCGTATAAAAAAAAGTAATGCTAAATTGAGTTGAGTCGCAGACAATTTGAGCGGTATACCTACGTTTTACTCGATAACTA
The DNA here is from genome assembly GCA_958496325.1 of Nomophila noctuella. Taxonomy (NCBI): domain Eukaryota; kingdom Metazoa; phylum Arthropoda; class Insecta; order Lepidoptera; family Crambidae; genus Nomophila; species Nomophila noctuella. Next base: position 2,668,176 of record OY292503.1, on the reverse strand, counting down.
GCTTATAACAAGTCATCGTCACCTCATCAACAAAGTCAAATAAGAATAGTAAGAATACCCACAGTGTTATTCAAGTTCATTATTATTGATTAATAAGGAATCGAGTTTGGTTTGTGACGATTAAATTATACTTCGCAATGAAATGCCATTGTAGAAATATATACACATAATGCCATTTGTTATTCCTACACTAGCAAGTAGCTAAAAATAAAGATACACGACTAGGAACTTGTGAGCAAAACCTACTTAAGGACGAAAAAACAAATCGCCAGGTTATGCAATTTCAACTTACCCATTGTGCCAACAAGTTTTGGTGGTAAAAGCAATTGTGGGGTCAGTTCATATTGTTATATTTTTTTATTATTATACTCGTATTCTCCACGGACGAGAGAATACTTGTCGCATTTATTTAGCATGTATCGAATAACAATGTTTATTCGTACGTAATTAACATTGCTTATTGGAAATTATATTATTTGGATATTAATGATATTAATTTTGCGGGTAATATCCGCAAATATATATTACGAGTATATTACCAATTTGGAATACCTACATATTATATTATTTGTTATATTGCGGCTTTGTTTTAATTTATTCTTTGGTCACATGAGATAATTAGATACCAGCTCAATAGCAGACATTACGCGCTTGGGTTATTTGGTCACATCAGCTGTCAGAGCAGTGGCGATGGCGTGGACGGCGGAAATGTTGGGTTCGAGTCCTGTCAGACAATTGAGATGTGATCTCATTTTCAAGCATTCTATAGCCCTCAACTAACAAAGGTACCATAGGGTACAAATATATGATGCGAAGGTGCATCAAGTTGCTCAGGGAGCAGTCTATTAGCTAACAAGCGTACCAAGGAGTACAAATATATGTTGCCAAGGTGCATCAGGTTGCCAAGGAGCAATTAATTGACTAACAAAAGTACCAAGGAGTACAAATATGTGTTGCCAAAGTGCATCAAATTGCTCAGGGAGCAGTAAAATAGCTAATAAAGGTACCAAGGAGTACAAATATAGGTTGCAAAGGTGCAACCAGTTACCAAGGAGCAATTAATGTGTGATTTTCCCCAGATGGAGCAAGGTGCCAGGGAGCACAAAATGGTGTACTTTGTCAAAGTTCACATTACATGGAAAATACTACTTTTCACGTTCATATTACATTCACCATTCTCGTTACAATGGAATTAAATTTCAGTGTGGTTGAACCACTTTCACCCTATGTAATACCTACAATGTTATCACATTTTACGACCATAAAATACACTACCTAGCATTTCAAGTACCTATTTTATACGAACACTAACCGGTTGCTTCGCGGATAAGTGGACCAAATATTTATACTCGGTTACCATTCAAAAAGTAAATGAACCATACACTGAAATATGGAGGTAGTGATGAGTGGGGGGATAATAACACATCTTTTATTGTTACTTGGCCATTTTCAACTAAATAAACAATTTCACGGAAAAACTTTCTGTACCAATTTGTTTATTAATTGTAACTTCATTATAATCGACATTTAATCAAGCTAGATAGATAGAATAAATCAAAATTATTGACACACTTTACTTTCATTCTAATGTATGAAAGAAGTGTAAGTATTGTTGGGCGTCCCCAACAATACACTTCTTAAATGCGAATAAATGATATATAATATAATTATATCTTTGCGAATAAATTATACCTATGAGTGTATTCGCAAATTCAGTAAAATAACTTTAGACAAGTGTTACGAGGAAATTAATGAAACTAATATTGACTGGGCCGTTGGTCTAGCGGTCGGAGGCCCTGGCTGCAAAACCAAGGGTTCTAACCCCGCTGGGGGCAGGGTTTGTGTGATGAACGTCGGCATTCGTACTCGAGTCATTATAAAAGTATATTTAAGTATGTCTGACCGTCCTCTGGCTTTCATTGTACAGGCTTCGAGCTTGGTTTGGGTCCGGGAAATTGGTGTATGACTCCAATACATTTATTATTATTTTATTAATAGTAGATTAAAATATTCATATATAACAATATATATAAATACCCGAAACACCTCATTTGATGGCAAGGGCCACAATACAAGGTAACCTGACATTGTCCAGACCGCCCAAAATGTCCAATCAATCTACCTGTAGAACCTTTGCAATGCAATAGCGATCCCGTGTCACGGGAATTAGTCACTCGGGATATATTTTCTTGCAACCGGCGTTAACGGCTACTCTCCTCCATATGGTGGAACAGCCTTACAAGAAATTTATTGTATGAATTAAATTAATAAATTAAATTTTAAAGTGTAAAACAACATAATGATGAATAATTATTTGATAAATAATGCTAATCAATAATATTCGACTAATTATTTTAAAAGACAAATAGCTGTGTCGCTGTCATTGTATTTTCTCAGTCAAGAACTTGGCTACTAAGCCTGCTTTCATTGAGCAGAATAAACAACCTAACTTGTACATCGATTAGACCTTGGGTAATAATTACACTAATTATCCAAATAATTTATTTTAAATATTAAGAAAATAGAAGAAGTCTCAGCAAACGTATTGCATTGACAACAAAAAATTTTGTAATTAATTTAATTTATTTCCTCAAAATATACAAGGCTTTGCTAGAAAAGAACTTGAAGATAGGTTTATTTCTTGAACGTATGAATATACATTACGTCTTGTGTATAAACGAACATTGATTCAAACAATATAATTGTTTAAGGTAGCCAGGTCGTTCATAAGACAGTACAAAATACATGATGGGTCGCTTAAATTAATATATAATAAATAAAATTTTAAATTTTAACAGCTCGGTAGCCTAGTGGTAAGAACGCCGCTTCACATGCGTGAGGTCGGCGGTCAAGTCCAGTCAGGCACGCATCTCTGGATTTTCAAAAATCTATGTGCGTAATTCCATGCCAGCTGTACGGTGAAGGAAAACATCGTGAGGAAACCTACACACTACGAGTTAGTGTGTGAAATGGAGAAGGCAATGGCAAACCACTCCATTAAAATTGCCAAGAAAGTTGTTGTGTGTTTCATTTCATGCAATGATCACGACCCTCAGTAATGAGGAATACGACTCAAGGAGGAATTAAAATGTAAAGAACGAAAAGCTTCAGTAGCACTGTCTATTGAGCGCACTATAGGTTAGAAAATACTATGGAAGAGGTACTTATGAAAATTTGTAATACAAATGAAAAAAACAGTTGCAAGTGGAGACTTTAAGGTTCTTGAAGGTTCACAAAATACTGTTAGGGTCTTGAATCTTATTAAGTCATAATATATCAAATCTATTTTATGAACATACAAGGATCACATCCACTACTGCCACCTGCCTAGATAATGTTCGGGTGACACAGATATAATAGACAAAAAGTAATTAATTATTTACAATCAGACAGTGGACAGTGGACAAGTTCAAATGGTACACCAGATGTTCCCCGGGGGTCTGCAGTGATAATTTGTAGGTCTGTCACTGAAAGGCGTAAAAAATTACTTTAGAAACAATATTGAAAGAAAACGGATGATCTCTGTTTTGATTCTTCATGATGACAATGTTGATACTCTTTATGATAATTTGTTTGGCTTGGTAGCTTCTAAATTTAGTTCAATCTTCTCTTCCCTAAGAAGAAGCTGACTATAAATAAATCTAAACCGTATTAAGTTATTTGGGCACTTCAGCAATTAATATATGTAAGTAGACAAATTATGATATAGTCAAATTATATGATCTTTACGGTATTGAGGATATTCTAAGGATCCGAAGATGATTGAATAGTTTTTATCTTATTCTTAAATATTTAAGAAAGTATGTTATAAAGCCAAGTCCATTTTGTTACGAAATATAATAAGTAGTCCCAACAAAATTAAAGCAACATGGAAGAAGTAAGGTAAAGTCTGATGAAAACAGTTATTGTATAATCATCTTTCAACTTGATTATGTAACCCCTGTTAAATATTTAAAAACGTTGAAAGAATATAATATGTACTAAGAAATCTGAGGACTTTTGGGGAATTTCTACAGATATCTTGAGGACTATAAAAAACTATTTCGCTGTAGGTTTATATATTCAATAAATAAGTGTTATTGATTGAAGTAAATTCCTAAATCTAATGAAATTTAGTAAAATCATAATGTGATAATGTGTTATAATAGGAGAAGTTGTAACAATGTGTTATAAAAATTTAGTAATATAATGTAATATATTTAAGTCAGGCGATAAACATTACCCAATTAATTTTAGTCAATTTCAATATTTTCTTATTTAGTAAAATATTTGAAAAATTATGTTTAAACATTTACTTTCACATTTCAACGCAAACAATTTGCTACTTGGAAAGCAATTTGGTTTTACCAAACCAAGAGCACAACCGATGCAGGGACTGCTCTTATCAAACATGTCTATGATGCCTGGGAAAGTAAACATAATGCTGTAGATATTTTTGGGATCTGTCGAAGGCGTGTGATTGCGTTGACCACAAGATATTGCTCATTAAATTAAAGTATTACGGGTAATCGGAATCTTCTTTAAAACTTGTGAACCGTATCTCACTGACAGGATACAAAGGGTGCACATGAATAACAATAATTCTTCTCGTGTCAAACTGCGAATGGGCATGCCCCAAGGATCTATACTAGGACCATTTCTGTTTTGATCTATGTAAACGACTTGCTATATTTTACGACTAATCTATGTGAGATAGTTTTGTTATTTGTAATGTTGTACCTAAAATTTGTCATAAAAAAAGGAAATGTATAAAATTTATGATGCCTAATGTGAGGCAGATGAATACATCAAGTACCATGAATAACAATTAAAAACTGTAGATTCAACTGTATTTTTGGGGATCACCATTGATCCTAAACTTCAGTGGGGTCATCGTAATTGTCAGAGCTTGAAGTCAGATCTTATAGACTATCTAACAATGTACAGTAGTACCCCACATAGCACTACAGACAAAACTCCTGGTGTAACTTTAGTAGGAAATGATAGACAAGATCCGAAGTTGGAAGAGGAGGAAGTTGGAGGAAGATAAGTTGGAAGTAGTAGTGAGATTGTTTCCGATATTAGATATAGAGACAGACTAATGAAAGACAAGGGGAACATATATGAAGACCGAAAACGGAAAGCAATAGATTTTGAAATAGGACAAAAAACTTGGTCAAAGAAAATAATCTCACTAGCACATTCAACCCAGCACCACATGCGGTACTAAGCTCTAGTGGAAAGGAGTACAATGTAAGAAACGAACTCTTCAGCTTTATTATATTAGTACAGTTCAGTACAGCTTTAGATGTAGCTGTAGATGTAGACTTATTGTACAGACAATTTATGTAAAAAAATGGCGATTGAAAAGAGCAACTATCGAGTTTCTTGCCGCTTCTTCTCGGTAGATGACTGCATTCCGAAGTCGGTGGTAGAGTCAATATGTGGTTTTTATAATTTTATTATTAACGATTCATAAGTGCTTTCCTGAGGCTTATTTGAATAAAGATTATTTTGTTATTTTTCAAAATCATGGTAAAAGGAAGAGGTGTGACGTATTAATAAAGAGCAAGCGAGGCGCACGCGTACGCGGGGCGGGAGGGGACTCGACGCGAGACTGCCGACCGCGCGGACGTGTGCGCAGCGCTTGGTAAAACCACTGTGTGGCTTTTATTTAACAACCCAAAGATAAATCTGGACACCACACCCAAGTACATTATTAATTAAGATTTTTTGCATCTAAAGTTGTGCGGTGTAACAAGCAGTCGGTATATATGAGTGGCATATGGTGGCATATTATCCAGTGCGCGGGCAAACGTCATACGGAGTCGCGATTCGAATGTTGTTCTTTGATAAAATGCGCTGTCGCGATATTTTACGTTGCTCAGTATCCTCTTGACGCTTTGCGCCAAACTAGGTGGAACTACGGATAGCATAGATACATTATGGAGTTCAAAGATATTATGCAAAGGACGAGTTCGGGCATATACATCGTGCATGAAATAAGTATTGGAACTAGGCAGTATTGGTGGATGTTGACTAAATTTTATTAAGCATGGGACCTATTAGTAGTACCACCTGCTAATACGTCACCTCTACCTACCTGCACTGCACCCCCGTTGGACGAGAATAGCCCGATACTCCAGGCTAATTCCGCGCCTCCATGAGAAAGTTAGTGTCGTGGCTGTTTAATATCGGAGTGCCACGGCACTACCTATGGAAGAGCCTTTTTATTTACTATACTATAATAGCCTCCGCGATACTCCCTATCGCGGAGGCTTTTTAGTTCCGGATGAAAATTTAAGGTCAAGCGATCAATCCAATGACAGACCTCTGCGAAAGTTGCTTAACTTTACAATCACAGACCGAAAGCGTTAACAACTGCGCCATCGAGCCCCTCGATGACCATAGTACCATTCGGAATAGGTTGCCACTCTGGGCTCACAGATAACACTTTTATTTCCCCAGTTACCGACCGGTGTGATGGTCGGCCATCTTGAACGCCAATAACGTCATATAATAGTTCCTCGAGCACACATCAGGTGGCGCGAATGTTGTTCTTTAATAACGATCAAGGGACGGTGGCGTGCAATATCGAGCCAGCGTTAAGAGCGTGCAGACCGCACACTAGCGCCGCTAATAGATTTCCTTTAATTGTAAAAAGAAATAAGATATTTAGATAGAAAAACGCTCTGTAGTGTACTAAAGAATAACTTATAAATTTTTGATTTTTTGAAATCTGCCTTTAATACTCTTCTTACGTAAAGATGGCCATAATCTTTGATATTGCTAAAAGTGGCCACTTTGAACAATATTTTAGACTAGAGGCCGCCCGCGACTCCGTCCGCGTGGATTTCTTTTTTTCGAAATAAAAAGTAGCCTATGTTCTGTCTCAGGGTCTAAAGATTGTCTGTACCAAATTTCATCAAAATCGGTTGCGTGGTTTAAGCGGGAAAGCGTAACAGACAGACAGAGTTACTTTCGCATTTATAATATTAGTTGGGATAAAAACAACCTAAAGACAAACAATTAAATAAAAGTCAATTTTATAAAATCATAAATCTTATTTTTTAGTGCACTACAGAAATATCTTAAATTCATTACAACTAAATAAAAACGTTTGGCGGTGTTGGTGTGCTGCCTGCACGCCCTTTATAAACATTCACAAAACGCGCGCGATTTGAATTTCAATTAATTGTTTTTTATATTGAATTTTTCCAAGGCAAATTGCAAGGGATGAGACGTTTTATATTAATTGTATGGAAATGAATCGGTGGATAATGTTTCGACGGCAGATGGTATCAATGAAATTGTTTTTATTTTAGTATAGTTAATGGAGCTTTATTCTTGATTTTTGAAGAGGCGGGAAATACATGGCTCAATTAAAGCAAACATAACTATACTAATTTACATTTTATTGGAATAAAATCTGTTATCTGTTTCATATTAGAGTTCGAAATTAATATTTTGTAGAGTCTAGAGAATTTAGGTCCAAAATTAATGTTGCTTTTGCAGACCGCAGTTTAGAAAATTTATTTGAGCTCAGAATGCGTTCTCTTTCAAGATTTTACAAAGACCAATCCAATATAAACGCAGTGTTAGAACTTTCAATCAATGTTTAAATCCATAAAAATACCAGAGTAAATTCGCTTAGAATTTTTGTTATAACGTTAGACATCAAAATGTTTCGATCTCCACAAAGTTTTGACAAAAGAGTTAGTCACCCATGCCGCAAATACTAAAAAGAGGTATAAATCTTGTATAAATCGTTCGTCCTGTCACCGTTGGAACGTGCTTTATCAAATTCCCGAGTTTCAATCTTCGATGTGTCAACAAAGTTATCTTTCTTTCCAACATGGCGATAAAAATTCAATCAGACAGACGGAGTTTCATACATCATATCGTGTTTTACATTTGCGCTTTACTCTTTTTCATTTTCAATTTCTTTTAAAGGTCCGGATTCATTGAGACTTCTCAACCGACAGTGCTGTGAAATTTTGTTCTTTAGTTGTAATACTTGTAATTTTACTGTATTGAAAAATAAAAGGTACTTGCCGAGATATTTCTGCATTCTTGTAGTTTCACTGTATTGTACCTAATTTAAATTGGTAGGTAACTTATTTATTTGCTAGCAGCCGTCCCCGACTCCGCCTGCGTTGATTTCGGTTTTCGCACACGTAGTGTAATACTATTGCTTAAAACCTTCCTCGTTAAATGGACTATTAAACACAAAAATACTATTTCAATTCGAACCAGCGGTACCCGATAAGGTAGGTTAAGCCCTTGTGTTACAGACATCAGAATCAACAGTGGTAATACATAATATGTATGTACTTAAATAGGAACATATGACACCAAGGCCAGGACAAACAGACAAGTTCATGTTACATAAATTTTTGTCCTGTGCGTGTATCGAAGCCGCGACCTCTTGGTCAAATAGACAAGTTCTTGACCATTACACTAAGCGGGTCGAGATATTAATAGGCTGATTATTTATTTAAAGGAATTACTTTGTAGCCTAATGTTTTAGCACCATTAAATAAACTGCTCGTAAATCCCTTTAAGGGATTAATCACTCAGACTAAAATGATTGCTTTAAGACGATTATCGCCTACAAAGTTTTAAGCACCTTAAATAATTACTCTAGTTTTGCTTGGAAATTTGATTCTTTAAGATTCTTAAGGGCTGAAATTTATATTTCAATTCGGGTTTTTTTTTGAAATAGAAATTTATTTATTTGGCGAAAAACATTTGGATGTACTAATGGAAATAAAGTGAAAGTTTTGTAACTTAACTCAATCGGTTTAAACTTAAAAAAACAGCATATTAATGGTTATTTTACCGACAATTCTATGTATTATACATATGAACAGTGCAAAACGTAGCTTACCTAGCCAGTTAGTTTTTATATGAGTAACCAGAACAAAAGGTGTTAGGTTCTGGACTAAATCAATATGACATTATAAAGTTTTTGGCCAATTAGGTTTTCTTGACTGATGAATGTTGACAATTATCTTCTACTGTAGCTACTAGTAAAATATTCAAATATAGTGAAACGAGCTTTTGGATCGCTTAGCGTCCTAGTGTAAAAGTTCCTAAGACTGGACTCGTTCTGAATTTGAAAAGTAAAACAAAATACAGCTGATCGGAATCTCATTTGCGCCGTGCTCCGGATGAGATGGGATTAATTTAATTAATAATGGCTCTTTTTCGCATACAGCCGTCCCGTGAGGTCCAATGAGCGCGCGATATTGAATATTATTCCTTCATGCATTATTCGAATGCTTAAGTTATTAAGGTGTTAGGGAAACGTTTTCTTGAAGAAACATTCATATTAAAATCTGGTATAATGCTCTTTTGGCTCTAAACAATATTAAAGATTAACGCTGTAAGAACGCAATAATACAAATAATTATGCTACGTTTAATTTCTTCACCCCATTAGGAACTCGAGATTAAACTATTCACGTTACGTGTAACTACTGGGGAAAGGAGAGTTATGCCCATAGTTACCACGCAAGAAAGGCTGGTTAGTTCACGTAATATGGTGAAAGATAATATACAGGAGAACGCTGCTGTTTTTCCCCTAGAAAGTCAGTTTTAACACACTTACGTAAATAAATAGGGTAGTGCTATTTCAATCGACACTAAATGGCACACAAATCTATACATTACTAATATAATAAAGCTGAAGTGTTTATTTGCTTGTTTTGAACACGCTAATATCAGGGACTGTTGGCTCGAATTGAAAAAAATATTTTTGTGTTTGCTAGCTATAATAGTATAACACTTCGCGTGCGGAAACCGAAATACACTTAGACGGAGTCGTAGGCGGCCGCTAGTTATAACTATAAAATAGATTTGAATTGAGGTTTTCATATCCGAAAATGAAATAGTAAAAATTGCCATCCGCTGGCGTACAAAACTTGTCCCACAGGCAAAGGAATTAATTCAAGTGGCAACGTAAGAAGATTGCTTCTTGTAGGTGAACTACTAGAACACGAATATCTATAACAGTATTATGCTGTTATACTATCGTTCACTTCGATAGCTGATCTATAACTTATACAAATTTTCTTCAAACTAGTGCATGATATTTTATACTTGTATGTATATTCATTGTCTATCTACTAATAATAATAATACCCTCCAACCGTTTTCAGCTATGGCGGCTGATCTTGCGATCAGCCAGGTATGCAGGATATACATATTATAGGAGCTCCAGTGAGTGCGCAAGCACAGGTGCACTCCCTATTCGCTCATTCTCATAGTTTAGTGGGACAGCAATCTGACACGACCGACGAGAGATCAGGCGCAGGACCACCGGTTTAATGTGTCAGATTGCTCCAATGTCTTCCGGAGCACGAAGGAGCTCGTGCTTCGGAAGACATTGCTTTGTTAGTACAAGGAATTTAATTATATATTTTATTAATTTATATATTTATTTGATCTTCCTATGCTTGTAACTCCATCTACATTCATACGCTGATGAAGTCGCGGGCGGAAGGCTAGTACTAAATGTAATTAATCTCAAAGATAAGCTAAATTAGTCCAGTTTCGGTAATCCATTTTCAAATGACTACTTTATCAAAACTAATCTTTAACCGCCATGTATTATTGTTGATTTATCATCAAACTAACTCAAGTATGAACCTTATTCCTTTAACAATAAGATTTCACTTTAACCACATTATTGTTTTAGCTTGAATGCCGTAATTAATAACGCTATAATAGTCGGCAACGCAAACCTTTACTTAAAGATGAATTATGTTGGATAAAGGTTTGTTGAAGGTAGCAATTATAAATATTATCTAAATTATGCCAAAATTACGCTGTCTAAAAATAAGCTGTGTAATTGGGTTAATTTATTCAGTCTATTTTTAAACGACAACCGAATGTTTTGGTCTAAAAATATTTTAATAAACAAGTAATTAGAGTTTTGCTGGAGGACTGGAGTTCAGTTGTAAAATCTACCTGTTTGGGTGGTAGTAAAAATCTTTCATTGATTTTGATCTTCTAGAAAGACAAAAGAGCAAATGCCTATCAACTTTACTTTTAGTATCGAAACACAATAGGCCGAGAAAACGCGACCGAAGTTCAGCGTGACTGCGCCTGCAATGTATTTTAAATGAAAGGTAATTTTTTGTTCAAGGTAATTTTTTGGGAATAATTCTTATCATGTTGTTCCTGTGGATATCTGTCCCATAGAATAACTGATAATTTAAATTCTCATTAATTCCATTACCGTTTAACTTTCTAGATGTATTTTTTTAATAAATATATAGGACAATAGCTGTTGTCGCATTTTTTATTTAGTTTTTTTGTTTATTACTTCTCAATTTTGTTTTTGTTACAAACCGTAGTTACATAATGACACTAGCATAAAGTCATAACCCCTATCTTCTCATATATATCTATTTTATAATCTAACAGTAATTAGGCGAGGAATGAACTCACGCGGCATCGATCGTGCGATAACCTCGCCGGGGATCAAACACCACATCCGTCTCGACCCCGGTAATTAATTATTAACCATCCCGTCGAGTGGCCACGCTTAAAACCCTCTTATTACTGCGAGTATAACTTGTACCATTCATTGACTTAATATACAATAGATGGCATTTGTGGTATTAAGTTTTTATATAATCCAACACATTTGTACCATCAAATGATCTTTCTAGTGCGACAAATCACTGTCATTTGTACCATTATTGGTATAAGTGGTAAAAATAGTGTCGTTTATAACAATCAATGGAACAACTAGTATCGACTAGTGCCATTTGAACTAGTAATGATACAAATGGCGTCATCTTCAATTTTAAATACATGGCATGCGTAGTCACGCCAAACTTCAGTCGCGTTTTTTCCGCCTCGTGTGTTTCTATAGTAACATTCGACATACGACTTCCTTTAAAAAATATAAATTAACACAAAGTACTTAGATCTAAACTGTCCCTAATACATGAAAACGCGTAGTCGCCCTTAGGGAACGTTGACTCTGAAAGGCCCGAAACCTACCAACGCCATTTAAGAAATTAAACTTTGCAGAGAAAAAAGGTTTCGCAGAAGTCTGAAAGTCGAAGGTTGACGACCTCTTTATTTGCGTGAAGGAGATAGGAGTACTTATTGCGAAAAAGTTTTCGTAGATTGCGATAGGAATGGATGAGATTAAAGTTGTTTCGGCAGCTCGAGCGTGACATTTAGACGAAGTTTTTTTTCTCACCATTGATTTTTATGATTATATTGCCGCATGGAAATGAATGAATGAAAATATTCTTTTTTTATGGCAGAGGCGGTAAACGAGCTAGCAGGTCGACTGATCGTCAGCAATCTTACCCAAAGTATTGCCAATGCGTTGTCGGCCTTTAAGACTCCATACCCTCCTCAACTGAGCTCTGGCGACCTATCCCCAGCTAAAACATAGAACAACGATACCATTCAAAAGGAAGGTTCATGTACATAAAACATGCGTAATATACTCGTAGTGTTCTCTAACACGGCCAAGCGAAGCCGGGGCTTAGTTACTATTTACGTAATATAGGAATACCTGCTATCGCAGTTACAGTCAACTTATTAAACATAAACCTTATTGAGTCCCAACCCACTCAGTAATAATACGCTTCCGGCTGTTTTTCGACCATGGCGGCCGATCTTACGTTCAGCCAGAATATATTTTAGTGCACATCCGTCCGGAGGATGATGATCCTTCATCATAATATCCGATGACTGGCCTCTGCGAAGGTTCCTAAACTTTGCAATCGCAGGCTAAGCGCCAACCATTGCGCCATAGAGCAAATAAAGACTCGGAAATAAAGAACCTATCCATATCGAGTTGTCTGTGGGGGTAAATAAATAAACTGTTGAGTGGTGGTCGCCGCTTGAGTCGTGGCGATCAAGCGGCGGTGATTTCCCAGGAGATTCCAGAAGGAGGCGGTTACAAGCTTAATAACCGACATGGAACCTTGAGTTTACTGGAACATGGAGGAGGGTTCTGTATACATACTTATATAAATAGTAGCGTTCAACCGCGACTCAGGCTATAGGTATATACTATAGCTTTGAACCTTCCCCGTCAAATAGACTATCCAAAACAAAAATAATACTTAGTAGAACTTCCTCTCAAATGAACCGCTCTCTTCTCGTCTGGTAAAGTACCTACTTACAGAAGACCAATTTTACATCACCGTTAATTTACAAAACGCAATTTATGTTTCTGAAAAAACACCGTAGAAAACTGGAGGTTAGTTAGACCAGTCTAGCAAATAATATAAACCAATATTAGACCAAAGTCAGTCAATAATATAAATAAATATTTCACAACATCACATACATTGATCTGACCCCGTGTTAAGTAGCTTAAGCACTTGTGTTACAGACATCAGAATCAACAGTGGTATTACAAATATACTTAAATAGATACATATAATAACATATAATATAATATATAATATAAGCTAAGAAAAAAAAGCGCTTATAATATAAGCTAAGAGATTAAGATTAATTTTCATCTATATTTTCTCTTTCCTAGAGCCTCTATTTTAGATGTACAGTCATGAGCACCAACATTTATTTATTTATTTATTTTTATTAATACATACTATACACATCGTCAAACGCATCGACTCTAATGTCAAAGCAGTAAAGTTTATATTTGAATGTGTTTGTGAACATGTTGGTGCTCATGCTGTACATGACTTTTTCACCGCGGATCCCTACTCTAGCGACTAATCTGACATCATCCCGTTAATATTTCAAGATGGACGCGAAGCTTATTGTTTTATTCCCGGTAACTTGAGCCTCGGCCTTTTTGTAATCTTTGAAGTCGTATTTTTAGTTACAATGATGTCCTATGAGGCCTGTGTTAAATGAAGAAGTGAAAATATATATTGTCTCTGGATTCCTTGGTGCCATAGCGGACGGATGATCACGAACAACATTACATAACATAACAAATAATATACTGGTACTAGCGGCCGCCCGCGACTTCGTCCGCGTTGATTTCGTTTAACGCACACATAACAATATAATGTGTTATAGCTTATATTCTCTCTACGGTCGTGTCAGATTGCTGTTCCATCGAATTATGGGAGTGAGGGAATAGGGAGTGCACCTGTGCTTGCGCATGCACTTGTGCACAATAATGCACAATAATATATCCCGCGTAAGTGGCTAATCGTAAGATTGGCCGCCGTGGCCGAACTCGGCTAGGAGGGTATTATTATAGCTTATAACCTTTCTCGACAAATGGACTAGGTATCCATCACAAAAAAAAACCGGCCAAGAGCGTGTCGGACACGCCCAAGAAAGGGTACCGTAGCTAAAAGATGGCCCGACCGCTTAAGACACCATTTAGTAAGGGCAACTGCACGTCATAAGTTGGTCGAGTTGTATAAAAATAACTATGTATGATACAGAGTTCGCTATTCGTTGAAAGTACTTACTTGGAGGTATACAGGAATTTTTTTTCGTTGTATGGGAGGGGGATAAAAATAATTATTTTTCGATTATTTTAAAAACCAATTCTTGAATTATCTCTATACATCTCTCCACCAATTTTCGTGGCAATCGGTTCAGAAACGGCGGAGAACGAGCCAGGACAGACAGACAGACAGACAGACAGACAGACAGACATGACGAAACTATAAGGGTTCCGTTTTTTGCCATTTGGCTACGGAACCCTAAAAAACAGTTGAATAGTAGTTCCTGGGATTACTGCGTTCAAACAAACTAACAAAAAAACAAACTCTTCAGCTTTATTATATTGGTAAAGATTAAAGTGCGCAGGCAAAGTTTCATTTTATTTCTGTAGTTCAAATTATGAAAGCTCTGTCCGACAAAAGGGCAACATATCAATGTAGCACTTTGGTCGGACAGCAATCTGACTCAATTGAAAAGAAATCAGGCGTAGGACAAACTTTCTGTCGTGTTTTCTCTTACCTATTTTATAAAAAAAAATCATGTCAGTTCGAAAACAGGTCTATGTGCATTAAACACAAAATGTTTGACAAGCACACGTTTTAAAATTCAGGCGCGTTGGAAAACTACTGATCAGTATGTCTCAGTGTATTATTATGATTAATAAATAACATCTGCAAATGAAACATGCAAACCTAAGCCAGTGATGATTAATAGTACCGTTCTGCGTTGTCTTATCCTAGCTTATTAGCCAAAGTAGTCCGCGGCACCTGAATCTTTGATGGCAATCGACCTGTTTTGTGTTTGTAATCTACTATTAATACGCTCCCCTAAGACGCCTAAATAGAAATAGCTTGTATTAATAAAGTATAGTTAATGATGTCGCTGTAGGTACAATATTAATCGGTGTATAATTTATGTTGCGTTAAGAGCGATGGTGGCCTAGTGGTACGGACCGCTCCTCACATACGTGAGATCCGTGGTTCGAATTCGGGCCTACAACTTCTGGATTTTTCGAAATCTATGTGTGATTTTGTGTTGACGCGCTTGGTGTAATTGGTCACGAAGTTGCCTATTACGCAAGAGGTCGCGGGTTCGATCTTCGCACAGGACAAACATTTGTGTGCATGAACATGTCTGTTTGTCCTGGTCTGGGTGTTGTATGTTTCTATTTAAGTATATTTGTCTTACCACTGTTGATTCTGATGTCTGTAACACAAGTGCTTAAGCTACTTAACACGGAGTCAGATCAATGTATGTATGTGATGTTGTGAAATATTTATTATTATTTATTTATTTATTTATTTGTGCCATTAGCTCGGCGGTGAAGGAAAACACCGTGAAGAAACGTGCACATTCAGTGATTTCTGACTTTAGTTCAGTTAGATCTGAATGTGTAACCATGATCCAATCTGTTTGGTTCCCCTCTATGGGTTACGAAGGTCTGATGGCAGTCGCTTCACTGTAATAACCAGACTCGCCAAATCCTGGATTATTGTCAAAGCGGACCCCGCATGGAAACGGAATAAACGCTAGGAAGAAGAAAAAGAAGATATAAATATATTATGTATAGATTTAACTATCACTTCATCTCAAGATCTCAAGATGTTCCGTGAGATGTAATAAAGTGTGAATCTTTAAGTGATCAAAGCCTGTCCATCAAAGAGGGCTGCTAACAATCTCGCCAAGTTTTTAGTTGGTAAAACTTGCGACTCGCCAGGGACTTTACCTCTTGTTTCAACCTCTCCCTTATTTACATGACAACGGAATATCTTTGGGAAATTCACTTCCCTCAGAGATCCGTATGGAAGAACGAAAATGTACTACATGTTAATTTTGAGTGAGTTAAGATTTTCACGGTGCTTTTTAACATTCATATTAGTTAACGGGACTTAATACGGTACTTATTTTTGTAGTACATTATACACTATGACTATGTACTTACTGCTTCACGTTTCGACTGTGTACATTTTGCAAAAGTACATTTCGCTGTACAGTCATGAGCACCAACATGTAAACAAACACATTCAAATATGAACTTTACTGCTTTGATCATAAGAGTCGATGTTTATGTAATGTGTATACATGTTGATGCTCATGACTGTACATGTTATAACTCGAGGATCTTAAAACATTTCAATCATTTTATGCAATAAGTAATGGCATAATTACACATTTAGTATAATTATATGGAATGCAATCAACGTTACTTTATGAAATATCCCTTTGAAGCGACTAGATTATGTTTGCAAATAATGGCAATTAAATTAATTGAGGCACCGAATTGTTACTATAAATTAAATAAATCTAAATTAATAGGACTGTCACACCAATTGCTTAGACCTTAACGAACTAGAAGCTTGTACATAGTATGGATGCTAGGGAATTGATAGACATACTTAAATTAATTAAATAGTTTTATAAACATCCATGACTCAAGTACAATATCACACGAACATTTGCCCCTAGCGTGATACGAACCCGCGACCCTCAGTTTGCAACCAGGGTCTCTGACCACTAGACCAACAAGCTTGGGCTGGGAACACAGATTGATTATCAGTTTGATGGAAGTTAAATACCCATATTTACCTTGCATCAAATTTCCCCAGGAACATCGGTATCATTATAACTCCAGGAGTTTTCCTTAAGTTTTTTATTGCGCGGAACCTTTAACATCCAAATGGCGGGGTTTGGCACTTTTTTCCCTGCAGACGGCTAGGGACCTCCTAACTTATATTAGTTCAGGACTTAAGTGGGGATTTACGAGCCGAGGTATGTAAATTTATTGAGCAGGCATGCGGGACCGACGTGACGGCGTTTGGACTTTGGTCTGATGTATCTGTGTTAGGTTTGAAGGGCTTTTGTTGAGTGGAAGGAGCGTAAGTGTTGAGTGTTATATGTAGGCAATTTTAATTACAAATCGAATCGTGTAAGCACGAACTAGTAAATAAAGTAAGGTTTTGAGAGAGGTAGAGCTTTGTGGAAATTCCACTCGAATGAGCCGCTCGTCTGGGGATGTACCTCCGACTTACAGAAGACCGCAGTGAAGTAGCACTTCGTAACTGTTGTGCTATGTTTCTGCTGGTGAGTAAGGTCGCCCGAGCTCAGTTGGGCAGGGTATGGGGTTAAGGCCGGCAACACATCAACGATACCTCTGGTGTCGCGGATGTCCATGGGCGGCGGTGATTGCTACCATCAGGCGACCCGCTAGCTCGTTTGCCGCCTCTGAAATAAAAAATAGGACTCGGCCTCACCTACATAAGAATGAATGCAACTAAGAAAGCTCAGCTACATGTTGACACGCACCTACATACATGTAGTCTCTTAATAGGAAGCCTGTTGCTTGTGACAGTTAAACTTTACGCGTATCAAAACATGAAATAATGCCGTCGTGTGTAGTTGAACGTTGTAAAAGTTTCTGAGATTAGCGAGTTCAAACAAACAAACAAACAAACTCTTCAGCTTTATATATTAGTATAGAGTATAGATTAGATAGTCCATGAGTCGAGGAAGGCCCTAAGCTATAGTATAACACTACGAGTATACGAGTAGGCCGCTATCTATACTTACTAATATATAAAGCTGAAGAGTTTGTTTGAACGCGCTAAACTCAGGAACTACTGAACCGATTTAAAAAAATATTTTTGTGTTAGATATTCCATTTGACGAGGAAAGCTTTAGGCTATTGGAAATCTTAATCCACGCGGACGGAGTCGCGGGCGGCCGCTAGTAAATAAATAAAATAAATATGTCTGTCCGTTCTCTTGCATCCCAAAGCAGTAAATAATGACAATTTCAATACCAATGGCTTCCAGTGTCCCTAATGAACTCGGAAGCGAGCCGTCAGCGAGTAATAAGCCGTGCATCTTTAATTATGGCCCCGTTGTGTCCTCTGTTTGTTCATTAGCAATACTCATTAGTTGAAAAGTCATGTAGGTTAGTTTGAGACAGAGAATTCTATGAAACAAAGTAATAGGGCGACAAATGGGCTAGAGTGATGGAAAGCAATCATAGATTTGGAACATAGACATCAAAAAAGAACTTATTTTCATTGAATACTTTATTTTCTCTGTGGCAGAAGTCTGACTACCTGTGGACTCTTTTAATTGCAGCTAAAACAGCTTAAATTTTTGCGTGTGGATTGCTCTATGGTCGAATTGAATAATGAGAATAAGAGAATAGAGTGTTCCCGTATTACCTATCAACGCATTTCCGACCCTTGTACGGTTGTTGATGTCCATGGGCAGCGGATATCACTTACCATCAGGTGACCCACTTGTTCGTTTGCCTCTCAATCACAAAAAAGAAAAAAAAATAGTTGGCAAGTAGTAATGATGGAACTCGGCTAGGAGGACATTATTAGTTTAGCTTCTGTCCCGGGTTGTTCTGTGTTCAGTGAATTATTGAGACGAGCCTTATTGTGTCGCGTTACGTCTGCAGCGCCCTTTACCGACTGTCTTGGGAACGTGACGCTTACACTGCAGTGACAACTGACTTACCTTCTAATTGCATTGTGACCTGACTTAATCTTTACTTGGTGTGTTGTGTGTGTCTTCAAAACAGCAAATAACATAATATAATATAATAATAAATTCTTAGGACTAACACACCAATTGCCTAGCACCAAACTAAGCTCGAAACTTGTACTATGTAAGCTGGGGAACCGATAGACATACTTAAATTATTTTTATAATCATCCATGACTCGAGTACAAAATTAAATGCCGATGTTCATCTCACGAACAAATACACAACAAACAAATAAAAACAAGCAAATGACGAAAGGTTTTTGTTGATGAATGTCTTACCAAAGACTAAGAGTTTAACCGCGGCCTTGCCTGCGTGAAATCATAAAGATTCCTGTTTTATTCCATGGGAGCATTTTATCGGGATGAAAAGTCATCAAGATGAAAACCTTACACCCGAAACAGCCCATACCCTGCCAGCATGTCAAGTTTAATCGAAATCCGTTCAGTAGATCCAGCGTGATTTATTATTATTTATTTATTTATTAATCGTACAGTGATTCACCTAACAATAACAAAAGTCCCACAAAACTATTTTCATAGTTTGTCTGTGGGATCACGAGTCTCTAACTTATACAATTATATATTTAGGTAACACAATGAAATACTGAATATTCACAGCTGTGAATATTCAGTATTTCATTGTGTCTAACGTATCTAATAAATATCTTTTCAGTTTTCTTTTAAATATCCTTTTATCTTGTTCCCGGCGATGGACAAACATCCAAACAAACAAACTTTCACATTTATAATATAAGTGTGATATGTACATATATAATGTATCACACTAATATTATAAATCATGATGAGTAGGAAACTCAGAAGGTTACTACAAAAAGTTATCTATATTTTGTGTAAAAAGGAATCCATTAATTAGTTTACCATATTTTAGAATATGCTTGTAAATTCTACAAACCCCTTACGAATAATTAAATATGTATTGCGTATAACTACTCCTGTTTCGTAATTTTTAGAGTCAAACTACCATGACCTATTTTACCAAAAAACGCACATCTCATTCATTTAATAAAACATTCGCACGACACACGGCTAACGCGTTCGGAGCACCGCATCTACATAGTGTATCACGCAAAGCCCCGCCTAATGCGGGCTTTGCAAATCATTACCCGCGGCCGTACGAGGCGTAAAGTCGAGCTGCTGACACACGGACGATAAGAACAGAGAACAAGATGGAAACACCACCAACAGGTGGCAAAAAAAAACCAAAAGGTTGTTCCTTTTATATAGATTGTGTTAAGGATTACTCTTGTATAGAGGTCTCAATCCCGGTCGATTTTTCTGATCCCGGGATTATGGGATTTTAAAAAGGTAATCGGGTGATCCCGGGATAATCCCGGGATTGTATTGGCGAGTCTTGTATAAGTTCCATGAATTGTGGGGACAAACGATCTTAATCAATCAAGCGAATGAATTAGGTAAACGTGGTTCTATTTACGATCACTGCAGCATTAGAAAGTGCCTCAAAGTGTAAGCACCGCATCTACATAGTGTATCACGCAAAGCCTCGCCTAATGCGGGCTTTGCAAATCATTACCCGCGGTCGTACGAGGCGTAAAGTCAAGCTGCTGACACACCGGCAGAACGGAGAACTAGATTGAAACATATTGGTGGCAATTTTTTTTTTAAATTAGTTATTCCTTTTATATAGATTGTGTTAAGGATTAGTCTTGCAATGAGACTGACGAGCTATTTAGAAATATGTTTTTGTCCATTTTTAAACCGTTTCTTTACATACTGTTAAGGATTGGTATAGTATAAGTACCGAGAATTGTGAGATAAAACGCTTTTAATGAATAAAGCGTGAATTAAGATGACATGATTCTCTCACTAGTCACACTGAGGCGATAGAAAGTTCCTCAAAGTGTAAGCACCGCATCTACATAGTGTATCACACAAAGCCTCGCCTAATGCGGGCTTTGCAAATCATTACCCGCGGCCCACGAGCCGGGGCGTAAAGTCAAGCTTCTGGCACACTGACGTTAAGACTGGCGGACTAGTTTTAAATTTCGTATGTAGTGCCAAAAAAAGCATTTTTGAAAGCTTCCTTTTATATACTCGTAGGTTGTGTTAAGGAAGTCTTGTATAAGTACCACGATTTGGGAGACAAAACGATCTTAATTAATCAAGCGTGAACGCTAAGGCATACAATACATGCATTACATACAAAACTGTCTTAACATTTCCCAGTACCAGATTAGCGTGAAAAGCCACAGAAAATTATACTTTGAGTAAAGGATAGAATATTATTATGTATTTTTACACTTTGGTACATAATAAACTGACACGATACTTTTTTCTACGATCTTCTTAATTTAGCTAATGAAAATAAACAATTTGGAGTTCGAATTTTGTAAGTCGTAATAATATTCGCTGAAACAAAAGCAGTGTGTCGCGCAAATGAAGCAAATAAAATATGCGAATGAGCATCCTTCACTTGATCTCCTAGATTTGTACCGGGTGTCGTCGAGTGAAGGGGCGCCTTGTATCATATACACGTATACCTACTTGTATACTTATACTAGATCACTATTGCACTAGTAACTGCCACACTGACGCAGTGAAAGAAAGAAATACGAAAGAAAAACATCACACGGACCATTTGACCCGACGGTTTTTCTTTAATTGTAAAAAAATAAAGATATTAAGGTTAAGAAAACGCCCTGCAGTGCATTAAAGAATAACGTTTACGATTATTTTAAATATTCTTTGATTAATTTTGTAACATGAAGACACGAAAAGAATGTCACTTCACGTTTGTGAGGTCGATGGTTTAAGTATGGGTTGGGCAGGCACTCTGAATTATCAAAAACCGGCCAAGTGCGTGTCGGACACGCCCATGAAAGGGTTCCGTAGCTAAAAGATGGCCCGACCGCTTAAGACACCATTTAGTAAGGGCAACTGCACGTCATAAGTTGGTCGAGTTGTATAAAAATAACTATGTATGATACAGAGTTCGCTATAGTTTTCGTTGAAAGTACTTACTTGGAAGTATACAGGATATTTTTTTCAGAATTATTGTATTAGTATTTCAAAAGTTAAGGGGGGGGGGACGCTCTAATTTTAATTTTGTGTTAATATATCTCGAGACTGGGGTGTTTGATCGACATGGTTTCAAGGCAAGTTTTATTGTATTTAAAAATATCTTTTTAACGATACCCCACACAATGGGGTAAGTCGAATTTTTTTTTCTAATTTACTTTTCGCTGTATGGGAGGGGGGGGTAAAAATAATTATTTTTCGATTATTTTAAAAACCAATTCTTGAATTATCACTATACATCTCTTCAGCAATTTTCGTGCCAATCGGTTCAGAAACGGCGGAGAACGAGCCAGGACAGACAGACAGACAGACAGACATGACGAAACTATAAGGGTTCTGTTTTTTGCCATTTGGCTACGGAACCCTAAAAATGAAAGATCTACGTGCTTGGGTATTTAGCATTTCTACAAATAAGGATATTAACTAGAGGAATTTCATATAAATGAGCGAACCTAGGAGAGTAATCAGTCTGTTTCTTTGCAGAAGTTTTCCATGGTATAATTTGCTTAAGATATCTCCAAATGGGCACAAGTTATAAAACACCCGTAGTAAAGTAATATCGCAAGTTATACCTGCAGACACGCGTAGTACATAAAATGTTCAATTTCGCCAGACGTGCTCAATACCAGCGCAGGTTTTTGGTCCTTCGAGCCGGATGCGAGACGCGAAAAGCGCGCGAGCTCTCTTAGAAAATGGTTTATTGATTCAATAATGCCGCATTGGAGATTTTTTTGGTAAAACACCAATATTTTTAAATATAAGATATTTATATTCATTTTCATCCAAAGATATTTTTCCTCTGAAATGGTTGATCAACTATGGTTGAGCAACACGTCATATTTTTAAGTCCAATGCCGAATTTGGGCACTTATCTACCAAGGCCCTTAGCAACCTTAGGACCTGAGATTACAGCCTGCTACTTAAACCAAGAGTATTCCTTAATCATCTAATCATTTAATTAAGGGTAGAAGGTATTTAATATCTTCCAGGACTTTAAAATATGCTAGTGTAGCGGTTTATAGAGCTAACACAGTACTCCTATGAGACTTAGTCATATCAAATGCAACCCAATTCACAAACTCGATGCGCTTAACATAACCGTTCGCATTTGAAGCGGATCAAATGTTCAAAACCATAGATTCAAATCTTTAGATATGCCTCGAAATAAAAAAACTGTAGCAATATTTTGTGTGACATGAAGTATGTTTCAACCTGCTATCACTGCGATAAGAAGCGACTGTTGCTTCTAATTTTAGTGCAATTTCAGAGCTGGTCAAAGTATGACCAGGGCATATCAAATAACTAGCGGCCGCCAGCGACTTCGTCCGCGTGGAATTCGGTTTTCACACGCATAGTGTTATACCGCAGCTTAAAGTCTTCCTGGACTTAAAGACTATCCGAAGCAAAAATATTTTTCAGTTTGAACCAACAGTTCCTAAGATTAGCGCGTTAAAACAAACAAACAAACACACAAAACAAACTCTTCACCTTTATTACATTATTATAGATTTAAAAGTATGTTTGAAACTTGTATTCCATTGCATATCGACAAGATACATACTTCTAGCCGCTAAGCGTCTGAAATGGTGGGAGATACCTCACACCATTTCATACGCGAAATTGTGTGAAAAATGCGACATAGCATGCACGAGACGTTTTGACACAGTCAAATGAGGACAGTGTGCCACTTACATTTACTTGAAACATTCTAATTTGTAGTGAAACTCTACATGTCCACATGGACATAGTTTCCGCCCGCGACTATATCCACGTGTATTTCGGATTCCGCACACATAGCGTTATTTTACAGCTTATAGCCTTCCTTGACGATTGGACTATCAACCAGTCACACAACAAGATTTTATCATATAACTTTAATCTTTCGCGTTGCATTACAATTATTTAACATTACAACGGGACTAAACGCGATATTATTTTTATAAGTACCAGAGTACTTACTGCTTGACGTTTCGGCTGTGATGCTGCAGCCGTGGTCACAAGCGAACTGACCACGGCTGTAGCATCATCAGTACTCTGGTACTTATAAAAATAATATCGCGTTTAGTCCCGTTGTAATGTTAAATAAGATTTTACCATATCGAACAAGTATTGTAATAGTCGATATCACCGACTATTTGGTTGCGTCTATTTATTTGAGTACCCTGAGTGTCACTCTTTATCAGGCGCTGACTGTATGTGATTTCACGGTTGTTGCTGATAACACAAGCGCTGAAGCTATAATTACCGCGTAGTAATATTGAAGTTTATATTTATGTACTCCTAATAAATAAAATATAATAATAAATATTTCAAAACAGCACCATACTCGTACATTGACCTGACTCAGTGTTAAGTAGCTTAAGCACTTGTGTTACAGATATCAGAATCAACAGTGGTATTACAAATATAATTAAGTAAGATACAAATAACACCTAAACCAGGACACACAGACATGCTCATACCCACAAATGTTTGTCCTGTGCGGGAATCGAACCCGCGACCTCTTGTATAATAGGCAACATGGGGTCGTAATATTTTTTTAAGTTGTCCAATTTTTGTTCATTTTTTTCGTGAGTACAAATGAAAATTGCTTTTTTTTAAACATCTTAACTCCAGTCTTCTAAGTCCATACTGCTCAGTTGTCTATACTGTGGCGTGTTTGAGGCATATTTTCACGAGCGCCCGAGGCGGACACCGTTTGAATTTTATACGAATTTCTATCATTCAAGCGATGTACGAGTAAGTGGGCTATAATGCGATATGGAATCTTCGTACACGTGGTTTTGTTCTATAGATGAAATTATGGTGGTTAATTTTAACTTTAATGTGGGATTTTAAGATCTAAAGAAACTGTTAGCGTGGTGTAATGGTTAGAGCGCTTTATAATGGTGGTAAATTTTAACTTTCAGTTGAGATTTGTAGATCGTAAGAAACTGTTTGCGTAGTGTAGTGGTTAGAGCGCGGGCTCAAAAACTTTCGAGTTGTAGATTCGAATCCCGCCGGCCATTAAAGGGTTTTTTGGCCGGGCTGTAAAATCAACAATTACTATTTATATGTTTTTTCCACTGGCGGTGCGATATAAGCCTGGTTATCAGTAGTTCCATGGTCGAATAAACGAGGAAAAATCTCACTAGTTCGCCCATCGAAAGAATGAGTTGAACGAGTGAAATAAATCATGAGCATAGTAATCATCTGGCCAAATATGGTGGCTGCTGTATGTCGAACGATAAATAACAGGGGAACCCTGCTGCTAATCGTCCATCAGCACTCGATCAGAGTGGTTTTCTACATCACCTTCAAACCTTACGTGTTGAAATCCTACAACTACAGTGGATCCCCCACATTTATTTTGGTCCTTCGAGCCAGATTTAAATACCACGTACGTTTACTAACTTTGAGAGCGTAGGTAATTAATCTCTGGAGTGTATCTGACTTTTTCAAACACAAAAACTCAGACAATTTTCGGTCCATCCGTGGTAATTACAGCATCATGATTACTCCCTCGTGTCTCGGGTAGCAAGTACTTCTGTGCCTGATCTCTCTAGGGTCATATACGGTTATACATTTCGCGTTGCATTTTAACTGCAATATGGGTTAACGCATAGATGTGAATTGTCGTTAGATATGTCCTTGACATACGCGTTCGGAGCTCGATTGCACAGTGGTTAGCGTAATTGGCCTGCGGTTGCTAAAGTTAACCAACGTTTGCAGATGCCAGTCATCGGATGGGTCACCGAAAAATTTCATATCAAGCTCCTCCGTTCTTCGGAAGGCACGTTAAGCCGTTGGTCCTGCGCCTGATCTCTCTACGGTCGTGTCAGATTGATGTCCCACCGAATTATGAGACTGAGGAAATTGGGAGTGCACCTGTGCTTGCGCACTCACTTGTGCACTATAATATATCCTGCGTACCTGGCTGATCGTAAGTCGGCCGCCATGGGCGAATACGGGCGGAGGGTGTTATTATTATTATACGCGCTCGGAAATTCTCACTGATATTAGGAGCGACGGTCACTCCTTATCATAGTAACAGTATATTGCAACGTACGTTAAACAAAATAATGTCTCAGTTTTATAACTTTTTAAATCGATGAGCATTTTTAATGATGTATAATGATTTATTTTAATGATTTTGATGCTATATTACTAACCTAACCGGAGTAGAAATACGTGTAAAAATGCAACGCGAAAGTCTTTATTTCACGACTAGAAATAGAGAGACAGCAAGCCCATTGACCCATACGCCTGGTAATTCCCTTAGTCTCTTTTCAAGAAATAACTTCCCATAGTCTTTTTAGGAAAAGAAATGGAAAGACGGCAACTGTGCAAGTTGCATCCAACACAGCCAAAACAAAATTTCAATCTGATGCGGAATTTCTCTTTGCAAACAGAGTTTCTGTGTCTGTGCACTTGTGCACTTGTGCAATTTAGAAGCGTTGCTTCTCAACTGCGCGGTTTGAGCCTCAAAGGAAGCTCTTCGTGAACGCACCGTGTAAAAGATTTTATAAGATTTTTCCGACGTAAAAAAGTAAATTAAAAGTATACCCGACAAAGGCAAACAGATATACTAGACAATTCGATCAAATAAAAGGATTGCAGGATTGGCTCGATTTGCCATTGAAGAAAAATTTATCAATTAATATCCAATTTGTGCTCGCTTGACAAATACTCCAGTCAAAATAGACAAAATTAAGACTCAAGTTTGCATTAATTCCCAACAAGCTGAATTTTTGTGCAGGCCTTGAATATGTCATTACAAATGATATGTCAAAAGTCCCCATCGATCCCGCTTGTGCGTTGTTTTTTATTCGTGGTCAAAGGGCCCAAATTTGCGTTTTTTGCTTATATCTCTGAAACTAAGAGAGCTATCGAAAAATGGTTCAGGTAAAGTTTGTAGATCGTAAAATTGTCTACCTAAAAGATTTCTACACTTTTCTTGTACAAAGCAGCGCTGTTGAGATATCTTGACTTTAAGCCGCAGGAAAGTCGTATTTTCGAGTAGCCCACATTATGCAATTACTATAAATTGTGTTGAAAAGTTTATCTGGAGCAGGTGGCAGTTAAGTATGGATTGGCTCTAAACAATTATTTACCAATTTCCAGCTCCAATTTTCACGATTTAGATCATTGAAGTCAAAAAAGACAAAATGATGTATCAAGCTTGCATTCATTCCCAACAATGGGGACTTTTGTGCAGGCATTGAATACGTCATAACAAATGATATGTCAAAAGTCCCCATCGATCCCGCTTGTGCGTTGTTTTTTATCTGTACTGGAAATCTTCAGATCCTATTTTTAACCGTTCTGGTAGTCAAACCTTAATGGTCCCCATAGAGACTTTTACTCCTTACATGAAATAGGATCGACTGGCGCGAAAAAAAAATTTTGGAATTTTCAGTACAAAATGTATGGGAAAAGTTTTTTTTGTTTTTTCTTTGCCAATCGATCCAATTACATGTTAGGATTAAAAGACTCTATGGGACCATTTGAGGTTTGAGTACTAGAAATGTCAGAAATCGCAAAAAACTTTTCCCATACATTTTGTACTGAAAATTCCAAAAATTTTTTTTTGCGCCAGTCGATCCTATTTCATGTAAGGAGTAAAAGTCTCTATGGGGACCATTGAGGTTTGACTACCAGACGGGTTAAAAATAGGATCCGAAGATTTCCAGTACAGATAAAAAACAACGCACAAGCGGGATCGATGGGGACTTTTGACATATCATTTGTAATGACGTATTCAATGCCTGCACAAAAGTCCCCATTGTTGGGAATGAATGCAAGCTTGATACGTCATTTTGTCTTTTTTGACTTCAATGATCTAAATCGTGAAAATTGGAGCTGGAAATTGGTAAATAATTGTTTAGAGCCAATCCATACTTAACTGCCACCTGCTCCAGATAAACTTTTCAACACAATTTATAGTAATTGCATAATGTGGGCTACTCGAAAATACGACTTTCCTGCGGCTTAAAGTCAAGATATCTCAACAGCGCTGCTTTGTACAAGAAAAGTGTAGAAATCTTTTAGGTAGACAATTTTACGATCTACAAACTTTACCTGAACCATTTTTCGATAGCTCTCTTAGTTTCAGAGATATAAGCAAAAAACGCAAATTTGGGCCCTTTGACCACGAATAAAAAACAACGCACAAGCGGGATCGATGGGGACTTTTGACATATCATTTGTAATGACATATTCAAGGCCTGCACAAAAATCCAGCTTGTTGGGAATTAATGCAAACTGGAATGTCTATTTTGACTGGAGTAAAAGAGTATTTCTCTGCTTTTCTATTATTACTTGCTTTTAATAAAAAATGTAAACTTCAAATTCGTATAATTTATTTATTGAAAATAATTAAACGGGACGACCAATGTACCAATAAACCATAATGTACCAACCTGGCCTTATTTCTATGTTGTATTGTAATAAATTACTAATCCTTGCTATAAATGTGTTACCATTGCAAGTCTGTTAAGGCACAATGTAACGATACTAACCAATTGTAATAACCTATTTCTACTTACAGTCGCAATAAATAAACTTTGTATTTCAATTTGAATTTGAATACAAAACAGCGGCCGCCCGCGACTTCGTTTCAGATTCATTACCCCGCTTCTTGCCAAATAGATGAATTAAAATCTGTGCTGTGTTCGGAAAAACTGACATAATTTTTTCCCGTACCGGGAATCGAACCCTGTTCCATCTCAGTTTATATCGAAGTTTCCCGACGTATGTTCTTGTGTTTTCTTTACTTTAAGATATCTCTGGCGTCCTTTGCGTGTGTGGGTAAAAATGTGAACCATTCCTTCGTAATAAAAGTATGGGCTGAAATGTTTATGATGTTTGCTTAAGATCTCAGGGAATGGCGAAAAAAAGGTATTCGTTTTATTACTGGTGTCATCTCTTTTTCTCGTATTAAAATTATCTTGCAGCATTCATATGTGGAATTTTATTTTTAAATTGAATTGCGCTGGTGCGTTGCGTTGATCTGCCCTGGCTATGCGTGGAAATTATAAGTTTTCTTTTACCATTTTTTACCTACATATGGTAATGTAATATAGCTGAAGTGTTTGTTTGTTTGAATGCGATAACCTCAGGAACAACTGGTTTGAATTGAAAGAAAATTTAAACATATGTTGAGGAAAGCGTATAACACTGTGTGTGCGGTAACCGAATTCCGAGCGAACGGAGTCGCGGACGGCCGCTAGTACGTTATATGGTTCTGATCTATGACCTTGCATTTTTTTATAATGTGTTAAATTTTTTATATTATTTCACGTTATTTTTTTTAAGAGAGGTAGAGCTTTGTGGAAATTCCACTCGAATGAGCCGCTTGTCTGGGGAAGTACCTCCACCTTACAGAAGACCGCAGTGAAGTAGCACTTCGTAACTGTTGTGCTATGTTTCTGCTGGTGAGTAAGGTTGCCAGAGCTCAGTTGGGGAGGGTATGGGGTTAAGGCCGGCAACACATCAACGATACCTCTGGTGTCGCGGATGTCCATGGGCGGCGGTGATTGCTTACCATCAGGCGACCCGTTAGATCGTTTGCCGCCACTGACATAAAAAAAAAATTAAACTTAATCGTAAAAAGTTTAAAATTCAGAAGTTGCCAGAAGCCACATCGGAATAGAGTGCTCAGCTGTGGCATTATATAAAGAACTTAGTCCTTCCATAGTAAGTAATAAGTTGTTTAGTACATAAACCAGCGCAACTTGGCCGCAGTGTCGGCTAACTTGAATTAATTTATGTATTATTAATTTGCCCACTTCAACTTTGAGTTTATGCGATCCCGGTGGTATAGTAACAAGTTGTGTGTTAAGTGATAAGCTGATAGCGAGATGGTTAGGTCTTTAGTAGAGTAAAATAATATTTGACGGGAAAAATAATTTCAGTCAAAATAATTTCAGTGACTTTAGCTTATAAAAATATTAAATTGAGTCGAGAAAAACTAAAGTTAAGATTTACAAATACGGGTTTTGGATTGATCACCACGATTGCCAAAAGCGGGTTGGTGATCACAAACCCGTGTTCAGAAAAATCGACAAAAAATTTGCCATCCAGAACCAGGAATTGAATCCAGGACCTCGATACCACGTTATGTTGTTAACGTTATGTTCGTATTGAGTTGGTAGAAAAAAGTGACCTTGATTGTCATATTGCCTAACATCGACTTTTGTTAATCACTTGATTACACAATAAATAACTTTACAGTGTGCGTAAGCTCAAGTCCAGTCCCTATTGCCTTACTGTCATTTTCCGGTGGGACAGCAACCTGTCACCGTAGAGAGTTAAGGCGCAGGACCAACGACTTAACGAGCCTTCCGTAGCATGGAGGAACTCGAGATATTTTTTTCGGTCACCCATCCGATGACTGGCCTCTATGAGAGTTCCTTAACTTTGCAATTGCAGATTTTAGACTTTAGCGTTGTATTTTAACATTAAATTATAAGACCAAACGCGATATCAATTACACTACATAATTAATATCGCGTTTAGTCCCATTTAATAATATTAATGTTTGCAATCGCAGACAGAGTGCGCCTACCACTGCGCTATCGAGCTCATAAAAAAAAAACACTTAAAAAACTCTCTCCGCCCAATACTTGGACCTCACGTGTTTAAAACCATTTAATATACATGCGACCGTTGATGACAAGTTGACCTAAATTGCACTAAAAATGTCCATTCGCGATGTACATACAGACGACATTGTTTTAGTTCGCTTTAGTTAACCGGTGCCATGCGGAAACTATTAATGGTACGACAGCGATTTAGTGTAAACGCATATTAAATATGCAGGGTTAAATAAAAGTATGGAAATGGGAACGCAGTGTGAGAGTTTGGGGTTAAATTAGAGTGCGTCTAGTTTGTAAAACTAGAGAGTTTTGTGAAACCAAACAACATTTCATTCATAAACGAGGGAAGGGCATTTCTATAAAGTTAATTGCCAGGAGTCTTAGGTATTACTGTTATTATAACCTGCAATTAAAGTCCCATATCAAGGTTGATGGTAAAGTCTCTAGAATTCTTTTGGGGAAGCTCAATTGTGTTCTGGAGAACTTACTCACAGAATGGAACACAATAGTCAACACACTCAAAGCATTTTAACTTTAATTGTGTGTATTTCTGTGGAGAGGAACTTCACCAGGCGATAGTCTCATTCATGTTAGATGTTACACTATGCTATACCTCACTTAAAGTAATGATTGTCATCATCATCCTAGCGCCTGTGTGTGTACGTTCACATAATATAGTGATACAACAATCATGAATTTAAAAGCCTGGTTATATTAAGTTATGACATTAAAGACGATACATTAAAGTAAAACGGCCCAAACAGAGGACTATGAAAATACCAGTTATAACTATCATTACTCCCCACGTCAAGCTACCTACCTACATATCCGCAAAACAATTCCTCCGAACGTTATTACATCCAAAACAAACGTCTTCGTACAACGCCACCTGTCGGCGTGATTTGTATGTTGTATAAATCATGGCCGCCCCCTCCTATTAATTAATTAATTAAGCGTGCAAGACGAACGCGGTGATTAAAATTTATAATATTAACAAGTTGACGGGAATCGTCCCTTTGTTTGAGATTTTAGCGAGTGTGTTTGATATACTCGAGTGACGTTTGTTATTATAAGAGTGCATAGGGAAATAAATACCCTCAGATGCACTAAAATGAGTTTAGTGGAATTTTCGAATGAGCCGCTCGTCAGGGGAAGTACGTACCTCCATCTTACAGAAGACAACAGTGAAGTAGCACTTCGTAACTGTTGTGCTATGTTTCTACTGGTGAGTATGGTTGCCAGAGCTCAGTTAGAGGGGGTATGGGATCTTTAGGGCAGGCAACGCATCTGTGTCTCATGTTCGGTTGTTGATGTCTATGATCAACGATGATCACTTACTATCAGATGACCGTCTAGTTCGTTTGCCTCCCTATTACATTAAAAAGCTGTATTTTCTTATATTTATTTAAGCTCGCACAACTCCGTCTAATCCTCACCGTATCTCTACCATACGCAGGCAAACTATTTGCACATTCAAATAAAATAAAAGCTGGTTAGTTTGGTCTCCAAACATTCCAAGGTAAAAAGAAAACAGTCCCAAAGCTTGGAAAACATACGATTCGTATTTCAAAACTAGAAAACCGAGTGCAAATTGATAGCGAATATGGTTCGTAAAACACAGGTGGTGTTTTTGTAAGAGAAAATAGTGTTGGGAATTTGGAGTTTTATTTCGATGTTTATTTAATAAATAAGTGTTGGAAAAACGGTAAAGTTTATTTAATTCTAGCCTTTTTGGGTGTGTTGTCCAATATTTTTAACTAACTTTGTGAACAGTCTTGTATTAAATGCCGATTCGAACACAACGTCACATACATTGATCTCACTCCAAGGTAAGTAGCTAAAGCACTTGTGGTACACATGTTAGAATCAACAATGGTATTACAAATATACTTAAACAGATACATGTAACACCCAGACTAGGACAAACAGACATGTTCATGCACACAAATGTTTGTCCATTGCGGGGATCTAACCCGCGACATATTGGTCTGATAGCCAATTTCTTGAGCACTACACCAAACGGCTCATCTAAAACATAGAATGCATAGAGATTCTTGAGAATTAATCGTGGAGCTTAGAAATCTGAATAACATCCATAATTAACATTAACATAACAATATGAATCACGCTAAAATTTCTAATTTCAAATCAAAACATTCGCTGTTTCATTTCAGCGTTGTTCTAAAATCACCTAGTGCCTCACGTCTCTTCAATTAAAGTTGTGTTATCAAATTCATTGAGCCTCATGAAATGTTTACATTTCATTAATATATGTAGGCAAACGTGCGGGCGGGAACTAGGCAAACATAGCGGGATGATAGTTATACGACGTGAAAATATCGATAAACTATCGATGTTATGGTGTACTATGAGCTAAATTCCTCATCTGGGAAAAGCCTACGTACAACAGTAGATTACGAAGATTGCCATTAAATATTAGAATCATATACGGCATCAATAATAACAATAAAATATAAACAGTATGATAACGGTTCGTGTAATAAGATTTACTGTTAATAGCCTGAAAGATGAATGTTGAACTTGAAGAATTGAATTTCATTGTGTGAAAAGATATTATTTTATCGCTTTAATCGATTACATGAAATATCACATTTCAAAGCGTAGCTCAGATAAAGCACTTGTATTTTTGTTTTGAGTAGAATTTTAATCAGACCATAATATGACCAGATCTCAAAAAACGTCAAGGACACTATCTATTAAGTTCTAAGCTATAGTAGATATTAATTTAACCGCACTCTGTGCCGCAATAATGACAATACAAAAATTAAAGTCCTTTCCCTATTCATAGTGAAACATTGAAACTTAAATTATCTATAAGAAAACTATCGATACATTCGCATCACTATCGCATAAGTAATAAAATGGCGGCGCGACTTTGAGCTGCTACTTAAGCTTGCGTACAGCCAATGTGGATGTGGTTATGAGGAAATTAGCTTATATATGAAAATACAATAATAAATATCAGATAACATCACATAAATTAATATGAGATGTTTTTTACCGAATTACGAGCGGCTGCAGTTGAGGATCCAAAAAAAATGATTTTATTTAAAATTAAACTTTATTAATTATTACAAATTACAATTAAATGCGAGTGACAATGTTCGATGTAAGAAACAGAGTGTCGTGGAAGGTTCCAGCGCGGCGGTGGCGCGATGGGTCACGTTGTGCTGAGTCGGCTCCTCGTTCCGGCGATTGACGCAATTACTTATTTATCATAAAATTGAGGTGGCTGCATAGTCAGCGATATGCATGTAGCTGCAAGGCATAACACCTCCCCCCGTAGATCAGCACTTATTGGAGAACTTTCTTCGAGAATAATGCTGAACTGGATGCTGGCTTAGATTCATCTCGCTTTTCATTTGAGATTTCTGCATAAGTATCTTGAGATGAATCTTGGATGACGGATGTAATTTCTCGATGCTTCTTTATATATGATCTTCGAATTAATACGCAGATGATGAGTGCAATTGTACCGAACACTACTATGTATAGAGGTATAGTAGTATGGTAAAGGCTGTGTTCCACTGATTTGCTAATCTCGATCGGTTGCTGAAGCGATATCTTTGCGTTGCTAGCATGTAAATTTTCTAAGTTAATGGAATTCAGTTTTATTGCTGGTCTCTCGTCAGGTGTTGAGGACGTTGCTGGAGGTGGAAGGTTCATCATCTTGATAGCTGTTCCTCTTGTGCGGTCGTTGCTATTGGCAATAGTGAACTCCGACGTTTGAAGATAACATCCAGAAGGTATCGTAGCCAGATAGCTTCCTTGTAGCGTAGCGTAAGTATTCTTCCCACAGGACGTCTGGATTTTCGTCGGCGTTGGAAAGGTAAGTACATAATGCTTTTCATCTAATTGTTCCAGGGCTTCTTTTTCTAATATTACTGATATCTGCTTGCAGGTGGTGTCCAGCTGCTGCGTGGTGATAAGGGTGTGGATGCAGTCCAGTTGATGCGGCGGCCGGTAGTTGATCTTCATTTGACAGAGATACCAAGTGTTGGACTTCGGGCATTCTGCCTCTATGTACATGAAATCATTTCTATGTATTGCGATATAAGGAGAGGACGGGATTAGTACGGTATTATTCTTATTAGGAACGATAGACAATTTATAAAGATCGTAGGAATGAGGAGAAGCAATCGGAATCTGTAATATTATAATTATCTTATTGTTATTATAATACGAACCTAACTTGATTACGTCATAGTACTCTCTCAGATTTAAGTCTATGATTTCATCTCTATTATAAAGTACTTTTAACTTATCTAACATTGATCTTAAAGCGTCTAAACTTAACATAGAATGGTGCGTGCTCGATGCACGTATAAAAGCTAAGAGATTTTCTAATCTAACTAACTCGTCTGCAAGATCTTGTATATTATCTCCTAGAATTAAGAGTAATTGGGCCATGTGGGCATACTTTATGAGATCTGTATCTCTTTCTGCTTCACTTGCCAATATTAAATTAAGAACATCATTTATTTTACGCTGATTATTTTCAATTATATTTAATGCAGTGGAATGTTCAGACATCCATTCCTTACTCAAACTTATATGGTTATTAAATTCTGATGCTAACTTTTGTTCGTTATTTTCTAATGATTTTAAGACATAATCGTAACGCATTGCATCTGTATAATCTAAATTTCCTGAGATACTTTTTATAACTGAGCCTAAACCATCGATCAATCCTCTCTTAACGCGATCAACTATAAATGTATTTAACTGTTCAGAAACCTTTTCAAGCTTACTGTTAAGGTAATCAATATGTGGTTCATATAAGAATTTAGTTTTATTATTTAATTGAGGCCTAACGTCGTTTATCTGTGATTTAACTAAATTAACCTGAGAGTTTAAGTATTCTAAGTCAACTACTTGCAAGAACGAATGATAGTGAGATATGATCTTAGTAGGAC
This sequence comes from Nomophila noctuella, assembly GCA_958496325.1. Lineage (NCBI taxonomy): Eukaryota > Metazoa > Arthropoda > Insecta > Lepidoptera > Crambidae > Nomophila > Nomophila noctuella. The sequence continues at coordinate 2,632,682 of OY292503.1, read as the reverse complement.
CTAGTTTAAAAGGGAGTATGCCTGGACCATCTTCAAGGCTGTCAAGTAGAATTTCTTGCGCTCCCGTTACTCCTAGCAGGATCATCGTTATTATTCTGTAACAAGCGGGCGCTATTAGGGACTCTCTTTAATCTAGATTTAGCTACTGGACCACGTTTCTTTTTTGTGTAGATATGAATTGGGAGATCAGCTAAAACATTATCATGGGTGTAACGCGGTGCTAACTTTTGACGGCTGGCCATGGGGTTTTTAATATATACGTTCTGATCAGGATTATATGTTTCTTCCGGTTCCCTATTTTTATTGCGATTTTCCATGATCTGACTACGATGTTGAATAGACGATTCTTGAATCATCTCGTAAGCCTTGCGCATCTTAGAGCGATGATCTACTACATATTGTTGCAATAAATGTTCCGTTAATTCAATATCTAATGGGTCACGGGGATCAAAATGTCCGGTAATAACTTCTAATGGTCTGCACTTTGTAAAACTATGTATAGAACTATTGTAGGCTAATATTGCGTAGGGCATTAAATTAACTATTGATTCTCCGCGATGCTGTAGCTTTAATAATCTTAAGTGTTCTAAAATAGTTGAGTGGAAACGTTCTACTATTCCGTTTTCATTAGGCGCGTGAGCTAAGATTTTATGATGCTGTATTTTATGAACTCGGACAAACTCTAAAAATAGTTGGTTGGTGAATTCTGTACCTCGATCTGATACTATAACTGAAGGAACACCGTGATGAGTGCAGAACTTTAATAAGGCTTGTACTATACTTATAGCGGTACCATCTCTAAGACAATACGCCTGTCCATACTTAGAGAACGCATCAACTAATGTTAAGTATTTAACTGTATCGGCTGTGAATGTATCGAGATGTAAAATTTCAAATGGTTTTGAAGGTGGTGGTACTACATGGAACTGCTGGTTTATTGGATTACGATCATATTTTGCTTGTCCACAGATGTTGCATTCATTTATGTACTTCGCGATGCTTTCCTTCATCTTAGGCCAGAAATACTTTCTAGATAAAGCTAAGTAACATTCAGTAATGCCGCGATGGTTCGTTTTACCTTCGTGGTACTTCTGAATTATCTCCTGTTGCTTTAAATAGTCTTTGACATTATCGAGTTCGACCTTGGTAAGTACTAAGTTCATTGCGGAATTCTTAAAATTATTTTGAATTACTGGTATTATAGAATACATCTCTAACTGAGGGTGAATAATGATGCCTGTCTTTACTTTAGGATTGACATATTCTTTTACAGCATTTATAACGTCTTGTTCGAGATTAGATTTAGATAACTGAATAACGGTACGAGTATGACTTTCAAACGGTTTAGAGACGATGGTTTTACCTTTTATATCTCCTACGACTGTGAAACAGATTTGACGGTGAAATTTATTGAGAGGTTCGTCTGTGATCGGTACTTCTAAAATTGGGTTTTCGGCATCTGTATGTACTGTCGCGGTATCTGAATTAATATCTGAAGGGGCTTTCTCAGTTGGGTTTGCTACGATTGAACTGATCTCTTCATTGTGAATTTCTATGCGAGATAAAGCGTCGGCGTTGGTATTGCATTTACCTTGCTTGTATAATACCGAAAAATCGTATTCGCTAAGCTTTAATCTCCAACGGGTGAGACGAGAGTTGGGTTCTTTGAGGTTCATCACCCATTGCAAAGGCTTGTGATCTGTGATGATCTTAAATTTCCTTCCGAAGAGATATGGGCGGAAGTATTTGGTTGCCCATACTATCGCTAACAATTCTTTTTCGATCGTACTATAATTAATTTCGCTTGTATTTAATGTTCTGGACGCGTATGCTATTGGCTTATCGCTTCCAATGGGACCTTGCGATAACACTGCTCCTATTGCTAAATTTGACGCATCTGTGGTTAATACGAATTCTTTAGAAAAGTCTGGGTATTGTAGAATCGGATCGTTGGTAAGTAACAATTTACATTTCTCGAAACAACTAGTATAATTTTGATCTAATGTAATCTTTGAACCTTTTTTCAGACACTGCGTGAGGGGTTTCGTGATACGAGCAAAATCTGGTATGAACTTCCTGTAATATCCTAATAATCCTAAGAACCTTTTAATTTCAGTAGGAGTCTTCGGCAAAGGGTAATTTTTAATGGCTTTAATTTTATCTGGATTGGGCTTGATACCGTCTTTACTTATGATATGTCCTAGATAAGCTGTCTCTAATTTGAGGAACTCGGACTTGTCCATTTGTATTTTAAAATTTGATTCGCGCAATCTCTGAAATACTTTTTCTAAGTTAATCATGTGCTCCTGAAGGGATGTACTAAATATTATGACGTCATCGAGATACACGAGGCAAATGACGTTTTGCAAGCCTCTAAGGACATTGTCCATCACGCGTTGGAAAGTACTTGGTGAATTCTTCAATCCCATGGGCATTCGTAAGAATTCAAAGTGCCCGTGTTCTACGTTAAAGGCTGTTTTCGGTATATCTGAAGGTTCCATCTCTACTTGGTAAAATCCGCTTGCAAGATCTAACGTGGTAAAGTATTGGCAGTTGCCTAATTTATCTAAAATATCTGCTATGTTAGGAATTGGATATTTATCGTCGATAGTTTTTTCGTTTAATTTTCTAAAGTCCACTACGAGTCTCCATTTAGTTTTACCCGACGCGTCTGCTTTCTTGGGAACGACCCAAATAGGAGAGCTCCATGCCGAATTAGATGGTTGAATGATACCTTGTTCTAGCATCTTACTGATCTGATCCCTAACTTCCTGTCTATGAACGTATGGATAACGGTAGCTCTTAGTGTAGACCGGTTGTTCATCTGTAGTTTTAATCGCGTGTTTAATTTTATTCGTAAAAGTTAATGGCTCACCTTCGATATAAAATACGTCCGAATATTGTGCGCATAAATTTTCTAAGTTGGCGCGCTCCTCTGCGTTGAGGTGACTTGTCCGTAGCCGCGAGAGCACGTCCGTAGCGCGACTCGATAAGTTCGTAGCGTTCGAGTGATGACGTAAGTTGCTCGTAGTATGAAAGTGACGTAAATTTTTCGTAGCACTGATTTGTTCCGTAGCACTCTGATCGGTCTCAGTAGGTATGAATTCTACATTATGAATCTCGGCGCGTACCTGGCGGTCGACAGAGAATATTACGTCATATTGACTTGGATTTTTAACTTCTAGATAACCACGGCTATTAGTTACGCGAGTTAGACATTCAGATATTACGCAGTTACACAAAATCTGTTCCGGGATAAATGCATCTCCGTCGCGGATGTTAATTGGTAATTTAACTAATTTAGATGATCGAGCTGGTATTACATCTTCATAAAAATTAATATTACGCGAGTCATATACGTGAATCGGATTAACAGCGTTCTGAGTTACAAGAACTTTATTTTTAAAATCTATAGATGATTCCCACTTATTTAATAAATCAGAACCTATCAAACCATCGAAATAATCGTGGAATTTATACACGAACAATGTGATATCAGAGACGTCCTTGAATTCCGGGAAGCACGGCAACGTGATCGAATGACTGCACCTACTTACCGCGTGCACATTAACAACTTCGAATGGATTATAATCTAATTTAATATGTGAGAAATATTTCTGGATAGCCTCGGGACTAATGAATGATTGGTTAGCTCCTGTATCTATAAGTAATTTTAATGGTGGGTTTAAAATCTGAATATACGGAAGCTGTCTTTGGGTTTGCAAGTTAAGTTCTATCTTGGTTTGTCTGACTGACTCGTGTTCTGAAAATCCTCCACCTTGCTAGATGAAGAACCTTCTTCATGAGATTCCGGCATATTAAGTTCATTATTTAAATCTGACTGATAAAAATTATTTGAATAGGAATCATTATCGGCACAGTAATTTAAATCGTAATAACACTCCGGCTCGCTGTAGTAAAATTCCGAGTAATCGTTATCATAGTAGTAGGGACCGTATTCATAGTCCGGACAGTTATTAAAATTAATTTCTCGAGATTTAAAATAATTATTAGGCGGTGGGTTCCCGAACCTTCGCCAATCATGCCCGCTAGGTGGTAAAGGTTTGGAAGCGAAGTGGCTGACTCCACTCATGGGCTTACCTTGCTGGTGATTTGTGGTGATGGGCGGATTACGATTGGGCATTCTAAACACATTACTCTGAGCGTTATAATTTGGTGGTAAAGCTCTGAACATTTGCTGGGTACGTGTGGGTCCACGGTTCAGCTGCGGTTGCGCATGTGACATAGGCCTCCATTGTTGAGATGGTTGAGGCATATGGAAATGAGAAGGACGAGAGGGTCCTGGCATATTCATCAAATAAGGCTTAGAAGGAACGTGAGGATTAAAAATAGGTCTGGTGGATAGCGAGTTATTAAATGGTTTCCTATCGGATGGACTATCATTTCTTTGTTGCAAGTATAATGTATTAATTTCTTCCTGCGCAAATTCTAAGGCCTGCTCTATAGATTCGGGACGCATGCACCTGATACGCGATCCCAGTGGTTCTTTTAATCCACGTAAAAATGATTTTAATGTTAGCTTTTTATATAATTGACGTTTAGACTCAATTGTTGTAGGAATGGTTTCATGTAATGAAACATAGGTCATAACGGTGCTGAAAAGGGTCTGGCAGCGTTCGTAAAATTCTTGAGGACTACTGTGGCCCTGGGTTTGTAAAGCTAGATCATTATACAGGGCTGTTTCGTCGCGCTGGTCGGCAAAATTATTAATAAGTGCATTTCTAATGCCGTTCCAGTTGTCTGGTATACCATTTGAATTTATTAAACGCGCGGCGGGGCCTGTGATCTTATTTAAGATGCCATTAATTAATGCCTGGTTCTCAAATTCGTAACCTTCCTCTACTCTTAAATGTTTAATTACTATCTGATCACATAATTTAATAAAACGAGTTAGCACGTTGGGATTCCCGTCGAATTCTGGGAGTAATCTCAACGACTTGCAAATGCTATCTATTGAGTCAGACATGATTTGATCTTCCTCTATAACTGAACTACTTGATAAATTTAAATCTAAATTCCTATTACTATCTAACCTAGTCTGCCTATCTATCCTAGGGGAGTGAGACCCCGATTGCCTTGGATGGAAAATTTTGAACAATAGGATCTACTTCCGGGATAAAGGATTAATGATAGGACGGGAAGCAACACATGAAAGATTCAGTGTACTTACAGTTTCATTTCTTCGGTACCTCTGTATCGATGTCTGGATACCTGCAGCTCGTCGTAGGTTCAGGATACTCTTCTGCGACTTGGTAGCCGTACGGGCGGATTCAACGAACGGAAATCTTCTTTCAGGATACGCGAAACCGACCGCGAGTATCCTACCGACTGCGCCAATTACGAGCGGCTGCAGTTGAGGATCCAAAAAAAATGATTTTATTTAAAATTAAACTTTATTAATTATTACAAATTACAATTAAATGCGAGTGACAATGTTCGATGTAAGAAACAGAGTGTCGTGGAAGGTTCCAGCGCGGCGGTGGCGCGATGGGTCACGTTGTGCTGAGTCGGCTCCTCGTTCCGGCGATTGACGCAATTACTTATTTATCATAAAATTGAGGTGGCTGCATAGTCAGCGATATGCATGTAGCTGCAAGGCATAACAACCGTCTCACAAGTTGTCTGTTCGATTCCCGATCGTACCCGCGTCCTCTTGAAGTAGATGTGCAAACGATTGTGAGCCGTTTGGCTGTTTTCATTGGTCTGAGTGTGTATATTTAGCTACAAAAGTATAATTATGTACACACATCAACTTTGTCTAGGGATATCTTCATGTTTTCAAATATCTTAAATACTATTAGGAATTCGCTTATACTGTTTATGAAAAAAGTAAACAGAATTTTATTGTTTTTAATAATAAATAAAAAAAAACGTGATTTAAATTGTATTTTTATTAATAATTATTTTTTCATCGCCCTAGGTAAATTAGTGTGGTAGAAAATCTGCGTTTTCTTTAAATAAAATAATCAAATTTAATTCAAATAAACAATGTTGTTGATTTAATCAGTGTTACCACCTCTCACGTTTATTATAACATCAGTATCAATTGTTCGTGCTTAATATTAAGTTTGTTAAGGTCTTGTTGCGTTATGAGACCCGATGCTCTTTCAAAATGATGGTGAAGTTGTTGTACTGTCTTGGAATTTGGTGGGAAATGTCTTAAAAATCATTGATGTAACATGCTGCACGCATGCTTGATAGGATTTAAGCCGGACGACTGAGCAGGGTAATAAAAAACATGGATATCGTAGTCTCGTAGAGCGGCCGGCACCTACCGCGCCACATGGGAATTGGCACTGTCGTTTACGGTTATAAATTCCTGGATGATTTGGACTTGGCTTAAAGCAATGACAGATTTTACTACCTTTTTGAGATGTTTTTGATTAGTCATGATGCTTTGGATACAAACGGGCTGGGTTCGTTCACCCAGACGAAATCCTCCTAAAACCATGACTGTCCCGCCTTGGTATAAGTGGACCTCCTTAGAGTGCCACAGACGGCTAATACTGTCAGGAGTTCTCAAAGCGCGTGTTCTTCTTAAATCTGGATACAATTTGTAGCGGGAGTCATCGGTTTACAGCATCACAGACCATGGGTCGTCACTCCATGGAAAATTTTCCTAAGCCCAAGAAAGACGCCTACCGCGATTGCCCCATCACAATGTTGGTACACCTAGCGGTTGTCCAACATGAAGACCCACTTCATGCAAACTCCTTTGCACGGTTTGGTCGCTTTCCAGTAGCTGATGGTCCTCCTGGAGCCATTTTACTAGTCGCATCGCTGTAACGTTTGGTCGACCTCTAGCAGTCTTTTGGACAAATTGATCCTGTCTCTGGGTAGTAATGCGATTTCTGTTTTAGTGCCGTTCAACCACGTTCCCAAGACTGCGATAATTGCTCCAAAACCTTGGTAACATGTTTTGGTTGGTGTTTAGGGCATCGGCAACAACGTGTTTGAAGGCAACACTTTCTTACAAGTCCACGGATCGGAACATTTCATTTCAACTCAAATGATACTGTGAAAGAACACTTTAAAAGTTTCATAAAAAATAATTTAAAAAAACATCACTTTTCTTTAGTTAAATATCAAAAAATCAATTTTAATTTTCATACACTTTTCCCGTGCGGAAGGAATTACCAATATTTTTTTGCCATTCTTTTGTTTTTCTATAAAAAAAATTTTTTTTATAAAAATAGAATAAAATACCTTTTAATTGATGTATAAACTTCATATAAATATAATAAAGAATTAACAATATAACGTAGTTTTTATTATACAATTAAGATATCCCTAGATTTTGTTGATGTGTGTATATTATGTATGTTATTTTACTGTTAGATCAAATATCTGTAAGACAAGAGCTTAAGCTACTTAAGTTACCACGGAGTCACCCAAATTGTAAGTGATGTCGTCAATATTTTTTTTATTCTTGTAGCGTTTTCTATGGTCGCCTAAAAATAGTAAGTAAAGTATAATCCTTTTAATGTCCCATTGCAGAGCAAAGGTCTCCATCATTAAAAATCAACAAAATCGTTACATTGCATTCCAAAGATGGTATTTGACTAAATCGCCACGCTTGCCTAATGCGGGTTGGCGATCACAAACCCGGGCTGTGTTCAGAAAAACAACACAAATTCTACCCAACCCGGGAATGGAACCCAGGACCTCAAGAACACGGCCCAGTTAAACCACTAGACCATCGAGGCGTTTCAATATAAGATTTCAATAAAATACCAGCAGCTATCTGTCTCTATTTAAGTTCAAATACCTAGTATTGACTTTGTAGATCGGCTTATCTCTCTGAAACACATAAAAGGTAAAATGTTAGTTTAAGCAAGAAATATATTTGGTATTTTACCTCAGAATTTCCAATAAAGATAGGGAATTCTCAATAAATATTTCTAATAGCATTGAGAGGCTACAGATATCTTTGCGTTTTGATTTGAATTTTCGTATTTCAACTTTGAATTTATAGTTATGATACCAAATCTATACTAATATCGCAGATAAAATAACGAATACTAATATAATAAAGCTGAAGAGTTTGTTTATTTGAACGCGCTAATCTCTAACTACTGGTTCAAATTAAACAAATATTTTTGCGCTGGATAGTCCATTAGTCGAGGAAAGCTTAAGCTATAGCAAAACACTATGTGTGACGGAGTCGCGGGCGGCCGCTAGTGGGTATTTTTTTTAGTTTTATTTTAAACTTACGGCCGCCCGCGACTCCGTCCGCGTGGATTGCGATTTCCAATATCCTATGTGTTATTCTGATGTATAAGCTATATTGTGGTAAAGTTTCATTCAAATCCATTCAGTAGTTTTTACGTGAAAGAGTAACAAACATCCATACATCCATACATCCATACTTCCACACATACAAACTTTCGCCTTTATAATAGTAGTAGGATTGTTTTGAAAATGAATGATAATCTTTTTTTTCATGAGACTAGTCCATTCGAAGAACTTTATAAGTGCACAAACGCAGATTTTCTTCTCTAGCGGCCGCCTGCGACTTTGTCCCCGGTTTCACACACACACACACAATACTATGTATAGTATTTTATTATAGCTTAAAGCCTTCCTCGACTACTGGACTATCCAACACAAGAATATTTTTACAGTTCGAATAAGTTTTTTTTTTGTTGATACATCCGAACTAGTAGTTTCTGAATGAGCTAGCGCGTTCAAACAAACAAACAAACTCTTCAGTATTAGTATTGATGGACATATCACTTGATATCTCGCGACAACCAGGCATGTCAATTCAGGATCATAGTCGCAGCGTACCCTGGGCTCCAAGGCAATGGCCGAGGATGTAACCGGGAGAGGTGCTAGGATGATGATGATGATGATCTCGCGACAACCCTTACAGGTGTATCTTACTAAAAGGGGAAGAGGAGGAGGGGAGGGGAGCACGATACAAGTGTGTACTTTCCTATACATCTCAGAATAATGATTGTGTACCAAAGCTCGTGCACACCTTTAATTATGATTGATTAAGTCATTAATCAAACGCTGTGCTTATTAACATGTTGTCAAATGCAGAGGAAGCGTTGATTTTGTAGAATATAGTCAGATCAGTATAAACAGAAAATGTTTCTTGTAAGCAATCAATATTGGTTCTGGGGATAGAACTCGCGGTTTCTTGGTCTAATAAACAACTTCTTAAGCAATAACTGGTTGTTGATACCTAAGGTTACCTATATCTAACTTAAAATTTATCAATTACTTTGTGAACTATGCGTGCTATGTACTATTTACTGAGAGAGGTAGAGCTTTGTGGAAATTCCACTCGAATGAGCCGCTCGTCTGGGGAAGCACCTCCACCTTACAGAAGACCGCAGTGACTTAGCACTTCGTAACTGTTGTGCTATGTTTCTGCTGGTGAGTAAGGTTGCCAGAGCTCAGTTGGGGAGGGTATGGGGTTAAAGCCGGCAACACATCAACGATACCTCTGGTGTCGCGGATGTCCATGGGCGGTGGTGATTGCTTACCATCAGGCGACCTGCCAGCTCGTTTGCCGCCTCTGACATAAATAAAAAATACTATGTGAAGTTACATATCAATTACTTAGTGTACTTAAATCGAAGATTATATTGGACATTCACATTTTAAGACTTCGTTCCTAATTTCGTTATGAGAGAAATAATACTTTTGATGATAATAAAGTGCTTTGAGCTTACTTCTATTTAATATACAAAAAAATATACAAGACACTATTTTGTATCAAATATTAAAAATGTAACACAATATTTCATTACCTATACCGCAACTATGAAGCTTTTAATAAATTACTGCAGACTTAAATTAATTAAAAGAAATTGTCTGTCTTGAAAATATTCGAAGGTTACCTCCGTAGTTCATATTTCAAACACATTTATTTTATTTTATTAAGCTACCATTAAAATATTACCTTTATAAGCATACTTTTAGTTACTTAAATTTGATTAAATAAATGTTGAGTTTTAGCGGCATTTCATCTCTACAAAACCTCGAAATCGATAAAAATTGTCCCATAAAAAACGTAGCAAAAAAATTTTTGTACGAATTAATTTTCAGAATAAATAACTCCATTCAAAGTGTAATAGAAATATATTTTTTCTAGTACAACCCTAAAGTGGTGCTTTTTCTATGAAAGAGCTGTTGGGAAATAACGTAATTGGTACCTTTTGTATCTGTGGCCCAATTAATCTGGTAGTTTGAGGTGAATAAAAACTGCGAGAAATCGCAAATTGAACTATTTGTCGTGAACTAACAGAACACAGTGTGATAAATAACAGTAAAATAACAAACGTTTTTGACTCAATTCAGTAATTGAAAACAAGTGTTGTTTTTTTAATATCATGATTATAAAACGAGTTAAAATTGTGTATGGTAGAACTTCAAATATCGAATTTTAATGCACAATTCATGAGATAAATTATAATAAAATAATTATTATGAAAAATAGAAAAATATATTTCAAATCACATGAAAGGCAGACAGGATGCAGCAATAATCACGTTAAAGCAATTACATCAATCCGAATTTGGCAAGCGTGGTGAAAAAGTCAAAAGACATCTTTGCAAAAAAAACCGGGATTACCAATGATGAAGGCCTTAGCCTCGCAGTACATTAATAATCTCATACTAACTTAAAACAAAATAAAAACGAAACAATGCAATCTCACCTGTTTATTAATATACTCTTATTGCGTTACGATATGAATGCGGAATTTCCTCTTGAGCTTCCGAGTGAAATATAAAGTACGAGTAAGTCCCTTGAGTTTCAGGAATGAAGTAAGGTTTTACAATCAAATGTCGATTGCATTTTAAATTAAAATAACTTGGTATCGACCTTTGGGTATTATGAATTAATCAAAAATGGTTCAATTACATTTTAATTAATATGCCGGCAGATTTTATAATATTTTGATATCTATTTTGCTATGTTTCTGCTGGTGAGTAAGGTCGCCAGAGCTCAGTTGGGTAGGGTATGGGGTCTTATAGGCAGGCAACGCATTTGCGACCCTTGTGAGGTTGTTGATGATTGTTGATGAGGTTATTGTGATCACTTGGTATCAGATGACCCTCTTGATCGTTTGCCGCTCTTTCAAGAAATATAATATGAATTGTCGACTAGATCGCAAAATAACTCTTTTTGAAATTTTAAACAATTGTGGCGACACCTATCTACATCGCCACAAAGGAGTAGTTACGATATAACTGAACAAATGGCGCAGACATGCACTACGATTAGGGATTGCAATCCAGCAGCGTTTTCAATCCAGCTGGATTCTTGCTGGATTGACCTGAATCCAGCTGGATCCAGTGCGGATCCAGCAAAACGTGGACCGAAAGTAAAAAAGCGAAATTTTACGGCTTTTTCTAATGAAATTTGTTGTTGTGTATGTTTCTTATAGAAACAAAACCTACTCGACGGATTTTGCAAAACCTGGTACAATTAATCTTCATACTCCTGGGCAGATTATAGGACTTTTCATTCATCACGCTACAATCAATAGGAGAAGCGTTGTTATGGGAAACGTTGGGAAAACGGGAGAAATTACTCCAAATTTTAAGCTTCTGTCACATGTGCAGTCTTAATGGTTAAAGTTATAAAGAAATAATTTTTTGCGGAAATATTCTACATAAAATTGCCTAGAAAATACCCCACTACATCATTGTCTATGTTTAATGGGTGACTCACAATAACACGTGTAACTTCTGATCTAGATTGGTTTGAACGCGCTCATCTCAGGAACTACTGGTTCGAATTGACAAAATCTTTTGTGTTGGATAGTCTACTTTCCATTTGTCGAGGAATGTTTTAAGCTATGTATCTATAGTAAAACTGAGTGCGGAAACCGTAACCCACGCGGACGGAGTCGCGGGCAGCTGCTAGTATCTTATATTTACTTGCTTTAGTTTGTTGACCATTTTAGATGAAAATAGTTAACATAAAATAAAACAATAAACATAAATAACCTCATGTTCATAAAACTTCCTTTTGTTTATTTCTTATATTTTGGCACTATGCAAGCACTTTTTTTTTTTATGGAGAGGAATGCATTGACGCACCATGTCGCCGCGGGCTAGCTGCACTGTGGTTACGAGAGGGCTAATAGTTTGATATATATGATATAATATTCTGCGTACTTGGCTTATCGTAAGATTGGCCGCCGTGGCCGAATTCGGCTAGGAGGAAAAAACTATTAAAACCTATCTTTTTACAAATAGCACAGGTTTTGCCAATGAAAATTGTGCATTCTAGCAATCTTGTTTAATAGCAACAACATACACTTTTAAGTACCTAACTAAATAGTCCACTGTTGGATATTATCAGCGTTGCCTTTCATGCGGCACGTGCCATGGTGACAACGTTGCCGCGACGTTTCGAATAAGGCGGCTAAAAACTAAACAGTAGGAATTGATACGTTTGCGGATCCAGCATGTTTAAAAAGGCGCTGGATCCAGCTGGATTGCTGGATGCTGGATCCAGCAATTGCAATCCCTAACTACGATATTTACATACAAACCTACATCGCGCTAGCAGAGTTTCCGTCGCGACTTAGCATATATACGACAACACCAACACAGTGTAGTAAGGACCTCGGTCCCCGAGCTAGATCACCCGCTCGGCAGGAGTATTTCCCTATTGGTGACCCCGCACATGGACATCCTATACATAACTGTTGACTCATAAAGCTATAGTTCAGAATGGGTAGTCGGAATGGTAAAATAAATGGCTTATCTTACTTTGAATAAAAAAATTCTTGTCTTCATAGTACGATTTCAAGTTAACTGTGTCACGGAGGCAAATATTAGTCCACCATCAGCGTTTCGCTGACGCAGTCAGTGGTCGGACTGCGCCCCTCGATTGTTTTACTCGCTGTTTGTTGTTTGCGATCCGATTTATCGGAACCGCTAAAACAATAGTGTTTGTTAAGACTTCAATCAAGCTGTTAATGGCTATTCATGGTTTAAGGTGGTGGTGGTTGTAAAATTTAAGGTTAATTTGGAAGGAGAGGAATCGCGAGCGCAAATCCTCAGTCATTATCGGTACAGTCGCAATCCCAGTAAATGGGTCTAAACAGGTTCTACTGCAGAAGACCTGACTATATAGGCGTCTGATAGGGCAAAGTGGAAGAGGAAAATAAAGAAGGCGGTACCCACCATCAGATGAGACTAATATTGGCCAGGAGAGAGAGAGAGAGAGACAAAGGTTCTACTTCATGAAATGTTTTGTTTATTTATATTTATAAGAGGTTCCGTAATAGTAGTGACGCATTTGTTTAGCTCCTCTTTTTTTATAACAGACACATAATAGTATACAGCCCCATGTTGGGCGCCAAAATTCGCTACGTTGAATTTTTATCGGAAACATTTTAAAATCTCGAATGGTTTTAGTCAAAGAATCCAAAACGGATTTCCTTTAAGATTACTGAAGATATAGAAGGAGGGTTGGTTGGGATTGAAGCTCTCTTCGATATTGAATTCAGGCTGCGTTAGGTGAGCGGGTGTAATACATCTAATTTAAGTTTTAAACGTGCGCGAGTAACGCGTTCCCGCGGCGGCGGCCATATTGGAAAGAACATGGCGGACGGGGTTTTAGAGAGAGGTTTAGCATCTCTCGAAAACAAATACATCAATATATGGAATAGTTACTTATCAATCCAACAGTAATACGATGCAATATTGTTTAAAATGATTTGATGACTTTTATATTTGTATTGATTTTGCAGTCAATCTGTGTGAACAGTTTTGCAGAATACTATTTGTATACATACTTTTGTAAAAGATTAATAATAAATAAATAATAAAAAATAAACTAACCCTTCATAAAATCAAATGTATTAAATTTTCCACTCTTCAAACGCTTTTTTAATTTGCGTTATATATCCTCAAAACTAGTTTAACATTATATGTGTGTGATTCCATCTTTTTCATTTAATTATTTAAAAATTTAATTAGTTAAAAAATAGTCCCACGTTGGGCGCCAGAATTACCGTCATCGAATTTTTAACGGATGTTTTTTTTTTCCAACTTCCAATCGAAAACGGATTTCTTTACTTTAACTGAAGCTCTCTTAGATATCGCATTCAGTCCGGGTTATGTAATACATCTACATATCTACTCCCGAGGTCAGCTTATCAAATAGCAAAAACATTAATTAACTTAACACTACTTAATTAAAATATCACTGATCCTATCACTTAGCCCGCATCTTGAGTCGTAAGTAATTTTCTTAACGACGTCAAGTTTTATAATTAACTTAAGCTTAAGTTCTCTCGCAGGTAAGGCGCTTAATACTTTGGCACGGGCAAACATACCATTTGTCAAATTATCTTGCATGCTCATTTTATTAATATTAATTGCTTGCGAATCATAATTCTGTTCATTCATAGTACATGCAGTGTCAAATTAAGTCAAGTTTGTTCATGAGGTATTACTAGAGATACCTCGAAGAAATATTTTCTTATACTAACGCACTGTTGTCCATGGACATCTGTTGCCGTCAATTGTACTATTTTCAAAATGGAAAAGAATGCTGTCTTATATTTTTGAAACATTTAAAAATCATTACAGGACGAAAAATAAGGCTTGTGGCGTGTCATTTCATAGATAAAGAGACAAAAAACCACTTGATAATCCGCCCCCTTTCCAAGTTGATGCACATACATATTTTGTTCCCGATGTCCACTCTATCGTTGTAGTAATACCTCAATGGGTCTTTAGATCTAAGATTGACATTTTCATAATGAAGGTACCAAGTGCAATATACCTCGCGAAACGATAAGCAACGAAGTTACCAACGATCAACATAACTAAAATGCTTACTTAAACTAGATTAAACACAGTTGTTTATGTAGAATTATATTTGCACCGGGAATCGAACAAGCAATTTCCGTCTTAAATACCACAATATTCGATACCGACTTCCAACAAACTATTTGCTATGACGGTTACACGTTTCATTAAAAGATAAGAATATACTTAGTCGGGTCATAAGTTCTGTCATAAACTTTTTAGAAAATTATTGATTCACCTTTGGGGATATACATAAAAATTATATATGAAATGAAAGGTTATTAAATTTGCAATATAATTTCATCAACATCATGCTAAATGTCCTCCCAAATTTTGGACAGTTGCCATTAATCTACGAAGACAGTCATCCATCGCTGCACGCACCACATTCATACACCTTTCTTTCGCTGATTTAACCAGTAACGCTCGGTGAGACACCAAGTTCTGGTGAGAGTAAGTACAGGCTTTCCCCTTTAAATATTGGTATAACTTGTAATCCCATCGGTTCAAACGTGGACTAAAAGAGAGCCCGTGTTCATGCCGGTGAAGTCAATTCCGCGCGCCGTCAACCAGTATTTCGTGCTTCAGGCCCTATGAGTCGGTGTGGAGTCCTGTTTGAATGCCCTATGTCTGTTCTTGATTATTATTTAAGAAAAAGGTTGTACTATGCTTGTTTGGACAGTATTTTGATATAGTACGGCCTTGATTTTTCCCCTTTTTTTACCGAAAAACACCTCAGTTACGCCTAAATCCGAGAGTCCAAGCCAAATCATAAATAAATAAATAAATAAATGCCTTGGACAAACACACCAATTGCCTAGCCCCAAACTAAGCTCGAAGCTTGTACTATGGAAGCTAGGGAACGGATAGACATACTTAAATACTTTTATAAACATCCATGACTCGAGTACAAATGTCGATGTTCATCACACAAACATTTGCCCCTAGCGGGATTCGAACCCGCGACCCTTGGTTTTGTAGCCAGGGTCTCTAGCCACTCGACCAAAGGGCCTATGAATGAGGAAGGGTGATGACCGCACTGGTCCCTCGAAATACACGTGTTTGCTTCTTCACTGATGTAGGCATACACTTTATCATTTTGTTTGTGATAACTTAAACCTATCGTAAAAAAAAAGATATCCAAAAAAAATGATTTCGCAGTTTTTTTTCTCGCGTGCCGTCGTAACAGAGCCCGGGATCTTTCCAGTTTAATTTTCTTTATACGATCATTCGAAAAAATCTGGTCTTCTTACGATAAGCACGTGGTCTCAGGTTTTCATTTAGCACTCTTTTTAGTTTGGTTCTGCTTAGCCACAGCTAGAGAGCTAGCGTTTTTTGTTTACGCACGGGATTTTTTTCGTTTGGCGCCTTCACTGCTCTGATTACCCCTAGTGTTTCTAAAAGGAATAGAAATAGGACGCTTTTTTCAACTTTTGTACGAAATTGAAAATCACTTTCCATGCGTTACCACAGCGGTGCAACGGAAAACCCTTGACTCTATTGTCTTTATTCGTCCATTCCATATTCAAATAATGTATAAAAATAATTAGTTCTTCTATTCCCGACATGTATAAATGTTCTATTTTTAAAATTAGTAGCGGAATTTATGGCCGGTCTTCAAAAATCAAAAATATAAGCTTGTGACAGAACTTATGACCCGACTGTGTATAATTATAAAAATTATTTTGTTCTACACAGGTTTTGAACCCGGAGCTCCAACGTTTTAAAAGCCACTACTCTAAGAATACATGCCATCGGCTAGCAATAGTGATAACATCTTATTGTATTTATACTTTGAAGAAGTTTCGCTCCTCTGAATCCATACAAACATGAACTTGTCGTAAATTTTTCAGTGAACTTCAAAGTTGGATCAGAAGATAGAACGGAACGGACAAAGTTCGGATCCGGGTGGAATTCCATTCCTTATAAATGTTGAACAGTGGGTTTCGAACTTATGCTACCGATATATATGACCAGCATTGGAAGACAGTATGTATTGTACAGTACGTGAAAACTAAGATGGCCCCCCTGAGGATAGGTCTAAAACACATTTAGCCAGGAAATATGCAGTCCAGAAAATGTTAAGTGACAATATTTTTTCACTCGTAACTTATAAGTTAATTATAAAATTAACTAATTGAATATTAATTATTATAATACAGTACAAACAATTATCAAGTAAAAACAAGCAATATTTTTTTTAACATTATTAAATAAATTATCATGAAATTTTAAGAAAGTTCCATAAATTACATTGTCGCACCTACATGTGACGATTTTCAGTTTGACTAACATAATTTTTATACACTTTGAGTAATTAAAATAAATAATTGAAAACACATTAACTTATCATTCTTCGTAGACTTCATGTAGCCGTGGATGCCAAGGCAAATCATCATCATCCTAGCGCTTGTCCCGGTCACAACCTCGGCCATTGCCTTGGAGTTCAGGGACCGCTGCTTAATTCACCAGTGACTAAATCTAGTACATGATAGTTAAAGGATCACTATCCAAAATTCTTCAAAAATATTAGCTCACCTGGTAATAAAACCTGCGGATACTTCTACATCCGAATATTACAACCACACGATCCAAGAACGTTTCCAATCACGTTACAAGTTTGACAATTAATAACCTGCCTAATTATATACGCACACGCCCTTTATACCTTAACTCACTTCGTGAATTACGTGAGGTTCCTTAAAAGAGTTTGTTAAACCCCAAGATTTCGAATTCAAAGTAATTTTCTCTAAAGGTACGGACCATACGCGTAAACCTGAATTAATTATGAACAAATACCCAAAATAGGAAAGCGGTAACTCTAAGCTGTAAAACCTTGTACTTTACCAACCCAACCCTTTGACGGATGTTGACCTAAATAGTTATTAATGAATATTAAAACACCATTAATTAGTCATAAGAGAAATAAAATCGAATTCCTTACAGTATGGGATTTACCTGCAACCATTTTGAAATGTTTAACGTCGTAATAAAGCTTAAACGCACGCGATTGTGAGCTTTAAATCGTGGGGGTAAGCGTCGGTTTTGCAAAAAGGGGTTACCAGACATGCGCTGTTATAGAAAATTTAAATGTGGAATGGAGGTGTTCCATCATTTTCTCGTGGCCAGTACGCGCCCGACTCTCCGGTGGGTCAGACGTCTGAATAGTTGTGAGTGGGCGAGTTTTCGCGAAAATTATTCGCCGACCGCGAGTTATTGTAAAAACAGTTTGTTATTGTTTTGTGACTTATTCAATTGAAAAAATAATATTTTTAAGTGACATTTAGTACGTTTGGTGTTGAAAAGAAAGTTGTTTCCCAGCTGTTACAGTGGACAATTCGAAGTAAAAGGTAAGATTGGGGTAATGATATCGCAGGGTTTGATCGTTGCGAGTTTTCCAATGTACCCGCTAATGAAATCATGTGTTCGGTATACAAACGATCGAATTTACCCGAGT
Source organism: Nomophila noctuella (assembly GCA_958496325.1). Classification (NCBI taxonomy): domain Eukaryota; kingdom Metazoa; phylum Arthropoda; class Insecta; order Lepidoptera; family Crambidae; genus Nomophila; species Nomophila noctuella. Next base: position 2,614,412 of record OY292503.1, on the reverse strand, counting down.
TAATAAGGTTCGGAGGCAATAAAATGTTTTCACCTAATTGGGCTGTAGGGACAAATAGTGCTTAGTGTAATTCGTAAGAGGTAGCAAACACACACTTTATCAATCGGACTTTTCTCTTTATTTATTCAGGATCGCCTACTAAAATAATAATATAGTTTTATTTAAGTTGGTTCGTTATACTATTTGGATATCAAATGAACCTTTAATACCTATTTAATATCCTTTTGAAATAACATTTGTCAATTACTTTATGTGGGTAGAGGAGAATGGATTTTCAATAACATAAGTTTCTTATGTGAACGAATTCGTGGTCTTATGCTTTAAAAGCCTGGTCGTTCTACCCGGTTGACGGGTTTGATTCTTGGTTAAATACTTTTATCCCAAACTTGTGGCTAGAGCTGGCTTTGCGTGGATGTAGGTATAAATGTTATAAATATTCGGTTAAAATTTTGATATAATTTGTCACAGGGGTGTCACGGATAATTTAGCGTTCCAATGCTGAAAGAATTATCGAAAACCGTTAACTGGTTTGGAGTTTATTCGTAAGAAAGATTCAACTTTTTGCATTTTATAATATTAGATAGCATTTTGATATCCTTGTTGGTCTAGTGGTCCTCTGAACTGGGTCATTACCCTGGCTACAAAATCAACGGTCGCGGGTTCGAATCCTGCTAGTGGCAAATGTTGGTGTGATGAACATCGGCATGGACTTACCAGACATCGTGATCAATGGTTTAAAGTCACTGATGTTTCTATCCTGCATTGCAAGTGTCCCAGGTGTATAAAATGTCGCTTTATGACGTTTTAAAAAATATCTTTTCTTTAAACCCTTCTACCCTCATCACAAAACTGACAAATTTTGATATTTCTGACGTAATCCAACATTTATCGTCCCACCATTTATTTATTCAAGCCCTCTTTTAAGTCAAACGGACCTACCCGGTCGGTGTAATAACAAACTGCCTTCCTGAAACAATATGCGTTAAAATTGGCCGTCCGTTTTATGGGCAGTAATAACATGACTTTACTGCACTCACTCCGAATCTGTCTTATGTAAGCATTTTAATATGAAATTTTAGTACATACAAGGGAGTTGTGGTGCTATGTATAGTTAGATATTACAATGGTTACAGCCTTGATCAAATTGCCTGCTCTAGAGATGCGGTATTCGATGCAATGTAATTAAAATCGGAGTCAAAAATAAAAACATTTTTTTATGTGATAGGGAGGTAAACTAACAAGTGAGTCACCTGATGGTGAGTGATCACCGCTGCCCATAGACATCAACAAAAAAAACTCCATACCCTCTCCAACTGAGTTCTGGCGACGTTACCAGCAGAAACATAGCATAACAGTTAAGAAGTGCTAGTTCACTGTGGTCTTCTAAGGTACTTTCCCAGACGAGCGGCTCATTCGAGTGGAAGTTCTACAAAAATCCTCTCTTAAACTGTTATATCGTTCGCTATACTTTGGTTACCAGGGGGACTAAATGCGTAAAACCTTTAGGTATCTGGGGGAGGCTTATATTAATTAGTGGACAACAACCAGGCTTATGGTGATGATGATGAAGTAACTCTCCTCTTAGAATCAGGCGAGTAGACTTCTTTGTCGTATTCCAAAAATATACTAACAACTCATAAAAATATACGTTACTTACGTAAAAAAGCGGTTGCTGCGGTTGGGAAAAGCGGTGATTAATGAATTCAGAATAATATCTTAAAATACCTAAAGTTCAACGCCCACGATCTCAAAATAATCATTCTCATCATAATTAACAAGATACTTATCTCCTCTATACTTACATATTTAGGTCATGTATTAATTATGCGATCACAAGATTTATTATATCTTTAGCTTAAAAATGTCCCACTTTTGGGCTAAGGCCTTTTACTCATTTGGAATATTGTCTTCTTTTCACCACGCTTGCCAAAAATGTAGGTTGATGATCACAAAACAGGCTGTGTTCGGAAAAAAACAAAAAAAATTGCCTACCCGGGAATCGAACCGAGGACCTCGAGACGGCCTGGTAGTAATAATAAGAAACGTTGCGTCGAGTTACTCACTTCAATAAACCAAGACTTCTTACTTCATACACTTAAATGTTTATTCCTCTCTCAAAAAGATTTAATAGCAACCCAGAGGAGCCGTTATGCCTTCCTGGATAAAAACTAGGATATATTCTTTCTAGCTTTTGCTGGAGATTTATTCCTTAGGGAACAGTTATGTCTGGTATCATTTAGAAAATAAAGATGATATTAAATTTTAAACTGTTGCGGTTCGGAGTAACTAGCAGTCAGATTTATTAAGCTGAGAAATTGCATCTTATAATACGTCTATTTTGACATTGAGGTATTACTACGACTTGAAAGAAATCTCGAACAAAAATTTCTTACCCGCATTGTGGTCAATGGACAACAAAGGTGCCGTCTATTTTACTATTTTTGATCATTTTTATAATCGTAAAATGCCGTGTTGTGTTTTAAAAACATGTACAATCATTATAAGACGAAAAATAAAGATGGTGGCGTGTTTTTTATTTCATAGATAAAAAGACAAAAATATTACTAAATTATCCGCCCCCTTCCCTCCAAGTTGACGCATAACGTCCACTCTTTACGTAGTAGTAATACCTCATGTACATATTTAAACTTTTTTATTTTCACCAACTACCTACTTTAGCTACGCGGTGAAAGTAACAAAACTTTAACCAGAAAAAACCTACATAACTAAAAAGCGACAAATAACCTCATTTATCTACTTAATGCTTATTATAATATAAACAATTATTTAAATATTTACGACTTAATACCTAATACTTTAACAACGTCATCTTTAACTATTTAAATATTTACAGTTATCACTTAATTTTGAAGTCGGTGCCAGCCTGCAGCCTAGGTTACTATCGTTTCAAAAGGTGCGTCCTATTCTAAGTTTTGCTTTGAATTTTAGTGTCGGTCACTTTTCTTAATTACATTTATTTGTTTGGCTGGCACCGACTTCAAAAATAAGTGATAACTGTAAATATTTAAATAGTTAAAGATGACGTTGTTAAAGTATTAGGTATTAAGTCGTAAATATTTAAATAATTGTTTATATTATAATAAGCATTAAGTAGATAAATGAGGTTATTTGTCGCTTTTTAGTTATGTAGGTTTTTTTCTGGTTAAAGTTTTTGTTGTTTGTGATTTTTTGAAGTCGGTTTAATTTTTTTTTGAAAAAGTCAGTTTATTTCATGATTTTTAGTTGTGTTAATGCGTTGTGAACCTAATTAATTACAGGTAGGTACTTAGTTGTTGTTCAGAGTTAAAAAATATTTATTAGGTATTTATATTTTTTTATTATCATGGGTAGACCCACTAAGGCTGCAGCCCTAATGAGGGTATATCATCACATAGGACGAGCATAGGACGCGTAACTATCGGAACATAATATGTATGTATGTATGTCACTATTGTAAAAAAATGTGTGGATTCCTGACCACCTCAGGAGTAGATATACCCTTTTAAGCATAGGTGGTACTCATTGAGGAATTGTCTCGATTCCATTGAGATTTTTGTTAGAATTTCCCTCGATATTTCGTGATTACATCGAAACCATCTCAAGAGTAGTAACTGCCCTTATAGCCCATCCAGACTCACGGCGAGAAACACCGAGAACACCCGAGAACGTGAATGTGAGGAGTTTCTGGCCGTGAGTCTGGATGTAATATACACAAGTATCACGTTAGCCCTACATACATTCGATCGACCAATTGCAGTACTGCTCCCAACTCCTAACCGTTAAGGAGTACTGCAACTTCATCATCAGCACAGCAGCATCAGATGTTGATTCAAGCATACCTCACAAGCAACATGTTAGCCCTACATATTACTAAATAGTTTCCATCGACCAAATGCAGTCCTGCCTTCCAACTCCTAACCGTTAAGGAGTACTGTAGCATCATCGTCAGGACAGCAGCATCAGATGTTGACACCCTGAATCATATACCTGAGTAAGACATGATTACGTAACAAAAACACCATACGAGCATACAATTTTCGGAGGTTGCCCTCGATTTCTCCTGGATTCCATCATCAGATCCTGGACTGGTGAAAATGGGACCACCTCAGAAGTGAACCCTATCAAACAAAACAAAAATTTTTGAAATCCGTCTGCAATTGACGAAAATATCGGTGAACATACATAAAAAAAAAAATATATATACAGACGAATTGAGAACCTCCTCCTTTTTTGAAGTCGGTTAAAAAGTGATTAGTTTCAGCTCAAATTATTACTCATATGATTTAATTACTAATAACTATATTCCTGAACCAATATATCATTATGAACACTGATGCTAGTAAATATTATTATAATTGTTTCTCTACTATATTATGCATGTATTTATACACATAAACCTTCATCTTGATTCACTCTTATCTGATAAAAAACATTGGTTGCAGTCCTTTTTAGAGTGAGACTAAAAAGGACTGCAACCAATACCACATACAGAAGAAAGCGGATTGTTTAAGAGTTGGAATCCACCAAAGTCTGGTTACACATATGAAAGAATAGTTACATAATATATGAAAGGTATCCCGCAGGGTTCTAGTAAATTATAAATGGGTTTGCAAGCTAAAACTTTGAGCAGCCTTGCTTTAGCAGAAGTAAAAACATTATTGTTTTAAGTTCTAAGTTGCCAGGCACAAACAACAAAGTCATAAATGTAATTTTTGAGTTTAATTTCGTATAAATAGTCTTTTGTGTTCAGGTCACACAGTAGGGTATTGTTAAGTTGTTACTTTATAAAATGAACGACAAAACTGTGTAGACGGGCGGATTGTTAGAAACTTTTAGAGATTTATAGTTATAACTACGAATCCGGTTCATTTTGAATACCTGCGGTGACTATTATTTGTGTTACAAAATACAAAGTTTGATGTACCGTTAACAGTTAAATCAAATCTATATACGAACTTGTTTATCCTTGTATAGGACTCCGTTCTTTAATAGAAGTAATAGCCTGTAATGGCATTAATTTGCTCACGCCAGAATTTTTATGAAAAGTTAATACTATTTTATTTTTTTTATCAATTAATAAAAACTGGCAACGAAAAATTAAGATACATTTCATTCATACATTCTTTCCTTCTTTTTCTATTCTTCCTTCCAATTCATAAAATAATGTTAATTTTTTTTCACGAATAAAGCCAAATGTCTTTTTTATGTTTTTGTAACTATATTTTCCTTAAATGCAACATAAGGTCAATTCTCTTAGTATGACCAAGAAACAACTGCTCTTCGAATGCAGTGCGAATAAAAACAATCATAATAAAAGTGATAAGAATCACAATGAATTAAATTATTCGAATGAACATTTTAAAATTGCGATTTTATCACAAAGAGGTTATTTGAAATGAACATGAGTCCATATAAAGGTTTAAAGAGCATTTCTGTTTTTCCTTTTATCGTTTTGCATGACCGGAAAGGTAATAATAGTTGATCGTATTGACTCCGTGAAATTGAAATGAAAGTTAAAGCTTTCTTTAATGTGCTGTATAATTACTATTTTGAACTTGAGCCATTTTTATAGACGCGTTTCGCGTAAGAAACTATGTAAAGATCACAATTGGGTATGGTACGACACTTTATGAACACTTATGTAATTTAGCTTGAAGGTATTTTTTTTTGGTAATTGGTCGTCGAAATATAGGGAATTGTGTTTATTTTATTTTTATGTCGGTGGAAGTTAGGAAGTCAGTTAAGTGGTGGTACTTGACTGTTTCTTTTGGTGTGAAATGCTATTTGTTTTCGTTCTCTTTTATAATGGCAATACTAATATAAATGACAAAGTTGATCTAATCGAGTTGTTTGAGTACTAAACCGACCATAATATCAAGATTCGTTCCTTGGTGGAGCAAAGTTGGTTTAAAATTTTCCTAACGTATGTAATACGTGTAACTTTGAATCGATAATTCTTTATCTTAAATCTAGCAAAGCTACATCTAAACATTAAAAAAATATCATAAAGCTGAAGAGTTTGTTTGTTTGTTGGAACGTGCTAATTTCAGGAGCGACTGGTTTTAATTGAAAAAATATTTTTGTGTTGAATAGTCCTTTTATCGAGAAAGGCTTTAAGCTATAGTATAACACTAAATGTGCTGACACCGAAATCCACGCGGACGAAGTTGCGGGCGACCGCAAAATTCTTATAAATCTATATCGTTAAGAAATTGTTTAGTAAAGTTTGATTCCGTTAAAACCCCCTTCCTCTTCTTCTCCTTTTCATGTATTTATTTATTAATATGTACATGCTATCACAGGAATGGCCTTAACCTAATGATTTCCCCGTAACCTGTTTCTGTACAGACATACAGAGTATTTTCAAAAATATCTTACATAATGGGCTAATAATAAAACCAAAAAAATCTCGTCTGTCCGCACCCCTGCGGCTCCCCTTACAAACTATTTAGTAATTGCTTCAATCATGACTAGGCTGGAATACAGGCTTTGTTCGCCCCACATGTCCTCACCGATATGAGGATATTAGTTTTGCGAGCCATTGCCGGGGGTTTGTGTAGGCTATGGTTGGACAATGGGTGAAGTAGGTATCGTTGGTAAAATTGTGTCTTATTTTTATATCCGTAAAGTTTATTATTCAGTGGTTTATCAAGGGTACCAAGCATAATTTGTATTTGTGTAATGGCAGGCTGGAAGGTGTAGGTGTTTGAAGGATTAAATGTCCAAGGTCCGTTTAATTTGTATCTATACCTACTAATAAAATAAAACCCATGAGTTTTTCTGTTTCTTTGAACGCGCTTATCTATAGTGGTTCGTATAGATAAAAATAGTGTTGGAAGTAGAAGGAGGCTTTAATCTGTAGTATTAAAAATAATAGTATGTGTGAGGTAACGGTAATTCACGCAGACGAAATCGCGGGCGGCCGCTAGTTAAGAATATTACACAAATGTTTATAAAATGCTACCATCGAAAAAATGGTCGTCAATCGCCTAATCTATAGCTTTATTCATCAACAAAGACAGGACAAAGAAGAAGCAACCTCTTAATACTGTTTTATTCCCTTGTTTTCTCACTTCAGACTCGCCATCGACCTTTTTTGAGCAAAACAAACGTAAAAAAGAGAAAAATGGTAAAGAACCTGCGACACTCCGCCGCCCAGATTCAAATTAATTATTTTCCACACAACGAGACGCCTGGGAGGGATCAAGGGGCAAATTGTAGGGCCCCGTTTAATTTATCTCTATATGTATGGTCATTCGTCATCATTTCGCAGATGTGCTGTTGGGAATAGGGACCGCAAAACAGAACCAGCTTTTTGAACTCAGTATAGGGAACCATAAAATAGGAAAAAACTACTGTTAATTTCCCCAGAATGGGTTAGTCGTTTTCCAGGCACAAATGGCGATTAATGTCGGAAAATTATAAAAAGGTCACTGAGCGCCAAGTGCCATTTTGGGTTCCATTCATGGGAGAAAATTGTATCTTGTATGAGTTTGATTATGGTCATTTCTTTGGAAGAGTGGCCTTTAAAATAATAACGTAATTTACATGAATGACTTCTTGAATTGGAACAATAATACGTCGATACTTAACATTTTAAGAGGGGTATAGCTTAGGAAACTTCTACTCGAGCCGCTCGTCTTGGGAAGTACCTCCACCATTCAGAATACCAATAAAGTAGCAATTCGTAACTGTTGTGCTATATTTCTGCTGGTGAGTAAACTCGTCATAGGTCAGTTGGGGAGCGCATGGGGTCTTAATAGCAGGCAACGCATCTGCGACCCTTGTGGGGTTGTTGATTTCCGTGGGTAGCGGTGATCAATGACCATCAGGTGACATCCCTTAATTTGCCTCACCAAAACATTTAAAAAAACTGTCTGTGTTAAAACCTCAAAATATTAACGAGTTCCCTACCCCTATGGGAAAAAGACATAACTGTATGTATGTATGGATTCTGAAAATCTATACTTATACTTATACTTATCTATACTTACTAATATATAAAGCTGAAGAGTTTGTTTGTATGTTTGTTTGTTTGTTTCACGCGATAATCTCAGGAAGTACTGGACCGATTTGTAAAATTATTTTTGTGTTGGATAGTCCATTTGACGAAAAGACGAAAGCTTTAGGCGATTGGAAATAGAAATCCACGCGGACGGAGTCGCGGACGGCCGCTTGTATAAATACTAGCGGCCGTCCGCAATTATTAATGTTTTCAGACAGATTTATGTAAAATAAATCTGTCTGAATCTGTCAGTTTATTTTACATAAATCTGTCTGAAAACATTAATAATCCGGCCCTGCGCCTCGCTCAAAAGGGCTCCTTCACTGAACACTTTCCAGCAACTCGACAACTTTACGCAACTGTTTCCGTTCACGAGTTTAAGCAAAACTGTGTTTTTCCAACTAGTTTTTATTTGATACAGTTCTGCCAGTTAGCGCCCGGCGCTTTAATATTGAGTGAATGGCATTCTTGTGCCATTGTGAAAACTATTTTAATTTAGATTTTTAATTAAGTCCAACTAGAGATCTTGGTTCAATTCCTGGGTTAGGCAATATTTAGGACTTGAATATAGTTCAATTTTCGACCACGAATTCGTTATTGGTAATCAGTTCGGTGAGTTCATCAGAAGTAGTTTCCTTCTTCTTATACTTTTAAGTAGTACCTTCTATGAGGTAAACTTCTTCTTCCTAACGTTTATCCCGTTTCTGTGCGGCGCCCACTTTGACCATCATCCAGGATTTGGCGAGTCTGGTTATTAAAGTGACCAGTCTGTGTCAGCGCATCAGACCTTCGTAATCCTTAGAGAAAAACCAGACAGATTGAATCATGGTTACACATTCAGATCTAACTGAACTAATGTCAGAAACTGATCTGAATTTGCAGGTTTCCTCAAAGTGTTTTCACTCACTGCCGAGCTAAAGCAATCCACACATAGATTTCGAAAAATCCAGGTTGTGTTTAGCAGGAGTCGAACTGAATACCAAATTTGCCATTCAGCCAGTCATTTTATAAACAGGACAGCTTACTTTTGAATTTTACATCCGCTTTACCGCTAACCTCAAACTCTTCCCGAAACAAATAAAAGAGTTTTATGCCGTTTCCTAAGCGGTATTTATTCTGTCCCCTTAATGGCACTTTGGGATAGCTTTTAAAGTAATTATTTCAGTCATCATTGTTTTTTAATAAAGAATAGGTACTTTCAAAGGTGACGCAGGTTTTCCTTCCTGTTATGGAAGGAGGAATGACGAATGATTTTTTAAGATCCGCTGAGTGAAATATGGGCGGCGACTTAGAGGGTCACGAAAATGTATTTTTATAACTTGTACCTTGAACTGAGAGAAAATAAATGTAGGTACTCTAATTTTATACCGATGTAGGTACTTTTTGACAGAGGTTGAAGGTCAAGCCTCTATTACGTCTAATTACGGAAATGTTAACAGTCAATGTTTTTGAACGATTTAAGTCATTACCATACGTGATTGATCAGGTGTCACCTTTAGCGACTGGTCAGCTGGGACTCAATCTATCTATACAATTTTTAATTTATATACTGAGGATAAGGAACTGTATGGCTTAGTTAGAGAACGTAATGAAATTAATGTATTTGAAAAATATTGTAATTATTAGCGATTTAAAAGAGCAATTATCGAGTTTCTTGCAGCTTCTTCTCGGTAGATGACTGCGTTCCGAAGTCGGTGGTAGATTCATTATATTGTGATTGATGATTTATAACTGCCTCACTGAGGCCTACATAAATAAAGTATATTTTGATTTGATTTGAATATGAATTATAGTGTCCCACTGCAGGGCAAAGGCCTCCATCATTTGGAGTCATGTTTTCGTTACAAAAATGGGTTTTGGCTTTATCACCACGCTTGCCAAATGCGGGTTGGCGATCACAAACTTGGGCTGTGTTCACAAAATTTAACACTAATTTTGCCCGACTCGGAAATCGAACCAGAGACCTCGACATCACGGTCCGGTACTTAAACTACTCGATCATCGAGGCGTTTTTCGTGTTAGTCTAGTTCAAATGAACACTTTCTAACTATTACACTAAATCAGTCGTCATATTAAATACCTAAATACCTAAACCAAGCCTGGGCCTAAATTAGGCTTTACCCTTCAAGGCCCACATACCCTGAGAATTAATAACAGCCAATCTAAAGTCCTACGTTTCTTGAACAAACATAATTCAACGGGTTTCATTCTCTATGCTCGATTGAATTTTATTATTTCAAACGTACCTTTAAATCTTCAGAAATGCCCTCACCATACTACGACCCGCTATGAAATTGGCACTAATATTTGAAGCGACGGTCGCTTTTTATCGCATAGACAATAAGTAACCAACGCATGTAACGTCAAATTAAATAATGCTTCAACTTTTTGGTGTCAGGGCATATGAAACGATTTAAATCTATTATTTCAAGTGTTCAGGATAATCCCACACTTCTCTGTAATAATGTACGGATTTAAATTTTGGAAACGTTATTTTAATAGTCGTATTTATTTAGTTAGGGAGAGAACTAAAGGGTGTGGAATTATAGAAACGGATACTATAGTAAAAACTATAGAAATGGAGCAATGCATTATCTAATTGTTATAACTAACAACTCAACCAATAATAAAACAAGATAAAGCAAGTTAATCTGATAGTAATTTCCATGTGATTAACCATTTTATAGGGTGATTTAAATATGAAGTAAGCCCGTATAAACTCGTGAAATTCTGCAAAATGAAACCACAATAATTCATTAAGTTTTGAATGTGATTTAGATCAATCTATCAATAAACTCATCCTCAAATTCAGATCAATCAACTATGATCCACATCCAAGCTTTTCCCGGTTACAACCTCAGCCATTGTCGCCTCAGCAATACGATCCTGAATTGACCAGCCTGATTATTTTAATGGAGCGACTGTCGTCTGGCCTACGTAACCCTTACAAGGGAAACTGGACCACTACGATCATAGACCAATAGCCTAACGTGCCTTCCGAAGCACGGAATCATTATTCTTATTGACGGACCCGTTGGTCTAGTGGTCAGAGACCCTGGCTACAAAACCTAGGGTCGCGGGTTCGAATCCCGCTAGGGGCAAGTGTTTGAGTGATGAATATCTGGATTTGTGCTCGAGCCATGGATGTTTATAAAAGTATTTATGTTTGTCTATCCGTTCCCTAACATCCATAGTACAAGCTTTGAGCTTAGTTTGGGGATAGGCAATTAAATAATATCTCTGGACATTATTCACACAGCGCCATCTAGCCTATTAGCTTCTGCTATGGGTGCCAGACAACGGATAAACATTACATATATATATATATTTTTTTGTCAATATTTACATATTATACATAGAAACACCCAGACCGATACAAACAGACATTTTCATGCACACAAATGTTTGTACCGTGCGGGGATCGAACCCGCGACCTTTGGTGTAATAGCCGACTTCCCAACCATTACACCAAACGGCTCGTCAAATTGGTGTGTTAGTGCAAACAATTTATTTTATTTATTTATTGGACATCTGAGTGTTTCAAATGATTCTATGTCTAGCAGAGGACTACGCAAGATTGATCTCTTAGAAGGCAGCCCAATTGTGATAAAATAGGTCCTCTGGATCAAAAGTAGGTATACAAAAGTAGACCCAGAGATATTTGTTTACTAATTACTTTGTTCTTTTTTAAAATCCATTTAGTAACGGCCAGTTAAAAGCTTTATTGGATAATGAGAGATTAGACCCTAAAGTTTAACCAAATCGGTGATTAAATTCTGTTTACCATATTGATTAATTTAAACAAACAGCTTATGTGCCCATACACAATTATAACGGCTATAAATATTAAAGAAATATCATTAAAATGGACAAGGATGCATCCGGGAGAGGCGATATGATGATCATGAAGTCATTATTCGCGGGATCGATTTCCGGAAAATACAAAAGTTGTGTAAATAATGATACTGATATCAGTAACACAAACATTATTTGTGTTATCAGGATTCCTTAAAAAGCGATTTGAAAATGGACTTTTAAAAAATTGCAGCTATTTTAGTTTCGTATGGTGAAAAAGTTGACAATACCAATTTAATCTTTACACTTCTACGCTCGTACTAGAAGCAACAAAATCAAGGAATCAAAAATATATATAAACGAAATGAAAATTTTACCCTAACCGGGATCAGTACTAACGACCCGTACCCGACTATCAAACGCGCCATCAATCCAGCCCCTGATGACCGTTTAATGGCTCAATTGTAAAACCGAAGTGGGTTTAACTTGAACAATAAAACTTTATATGAAAGAGATTACTGAAGTTTTTAATTACCAATCGTTATGGGAACGTTGATTGATCTTGTAAAGTGCTGACATAAAACACGCAGTTAGAACGATTATCGATAAATAGGGCGATTTAAACCTCTTTAATAGGTAGAATTGTCAACTGAGGATTAAATTAAAATAAAATCCTACTACTATTATAAAGGCGAAAGTTTGTATGTGTGGATGTATGGATGTATGGATGTTTGTTACTCTTTTACGTAAAAACTAGTGAATGGATTTGAATGAAACTTTACCTCAATATAGCTTATACATCAGAATAACACATAGGATATTGGAAATCGAAATCTAATAAATATTTTTTTTGGACCAAAACACCAAATGCCTAGCCCCAAACTAAGCTTAAAGCTTGTACTATGGATAGGGAACGGATAGACATACTTTAACACTTTATACAAACAAATATATATAAACAGATATATATGATACTCAGAAAAGAACAAAAACACATGTTCCCGTACACGAATGTTTGTCCTCAGTGGTAATCAAACCTGCTTACGTAAATTAAAACACGATTTTCATAACTAAGCAACTTTGACAATGGGTATAATAATACCGATTCTGAAATCGGCGATATCTTTACCAAAACTTTGTTGTCTATTCTGGACCTCAAACAATGTTGCCTAACAAAAGGTCCGTTTGTGTTCGAGATTAGGAAACTTTAATATCTCGAGACAAAGACAGAATTAGTTCTGTTAATTATTAGATATCTAATTTGAAATCTCGAGGGAAAACATTGAGCAGTAAATCCTAACTATTGTATTGTGTTAGACGCCTACAATCGAATTTAAAAGGTCTGTTGGTCTAGTGGTTAAAGGCTCTGATTACAAACTCGAGGGTTTCAGGTTTGAATCCCGCTAAGGGCAATTTTTTTTAAACGTATTAAAAACGTGAATGGCTGGCCTACGCGAGTAGCCGAGGATCGGGCTGAGTGGAAAGCCCTAGGAGAGGCTATGCCCAGCAGTGGACTGCGATAGGCTGATAATATGATGATGATGAGAAACATGTAAAAGCTAAGTTTAAACTGTGTTAGTTTATTTGAAGGAAACTTACTTTATACTTTCTATTCGTCATACTTCAGGTTTGATGCAATAAAACTTTTATTTCTACAAGGTATGGTCCAACTCAGGAAAGCTGTTCAAATATGATGTATTTCTAATTTCTTTGAGATTATTATGAATGGTGCTTGTCAAACGCAATGAATGTGACGAATTGATTGTAAAACTTTAGTTTTAACATTCTCTTATTTTAGAAGTTACAGGGATGTAGACACGTTTTACAAGTTTTAAGTGTCCTTGCCTTAAAACCTTAATACCATTTTTGAAGACCTGTCCATAGATACCCCACAAGTATGGGTTTAATGAAAAAAATTGCGTTTTAGTTCTAACTATGGGGAACACACAATTAAGTTTTTTTTCTTCTGAATTCGTGTGAAAATCTTATTTTGGTTTAACATAACAGAATACATATACTTACTTAACAAGTTTCAACAATTTAGTTCTTATAGTTTCAGACGTGGCTGTGAAAGACAGACATACAGACAGACATGACAAATCTATAAGGGTTCCGTTTTTCACCATTTGGCTACGGACCCCTACTAAAAAAACGTTCTCATGTGTTTATAATGTGCTTAAATATGTCTCTTTTAAACGTTCAGAGCTAAGTTCATTATTGAATCTTATTCTTTGAGAAAACATTTCAGTTTATACCAGCAGCACCGCTTGATAAATATGAAGTAATCGTCTTCCGAGATGGTGTTTCGCTGTTTTTCTCAATTTCCTATTGTAAATTGAGCCAGAATCAATTTTGCAATGAAGTGGATCTCGCAAATTGTCCGTTTATTAAGTTTTTGAACCTTCCAATACAATATTTTATGCCAGAACGAGTATATTTTCGTTACGACGAAGATTATTCAAACAAGATAGGTTCTTCGAAGGACCGAATCATTTTGTTGTTTATTATTTTTTATTTGTAGATATACAAAAGGACACTTGTCCTTAAATACTTATTTAAATGATAAATGGAATTTGTCACTGCAGGATTCAATGTTTTAGGGTTTTATATTTCTGATGATGGTTTTAAAATAAATCCCAATCCATATTTGACTATGATCCAGAATTTACGATCAGCTGAGGATCGTAGGATATATTATAGTGCACGAGTGAGTGCGGAAACGCAGGTTCGCTCCCTACTCCCTCGCTCACATAGTTCGGTGGGACAGCAATCTGACACGACCGTAGAGAGATCAGGCGCAGGACCAACGCCTTAACGTGCCTTCCAAAACATGGAGAGAAGCTCGAAATGAAAGGCTTCGGTCACCCATCCGATGATCGACCTCTGCGATAGTTTCTTCCAAGGCGCCATCAAGTTCCTCAACTATGTTCTGCATTCATGACTATGTATCTACTTAACTCGCTTCAAACAACATTCAAGTGTATCTATTAACATGTAATTCAGGCGTTAGGTGGAACGCAAACAATCGTCTCGACGTCGTCGGATTTGTTTGCTCACACCGTCTCTTGTTTGCAGTAGGGATTCGTTACTAGAACAAGTACAAATATTCTGTAAGATATCTAGGAGAGGAGTAATCACAGCGGTGTAGTTTGTTATGATTCTAATGACTTTCCACGGAAATTATCAGTGTTTCTATATTGTGTACTAGCCTTCTTTTGCTGTTTCACTCGCGTAATTCCTTTTTTAAAATATTTATTTATTTATGTATTTAAACTTTATTGCAGAAAATAAAATTGGTACAAAAGGCGGACTTAATGCCTCATGGCATTCTCTACCAGTCAACCTTAGGGCAAAATATCTACCCCCTTCCTCCATATTTCCAGGATCAAAAGTACCATAATGTTCACCGGGGATAGTGTAGCTAGCCAACAGTGAAATAATTATTCAAATCGGTCCAGTTTTTGAGTTTGTTCCTTCAAAAAAACAAACTCTTCAGCTATATTTTATAAGTTTAGATAAATAGTTATCGTAAAACAATTGCACACGTCTGCCCAGGACTTTTTTTAAAACTCATTTACATAAATGCTACCAGTTAGGGGTTTCTCAGGTGGGGAGGCTATGGGGTCTTTAAGGCAGGCAACGCATCTGTGACCCTTGTGCGGTTGTTGATGTACATGTGCAGCGGTGATCACTTACCATCAGTGCCCCTCTTGTTCGTTTCACTCCCTGTAACATAAAAAATCTCAGTAAAACAATACCCAACGTAAAGCCATAGAAACTTTAATCTCCCCGCAAAGCTATAACTTGTAGAAAGATCAATGGCGAACCTCCGCAGTGTTTTGCAAAGGTCCACGATTTGTTGTGCTTGCGGTTTTACCCGGCTTACTAGTAATTTAACTGAGGAAGAATAGCCTTGATATTTTATATAATAGACTTGCGTCCGTCCGCGACATCGTTCGCGTGGATTCGGAGTTTATCCCCTTAGGGATAGAATGTCTCAAAATGCAAGCAAAGTCTCAGCCCAATTGGTTTAAAATTGACAAAAGGTTCATATAAACTTTCATCCCCAATTTTATAAAAATATAGAATATGGAACATGGGTGGAATTTATAAAAATATTTTCTCACTCGAGGTCTAAAGCCCTTGTACGAATGTACGTACATCACAGAAAAATAGCGGGATTCGAACCTGCGAACCTCGTTTTAATGACCAGAATAATGTAACAACTAGTGTTTTTTTCCCCTGGCGTTAATTTCTGGTCCCCAATAACTCAACAAAGGTTAAACGCCTCGCATTTACCCTCCTTAATATGACCACGTTACAATGTCAAAACAGCCATTAATATCCATAAAAATGCAAAAAGCCTGTTTTTAAATTCAGAAACGTTTGTGAAACGAGTTGTAAGTCATGAAAAAGGAAAGTGAAGCTTTGTATTTTGAACAAAACTCAACGCCAAAGAGGCATCAAAACACTTTCACGTTGCATAATAATAAGACAACACAAGAGCGGGACTTTAGTCCCAAGGGGGTAAATAAATAATAAATAATTTTAATAATAAATAAATATCTCTGGACATTATTCACACAGAGCCATCTAGCCCCAAACTAAGCATTAGCTTGTGCTTTGCCAGACAACGGATAAACAATACTTACATACTTTTTTTAATACATACAAATTATACATAGAAACACTCAGACCGATACAAACAGACATGTTCATGCACACATATATTTTTACCGTGCGGGGATCGAACCCGCGACCTTTGGTGTCTAAATGCAGATACTATCTTCTAAAAGGCCGGCGACGCACTTGTAACTCCTCCTCTGGTGTTAAGGGTGTCTATGGGCGACGCTGATTGCTTACCATCGGGCAATCCGTCTGCTCGTTTGCTGCCTACTTCTATAAAAGAAAATATACATCAGTCCAAGCCAGTTCGCTTGTGACCACGGCTGCAGACGTCAAGCGGTGAGTACGCAAGATGAACGCAAGTTCACATACAAAACTAATATCTTGTTTAATCTCATTCTATTGTTGTCTAGTAGGCACCAAAAAAATCCTTTATACATATATTCGCAAAAATATATTTTTAAGCCTTCATGAGAACTTATGAGTATTAGATATCTTATAACACCATATTCTGACATTTCCATCATCTAACATTTCGTCTAAAGAGTACATTTCAACTTCGCTTCACAAAGCTAATAATACCATTTTGTTTACCTCACCATTCGTTATGCTAATTCGCGGTGGCGAGGTGATACCCCGCACCTGTGAGGGAATAAAACAAGACTAGTGAGCGGCCATATCCGTCACCTGCTCGCAAATGAGACTGTGAACTAAGATGGCGCAGGTTATGAAGAAAATTTGAATATTATAATAAAAAAATAATATAAGATAGTTAAAAGGAAAAACGGCTAAACGTAGGCACTTTAAATTTGGAAGGGACGTAGCTTGGGTAACGTAGAGGTGCGTGGTGTAAGAAAGGAGTTCCCATAATTCCCATGGGAACGGCAGTTAACGGAAAAAAAACATTTGTACAAAAAAGTCTAAACCTAATCTTTAGACCCTCAGAAAGAATGCAGGCCTGTTATTGCGAAAAAAGGAATCTGAAATCCACGCGGACGAAGTCGCTGGCGGCCGCTAGTATTTCATATATGTATATCTAAGATATTCATACTTAAAATTTTACAGACATCTAATATTTCGTCTGAAGTGTACATTTCAGCTTCGCTTTACAAATATAATAATTCCATTTTGTTTACCTCACCATTCGTTATGCTAATTCGCGGTGGCGAGGTGATACCCCGCACCTGTGAGGGAATAAAACAAGACTAGTGAACGGCCATATCCGTCACCTGCTCGCAAATGAGACTGTGAACTAAGATGCCGCAGGTTATGAAGAAAATTTGAATATGAATTTTGACTTATGGCACTAAATATGAATTTAATAATTGTCAGTCTTTGCTCTTGAGAACTAAGGTATAGTTTTCATTAGGTTTGCTTTTAAAAAATCAAATAATCACCATTCTTGGTATGTTTTCCCTTGAAACTCCAGTATTTGTTATTTTGGCAATATTAATATGTATTGCGGGTTACACAGGAAAAACATTTGTGCGCATGAACATGTCTGTTTGCCCTGGTCTGGGTGTTATATGTATCTGTTTAAGTATATAAGACCACTGTTGATTCTGATATCAATAACATAGGTGCTTAAGCTACTTAGCACGGAGTCAGATCAATGTATGTGATGTTCTGAGATATTTCTAGTATTTATATATTACCTCTCGATTTACCATTTCTTAACAATGACTTTACTACGTCTATTTTTTTCTGTCAAAATCTTGAATTTATCAGGAATTCAAACATTTATCTTTGTGTTTACGGTCAAATAAAATGTAAAAATTTAAATTGTAATTTACTTTTTGCGACAACCATTTATAATTCGACCGCAGAAATCCCAACTAATATTATAAATGCGAAAGTAACTCTGTCTGTCTGTCTGTCTGTCTGTCTGTCTGTCTGTCTGTCTGTCTGTCTGTCTGTCTGTTACGCTTTCCCGCTTAAACCTCGCAACCGATTTTGATGAAATTTGGTACAGACAATCTTTAGACCCTGAGACAAAACATAGGCTACTTTTTGACCCATTCCAACCCCCCACTTCCCCGAAATGAGGGGGTGGAAGTTTGTATGGAAAATCTAAACTACTTGAGTTAGACGCTTGAAATTTGGCATGCAGGTCCCTTAGTAAACTTGATGCTTAGTTGCAAAAGGATATTGCAAAATTCCCACGGGAACGTGAGTTAGCGGGAAAAAACATTCGTACAATGAAAACCGACATCCACGCGGACGAAGTCGCGGGCGGCCGCTAGTTGTTTATTAAAATCACCATCCACCCGGGTCATCTACCGCTCTAATTACGTAGGAAAAAATTAACATAATAAATTTACAAAAATAATTAAGCAGAGGGTTGCGATGAGAAAGCTGCTTTGCCCAGAGACTGTCTTCTAATCATTTATTCAGAAAGCTAGCAACATCACCCTCGGAATTACACGGCAGTTTAAAATTTAAACAATATCAGACGGCCATGTCATTTAATTAAAACTTAACTGTCTCAAACTTGGACCATAAATTACCTTTGTAATACTTGTAATAAAGAGATTAGCGCGTTTTAAGAAGCCTTTGGACGTAAATTACTCTTGTAATTCTCGAGTTGGTAAGAATTTCTCTATTTAAGGTGAGAAACTCGTTATCAATAGTTAAATGTGCTCTTGAATTGTAACAAGCGTTTTAGCTGAGAACTTGATGGTCGTTATCAAAAGTTGACAGCTTTTGTCTTGTTTAAAGTTTATTTTGTTTTAACATTAAGTTACTGCTTAAGCAGTAAGTAGTATACATATACTACATAATTAATATCGCGTTTATCTTTTGTGAAAGTGACATTTTTCGAGTATCACAACTTGAAATAATGCCGTCGTGTTAAACGGTGGAAAATGATACAATATTACAAAAAAAGTGCCAACGAATTACCTTGGACAGGTAAGCCGGTCTCATTACATTATTTTCTGTTCTTTTTAAAACGTTATTTGCCGGTGACATTGACGTAACGCATACACACGCAGCAGAAATATGTGGCTTCACGTTTTACTACTGCGGTGCAAAGGTAAAAAAAGTAAGCACTCCACTTTTTTACTAGTCCGTGATTTCATAGTGGAAACAACCCTTACTTATGCCGTGCTTGGTTTACGGCAGTCTGTGAGCAAAGCTCATTTCCTTGTTTTGAATATTTTGGTGTTAGGTCAACCGTGAACTAGCTATTTGATGAAATTAAATGTAGTAAATCTATATTTATATAATAAAGCTTATGTTTTTTTTTGTTTGTTTGTAAGATTGTTCGTTCGTTTGTTTATTTGGCTGAAAGCGCTAATCTCAGGAACTTCTGGTTAAATTGTTTTTTGTTGGATAGTCCATTTGTCGAGGAAGGCTTTAAGCTGTCGTGATAACACTTTGTGAACGAAAACCGAAATCCACGCGGACAGAGTCGCGGGCGGCCACTAGTAATAAATAAATTCCTGGGATTAACACACCATTTTGCCCCAAACTAAGCACGAAGCTTGTACTATGGATGTTAGAGAACGGATAGACATACTTTTATAAACATCCATGACTCGAGAACAAATGCCTATGTGCATCACAGAACACATCGACCCCGCGACCTTTGCTTTTGTAGCCAGAGTCTCTGACCAACTAAACCAACGGAACCGTCAAATAAATGATATTTTAGTCATAGTTGAATATAGATTGTTCCCACAAACCACCGATTCGTGACCACAAAACCCAGAATCAGAGGCACAGATATAAATCTATTTCGGGAGTTTAGCTTTCCAGCCAGCCAGAGAGCCAGAAATATAGCAAGAAATGGCCTTAAAAATTCATGTTTGAAATTAAATAATGATAAGTAAAAGTAATATACAAATGTTGAGTTGGTAAAGTTGTGTAACGAAAAATAAAATCGCCTAACCGATTTAGCAAAACTCACCACAAAACGATTGTAAACGTGGCCCACAAAAATATATCAAAGAAACATTTCAACATTTACCCTTTATCCTCAGAAAGGCTCAAACGTTTGTAGCGATCCTTAATGCATTTTATTACGAGTCACACATAGAAGTTTATTCAACTCGAACGTAATTTAATAACATGGCCACAGTAACTGGCACTGCTTTCATCACGCAACAAGGATTTCGTTGAAAACGTACAAAATCCCACACAAACATTTTTAGGGAAGTAAGGAGGCTTTACAAAGCAATTAATGTGATTAATGAGGTGAGAAAATATGTTGGTTCACAAATAAATGTTTACTTTGAGTTTTTGTTGGGGGCTAATAGATGGCGTTAGTTGCTATTTGCGTCGCGATGGTCAGATTTTTTTGTATTTACTTTTTAATTTTTTTTCACGAGATAATGGCACTCGAATTAACTGCTCATTTCCAAGTTTGTATTGATATCTTGGGTATCGGAAATTGTACTCCGGAACCTGATTGTCAATTCCAAGTTTATTTTAATTTATCGCTTTCTCTATTTTCCTTATCATTAATTTAACTAAGAATACTTTCAACCTATTTTACATAAACTATAGTTGTTATCAAATTATTAATTTTTCACAATATTTATAACCACTCTGAACTGTCTGAACACTGCCAATGGTCATACAATGGTACTTTTAAAATTATTAATCTGAAAAGCTAAACATGATATTCATACCTATACTTACTCTTACTCGCATAATGTGGACTTGTTAATCTTAACAGCTATTATTAATAAGTATACCTACTCTTACAATGTGGACTACAATAAAGATAAAATTATTATTGACGAAAGTTATTATCACATTCACGTATCGATCATACGTCTCTTTAATCCCACATGACGCATAGCCTGGCCCATTGTGCCTGCCCATCCATCATGGCGGAATCTCAGACAAACGACTTTTCAAATGCTTGGCTCCGACCGCTTATTAATATCAAAACCTACCTTTATTATCGAATTTATCGAATAATGGTTCGGTTTTCGCAGGAAAAGCAGAATATCGAATTTCATTGTGGAGAGGCGTTTCATATTGTGCTATTTTTCGGCCTTTTTTTTTATATTATAGGGCAGCAAACGAGCAGACGTATTGCCTGATGGTAAGCAATCAACGCCGCCCATGGACACTCGCAACACCAGAGGTGTCACAAATGCGAAAAAAAAAGAAAAGAAAAAAAAGAAAAAGGCCTGTGAGAAAGATTAAGGCTCGTCAAAATCGCTTTCAACTCTGAGATCGGTTTTGAGAGCGAACTTGAGATGCTGTTTTATATGAGAATGACATGTCAAGTTTGCTCTCAAGATCGATCGCTGAGTTGAGAGATATTTATTGATACGAGCCTAAGAGATTTAAGAGAGGTAAAGCTTAGTCGAACTTCAACTAGAATGAGCCGCTCGTCTGCAAAAAATGGGGTTTGAACGAAATCTTTTTAATACTTCAGAAAACGTATACTGCAATTTACTAGGATTTATACGGAGCCCTCGGTGCGAGCCCAACTCGCAATTGGCCGGTTTTTCTTTTTCGTAAACGCCTCCCTCTCTCAATTTTCTCAAAACAAATCTGGCACTGAATTGTCTCTATGCTATTTCAACGAAAAATCTTTTCAGAAACTCCAATCAATTAGACTTAGTTCAGAGACAAAACGGTGCTTTATAAAGGTGGAGTGTAAATAACCGTGCAGAAGTCACTTTAACTAATCGGGCTTTTAATTAAAACAACAGAAAGCCGAATTCTGTGCCGCGGCTATCTCGCTCCGTGCCGCAATGAAAACATTACTTGCCTGCAGTGTTAGGGTTGGCAATCGGTCGAAAGGCTAGTAGGGTAAAAAATATTTGACGTGCAAAAGAATTTCAGTATAAATCAAGTTGCAAAATAAAGGCATTGACTTTGACTTTGACAATAAGGAATCAAAAAAGAAAAGGAAAAAGGAAATATATCTAAACTTACTAATATAATAAAGCTGAAGAATCTGTTTGTTTGTTTCAACGTGCTAGTCTCAGGAACTACTGATTCGAATTGAAAAAATATTTTTGTGTTGGATAGACCATTTTTCGAGGAATGCTTTGAGCTTTAGTATAACAATATGTTGCGGAAACAGAAATCTACGCGGACGGAGTCGTAGGCGACCGCTAGATAAACAATACGGGATTTAATAAAAAAAAATGATTTTGATTAAATTTATGAACATTGTTCTTATTTTGATTGGATTGAAAATAATAACAATGCAATTTTAATACATATCCCTAAAGTACAAAGTAACTTTCAGTTTCTAAAACAATTTACTCAATATAATTATATAATAAATAGAATCGATTCCAAAGACATTAATTGCTTTTTCAATCAATAATTTAAGCAGTTTAAAAATATTTGAAACAATCAGAATATATTAAAGTTCTCTGAGCCAACCCTGCCAGTAACTATGGCAACCGCAAGTGAATCTCAAGTGCGCCTAGTTTGCGCAGTTCAAGTCATGCTCGAGGCCGACTGTACTTTTGTTGGTCCGCAACTAGTTACGCATCGTGTGAGTACAGTCAGCCTTGAAACTTGCCAGTAGTTTTATGTTATATAACGTAACTGGGAGTAAGTAAGAGAATATTACAACGCTTTATGTTATAGGGAAGCAAAGGAACAAAAGGTTCACCTGATGGTGATTGATCACCGCTGCCCGTGGACATCAACAACAGCACAAGGGTGGCAGATGCGTTTGAAGACTGCATACCGTCGCCTCCCCAACAGAGCTCTGGCGACTTTACTTACCAGCAGAAAAATAGCTTGAAATACTTTTTATTTTTCCTTTTTTTTAGCATTTCTCGACAAATGGACCAACTAACACAAATATATTATTTTTTTCAATTGGAGCCAGTAACTCCTGAGAATTTTGCGTACAAACAATACTTTGACCGGCAATATGACCTGCATACAATCATCTTTGTAAGAAGTAACATCATTCTTCATTAAGCAAAACCCAATTTGATTGACAGCTGAATTCCATAAATATCGTGATATTTATAACCTTCACAATTTAATAATCCATTTATATTACAGGAAAAGTACTCCTTCATATCCATCTAAAACATTAAAAAACAGGAAAAACAAGTTCAATTGAGTACGGAAATGTCCCACACGTTACATTATTAATTTTAGGGTTAAGGTTGACGTTCCTCACATATTCAGACCTCGGTCTGAGAGACCCCAATCACAAAGCCACGCCATATTTAATTCATAAAAACAATAAAAGACTGCGGCAGGAGAGGGTTAACGTATGTACGTACATTGTATAGTTAGCGCTCATTCACACGATGCCGCGAACGCGTTGCCGCCGCAGCTTATTTACCTGACTCAGTTAGGGGAGGGTATGGAGTCTTAAAGGCAAACATAGCAGAATAGTTGCGAGATGCTACCTCATGTCTTCTGTAAGTCTACGATGTAAAAACGAGCTGCGTCTCAACGCAACATATTGTTAGTAATTGCAGTCACGAATATCGATGGCAAGCCCCGATGTACCAACCTTATATACACATGTTAAAGCAATAAATAATTTGAATTTGAATTAAAATATGCGGTCGGTAAGGAAATCGATATAGCAAACCACTAGACGCATGCCAGTTGGGTGCAATGGTCAAGAAGTTGACTGTTAGTCCAAGTGGTCGCAGGTTGGATAACTGCACTGGACGAACTAGTGTGTGCATGAACATTTTATCTGTTTCGTACTGGTCTAGGTGTTTTATAATACCACTGTTGATTCATCTTTAATACAAATGTTTAAGCTCTTTCCACGAAGTCAGATGAATGTATGTGTTGTTGTGATATGTTTTTTGT
Source organism: Nomophila noctuella (assembly GCA_958496325.1). NCBI lineage: Eukaryota > Metazoa > Arthropoda > Insecta > Lepidoptera > Crambidae > Nomophila > Nomophila noctuella. The sequence goes on along the minus strand of OY292503.1, from coordinate 2,590,213 downwards.
TTGTGTCAAAACCGTCGCGGCTTGTGACGCGGTCACAGCATCGTGTAAATTAGCGCTCACCAGTACCAACTTGTACACAATCACATTAAAATATGAACCTTATTCCTTTGACACAAGAATCATGTATTTTAATGCAGGCGGCATCGCACACCGGGGTCTAATTATGTGTAATTGTAATATTTCGTACGACAATTTTCGCTGATGGAATTTTCCGTATAAAGGTCAGTGCGTGTAAAAATTGTATTACTGTATTAAAAATCAGGTATTATGTCACATGTCACAATTCATTTCCACTTAAATGAGCCACTCTTCTGGGGGTGGGGTAGTACCCCAACCTTACAGAAGTCCACAGTGAAATAGCACTTCGTAACTGTTGCGCTATGTTTCTGCTGGTGAATAAGGTCGCCAGAGCTCAGTTGGGGAGGTTATGGGGTCTTAAAGGCAGGCTACGCATCTTCGACCCTTGGGTGGTTGTTGATATCCATGGGCAGCGGTGATTACTCCCATCAGGTAACCTTCTTGTTGGTTTGCCTTCCTACAACATGAAAAATATACATGGCCAACCAAGACGTAGATTTTATGAGATCGATCCACTTTAAATTATTCTCGGAACAAAGTCGGTAAGTTTCTCCATATTCTGGCATAAAAGATACATGTTTCGCTTAGATATATCTTCATGGTCAAGATAATATCCACCAGCTGAAACTTTATTTCACACCTTTATTCCAAAACATAATTTTACCATCATCCACTCCGTTTACATCTGAAAATAACATATTTTTACCTTCTATACCAAAATACAATTTCGCACTTGCACATTTATTGAGTTTCAAGGAAAAAGGAATAAGACACAAAAGCGGACAATAATAAACGCGGGGCGGGTTAATTCAACCCACTGCGGTCGCTGCAATTAGTGCAATGTGCAATGTGCGCTCGGAAGCGGTGGAAATGCTTTTTGAATTATTTTATTTATCTATACTGATATAATGAAGCTGAAGAGTTTGTTTGTTTGTTTGAACGAACTGCTCACAGGAACTACTAGTACGATTTGAACAATGTTTTTTTACTAGCGGCCGCCCGCGACTCCGTCCGCGTGGATTTCGTACCTACCTATGAGTGCGGAAACTGAAAACGAAGCCGAAGCCGCTTGCGGGAAGCTAGTACTAATATAGTAAAACTTAGAGTTTGTTTGTTTGTTTGTATGAACGCGCTTGTCTCAGAAACTACTGGTTCGAATTGAAATGCAGATGTTCATCACACAAACATTTTCCCCTAGAGGGATTCGAACGAGCATCCCTTTGTTTTGTAGCCAGAGTCTCTGACCACTAGACCAACAGGCCTGTAAAATGTTATGTATTCTTATTAATGATTGTTAAGCCTGAAAGTAAAACCTGAATTAAAATTTGGTCCGAAATTTCGCAAATCCAATAAGTTACAAAAACGGGCGATTAAAACAAGACCGCGGGTTAATTTAACCCTCTCGCTGCGGCCGGCGCAATCACTGCATCGGGATTTTTCGAGATCTATGTGTAGATTTGTGCCATTAGCTCGGCGGTGAGGGAAACACCGTGAGGAAACCTGCATATTCATATAGTTTCTGACTTTAGTTCAGTTCTATCTGACTGTGTAACCATGATCCAATCTGTCTGGTTCCCCTCATGGGTTACTAATGTCTGATGGCGGTTGCTTCACTGTAATAACCAGACTCGCCAAATCCTGGATCATGGTCAAAGCGGACCCCGAACAGAAACGGGATAAACGCTAGAAAGAAGAAGACCCTATGGGAAGACTGGGAATAAACTTTAACCTCCTTTATGTATTTCCTTATTGAAAATAAAGCCTGAAACCAAAATGTGGTCCAAAATTTCGCAACTCCAATAAGTTACAAAAACGGGCGATTAAAACAAGACCGCCGGTTAATTTAACCCTCTCGCTGCGGCCGGCGCAATCACTGCATCGGGGCAGATTATTGCACTGCAAATATTGCCGATGTTCTGACCAGCTTCGTTTTTGGCTTACAAAAGATACTACGTAAACACAAGTGGTCTCCCTCGTTTGTTGTATGAAATTATTAAATCAAATACCATTAATTGTCTCAGTTATAGGTTGATCTTATATTATGTGATACAAACATATTTGTGTATCACTATAGCCTGCCATTTGGCATACAATTATAATTATAAGTAGGAATTTCATTAAATTATATTTTACAAATTAATCAATTACCATTTGAGTTGATCTTGAACCTAGAACCCTAATTGGATCTTGGCTTCCAACATGAGATTACGCCACGGCTCCCTCTCTTGAGCAAGCTCAAACCATCTTTCAGAAGACCATAGTGAAATACCACTTTGTAACTGTTTTGCTATGTTTCTGCTGGTGAGTAAGGTCGCCAGAGCTCAGATGGGGTGGGTATGGGGTCTTAAAGGTAACGCATCAGCGACCCTTGTGCGGTTGTTGATGTCCATGGACAGCGGTGATCACTTATCATCAGGGGACGCTCTTGTTCGTTTGGCTCCCCATAACATAAAATTTAATTTTAACAGAAACACTTGGATTATTCTTCGCTAAGAAACCTCAGATGTATTCCTAGCTTTGCTGACTGGTATAATTACCACAACTGTGACAGACAGTCTCACGTTCTCTTTGCCAGAGTTATTTATGAACCCTAATTATAATTCTAGAATCAGTCCTGTTCTAGATTGTCTGAAGTTAATTAGTGTACGCTCAGTTTTAGTGCTTAATTGCTATGTGTATTTATCATTCTTGTAATTGACAGAAGGAGGTGACAGCCTCTCATCTTTGTTGTATAAATACACAGATAATAGGGTACACGACTGACTTAATTAATAAATAATCGCTTATCATTATGCCACAGTAACTTTTGCGCTTTTAATAAATTATTACAGTTAGTCGGAACTAAAAAAGTATTCATTTGACAATACTAAGTTGTGACGTCAAACCTTAGTATTTCATACAATTTTCCCTACAAGCTTACGTTTTTGACGTTTAATAAAAGTGAGTGATTTGACCTGTCAGTCGTGTACCCCATTATGTCTTTACTAAGAAGAGGGTATTTAGTGTGAGTTATTCTCGATTTTTTCCATTCATTCATTGGTAAACTACTGGGTAGTAGTATAACTTCATTAGATATTTTCTATAGGTGAGTCCGTATATCCGACCTATAGACACCATTTGAGCCAGCCATTTTTTTTTTATACTTGGTGAAAGCCATTTGCGATCATTTGCAATGGCGGAATTTTGGGTTTTTATGGCAGTACAGTTTTAGTTAGATTAAATTGTGTTTAATTTTGTGATATGGGTTTGTGTATGGGTAAGGAGTTAACGGTTATATCAAGAGAGATCGCGGATTCGGTATGCCCATCGTGCAAAAGTTTGTTTGCATGAATATGTTAATTGATACTGTTCTGAGTGTTAACATGTATCTTTTTAAGTATACATCAAATCTAACTAAAGATTCTGCAATTCTTAACACAATTATTATGGCTTAAGCTATTAACCACGCATTTAGAACAACGTAAGCGATCTAATTGATATTCATAAATTTTAAAAGCAGTAAATACAACTTCTGTTTTTATTGATTTGTTAAATTACAAACATTGATCAGGGAAATCGCTCATCTGCCATTTATCCCAAAGAAATGAGTAATAATATTACAAACTTTTAAACAAAACAAATACTTTTCTGAAAACCGCATTTAAATAGCTTTATCCAAACGCGAGAAAATCGCGGACAAACATAAATACATACATACATACAAACAATCGAACAGAGAACTTCCTTTTGATGAAGTGGGTTAAAAAAAGTCCCAGTGTTTTTCATTTTCCGTAATATCCTCATATTTAGTTTTCTTGCATATATATTAGTTTCTGTTTTAAATTCCTCTCTACGGGCCGCTCCTAGCGGAATGTAACTTCAGCAAAGTTTCGAAAGGCACTTTGTAAAACGTAACGTTGAAACTTTGTACTTCAACTACTGATATACTGCAGTTTTTACCGCCTTTCCTCATTAACTAGGGATTTTAAATTTGCTTTAAAAGCTTTTCGATAGAAGAGATTTTTTAAGATAACGACGCTTTCAAAGTTTTTAATTAATACTCGCTTAAGCTTTTGTGGGGAAGTGTGCACAAGTTTAATTAATATTGTCGTCAATTTTTAATAAATCGTTGCTTCACTAGTTTAGTGCATATTTTTAATGACAATAGCGCAGTTTATAACTTAGTATAGTAACACACTAGGCAAAAAAACGCGACCGAAGTTAGGCGGGATTACGCCCGCATTTTTTTTAAATAGAGGATGACACACACACTGTGCTGAAATTATGTCGCGTTTTGTCAGCTAAGTGTGTTCCTACACGTACATTGACCTTTTGGTAACATGTATTTAATGTAAAATATATTTTAACTAGCGGCCCGCCCCGGCTTCGCCCGTGGTACTTGTTGATATTATACATAAAAACCTTCCTAATGAGTTACTCTATCTATTAAAAAAAACCGCATCAAAACTCGTTGCGTAGTTTTAAAGATTTAAGCGTTCATAGGGACATACAACAGACAACATGACAGAAAAAGCGACTTTGTTTTATACTATGTAGTGATGATACTAGCTGACCCACACGTACCTACAGTAAAGTGTATAGAAAATAGCATTTACAAGACGAGTCTATGTGTAGTGGAATCCTCTTCTATAATAATGTTCAAATAATATAAATTACGATAAATAATTTACCAATACGTCCATTATTAGAACAGATTTTCAGATATTATTTAAAAATCGCCCATCAATTTCATTCCGGGTGAGTTCATTAGGCCCCCATTCCAGTACGCACCCGGCCAATAGGCCCCCGCTATCATAAATTTGTTATTCCACTACGCTCCCGGCCACGACGCACCCGATTGTAATTTTTTTGCTTAGACACTTGAGTAAGGTACTGTCGAGAACAGAGTTCTAAAAAATACATTAAATTACGAAATTATACATAATAAGAACTTATTAAAACAATACCTATTGTATACGCACTTATGCCCTTACGAATTCTAGGAACAAGTGACACTTATTAAATCATATATGTATAAATCAACACAATTCTACAAACTAAACAAAGTAAATAACATGCAAAATCATAGGAATGAAGAATTGGTATTTTGATGTATAAAAAATCAACTAAATACTAAAATAAACATTTCAAAAGATATTCCAATTTGCTTAAAAAAATAAAATTTAAATTAAAAATACACTTTTGTTTTTATCTGTACTCGTTCACTTATTTCATAAAAAATAATAACGTTTTACAATCGGGTGCGTCGTGGCCGGGAGCGTAGTGGAATAACAAATTTATGATAGCGGGGGCCTATTGGCCGGGTGCGTACTGGAATGGGGGCCTAATGAACTCACCCTTCATTCCACTGTGTAGTTAGACGAAAAAAAGACAAAGAAATATGAAGAATTATTTGAAATGGGACAATAGGTATTAACGCATTTTACCGACAGACTGAACCAAGTATCCACTTGATTGCTTATTGTTTCAGACTCAGACTTATTGTTTTTAATAAGTCGTTTTAAGTAGTCCTGGGTTCGATTCTTGATCGAGGAAAAGTTGCGTCAGATTTTCCAAACACGGCTCTAGTTTGTTATCATATCACCAATACACATTTGGCAAGCTCAAACCCATCTTTGTTAATAAAACGTGATTTCAAATAATTGAGGTAGATTCCCAGAAGTGGGAAAAGACCTTAAGGATTAAATATTTTTTTCAGCCTTAATATGCCGATATAAACTTAATAGCTTAATAGGCCGGTCCAGTGGTTTTAGAGTATTTTTTAAGATTTTTGAGTTTTTTGCTTTTTGTGATTTTTTGTAATCAACAAGAATTAAAAATACTTTAATTTTTATATTCAGTTAAATTATTTTATTAACGTTGTCAGAAATACATAAAATATTCAATATATTTCATAATGCTATCAACTTTTTTGCGGTAGCCTTACAATCCTAATCTTTTCAAAAAATTCTTAGTTGATATCAAGATTTGTTTGAAAAGATACAATAGATATTAAGGTATTTCACCGACAGACTGAACCAAGTGTCCACTTGATTGCTTCTTGTTCAAGCCAGACCCAGACTTAATTGTTTTTAATGAGTCGGTTCGATTCCGGTTCGAGGAAAAGTTGCGTCAGATTTTCCGAAAACGGCTCTAGTTTGTTATCATATCACCAATCCACATTCGGCAAGCTCAAACCCATATTTGTCATTAAAACGTGATTTCAAATGACGGAGGTCTTTTCCCAGCAGTGGGAAAAGACTCGGAGGATTGAAAAGATTATTTTAGTCTAAATGGACTTAAATAGCTTTAATAGCTCAATAGGCCGGTCCAGTGGTTTTTGAGTATATTCAATTGAAATAAAAAATACTTAACTTTTTTATATTCATTATGAAGAGCATAAGTTGTCAGAAATACATTAAATAAATTGTAAAGCTACACAGTAAGAAAAAGTCGATAATGTTATCGACTTTTCTACCGCAGGCTACCGCAAAAAAGTCGACAAGATTATCGACTTTTCTGTGGTAGCCTTACAATCCTAATACCTATTGTATCTATTTAAACAAATCTTGATATCTATCAATAATTGTTTAAAAAGATACAATAGATATTAAGGTATTTTACCGACAGACTGAACGAAGTGTCCACTTGATTGCTTCTTGTTCAAGCCAGACTCAGACTTAATTGTTTTTAATTAGTTTCTGTTAAGTTTCGCTCGTTCGGAAAATAAGAGAGAGAAAACTTTCATTCCCTGTTTAATGACAAACAAACTTACGGAGTGGTTTTCATTTTAAATTATAATAGGATATTTTTCACTTGATGACATCGATTTTAAGTGAAGTATCTAATAAAATATTGTTTTTTTGTTACAGGTAATACCAAAATTAAGTAATAAGAAGGTAACTGGTTATGTGCATGCAAATCCATTGCGTACCCAATATGGCTAATTTTAACAGTGATTGCCAAATCGATCTGAATAAACTTGAATTAAAGTTATCAACAACAAATAAATAATTAAATTAATTATTTTGACTTACACACCTATTGGCTAGGCCCAAACTTAGCTCGAAGCTTGTACTATGGAAGGTAGTTAAATACTTCGAAAAGGTCAATTTCTTAGCAATTAAGTTATAAATTCGCTAGCCCCTTAGTTTATCAATTACTTTGTTTTGTTCTGAACAGAAAACTTTAAGAAGATAAATGCGAAACAATTTCACGAACTTCAAAATGTCTGATTCCTGTCACAGATGTTTTTAACGCAATAAACAGGACGCGAATAATCTGGAATTCTTGGAATAACCTGGAATTCTTGTAGTGTCATTAATCTTTACTAATATAATAAAGCTGAAGAGTTTATTTGTTCATTTGTTTGTTTACAACTGTTCCAATTGAAAAAATAATTTGTGTTGCTTAGTCCATTTGTCTTTTCCATTATTCCATTTATTGTTTCTTCTCGAATAGGTGGTTAGAATCTTAGTGTTAAGTAATAATTTTTGACGATTTATAAATGCGTCTTTGAAACTACTACGTAAATAAATTGATTTTGCATGTAACTAGTTATTGAGCCTTAGAATCAGGTTAATATAGGGTATCATTCAAAGAGAAGTCAAAGAGAGTATCGTGATCGAAACTGCAGAAAAGCAATGTAAAAGTCTGATTTCAAAGAAAAAAGAAATAGTTTGAATGAACCGCGAAGTTTTTACCGTATTCAATAATATTATTCCATCCGCGTGGATTTCAGTGTCTGCACACATAGTGCTAAGTTGAAAACCTTGCTAGATAAATGGTCTATTCAAAACAAACATATTTTTTCAAATCGCACCAGTTGTTGGCACCTTTGATTAGCGCGTCCGAACAGACAAATATACCCTTCAGCTTTATTACATTAGTATAGATCTTGAGTCTCTTTACTAGCTACTTTTACACCTTTAATTCTTATCCCACTAGCCTCTAATAAAGTAAGGCGACGAACACAAGCTTAAACTTACGCCTCGGAAAATGGAGAAGTTGTATGTACACTTCGGGTTCACTAAATGGGTTATAGGATAGGCATCTCTCGAGGCTTTTCCACGAAAATTTTATTTTCCAACTCAATCTGTAAGTTAGCAAGTCTTCGGTAACTTCTCGCGGTTAATAACCGACCTTCCGATACGCGGGCGAATTTGATTATGAAATCAACTTTTCGCGGTTTGGTTTCTGAGTTGTAGTTTGTTTTTCTTTGTGAAGAAACACAACACGCTGAAAATACGCGACCGAAGTTCGGGGGTAATGCATTATCTATCTATACTTCATGTAATAAAGCTGAAGAAAAGAAAGATGTTTGTTTGTCTCAGGAACGTGTGCGCTTATCTCAGGAACTACCGGTTCGAATTGAAATATTCTTTTTGATACCAAAAACACTATATGTGCGGTACCGAATTCCACGCGAACGGAGTCGTGGGCAGCCGCTTGTACAATATATCGCGACGTAATTTCGGCATGGTGTGTCATCTATCAGTTAAAATACCTTGCATGCATAATCCCGCCGAACCTTGGTCACTTTTCTTCGGCTTAGTGTATTTCTATACATACATACTTAGAAGGGAGGTAGGTATTGGCGGCCTGTTGGCTGCATCTGCAAGAAGTTAATATTTTGTTGCTTACTGATTTATAAGGCAAAAAACTTTATCACTACTGCAATGGAATGGATATATATGAACCACATTGTGCAAATTATAGTTTTTTTATCAATCTATTCTAAAACTGAAGAGTTTGTTTGTTTGTTGCGCTAACCACAGGAACTACTGGTTTAAACTGAAAAAATATTTTTGTGTTGGAAAGTTCATTAGTCCAAGAAAGCTTTAAGCTAAAATATTACAACACTAATCGTCACTAACCGCGTGGTTTGTATGTGGCAACCGAAATGTGGGGACAAAGTCGCGGGCGGACGCTTGTGTCAAAATAACTTCAGTTAGCATCAAAAACAAAGAACCTTAAAACAAATAAGTGTAAGCTTGTAACCGAACCCGGGAAACTTAACTTCGTTATAACATTCGAAGCCTCTGGTTATTAACCGCGGAAACCGAGTTGGCAACTTTGAGATGGAGTTGGAGAATAAAAATACGAGGAAGGCTTCTTGATACTACGCCTATATTCACGGACTACCGGCCGCCCGCGACTCCGTCCGCGTGGTTTTTAGTTTTCGCACACATAGGTAGTAGTTCCGGGGGTTAGCACATTCAAACAAACAAACAAAAAAACTCTTCAGCTTTATTATATTAGAAGGTATAGACTAGTGGCTTGTCCCGGTTTCGTACAAGTACTAAACAAGACATCTACAATCTTAAAGGCCGTCATAAAGGCCGGCAACGCATCGGCGATACCTCTGGTGTCGCGGATGTCTATGGGCGGCGGTGATTGCTTACCATTAGGCGACGCGCTAGCTCGTTTGCCGCCTCTGCCATACAAAAAAGACATGGTGTCGGTTGTACACTAGAACTAGGCCGATTCTACCTATACATAGTTTAGTATATAACCTAGGTATTGAAGTCTGATTTGATGGCCTGGTTCCTTTGGAAATACCAAGTCATTTAGGTACAATCGATATTTGTATCATTTACTAGTGACAGTTGAAAGACATCAATCCAAATTTGTAGGCTGACGACTATAATGATAAAACGTACAAGAGTCAAGGCATTGTGGGCCTTGTTTATTTAGAAATAAGGTCTAATTTACGACTATTTGACGGCAGACACAATTTGACGCTACCTTTGATTTAGTTTCAATGTAGTATTAATGTAGGTACAAGTTTGTTGGTTAAAATTTGTAACCATTTAGGTAATTGCTAAGGCGCGACTAACGTATACATAACACATTTTCTCTAATGGGATTTTATATAAGATATAAAAATAGTGATTAAAATCATTTATTAATCAAGCAGATAATTGCTGAAAACTTCTCATTGAAGATGATATTTTATTGTGCTCTTCTGTAAGAAAGCGTTTATATCTTCTTATCTTAAAGCTGGTTAAGAGGCCATTATATTCATTAAACCTACTCTAGTATAATTTCAACGCTTTAAAGTTTAAACACTCGGTCTAAACCGCTACACCTAGTTTTAAGTTTAAAAATGCATCGTTCACTCGGTAAAGTTTAGAAGAGCGTTAAACTGGGGCTATTTCAGTTAACTAACTACCCGTTTAGCAGCTGCAAAATATGTAGTATATATCGACGGTTTTTTGTCTTATTCTTTTTAAACTAGTTTGAGTAAGACAAGCTATCGGTTTCCAATCCTGCTATAGTTTGAATTCTAGTTTTCTGCTGCTTTAGTTGTCGAGGTTGAATCTATACAATACAAATATAATAAAGCTGAAGAGTTTCAGCTGAGCAAATCTCAGAAATTATTGAAGAATAAATTGAAAAATATTTCAGAGATGGATTTGTCGAGGAAGGCTTTAACCTACAGTATAAAATTATGTGTGTGGAAACCGAAATCCACGCGTGAGGAGTCGCGGGCGGCCGCTTGTATATGTATGCTGATTGCCCTTTGTGCCAATACTTACTGCTCGACGTCTAGGCTACGATACAACAACTGACTGGTTTTACAATATTTGTTTTATAATGCAAGGCAAAGTCTATAAAACCTTATAAATGTTCAGTTATTTTACTCCGATTAAAAAACTGCAGAATCATCACTAAATGTTATAACTGGAAGTCTATTTTAATTTTCCATCTCCGTGTTGTATAACCGCTTTTCGACCGCATTAAAATATAATATCACAAATCATTTGTCACTTAAAAATAGGGAATGCAATCTCGTTCTCGCGAGATCTCGTTTTTACGAGATCTCGGCCTATTTTAGCGAGATTGAATCTCGGTCGAAAATGGACGAGATCTCGCGAGATTTAAGAGATTGAACTTGGATTTTTGTCTGTCTGTATGTTCCTTATAGAAACAAAAACTACTCGACGGATTTTAACTAAACTTGGTACAATTATTATTCTTCATACTCCTGGGCAGGTTATAGGATATAGGTATCATATTCATCACGCTACTGTGACGCTACAATGAATAGGAGCAAAGTAGTGAAAGGAAATGTTGAGAAAACGGGATAAGTTACTCCATTTTGTAAGCTTCCGTCGCGTGTGCAGCCTATATGGTTAAAGTCACATAGAAATCATGTATGACGTAAATATGCTACATAAAATTGTCTAAAAATTATTCCGTAACAGCATATGTCTAACCTTTATGGTTGACTGCGGAAACCGAAATCCACGCGGACGAAGTCGCGGGCAGCTGCTAGTTTGAAATAAAAGTAATAAACAGGAGGCTTCATTAAAATGTGGTGATTTGGTTCAGAAGCTACTTTCAGAATAATTCTTTAAAGCACACAGTAAATGTTCATTTTCATTATATTCTTCCTAATTCATGAAAATTTTGTGATTTTCTGCACGAATTAACACACAAAACTGCCAATCTCGCGAGATCTCGTAATTGATGAGATCTCGCGAGATCGTATTCGTAAACTCGCGAGATCTCGCCGGAGCCCTATTCTCGCGAGATTGCATTCCCTACTTAAAAATCACCCAATAAATAACGTTATATGTATTAAGTCGTCATTCTCGGCTGTCAGTCATCTGTGGCAAGATGGCTGCCGTAGATCACTGCTTGGCACGCCACCAAGCGGCGGATGATGATACTAAATATCATGTTACGCGGGAAAGTTATTGATGGAAGTTCTAGAATAGTCAAATAGGGACGTGACTCAAAAACTTTCACTAACCTCAGAACTAAAAGATACTTATTTCATACGATAATCCTAAAAGTCAAACTCAAACCTAAAATACCCTTTGAAATTATGCTCTTTATCACGTATTTAAAAAAAAAAACATAATATGATGACTCTACCACGGCTTCAAAGGGCAGTTCCTATACGGAAGAAACTCGACAGTTGCTCTTTTCAAATTCCATCATTTTTGACAATAATTAATTACTAGCGGTCGCCTGCGACTCCGTCCGCGTGGATTTCGATTTCCAATATCCTATGTGTTATTCTGATGTATAAGCTATATTGTGGTAAAGTTTCATTCAAATCCATTCAGTAGTTTTTACGTAAAAGGGTAACAAACATCCATACATCCATACTTTTAAACTTTCGCCTTTATAATAGTAGTAGGACTACAGGGCTTCTGGTCTACGGTTAAAGACATTCTGTAGACACGAATAATTGACATTACGGATATGTATGGAATCAATATTATTGTCGCTCTTTAACATCAGCAACGACAGCTTGCTAAACATAATTGATCATAAAAGTAATTTAGGGGAAATCTGGGTGGCATGGAACGTAGCAGTAAAGTGAGTCATTATTCAGTTTTCAAACAAACTAAATTCATAATGTCCGTTAATGCGTGTCGGGACGTCACTCAATCACTTCACGATATCATCCTGTCACTTGGCACAGCACCAACAGTAATGGTGTTAAATGTCACGTTATGTGATAGTAAAGTAGCTGTGACAAGACATGTTTGTTTTTTTACGTAAAAGCTACCTGTCCAATTGGAGGTTTTTGGAAGCTTTGACAATAGTGTCCACGAATGATTTCTCCTTAAAACAATTTTTTTTTATAAAATACTAGCTGCCCGCCCCGGCTTCGCCCGTGGTACTTACTTACATGTATTATACATACAAACCTTCCTTAAGAATTACTCTATCTATTAAAAAAAACCGCGTCAAAATCCGTTGCGTAGTTTTAAAGATCTAAGCATACATACGGACATACAGCGAAAGCGACTTTGTTTTATACTATGTATTGATTTGACGGCCCGCTTGGTGTGATGGTCAATGATGATGGAGTTGCCAATTAGACCAAGAGGCCGCGGTTTCGAATCCGCACATGACAAACATTTGTGTAAATATCTGTTTGTCCTGGTCTGGGTGTTAAATGTGTCTTTCTGAGTATACTTGTAGTACCATTGTTGATTCTGATGCCTGCAACACAAGTGCTTTAGCTACTTAACACGGAGTCAAATCAATGTATGTTATGTTGTGAAATATTTATCTATGTATTTTAATTTTTACACTTAAAACAAAGTCACTCACCATGATATGTGAGTAAGTATCACTAAACTCACTTCATAACTTAATGTTATAACCTCAAAACAAAACATCGAGAACAAAATTATAAGCCACTAGCTGCCCGCCCCGGCTTCGCCCGTGGTACTTACTTACATGTATTATACATACAAACCTTCCTTAAGAATCACTCTATCTATTAAAAAAAACCGCGTCAAAATCCGTTGCGTAGTTTTAAAGATCTAAGCATACATACGGACATACAGCGAAAGCGACTTTTTTTTATACTATGTATTATTGATAATAACTGTCACTTAATACACTCACAACATCACTTGCAGACAAAATGTCTTTAATGGTTTTAATATCACGTTACGCGGTAATACGAAATAGCAGTGACAAAATACGTCTCCATCGTCACATCATATTATGGGTCGCATAAAGTATTCTTGTTCCTGGATTAATTTGCATAGGAGTGTCTGCTTACGTTTTCATCATTTCCATTTGAGTAACCGGGGGAGTAGGTGAGGCCTTAAAAGCGATAGTATATATTTTGCAAGTATCGTAAACCTAAGCTTGATAAAAAACGATAGTTGAGTGGCTAGTCAAATAGGGTAGGTAATTTTATCAAATATCAAAAACGATAGCTTGTTTAGAAACAATATTAATTGTAAGGGATGTTTCTTGTTACTATTATTTTCAAAATAAGATGTAATAACTTCACTAGGTACTTAGTATAAAACATGCGTAATATAGTAGAGTAACAAGGATAACAGCATTGCACCCGAGCGAAGCCGGCGCGAGTCGCTAGTACATATTATAATATGTTTTAATTTATCTCTCTCGAACATCTTAATGGTGTAGTGGAACACCAGACCGTCGCATCAGGATTTTGAGTTCGATACCCGGGCAAAATTTGGTCGGGTTTTCCGAATACAGCTCGGAATATCCAATCCAATAGTTAACAATCCAATATTTACTATTTATTTTTTACCCCTCTTTACCGGTAACATGAACTGGAAGAGGCCTTTGCCATGCAGTGGCTTAACTTTTTTGATTTCACTTTGTTATGGTGTAAATGACTTTTAAATTCATCAACACATTCCCGAAATGAAGTAAGTAGATACGAGTATTTCTGTATCGCGTGACACGGAACTAGTACAGAAATACTCATTTCGCTGTCACTGTGATGAATGACGACGGTAATCAAGGCGCCGCACTATTTTAGAGAAGTTTGCGGTGTTTAATTTTGGTGAATTTATTTCTGTTTTGGGATATACGTTTAATTAATACATAATACATATTAATAGAGCTATTATTATATTCAGAATTGCAATAAGCAAACGTAAGCGACTACCCTATTAAGTAAAGTAGTGTTTTGAAAAAAAATAAAACGTTTTAATTTTTGTTGGCATGGTTATTAAATGTTTTATCTTAAAATTTATTCAATATTCAGTTAAGATATAAGCGAGGACTTGAGCATTCATAATTTTAATTAAAATAAAGTATTTCCTAAATAGAAAGTATTAAAATTTGACAGACCCGTTCATTTTATTATATTAGCAGTAGGTATAGATTATAAGAAGCTTAGTTTACCTAAAACTTCCCGCAATGATATGAATCGAATAGCAATTTCGGTATTTTAGGTATTCCCTTTTTTATTACTCTCCTATTCACAGTATTGCGAACTTAATAAAGTGACTCGTCTAGAATTTCGAGTATTATTGTAACGCACATTGATGCCAGGTCGTTAGGAACTATACTTAGGTGAATCGGCGATATCGCCTGGTAGCATTTGGATCATAGATTTGAATAGTTAGTGCCCTGATACCAAAAACTGTGGTACTATTTTGTTTGACATTACGTATTTTTCAACATTCTGTTCTTGCAAGAAGAAGGAACAGTCGCTTAAAATGTCTGTGTCAATTTCGGAGCGCGTCGAAGTGTGGCTAGGGCACTTCTTAATCTATGATTTGGATATACTGACGGGAAAGGGTGCTGGGTTGGGTGAAATCTTCATGTTCCTAACAGTTTTGGGTGCCGTGGCAAATTATTTTATGATTAACTAGCGGCCCGCCCCGGCTTCGCCCGTGGTACTTGTCCACTATTTAATGGATGATATTATACATAAAAACCTTCCTCATGAGTTACTCCATCTATTAAAAAAAACCGCATCAAAATCCGTTGCGTAGTTTTAAAGATTTAAGCGTTCATAGGGACATACAACATACAACATGACAGAAAAAGCGACTTTGTTTTATACTATGTAGTGATATGGTAGTGATGATCATTTACACATTGGCTGGTGATGATAAGGAGATTTTTCAATTGGACATAATATGTTGGAGTCTGATAAAAGTATGATTTATTTTCATTTAGATTTAAGAACGATTTCTTGAACCTTAGTCCGATTATAATTTTATGTAAGCAAAAGAAATATTAATTTTAATTGTTTACACAGGGTGATATTAATTTGATCTCAGGTGGCTCAGGCGGAGATCGAACCCAGCACATCTTGCAATCGGGACAAAATAAAGCCGCCTCCCCTATCTTTTATTATTTTCATGCACCAATTTTGCATTTATTAGAGCAATAAATAAATAAACCTTTCAAATTTATTGTTGCGAAAAAACGTTTTTATAGAACCTAGTTCAAATTGGCGTTTAAAAAATCGCCATAAAAAGATCATAAAAATGTTTATGCCCAGGTCAAAAGATGTTAGATAAAAATTCTGTATTGCATCGGCCATAATAATAAATCTAAGCTTGATTGCCCGTGCTTGCAAGCGAAATATCGTAGAAGTTTTTTTAAATGTTTTATGGAGGCAAACGAACCAGACGGTCACCTGAATGTAAATGATCACAGCTGCCTATGGACATCAACAATCACACAAACGTCTCAGATGCTTTGCCTGTGTTTAGGACTCCATACCCTCACCAACTTCTGGCGACCTTACATACCAGGAGAGACATCACAGCACACACACAGCAGCTACAAAGTGCTATTTCTCTGTGGTCTTCTGTAAGGCGGAGGTACTTCCACAGACAAGCGGCTCATTCGTGTAAAAGTTCTACTAAGCTCTACCGCTCTGTATGAAATGAATCACACAACAACTTTCTTGCCAATTTTTATGGAGTGGTTTACCATTGCCTTTTCCATTTCACACACTTTCTCGTAGTGTACCAGGTTTCCTCAAGATGTTTTCCTTCACCGTACAGCTGGTATAAATTTCGAAAATACATTTTTGATAAACCAGGGGTGCGTGCCTGACCGGATTTGAACCGCCGACCTCACGCATGTGAAGCGGAGCTTTTACTACTAGGCTACAGATCTGTGAAACCGCGATCCACAAGCAGCAAAACTTTAGCGTTATTCCAAGCATAAACAAAAAACGAATAAGTATTCTCGGAAAACCATTTTTCCGCGCGGAAATAACGGAATGAGGAAACGTAATGTAACTGAACTTCGAAGAGCAGACTCCGTATTAGGAGACTTTGTTTATTTGTGTTTAATTCGCAAGTTACCCGGGTGTTTTGCGTGAGTTTTCGGGTCCCCGTGGGGTGAAGGTTTATTGAAACGGCGCGAAATTCGGCAATGTACAGGTACACGATTCGGCATGTACAATATAAGGAAGAAGATATATTTCTTTGTAATTTGGGCGAAATTATATCTAAAAACTGCTCTATTTGTAATTTGTTGCAAGACTATAAACTAGTTTCAGGGTATTATGCAGTTAATGTGTTATTTAAAATGCTGTAATTTTTACTTCATTGTTGCTTTGGGATTATCTTGTAATGGCAGTGGAACACTTGATGTAATATGATATAAGAAACAAAGTGTAATGTTTTCTTTTTAATTTGCTTATGCAATATCTGCAGTCGCGTATTTTTAAATCGTCAGTCGACATGACTGATAGATAAACTTGTATTGAAAAATAAAAACAACGAATTAACATTCTATGGCTCGTAAAAATATATATGAGAACTTTTGAAGTTAATATAAGAAAACGATAAAACAAATTGCAATTAAATTAAAATTTAACATAATTATAATGTTAAATCAATAAACATTCAAACAGTCTGTTTTTACGTGTCTGAATGTACTATGTGTATCTATTGTACTTTATCTATAACAATACCCTCCTAGCCGAATTCGGCCACGGCGGCCAATCTTACGATTAGCCACTTGCGCGGGATATATTATAGTGCACAAGCGCATGCGCAAGCACAGGTGCACTCCCTATTCCCTCACTCTCATAATTCGGTGGGACAGTAGTCTGACACGACCGTAGAGAGATCAGGCGCAGGACCAACGGCTAAACGTGCTTTCCGAGGCACGGGGGTGTAATTACACCGCCCTATAATACCACCATGTTAATACCAATATGTAACAGAAGTGTTTTAAAATGAGCTCTCCTCGGAGTCATATCAATGTCCGTGATGATAGAATATGTCTTACAACAACTATTTGTTTCATTCGAACCATGTCCCAATAGAATAAAAATAATATTCTCATTCTTCCCCCGTTTCTATTTCACTAGAATAGTAACTCTAGTGAATAGAAGTCAGTATAAGTGTCGATTACATCCAGAGTTCGCACCGCATAAACATCCAATGTTTAGGGGAAAGAGGGGAGGGATAGCAAAAACAACCAGCCTCCACTTTTATATCACTTGGCTGTTTTTGCTGACCGTGTTTGGTTCTGAATGGGATGGGTGTAGACCTGGAGACGATACATTTGATTATTTTACTTCTTGTTGAACAAAGTGTACAGTTATGTAACAAAAATAGTTGATTACGTAAGGTGTGTTTTAGAATTAAATTCTAAATTTTGTAGGAATTATAGCACCATGATTTCCGCCTAGAATATTTTTATTACAGAATTCAACATTTCCCGAAACTCGTAAAATCGGTATGATAAAATAAATATCGTGTACTACACTAGTCTTGCCTACATTTATACTAAGCCACCTACTTTGAATAAACTATCGATAACTTTATGACATATCATGGACGAAAAGTAACGGTTAGAACTATTGGTTCTTCCAGTAATCTTTAACCTATCTTATCAATCAAGCGTACCTATTAATTTGTTTTGACAGCGCAACTGTTCAAATGTAAAGAGTGGCCACATTATTATTTTTAATGAAAATTTTATATTACACCAGTGTGTACTGTGAATACTGTGAATTGGAGAAGGCAATGGCAAACCACTCCATTATAATTACCAAGAGAGTTGTTGTGTGTTTCATTTAATGCAATTATCACAACCCTCAGTAATGAGGAATATTACTCAAGGAGTACGGTGAATGGCAAACAAAAGACGCTTATCAGCTCTTGCACTATAAGAGGGTGAATAAAAGTCGATTCCAAGCAAAATAACCGCTAGCTCCCGACTGATTTATACGACGCCGTCACCATTCAAGCCGACTGTACCTAGCTGTGTACTTGATAATGAATGAGTAATACCTATCAAACATATCTCAAAGATTAGAGGTAAATCATTTGAAGAGTTCCCATACGCATCTAAATAAATTTTAAGCCAACAATTGAATTACCATTCTAGTAGTTTTTTGGCATGGCCAACCAGTCCTATAATCAGCCAAGTAAGTAGGATATATTATGCTAACTTACTATCATTGTTCGGTAGATCAGGTGCAGGACCAACGGCTTAACGGTCTATCCGATGAACGGGCGTGTAATGACACCGCCGATTGTCATTTTTCAGTCCCACCCGGGAATCGAATTCTGAACCTCCCGCGTGACTGCCGCATTGGATATGCTAGCCACTGCGCAACAAAGGCACTTACGTGGAGAACGAAGCAATATAAATATTTCGCGAGATCTTGCCGAAAGAAAATTTGGAATTCCCACGCGGATTGATGATCCATATTTTAAAATGTACTGGAGAATATTTAAAATGAGGTACTAGTATATTTTCCAGGTGTTCAGATAAAGCACATTACCTATACATCAGGCAATCTAAATAATGGCTCGACCGCAGCAGGAGGTCCGGGTAGTGATGCGACGCTATCGACAATCGACATATATCGATGTTTTAGAAGAAAGGTAATTGGATTGCTTTGGACTTGATAAGCATTGCTTAGAGGCAGAGTGGAGCCAACATATTCAGATTTGATATAAAAAAAGAAGGCCTGGATCTGAATTCGGCGAGTTAGGTTCGCCGTTCTGAATCTTGGAGATTGTGGGTTTAATTTTCACGTTGACTTTGATTATTTGTACTTCAGCCAGCAAACATTAAAATAATAATCAGAAAAACATCAATGTGATTTTTAATAGGCTAACTATATATATTCCATAAAACCTTCGTGGCGCAGTGGACATTATGTTGCACATAAAAGTACAAGCCGGCTTATATTTCTAAGTCAATAAATGAGGAAGTTGGCGGTGTACACCTTTATTACAACCCCGTGTTTTGGAAAGCAAATTAATCAGGAACAAACCTGCAACTGATCTCTCTCTACAATCGTGTGACGTCGATGCCGCATCGAACTATAGTATAATATAAAATAGTATAAATATACCGTAGTGCTCCCGTGCTCGCGCGACTTTATCGACGCTATCGATGTACCTGGCAGATCGATAAACGTTGGCAGCCGTATCCGTAACTCAGCTTGGACTTTATCGACTAAACTATCGATATATCGATGTCGAGAGCCGCTCTATTTCGCTGGAAATTGCATCACATGTTACGTACCGACTTCGGAATGCGCGGCGATAAAGCACTGGCGTCATCGCTTTGGAAATTGAAAAAGCCCTTTAAATATTCAACGGGTGTTAGGGCATTAAAAATACACCTGAAACAAATGAGGTTGTTAGGTGGAGATGAGATGAGTATAACATTTTTTGGGGACTTGACGAAACGAGAGTTGAAAATGAGACAATATTTATCATGGTCATCAGCACAAACGATCTTAAAGCTTTGTCAAATCATACGTGATCTTACTAAGCGGAAAAAAAACGACCGCATGAGCCACCTAAGATCTGATGAATTATTCTTTGTCTATAGTTGAAAAAAAAATGATAAAAAGTATAGTTAATTAATCCTAACATAAGAGAGGAAGAGCTTTGTGGAAATTCCACTCGAATGAGCCGCTCGACTGGCGAAGTACCTCCACCTTACAGAAGACCGCAGTGAAGTGGCACTTCGTAACTGTTGTGCTATGTTTCTGCTGGTGAGTAAGGTTGCCAGAGCTCAGTTGCCGGCAACACATCAACGATACCTCTGGTGTCGCGGATGTCTATGGGCGGCGGTGATTGCTTACCATCAGGCGACCCGCTAGCTCGTTTGCCGCCTCTGACATAAAAAAAAAAAACATGAAAAATGCTTAAAATAAATATACAAAAATACTAATAACCAGCTATTTTGCGCAAATCGTCCCTCCACCGCAAATCCTCGCTCTATTTATTAATACTAGGGATAAAATCAAATTTTCAAGAATTTGGGTCTCAATTCACAATAGATTTAACAAGGACAGAAACTTAGTAGCAATTTCCAAAGAAATTATATCAGGTTGAACAGATTTCCAACACGAAAGTAGGTCGCGGATGGGATTCCTCTTTGCATATGTTATGGCTAACGAAGGTTCCCATGGATCGTTTCGTGCCCCACTTTATTTTTACTGAGGCCATCGGTCCCTCTGTCTATTTGCATTGATGTTGAAGAATATCGATTTTATCTCTTATGTTATTTGGGACCTGAATGAAGACTTGTTTGTTTAATGAGGAGCTCGTTGGTGCTATGGTTAGTGCGCCTGGCCTGCGATTGCAAAGTCCTATGGTAGGCACATTAAGCCGTTGGGCCTGCGCCTGATGTCTCTACGGTCGTGTCAGTTTGCTGCCCCGCCGAACTATGAGAGCGAGGGAATAAGGAGTGCACCTGTGCTTGCGCACTTACTTGTGCACTATAATATATCCTGGCCGATCGTAAAATTGGCTGCTAAGATGTTAAGAATCGGCTGGAAGGTTATTTTTATTTTTAATATCAACATCATCATCCTGTCGTGGACTTCTGCCATTCATAGGCCTTTGCAAATGTTCGCTACTTAACTCGATTCTCGATTACTCATATGCAATTGCAGTCAATTTGCGGTTAGTTATAATACTGACCCGAAAATACACCTAAAGTCAGATATCGATTGAAACCACTCAATGTCACAATTAGAAATTCAGAACTCATCCAAAACCCTTATCTTATTTTCTTTCCTGGGGAGAAAAAAAATTCTACCGCTGGGGTTATGTGGAGCTCGCCCACTTATTTGTCGAATGTGCAAGAGTAACCGAAAATCTAATTGGAAAATGACTTTTGACTTCAAATTTCAACCTGCGTGTCTTTCCCACTTATTTTTGTCCCCTAGCTACTGTTATTCATTAAAATATTCTGCACTGATTATCATAAGCTAATTTATTACCGAAAAGATTTCCTTATTCACGGAGGATGAAAAGGTAACGTTTGACCAAGTTTGTGAATGGGCAGTCATTCATTAGACCCGGGTTGTCATTGTTCCATTATTATTAATGCATTCTTTATTGCGTGGAAAAGGCGGAGTATTGTTCCAGTTTTATTGAGCTTTTCAATAAATTATAACTTGTTAAATATTCACAAAACTGCTTCCATGGTGCACCGACCAGTAGTCCGATCAAAATAGTAGTAGTAGAATCATTAATGGAACTCTATTACACATAATTTCTCAATTTTCCACATCAATCCGACTTGTGGAAAAATATTTATTTAAGGTCAAATGTTGCAAAATTCGGCTTTTTGATTTTTCCAGCTAAAGGTAAGTTTTATATAAAAAATATGTGATTTCTTAGGTTTACGCGACTGTTACTCATGAAATAAAACTACTATTAAACGAATATAATCGCGGCTCCTGAAAAGGAGCCGAAACGTCGGGTTTTCCTGTAAATATGTAGTTTCAAGAATATACCGCGATTATATCCGTTTAAAAGTAGTTTTATTTCAAAAATAGGTGAGTCAAAAAATATTCATCATGCAATCATCTATAAAAATTGCTTCCATGGTGCACCGACCAGTAGTCCGATCAAAATAGTAGTAGTAGAATCATTAATGGAACTCTATTACACATAATTTCTCAATTTTCCACATCAATCCGACTTGTGGAAAAATATTTATTTAAGGTCAAATGTTGCAAAATTCGGCTTTTTGATTTTTCCAGCTAAAGGTAAGTTTTATATAAAAAATATGTGATTTCTTAGGTTTACGCGACTGTTACTCATGAAATAAAACTACTATTAAACGAATATAATCGCGGCTCCTGAAAAGGAGCCGAAACGTCGGGTTTTCCTGTAAATATGTAGTTTCAAGAATATACCGCGATTATATCCGTTTAAAAGTAGTTTTATTTCAAAAATAGGTGAGTCAAAAAATATTCATCATGCAATCATCTATAAAAATTGTTCAAACATTTTTTTTTCTTAAGTACCTATATCGAAGAAAAAAGTTGAAAAAGTTGTATTCTTCATAATACGCCGAAACGTTTGCATGTTATGAGTAATACAACTTTTTCGTTTTTTGCATCGCTACACTCCATCGTCCACTTTCTATCGTGTAGGTATTGTGACGGACCATAAACACCGTAAGTAACCTTAAAAAACCTTCGGGTGACTTTACGTTCCCGTCACTGACCCGGACTCGGGATAATAAATCTGACTACACCCGCGAATGGTTCTTCAGAAATTCTTTAATCCCAATTAATCTTTGTTTGGTGAGAGTTTTTACGACCGAGCCATGCGACGCTGTGAAATCATCGGTCTTACATTATGAGATTCAAGGATTTATGCCTTGTTGTTGCGAAACTTACGAGAAAACAAACGTTTTGTTTATGTCTGTAGTTATGGGGGGATTTGGGGTAATGGCTGGGAACTCTGCTACTAAAGGTCGTTTCATACGACATATTTAAATATTACGTAAGTACAAAGGTCGATGTTCATCAAAAGGACATTTGTCTCTACCGGAATTTGAACTCACGGCTTTCAATATTTTGTGCAGGATCTCTAACTATAGGGGTTTGTAAAAACATCTATTAGACACTGCAGTAAATATGACGATACTCGAAATATTTCAAGTAGGTATTCTTCTGTAAAACACTAGAAAATTCTCGAAATATAAAAGTTTTCTTATCTGAGGCTCGTCGTTTAGCATGCGGGATTCCGAGCGACACCACAGGCAGGGTATTTTTCACCGCAACTTTCTTTATCAGCTAACAGCTTGCAAGCTGTACGGCTTCACATGATGCCTATAGTTTTACAGTTGACAAGATTTTATATTAATATGTATCTGCTGGCAACCACAAATTATTATGAGAGGGGCACTGAAGGACAACAGAAAATATCCTTTTTCAATTATTTGATAAAATTATTCAGTGGTATTCTGCTTGTGGCCTCATCAATTTCGCAATTGGTTTAAATTGTAAGTACTAAAGACAACAACAAACAAATTCTACGGTGGTAAATTCATCTTCTTATCGATTAATCATAGTTTGTACTATGTAAAAATTGGTTTATTTTGTATTTAACCAATTTTTACAAAATAAGACATGTACAATTTTAAAATAGGAGGTATTTGAAAAGACGTTTCCTTAAATAATTATTTAAGAAAAGAATACATCAAGCTGCTTTTTGTGAGATGTAATATACAGATAACGCCATCTGTTGCCTGCCACAAAAAACAAAGCAATAGCAAACTTTCCACAATAGTTTTGGTAAAATGGAAAATTCTCTAGAATGCAAGATGCCTTCATGTCTCTTTTTCATTTTATATCCGTGTCGTTTACCATACGGGATTGTAGCGTCACCGCAGTCAGGTTATTTTTCACGTTGAAACTTTCTTTATCAGCTAACAGCTTGCAGACTACACCTGTGCCCAATAGTGCATCATAGTTTGCATGCTTTTTTTTAATGAAACCGAGAGGCATACGTGCTACGAGTAAGTGGTTCCCCTGGTTGCCCGGTAGGTAGTAAGTAAGTGATCGATGCTGCCAATGACTATTTTTGTGTTGTTCCTAGTACCAAAAAGCCTAGCGAAGAATCATAATTATTGTGTTGACCTTCCTTTTCAATAAACAGCTCCATTTTGACATTATGATAGTTAAGGTATATTAATTCATGGAGAATATGTTTGCTAAGTAGGTAGATTTATAAGCCATAAAGTTCACAATGTGATGAACTTCCTTGGATCATATAATTACTAGCGGCCGCCCGCGACTTCGTCCGCGTGGATTTCGGTTTCCTAATTACATATTTCATCTCCCTAGGGATGGAATTTACAAAAAAAAAACCTTTTTAGGGCATGCCTACGACGTAGTAGGCTCAGACCGATCAGTTTTAAATTGTCAAAGTTTCATACAAACTTTCAGTTCTTATTTCATCTCCTTGGGGGTAGAATTGATTAAAATCCTTTCTTAGCAGATGCCTACGCACAAACTATCTGCATGCCAATATACGGCCCAATACATCGAGTGGTTTGGGCTGTGCGTTGATAGATGACTATGTCAGTCAGTCACCTTTGAGCATTGATATACAAAAACCCAAGATACAAAATCAACGTCTCAAGAATGTCCCCAAAAAATAAGTGCTGAATGCACTTATTTCAAACAGTCTTGCGTCACCCGCGACATCGCAATTTTGAACACTCCCTTGTGAAAACAATCTTAACTTATCTGTATAAGGTTTAATTTGCAAATAATAATGTTCAAAGTTTGACTTTGAGTTTTTGGTGACAGTATTGACTGTTACTTGTTCGAGACTGTGCATCTATGGTTTTTGTATATCAATGCCTTTGAGTTATAAATATTTTGATGATAGATGAAGCAACGTTCAAAAGCCACTCTGTTAATATAACTCCACCTAAATCTAGTCAAAGTAGAATCAACATAAAATAAAGCAAAATCTAACACGCCTAACGACACATAAGACTTCCTACAACGCAATGTTATGACGATAAAATCTTTCATACATATTCATCGCTTATCACACCATTTGCTTAGCTTGTAAGGTAAGCGCGATA
Organism: Nomophila noctuella; assembly: GCA_958496325.1. Classification (NCBI taxonomy): domain Eukaryota; kingdom Metazoa; phylum Arthropoda; class Insecta; order Lepidoptera; family Crambidae; genus Nomophila; species Nomophila noctuella. The sequence goes on along the minus strand of OY292503.1, from coordinate 2,565,055 downwards.
CCGCGGCTGCCTTGGTTATTTTTCACCGCGAAAACTCGGCTGGGTAAAGTCTTTTATCAGGCAGCGCTTTGGAAGCACCTGAGCTATGCTAGTACACTTCAGGACATATTAAAGGTTCGACTGGTAAAGTATGTTCATTTTGAAACGACGATATGATTTTTGTATTAAAAATATGTTTTAAAATATAGGTTTCATTTGAAAATTAGCGGCTTTTGTTCACATATTAGGTAGATACGTATGTAACAATAATGTTTTTAGAACTCTTTTTTACGCGGAAGAACGCATCAACAGGCTTGCAGCCGTGTTTGAGCCTCGGGATTATAAATCCCACTTTTCACTAAGCTCCTGCGGTTTCCTTTTCACCTAAGTAGTTAAGGGTCGCTCTTCTTGCTTCTTAAGCGAATACCCGGTTCAGTAACGTGCAAACCTTAGCACACACGATGCCATTATTAATAAGTAAATAATCTTTCGTATTCAAATTACGATAGAATTCTGCAATAGCTAGTAAAGTAATTACGCACATTAACTCAGCATTTAAACCAATCGAGACTTAATTTCCTAGCATTACTTCATCATCATCCTCCTAGAGTTTATTCCGTTTCTGTGGAGGGTTCGCTTTGACCATGATCCATGATTTGGCGAGTCTGATTATAACAGTGACGCGACTGCCATCAGACCTTCGTAACCCTTAGAAGGGAACCAGACAGATTGGATCATGGTTACACACTCAGATCTAACTGAACTAAAGTCAGAAACTATCTGAATGTGCAGGTTTGCTCACGGTGATTTTCCTCACCGCCGAGCTAATGGCACAGATCCACACATATATTTTCGGAAAATCCAGAAATGTGGGCCCGGATTCGAACTACAGATCTTATGTGTGAGCATTACTTAAGCTTGAATGTATTTTGAAACCGATCATTGATTGCGTAGTATCCAATCTAAGGCTTGCGTGAAGCGGCAGATTAGCAGCTCTCGCGGAGTTTGCATTACGTGACCACGCGCTGTTAAGCCGGATAGTGTGGTGCACATGAGTTCAGTAGCTATACGTTCTATCCAGTGCAGATGTATTTGAATAAAGTGTGTTTTGTCGCTGAATATTGATAACAACTTGTGTAAATAATAATAATATGAGATGAGACGCGTCTGATGGTCATTGGTCTGTTGGCCGATCTGACAGGACAGTATGGAGATCAAGCACAGAACCAACGGCTTAACGTGCCTTCTGAGGCACGAAGGTGCTCAAGATGAAAAATTTTGTTCGCCCAACCGATGACTGTCCTCTGCGAAAGTTGCTTAACTAAGCAATCGTAGGCCGAGTGCCTTAACTTGATACGTAAGTAATAAAGAATTAGAAGAATTAGAGATTTTTCCTTTTGACACTGTCTTACGCTTAACTAAAAAAATACTGGTTATCGAAATAAAACACTTAAAAGAAAACGAGGATAACAATAATAATTGGGTCTTAATAATTGTTAGTATTACCATGTTGTCCTTAATAGTTTTTATTAGTCGGTTATTTGACGCTTGTCAATATCGCTGTCCAGTCCTACAGGCAGGCCTTGATATAATCTTTAATAAATTTAATTGCAATATAAAGCACACTTTTGTGTGCCTCTCTCTATCACCACTATTCGGTCTCGTCATTACTCGTTCTTCGCCGTTCGAATACGTGTGTAATTTAAATTAATTAATCGTTCTAATAAATACAATAATAGTTCGTAACAAATCGAACAGCTTCATAAAACTAAACCAAAAAATACATCAAAGTTTCCTCTATCCTTCCGTCTATAAAAACGTCATAACTTTTAATACTTAAAGTGTGAAACAGCTCTATTAAGATGGTAATAAAACGAAATTACCGGGAGCACTTGAAAAGTTTTCCCGGCACTAAGTGGACGGTAGACGTCTCGATGGTCTAGTGTTTTAAATACCGTGCTGTGGTTTGGAGTCCTGGATTCGATTCCCGGGTCAGGCAAATTTTTGTCGGCTATCTTGGTCCCCGCTTGGGCAGCAGAGTGGAAAACGTCCAGTCGGCCGCCCAAGATATCGCTGGAAGGACATGGTGGAAGCTGACCTGCGTGAGCTCGGGGTTGAGGACTGGTTGGAGGTGGCGCAAGAGAGAGACCGGTGGAAGTCTCTCGTTTCGGAGGCCAAGACACACTTTGGGTCGTTGAGCCATAAAAGTTAGTTAGTTAGTTATCTTGGTCCCCACAACTCCTATTATATGTTGGAATAGAGTTACAGAAGAGTATGAAGTTTGCGGCCAGTGAATTATTTCTATACTATACTAGTTCAGCCTCGATGGTGTAGTGGTTTTAGTAACGGGCCAAGATTTTGAGCTCTAGGGTATGATTCCTGGGTCGGGCAAAATTTGTGTCACTTTTTCCGAACACAGTCCAGATTTGTGATTACCGCAGAAATCTAAATAAAGTGTTATTTTTTAATTCTTTAGATTTCCGTGATAATTGCCTACCCGCATTTGGCAAGCGGGGTGATTAAGCCGAAAACCATCTTTGTAACAAAAAGATGATTCCAAATGATAGAGTCCGCCCTTCAATAGGACATGTTTAGGCTGATACTTTACTTTTTTACTTTATTTTATGTGGACTGTTGTCTCGGCCGGCAGTGTAAGTCAACGACTTGGCAATTTTAAGAGAGTTAGTGGAGCGAAAAATTGTGAAATTCGGAGTTTGGACGGGATCCGCCGAATTTTAATGGTCGAATGATTGCTGTAGAATTTGGAAAGGGGTGACGGATTTTTTTTGGCCATTAAGAATCGGGTTCTGTTTACTGTTAATTTTGGTCCTATAAAGGAAATTTACTAGAGTCCATCTATGCCTGATACCTAATTAAAAATACATTCATCATGGCAATATTTTCTTCTTTTAATTCTTTATGTTTTTTTTCTTAGTCAGTTATTTTACTTCTCTATTATTTTACTTACATATTTAAATTATATAATATTTCTTTATAGTAGTTATACAGCCTATTAATGTACCAATGCAGGGCAGCCTCTACCATTATTTTAAAATCATGTTTTGGCATAAAGTTGGGTGCATTATAATCACCACGCTTGTTAAATGCGAATTGGCGATCACAAACCTGGACTGTGTTCAGAAAAAAGACACAATTTTGCCCGACCCGGGAATCGAACCTAGCGCCTCGAAACCACGGTCGGGTACTTAAGTAGACAGTAGGAAGCCTCGATGTTCCAGACCATCTAGGCATGACTTTTAAGGAGGTATATTAGTTATCAAAGCCAAGGTCAAGTCTTTAAAAAAGTGTAAATTTAAACAACAACGAAGGTCAATCCCAGAGTTGATTAACAACAAACTTCATTAAGATTGCTCATTACACCTCGAGAGACCTTCTTTATGGCCAAATAAAAACTTGGAAAGATTAATTTTTTCGTCTCCTCTCCCGCCGAAGTTATTAGGTACAAAACTTAATACAGTTTCGGGATTAACCTTCTTTGTAAATGCATTAGATTTAGTATTTTGTTGGTTTAACTTATTAAGTTAACATAAAAATTATGTAGTTAAATTATCGAACTATAACTAGACATTTTAGAAATAAAAACAAAATTTTAATATCAAAGAACTTTTCGTTGTTCAGATCACTGGATTACAAAGAATGAAGTATATTAATACTATCAATCTACAAGATACTTTTACTTTAATCACTAGAGACTTTTAACATTTAATTCCTTCAGTGTAGCTTTAATAATAATGCCTTGTCTTTTCTAACTTAAATGATAACTTCATATCTAACCTAGATAAAGCACATGTTGTTGTTCTCATTGTGTTTGCTATAATTAAATACTACTAGCAAAATACCCTTTAATTAGTAGTAGCTTGTAGTGATACAGTTATGTGAATAATGAATACATATTTTATATTGTGAGAAATTAATAGCTACTTGAATTGACATAGCACCCGGCCTAGGATTCTATGGGACTTCACATGATTCTATGGGACTTCACAGAATTCTATGGGACTTCACTCTCAATGCAACCTCATCTAGATACATTTATGACTTTGTGATGGAAACAAACGAGTGTTAGTGTTATGTTAGTATTAGGAATTTATGGAATTTATTTATAAAACGTTTGTTAAAAGACAAAAGCCTTCGTAGTTATAATAATATTCAATGCCAACTCAAAATCTAGGGTTTTACACTGCCTACTTCAATAATAACTGGTAAATTCGGATCCAAGTTATAATCGTTCGGAACTTAGTTTAGAATAACGTTCGCAAATCTAAGGGACAAGAATAAATTTACTGTTACATAAAGGTGCGTTTATATTGAGCCATTAAACTATGAATAATTTAAAACAGAATTAGGTAGAATATACTAAACTCAGGTGGAATTCTCTTACTAGGAGTAACAGAAAACTTTATAGAAATATATGGACTTACCAAAGTACTGCGGATTTTTGTTCTTTTCAAGGCACTAAAGTTTTGTAAAAGAGCTAGTCACCTTGTCCCTAACATTTTGTGGTATAGAAATTTTTGGTCCAACACCTGGGAATTGAAACTTGGATTGCTTATATTTTGTCTAGTAGCATGGAAATGGTCGGCGTTAAAAGTATAAAAGATAGATGTTGTAAGATATTTATGATATCATAGTCAAAATAAATCGATCATGACGTCATCGTCGCAATGTAAGTTATATCAGAATCCTAGCAGTATTAGAAAAACCCAACATAAAAAATTCCGGGGGAATGTGCATCATTCTCCTTATTTCCTCTGTGTAACTACAATTCATCTTTCTGTCGCAATCAACTGGCTTATCGAGTGTGATCTGATGATGATGATGGACGATCATACAGTTTTTCTTCCGTCCCGAACTCGACAGTTGATTTAACAGACAAACCTTTTGTACAATCTAAGAAGTTCCAAATGTATGTTGTTTAATTGTATTTTGATTTAAATTACTTGCTATCAATGTAAACACCGCCGACAACTGTCGACAACTTCGCTAATCCGGTATCCGGAATTCCGGAAAGCCGTAGCGCTCATTTACACGATGCCGCGACCACGCCGCCGCTCGGTCTCCTGCCGCGTCGTTTATTGATTTAGCTATTTCAATACCGGCCATATATGTTAGTAGCTTGTCTGCGATATCCTCCCCCTGGAGTCGTTCTCCTCATTTCTGAGGGTCGTGATCATTGTATGAAATTAAACACACAACAACTCTCTTGGCAATTTTAACTATACTCTGTCCACTCTAGAAGACGACTTTTGACAGCCCATGCCCATAAAAAACATATAGTTTTCTTAACGTGTTTCGAAAAAATAATATTGTACTTCATGAACGATTCCGTCCACTCAGTGATGTGCAACACATAACGATTACTACGATTGTGCCACAGATTTCGAATAATCGGTAGAAATAAATGCTATGAATCTAAACTTCTTCATAAGTGTAAATAAGGTTGCCGGGCCGAATTTACGTCGCGTTACATCGTATAGAAAATGCATTCACGCCGACTTTCGGTTGCGTTTTTTTGCCTTAGTGGTTTTCTTTCTACATTTAGGGATTATTTAATCGTAACTCGAGTTTATCAATAATCGGAATGACCACATTTTAGATACTTTAGGACAACACCAATTGTGTCAAACGTCAATCTGTCAAAAGACGCCTAATAAAATGGACAGAGTATAAGCGGTTTGCCATTGCCTTCTCCATTTCACAGACTTACTCGTAGTGTGCAGGTTTCCTCGCGATGTTTTCCTTCACCGTATAGCTGGTATGAAATAACGCACATAGGTTTTTGATTATTCAGAGGTGCTTGCTTGGCCGGATTCGAACCGCCGACCTCACACATGTGAAGCGACACTCTTACCACTAGGCTACCGAGCTCTAACCGAGCTGTCTGCGGTATATGTCAATTGAAATGTAATACGTATTGTGTAATTTGGAAAACCACCGGCATCAGCGCTATGGCGACTCGTCTAAACAGTTGTAGACGCGGTGCGTTGACGATGCGATTGCGGCGGTCGTGTGAATGAGAGCTAAGAAGATGCGACCCGTATACATCGAGATATTGTTTGCTTTAGATATAGTATTTTCAAGCGAATGTTTGTGTTGTCGCTACTCCTGTTCACTCGTGCTTTATTTATTCTGCGGTGCCGCTTTCAGTTTGTAAACCTGATATAACGAGAGCGAAGGTTGGAAGAAAGCTTTCTTGTTTTCTTCCTTGTAGATTATTTTTTGTTTCACAACATCACATATATTGATCTGACCCCGTGTTAAGTAGCTTAAGCACTTGTGTTACAGACATCAGAATCAACAGTGGTATTACAAATATACTTAAATAGATACATATAACACCCAGACCAGGACAAACAGACATGTTCATGCACACAAATGTTTGTCCTGTGCGGGGATCGAACCCGCGACCTCTTGCGTAATAGGCAACATCTTAACCATTACACCAAGCGGGTTGTTTACTTTTAATCGAAATGGGTCCTCCCGGTTTGCCGGCGTCGTGGACTGGCAGTGTAACGCCTGGATCCCTTTTTTCTCCAGTTGAACACTTTAACACGCCATAACTGCAAGCCTGCTGCTGTTTGTGGAGCTCTAGATAACAAATCTAACTACCCAGTAAACTACACACGATTAGAGATAGACCGGTACTTACCAGGTCTATGATTGTTTTTTATTATAGCCTTGACAATTTTGACAGTTATAGCCTTGACAGTTAGACGACCTGCTTGGTGTAGTAGTCAAAAAGTTGGCTTTCAGACCAAAAGGTCGCGGGTTCGATGTGATGATTCAGCACATGAGAAATATTGTGTGTATGAACACGTACATATATTTAGCACAGAATCATATCAATGTAGGTATGTGTTGTTGTAAAATATTTATTTATTTATTTTATAGGTAATTAACGTTGTAATGTATGCTTTGAAGGTCATAAATTGTGTTGCCATACTCATTCGTATTTGTATAATATTTTAGCCAAGAAGTAAAACTTTCATGTTCCACACTAAAATCTTAGTCTTTCGGTATTGGAAATTTTTATTTGAATTTCACCATCGTTTTAAACTCAAGGCAAACCATAATGAAAGAGAAAACATGGCGGGTATAAAAACAAAACATTTATTGTCTTTGGTAAAAATCGACAGGCTTTCGCCTGACGTCCTTGCAATAAATTCTCTCTGGTTTTGTATTTGCTCTGCCTATTTTCTGTATTATATTTATTAAACCGATATCTTTAGTGCTTAAGCAAGAAATGTGTTGTCATAATTATTGCTTAGAAAAGCAATCGATTCTGTATTTTATTTTGACTTGAAAGTTTAAGTGAGGTTAAAGGGTTACCTTGTGCTTATTTTTGCTTGGTTTCAAACTTAAAAGTTATGCACTATTGGTATTTTTAGTTGCACTTATGTCATCATAGCGACCGCCCGCGACTCCGTCCGCGTGGTTTCCGGTTCCCGCACACATAGGTAGGTATATACTATAGCTTTCTTCTTCAAATAGACTATCCAACACAAAAATATTTTTAAATCGGATTAGTAGTTCCTGAGATTAGTGTGTTCAAACAAACGAACAAACAAACAAACTCTTCAGCTTTATTATTTTAGTATATTGATGAAATGAAAAGCATTGAAAGGAGAGTCTGTATATTTAAAGTCTACTAGATGGATTGAGCACTCACAATTTTAAGATTGTTTTTTTTATTTAATTCTCCACACCAGACAATAATGGATTGTTCAAACGACTACCAGTGTTTAGAAAAACTGACAAATATCTCACCTCACTCCACCAGGAATTAAACAGAAAAAGCATCCACTGCCTACATTTTATGAATAAGAACTGCAAATGCTATAAACATTTAACCCCAATTCTAACCTTATCAGGTATGTACATTAAATTAGGTAAGTTTCAACTAACAGTAAATTGCCAGATTAATTTATAATTAAATTGGCGCCCAACATGGGGCTATGTGAAATTCCTGATTACGCTTGATTCAACTGACAAGACAGTAGTTATGTACCCCTTGTCAGAAGATGGTACGTGATCGCATTCTTAAGGTCCTCGAACTTATTTCCGTATCAAATAATTTAACTATATGTGGATACATTCGTTACAGCCTTTCAATTCCTCTTAAATTAGTTAAACTCTTAAAATGCTCATTGAAATGGAAATAATAAAGATGGTAAGAGGATTTTTGGTAAGTGAAACCAAAGTTACATGAATATTTGTTTTGATAATATCGATGCCTAACGGCCAAAATGGCCTAAGCGACATTTTTTGCGAAATCGACTTATATACATCATTGGAATCGCCTTTTTTTTCTCCGTCGTTCTATCTAGGTTTCGTCACTATAGCTCGTAGTTTTTGTCGGTTATGCGGTTGGTAAATTAAGGCTCCAAGCCTTAATTTCACGTCCTAAGCGCCCAATATTTTGGGTTTTTTTACATTCTGGTGGTTAGGAAATATAATATTTTAAAATAGTCACTTAGACAATTTTGCTTAAAAACAATAAATAACAAAAATGTCGCTTAGTACTTTCGGGCCGTGAATTTCAAACATAAGATATGGCGCTTAGGATTATTTGCCCTATCACATATTTCTATTCATTGTGGCGCTTATCCCATTTTTCTCTCAAAATAAATGATCCAAGTTATGGGTATTGGTGTCCCTGGTCGCAGACTTTCACTGGTACAGGTTATCTGCGACACCCTGTGTTTTTAGTATTTCGCTAACACTAATACTTTTTCGTCAATCACTTCTTATGTTAGCTTAATGTCGGTTAAGCAACTTTAATAAAAATACAGATGCACTTAAGTCGCTTCTGGCTAGCATGAATTTTTTTGGTAAAGGCGGTTACGACATTCTTGCTGTAAAAGAATAAATAAATTTGGGCTCAAGCGACAAAAAACACTCTTAGATGAATGATTTTTAATACTTTAATGAATACATCTTGAAGAGAAATATATTTTGTATTTACGCCTAAAATTTGGAATCTTAGGAAGCAAAACCCAGCTACTTATGATTTTTTTTCGAAATTTTTCGTCTTTAATCCTCTCTCCTGTAAAGTTTGGTAAATGGCGGTTAGGCCTTTTTGGCCGTTAGGCATCGATATGTAACCGCTCTTTTAACGGTGTTAGAATCAGATCACAAACAAAGTAAATGTCCCATTTGAATGTGAATTTATAGGTACGTAACAAGACAACATTAGATGTTAGAATTTATCAGTAAAAAAAACGGTGAATTAATTGATAAGTATTTCTTTAAAAGAATCCTAACATAAGTATGCTTTTATAATCCTTCGAACTATTTCTAACTTCATTTCCAATTTTTATGGTCCACAATCACTTATCATCAAGAAAAAATCTCTAGTCACAAACGATTCCGTGTCCTTTTTCAAAGACGTTTCAAAGACCTTTAGAAAACAGTCGGTTCTTCATCGTTATCTCATTACTCGTTTTACCCGGTACCGAGATACCTGGTCCGGATAACCGGATATACGTGAATCACGTGACCGGGTAGTCATCTGTAGAATGTCTAAAAAGAGGTTAGAAAATTGTAAACTGTGGAATGTGTTTGAAAAGAGGTTGGAAACTTACGATCTATTTGAACTGGAGGTTTCTTGTGAAATTTTTGTTTTTTTTTAAATAAGGTTCATAATATTTTATTTCTTGGTTTAGTGGCCCAGAAGTTGACTTTTAGACCCCGCTCTGGACAAACATATGTGTGCATGAACTTGTCTGTTTGTGCGTCCTGGTTGGGGTGTTAAATATTTAATTATTTTTTTTCTTTTTTTTTATGGCAGAGGCGGCAAACGAGCTAGCGGGTCGCCTGATGGTAAGCAATCACCGCCTCCCATGGACACCCGCGACACCAGAGGTATCGTTGATGTGTTGCCGGCCTTTCAAAAGAGAGTACGCTCGTTTCTTGAAGGTCCTCATGTCGTAGCAGTTAGGAAATACTGCAGCAGTGAGATTGTTCCACAAAACTGTCGTTCGAGGCAAAAAGTTTCGGGAAAAGTGGAGGACCGCCATCCATCAAGATGGTGAGGATGGAATTTAAGTCGATTGCGTGTAGTTCGATGTAAGAACTCAGCTGCTGGCAGTAACTCAAACAGTTCAGCGGAACACTCCCCGTTATAAATGCGGTACAGAATACAAAGGGACGCAACGTCCCGCCGCAAGGCCAAAGCGTCCAGTTGACTAGACAGAGCTGAATCGCCAACAATACGAGCTGCCCTACGTTGGATACGGTCAAATGGAAGTAGTTGGCACTGTGGTGCACCTGCCCAAAGATGAGAGCAGTATTCCATATGAGGCCTGACTTGCGCCTTGTATAACTGCAGGCAATGTGCCGGCGTGAAATACTGCCTCGCTCTATTAAGCACACCCAATTTTTTTAAGCCAATTTGGCTTTACCCTCCAAATGACCGCGAAACTGGACATCGCTCGATATGTCAACACCAAGGATCCCAATGGAGGACTTGGAAACGAGAGGAGTGCCCTCAAAACTGATTGGCACGACAAAAGGATTTTTTTTAAAATTTAAGTAATTTAAGTATATATTATAAAAATAAAAAAGTATTAAGTTTGTCTGTCTATCCGTTCTCAGTATCCAGATTGCAAGCTTGGAGCTTTGTTTGAGACTAGGCAATTGGTGTGCTGGTCCAAGGAATTTATTTATTTATTATTTATTTCCTCTTAAACTCCTTTATTGCAGCACTCTTTCTTTGCTAATGATTAACATTACAACACGTTGTCGTATAGCTTAAATGCATACCGAAAAAGTGCGCAGAGATCTCTACTAACGACTGACAAATTAACAAATTGTCGTTTTACTTGAATGCATACGGATTTTTATCATCAAGAAAACCGCTAGTCATAAAAAAACTATGCTAATCCACAAGGACGTTTCAAGACAGCCGGTTCTCTATCATTACCTCAGTTTCTTTTTTATCCGGGTCCGAGGTAGTCCGGATAACCGGATATACGTGAGTCACGTGATCGGGCAGAGATCTGAGGAATGTGTTTCAAACGAGGTTGTGAACTAACGATCTTTCTAGGTTTCGTGTGAGGCGAGAACAGTTGTTGTTTTTAACTTTGAACATGTCTGTTCGGGTCTGGGTGTGATATGTTTATGTATATTGAAGTATATATGCATATATAAAAAAGTGTTTGAATATGCCTGTCAGATACCTAGCATCCATATTGCAAGCTTAGAGCTTAGACAATTTACTTATGTATTTCTTAATCCATTCGCGTGAGTTCTCTAAGTTCTGCTCTTTGCGGCACTCTTTTATTCCAGCACTTCTTCTTTTCAAACGACCGACAAAAGAACAAATTGTCGTTTAATTTAAATGCATACCGAAAAAGTATTTTTATCATCAAGAAAACCGCTAGTCATAAAAAACTTTGCCATTCCACAAAGACGTTTCAAGACAGCCGGTTCCCTATCGTTACCTCATTTCCCGTTTCACCCGGGTCCGAGGTAGTCCGGATAACCGGATATACGTGAGTCACGTGATCGGGCAGAGATCTGCGAAATGTGTTTCAAACGAGGTTGGGAACTAACGATCTATCCCGGTTTCGTGTGAGGCGGAGAAAATGTTGTTTTTAAAAATAATTGTTTCGTTTCGTTTCTTAACGAATTCGCGTGAGCATTGAGCAAGGGTTTTCAAGTTGAGTTATTTGCGGCACTCCTTCTTTACAGACTGCTGACGTCGTAAGAAAATAATTAAGTCGTAAGAGAGGAAGAGCTTTGTGGAACTTCCACTCGAATGAGCCTCTCGTCTGGGGAAGTCCATCTACCTTACAAATGACGGCAGAAAAGTAGTTCTTCGTAATTGTTGTGCTATATCTCTGCTGGTGAGTAAGACCATCAGATCTCATTAAGGGTTGTTTTGTAAAAGCGGCAACGCATCTCCTAGCTTTGTACGGTTGTTGATGTCCATTGGCAGCGGTGATATTTTTAGGGAGCAATTGATCAAAAAAAAAATGAGGCACAAGATTGTAATGTAATTTTTGATAAAACGACCTTACTGGTATTGTTATTCCAGCGCTTTCAGGAATGAAACTTGTGTACGAAATCATATCAGATTTTGTGATCAGAAACCTCAAGTACGTAAACCAGAACCCTATATTTGGTCAATATTAGTTTTCAGGTTCATACATTCAGTACCCATTTAATTTTTACTGTTGATACCAGTCAAAAAGTATTACGGTAAAGTAACAGCTTACTGGCCAATAATTGTCTTCCACCGACTTCAAATAAGAAAGTACTTAATTCGTAAGATTGTGTTTTTAACTTTCAACATCGATTTCCTTTCTCAACGCCATTCACCAAATGTTTTTACACTCTTCCAATAAGAAGAAGAACATGATCGCATAATTGTTTTTTTAAACAGCGATCCCCTAAAACTATTACCCATCCAATTTGTTCCATCGATTCGTCGAATTAACACGTTTCCTTTGATCAGATTTAGAATACAAATGCGTTGGGCGTCCATTTGCATGCAGAAAAAGGACAGGCTTAATATTACCGCGCGTTCAGAATATTGATAAGACTCGGTTTGAAAAGCCTTGACTAGGATTGAAGGCCCATCGATTATAGTAGGTCTTCAGTGAGAGGCTGGCAGCTTACATCAAAGTGTTTTTTTAAGTTATAGGGAGGCAAATGAACAAGCTGGTCACCTTAGGTGCGATTCACTAAGCGCAAAAGCCTTGGTCGCAGCGGCGATGTCATCGGTATAAGCACTTGTGTTACAGACATCAGAATCAACAGTGGTATTACAAATATACATAAATAGATACATATAACACCCAGACCAGGACAAACAGACATGTTCATGCACACAAATGTTTGTCCTGTGCGGGGATCGAACCCGCGACCTCTTGCGTAATAGGCAACATCTTGTCTATTACACCAAGCGGGTCGTCAAATATGGTACAAGGGTCGCAGATGCGTTGCCTGCCATATGTCTTATGCAACTTTTATGAAGATCAGTAATTAACACTGACTATATTGCATTATTTTTTAATTTCAATCCACATTATATATCAAACTCGCCACATTATATAACGCCTCGATGGTCTAGTGGTTTAAGTACCGGGCCGTGATCTCGAGGAGGACCTCGAGAACCCAGGGGGGTTCGATTCCCGGGTCGGGCAAACTTTGTGTTGATTTTTCTGAGCACAGCCCGGGTTTGTGATCACCAACCCGCATTTGGCAAGCGTGGTGATTAAGCCAAAACCCATTTTTGTAACGAAAACATGATTTCAAATGATGGAGGCTTTCGCCCTGCAGTGGGACATTAATAGGCTGACACTTTATATATCAAACAAATCATAACGGCGGAAAAATATCCCAAATGAAATTAAAGTTTCCATCCTGACCAGCGTCTTAAGTACATTTGTTCTTGTAAAAAAGCAATTTACTCATAAAACTTTGTCGTGAAATGTCACACTTTCCGGAAACTGTGATAAGTGTGAATTAATTTTTGGTAAAAAGACATTACCGTCGAAGTGATAAAGAAGTTTGTTATTGTGAGAATTTTCGCTGTAAAAGATAAGTAAGTAAAGTTTCAGTGACTTATATCGAACTGTCAAGCAAATATATAAATAAAATAAAGTTGTTACATCAATGAATAGCAAATTGACTTATCGATCTTATCTTACACAAGCTGTCACCAATCCATCCGCATGGATTTCGGTTTTTTATGTTTCAGCACACATAGTGTTTTCTATAGCTGAAAGCCTTCCACGACAATGGACTATCAACACAAAATCTTTTTTCAATTCAAATCAGTGGTTCCTAAGGTTAGCGTGTTCAAACAAACAAACAAACTCTTCAGCATTATTAAATTGGTATTTTTTTTTTAAAGTTTAAGCTTGCACTAATATGTATGCTAAGGAGTGAATAGACGTTTTTAGAAACATAATGCATGAATGCAACATGCATGAATCAAAAACAAATGCCGATTTCCTTTATACAAGCACTAGCGGCCGCCCGCGACTTCGTCCGCGTGGATATCGGTTATCATGATACAAATGTTTTTTCCTGCTAACTCCCGTTCCCGTGTGAATTTTGCAATATCCTTTTGCAACTATGAATAAATTTTACCTGCATGCCAAACAAGCGTCTAACTTAAGTAGTTTAGATTTTCCATACAAACTTCCAACCCCCATTTAAGGGAAGTGGGGGGTTGGAATGGGTCAAAAAGTAGCCTCCATCTCTTCAACTGTCTCCACTTAAAAAATCACGCCATTTCGTCGCTCCATTTGGCCGTGAAAGAAAAACAAACGTACAGAGAGTACGAGAACGTTTAAGAGAGGTAGAGCTTTGTGGAAATTCCACTCGAATGAGCCGCTCGTCTGGGGAAGTACCTCCACCTTACAGAAGACCGTAGTGAAGTAGCACTTCGTAACTGTTGTGCTATGTTTCTGTTGGTGAGTAAGGTTGCCAGAGCTCAGTTGGGGAGGGTATGGGGTTAAGGCCGGCAACACATCAACGATACATCTGGTTTCGCGGACGTCCATGGGCGGCGGTGATTGCTTACATCAGGCGACCCGCTAGCTCGTTTGCCGCCTCTGACATAAAAAAAACAGACAGACAGACAGCCAGACACACTTTCCCATTTATAATATTATAGTATATAATATAGTATTTATAATATTATAGTATAGTATATAGTATGGATTTCAATCTAGTGAGATTCGAACCCCACTCTTAATTTGAGTAGCAATAGACACTTAATTAACAGATATAAACACCAATGTTCTAAACAAAGGATCACTACCTACACAGTTAACTCAAGGTGTGAATAGAACAGATGTCTCGGACGTCGACCGTCCCCAAGTAATCCTCACTGAATTATTACAGGGCACAATTAGTCCCAGTTACTTGCGATTAAACAATTGTGAACGAATTACGGTTTCAATTTTAAATGATTTAAAGGATGGAGGGGGATTGTAAAGGTTTGTAAGTTAAGTACCAAGTTGCTTACAATCAGGCGACCCGATAGCTCGTTTGCCGCCTCTGCCATAAAAAAAAGAAGTAAGTTGCTTTGCGAGTTGTGTGAATGTTATCTTCTTCGTTGTCTTATAAATGTGTAAATAAATAAAGCAACTTCTCATTTTATGATTATTATTTCTTCCTACCTGACCCGACAGACTTCGTCCTATCAAAAAAAATTGTAATCTGGCAGGGCTGTTTTAAGGATTTTCCCGGCAATTATTCTATTTTTTCTCGCCGTAACAACCATCCTTGGACTTCAACGAACATTTAAAAAAAGAATTGGTTAAATTGGTCCAGGCGTTGTTGAGTTATGCGCTTACCAACACATTTTGCGATTCATTTTTATATTAAAGATTTATAACGAAGATTACATTTAAACAAGTTTTAAGTAACAACCTTATGAAATAAAGTAGATGATTATTAGACCAAGAGATCGCAGGTTCGATCTCCGCACAGGGCAAATATTTGTGTGCATGAACATGTCTGTTCTAATCTGGGTGGTATATTTAAGTATATTTGTATAAAAAAGTATTTAAGTATGTCTATCCGTTCCCTTGAATCCATAGTACAATCTTAAAGCTTGTTTGACCCTAGGCAATTGGTGTGTTAGTCCAAGGAATTTATTTTTCTATATTTATTAAATACTAATATCTGTAAGAACCCGAAACATACGTTCTTCGTGTGTTTGAAAATACACCCATTGTGAATTTAAAACACTATATTTTCCTCCCGTATAAGACAGGTTATCCCGAGGGTCCACACGTTCCCCGTTGCCCTTTGACAATGAGAAAAGGATTGATTTCCAAGTCTGTTTCCATTCATTCTCCGAAAGCTTACTATAGAAACTTCCCTTGGGGATATTCCCACTGTATACAATGATACAGTTTGTTATTTTACACCTTGGTCTCATGAATAAGACGAATTCAATGTGTGTTTTAAAAAATACGGTGTAAATATTTTATGTAGGCTGTTTTATTCTGCCCCTGTAGTTAGCAGAAAGGAGTTTAGCCTTTCTAAAGGATGACGCTTTAATTAATAAGGGACACATATCTATACGAATGTAATAAAGGTGAACTGTTTGTCTGTTTGTTTGAACGCGCCAATCACAGGAACTATTTTTGAATTGATATATATTTTTTTTTTGTCGAGGAGGCCTCGAAACCGAAATCCACGGGGACGAAGTTACGGGCGGCCGCTAGTTAATGATAAAAACAGTGGTGGTTTTGCCACAATAAGTTTTGAAACATAGTTTAGCTGCACCAAAATGTGGATTTCAATTATTTGAAGTAAGTCTAAAATTTACTTTACGTATACATGTGCTCATTCATATACATACTCGGGCATCAGATTTCTGTTCACAATATTTTTCGATATTTATTTTATTCTAACTAAAGCTATATGTAGGTAGCTTTCGATGTAATAATTTTGAGCTCCGATCGCAGTTACACGATGTTCCGAAACCATTTTCACGAAAATTGGTAAACGTAATTTATTGTATTTCCACGAATACAATTATTCCGTTCCAAATACAAATCTAATAAATAATTTTTACGTTCTAACAAAATAAACCGATTGGGCAGTAAATTCTGTTCGGGGGCGGGCAGAAAGTCACAGTAACGATTCCCATTTCCCGAAGATGTAAATTTTCAAGCCGACAGGAGATCTGTAGCCGATTTTACAGCCTTTGTGATTGGCGGGCTGTGTTCGACCTTCCTTAGGCAAAACATCGTAAATTTACAGAGGTGGCGGTGTCACATTTTTTTTTGTATACTTCGGCTATTACACCAAAGGTCGCAGGTTCGATCCCCGCACGGTACAAACATTTGTGTGCATGAACATGTCTGTTTTTATCGGTCTGGGTGTTTCTATGTATAATATGTATTTAATTTAAAAAGAAAGCGAAGCGTTTTGCTTCATCTTTCATAATGCGAACTGCTAAGGAGTGGAACTCTCTGCCGTGTTCTGTGTTTCCCGAACGTTATATTTTGGATGTCTTCAAGACTAGAGTGAACAGGTATCTACTAGGCAAGCGTGCTCCATCTTAGGCCTCATCTACACTTTCCATCAGGTGTGATCGAGGTCAAATGCAAGCCTATCTTAAATAAAAAAAAAAAAAAGTATGAAAGCAATGTTTATCCGTTGTCTGGCAACCATAGCACAAGCTAATGCTTAGTTTGGGGCTATATGGCGCTGTGTAAATAATGTCCGGAGATATTTATTTCTTTTTCTTTTTTTTTTTCCCTATTTTTTTTTTATTTATTATTATTTATAGCAGTTCGCCAGTCGGTTTGTCCGTGTGTCAGTCGCAATATCGGTAATCACAGCACGTCCATCGATCTGTAATAAACCGGTATGGGGTAACAATAGCCGGCAATGTGCGAGTATTTAGGATTTCATGATGTTTGCTTTACTGACTTATCAGGCTCAGGGTTTTATGTCACAGACGTAAAAACAAATGTGATGTATGAGAAGTTGAGAATTGATTCTGACATGGAATAACATTTTGGAGAAGGTAATGGCAAACCATTCTATTAAAATTTACAAAAGAGTTTTGTTGTGTTTTTCAATGATCACGACCCTCAGTAATTAGGAATACGACTCAAGGAGGAGGAATAGTATTACTGTATACATTATAGTTTTGCGATTAAATAATAATAGAATAGAATTCAAGTTAAACTTGATTTAATTTTTAAAAAAACTTCATGCCTACCTCAAGGAACAAAACGACGCGATATCTGCAGAAGCGATATCTCCTTTGCCTTTTTTTACATGAACTTTTTAGCTCTGACTGATTTTCTATACTTGATTTATTCAGTCTTATACATATATCATCCTTCATTTATTATTTATTTCATTTATTTATTTATTTATTTATTTATTCATAAAAATCTTAAAACTATCTTTACAGGTATAACCTAATGCGATAGAAGATACTTAAAATATAATAACAATGGCTATTTACATAAACTAAGCTCTAAACTTACGTAACTAACACACACTTTACACTATTCTATATATATACTTATTATCAATATTCCTACACACTATACTATACCTATTAGTTAAACTTACACTTCATAACAAATAACATGTGATGTGCATACTGAGAATTCCCTCAAAGAACACGAAAAAATGTCGATTTTTTCATGGACCCGGTTTAGCAATCCCATCGCGCGGACGAGGGGCGTCTTCGCCAGCAGATTGGTTCGCGCGGTGGGTACAGCGAGCAAGGGCGGGCTCCGGCGCCGCCACACGTAACGGTCGGGCGCGCGCAGCGGCAGGCGGCGCAGCAGCTCCGGGTGGTGCGCCAGCCCGCGCAGCACCCGCGCCACGTACAGCGCCAGCGCGTACTCGCGCCGCACGCGCAGCTGGTCGTACCCTACCATACCTAGCACGAACAACGTAGGGTACATCAAGGGGTACAGGGGGTACACCCCGTACAGTTTGAAGTACAGATGCCGCGTGAACTTGTTCTGAACTCGTTCCAGCATTACTCTGTACTTCTCCTCGTGCGGGGCCCACACGACCGCCGCGTGCTCGAGGTGGCTCCGGACGAGCGCATCATACAGCACCCGAAGCGTCGTGATGCTGGTGAACCCCCGCGACTGCCTGAGTACAAAGCCCAAATTTCTGAACGCTCGTTTGCATACTTTAATTATATGGTCTCGAAAATTTAGTCTCGAAATCATCATCGGTTATTGAAGAAAACATTGTTTGAAAGCTTGCATAATAGACTCCAAATTGCATAAAGGCGAGGAAATACAATCGCTATCGAAAGAATAGCACTGCTAAGTGGACTATACAGAATCTAGGGCACAGGAAGAAATCTGTAACAATCGTTCTCATTAACACGTGAGCAGCTTGACCGGGATTGAACCTGTAATCTATTTGCAGGGGCAGATCATTTAGAGCTTGGTCTGAGTTATAAACTTACTAAAGAGAGCTTAGTGTAACTTCCACTTTACAGAAGACCACAGTGAAGTAGCACTTCTGTTGTGCAATGACGGATGTTTATAAAAGTATTTCAGTATGTCTATCCGTTCCCTAGCTTCCATAGTATAAGCTTCGAGCTTAGTTTGGGGCAATTGGTGTGTTAGTCCAATGATTTATTTATTTTATTCACTTGCTAAAGCATTCGAATGAGCCGCTCGTTTGGGGAAGTACCTCTACCTTTCAAAAGACCGAAGTGAAGTATCACTTCGAAACGGCTGCGCTATGTTTCTGCTGGTGAGTAAGGGCGCCAGAGCACAGTTAGGGTGGGTATGGGGTCTTAAAGGCAGGCACCGCATCTGCGCGCTTGTGCGGTTGTTGATGTCCGCGGGCAACGGTGATCACTTACCATCAGAAGTGCGATTCACTAAGCGCAACTGTCATTGTCTCACGGCTGTGTAAGCGGTGAAAGTAGTAAACTACTAGTAAATTAGTACTGTCACTGTTTAAACAGCCGTGACATGATGACATTTGCGCTTAGTGAATCGCACCTCAGGTGACCCTTTTGTTCGTGTAAATAAATAAAAACTGCCAAGTTTTAACAATTTGGCAAGTCTTTACCGCAATGAACTTATAAATTGGACCGTGTACCAAAAGCTTAAGCGGATAGGAAGCAGGACTAACGAGGAGAGAGCGGAATACAAATAGTAGACAATGCTGCCTGTGCAAAGCGGACCTTTGGGATTAGCCGTCTTATTGAATATTAATTTATGGGGAGGGTCACGAGTTCGATCCTTTGCCTGGTAAATATGAATGAGGTTTTTTGATGAATTGTGTTTTTTGTGTTTTGTATAAAGACAGATCGAACATGGTGGGCAGATATTTTTCAGCAATGTCATATATTATATAATAATTTAATATTTTACAACATCATATACATTGATGATTTTGTGTTAAGTAGCTAAAGCACTTGTTCTACAGACATCAAAATCAACAGTAGAATTACCAATAAACTTAAATAGATAACATTTAAAACCCAGACCGGGACAAACAGACATGTAAATGCACACACAAATGTTTGTCCTGTGCGGGGATCGTACCTGTGACCTTTTGGCAAGTCAGAGAAGCAATAATTATAGAGGAAGGCAAAAGAGCTAGCAGATTATCTGATGCAAAATGATTTTGCGTATTCCTTGTTTTCTAGAACATGAAATGATAACCCAGAGTGACAGAATAATTCCATATTATATAGCTTTCATCACCATTGCCATCACTAATGTAGCTCAATTCACAACCATTTCAAATAATAGCCCTTTAATACCAACATACGCCATAAAAATGTACTTAAATAACAACCATTTTCCACTCGTTCATTGTCATCGCAGATTCAACTTTCCTAAATTGACCATAAAATCGTTTTCTGCGAACGCTACAGCTCCGCAATATCGTAAAATTCCGGAAAATTGTTATCTGCTGACTATACGCATCTATCAAATGACGTCACCCGCGGCTATTTTGCACGGGTGAGCATTAAAAGGTGCGATTTTCGATTGAGCGTTCATTTGATTTATGTTGACTAGCGACCAGCCTCGGCTTTGCATGGGTTTATTTAAAATGTTCAGTATTACTCTATTATATTATGCGTGTAGGTATCCGCGTTAGCCTTCCTCTTGAATCTCTTTTCATCTCTATCTGATATAAATAACTCTTTGAAAATCGAATGCGTAGTTTAAAAGCAATCTGAAACTAATGTAGAGAGATGAGGCGCAGAACCAACTGCTTAACGTGCCTTCCGAAGACGGCGGAGCTAGAGATGAAATTCTCGGTCACCCATCCGATGACTGGCCTCTGCGAAAGTTGCTTAACTTAGCAATCGCAAACCGAGCGCGCTAACCACTGCGCTATTGAGCTCCTCAAACTCCTACACTCTTATGAGTATTACATTTTATTAAGGACATTGTTTACCAGTCAACATTTAACTTAAACAGAATGTGTAAATTGTAATAGTAGTATTTTTATCGTCTGTCTCCAAGCTCTCACAAACGTTGTCAATCCACTTTTCACGTTTCAGATGAATGTCTCTGAAATATTCCCCCTCGTCAAACGATAATCAGGGTTGCGACAAAAGCGAAAATCACGCGATACATATCTATCGAGTATTTCACTGTGATTTTGTACTCGCGCCAAACGGTTGAGTGATTTGATTTGAAGACCCTCGTCAGATATAGATTGTAATACTTTCTGGAAAACGAAAGTCGGATGGTGTTAATAAAATGTCTAGGACTTGAGTATTCAGGATATATCCGGTGTCCCTAGATAATAAATAGATATCTAGGACATGACTTAGGTTAAGTGTAGGACTTTGTGGTTATATTTGCGACAAAAAAATTAGTACTTTATGTCAGATTTTATTTCACATTTTAAAATACCTGGATATTTTGACGATCCATTTGGTATAATAGTTACGAATTTGATAGGATAGGATAGGTGCTCGATGGCGCAGTGATTAGCGCGCTCGGCCTGCGATTCCAAAGTTAAGCAACTTTCGCAGAGGCAAGTCATCGGATGGATGAATGATTTTTTTTCATGAACTCCACCTTACTTCGGAAGGCATGTTAGGCCGTTGGTTTTGGGGCTTATTATTTCTTTTCGGTCGTGTCAGATTTCTGTCCCACAGAACTATGAGAGTGAGGGTATCGGGAGTGCACCTGTGCTTGCGCACTCACTTGTGCACAGTAATATATCCTGCGTACCTGGCTGATCGTAAGATCGGCCGCCATGGCCAAAAATGGCTGAAGGGTATTATAATTAAATTAAATATTAAAACAAAAGTACGCTTGTGCTTGTGTTCTTGAAAATTTTTGTTTATACTGGTCTGGGTGTTGATCTGTTCCTTTAAATGTATTTGTAACATCACTTTTGATATCTGTTACGCAAGGGTGTTTTAGGCTCGTATTAATAAATCGCACTCAACTCTGAGCTCAATCTTGAGAATGTCATTCTCATACAAAACAGCACCTCAAATTCGCGCTTAAGATCGTGATCAGAGTTGAGTGTGATTTATTAATACGAGTCTTTGTTTCTTACCACGGAGTCAGATCAAATATTTTATGTAATTTAGTAGAGAAAATACGAAAGCTACGTCCCATCATCTTTTTATAGGCCCTTTAACATCAAAACAATTTCCAGCCCGGAATCCGTTTAAAGAATGTTATTTAACTCATAATGTATTCAATCTCATTCGATTACACGAGTGTTGCCAAGCGATCTGAACCAGTGAGCAAAGAATGCCATTGTGCTGCTTTATCAGAGATCGAACATGCTTACTGCCTTTCAAGTTATCGGGAAATGTTGGTGTTGCCATTTCTTTGTTATCGTTTAAGAGAGTCTACATCTACATCAACACTAATATAATAAATAATAAATGATATTGTTTGTTTGAACGCGCTAATATCA
Organism: Nomophila noctuella; assembly: GCA_958496325.1. NCBI lineage: Eukaryota > Metazoa > Arthropoda > Insecta > Lepidoptera > Crambidae > Nomophila > Nomophila noctuella. The sequence goes on along the minus strand of OY292503.1, from coordinate 2,542,672 downwards.
GGAACTAATAAACCGTTTTGAAAAAATATTTTTGTTTTGGATAGTCCATTTGACGAGGAAGGCTTTAGGCTATTGGAAATCGACATCCACGGGGACGGAGTCGCGGGCGCCCGCTAGTTTTTTGGTTTTTTTTTTTTTTTTTATTAACCTATTTTGTCCCACTGCTGGGCAAAGGTCTCCCCTAAATTTCTCCACGTGCATCTGTCTGGTTTTTTTTCATCATCATCATCATCCTAGCGCTTGTCCCGGTCGCATCCTCGGCTGTTGCCTCGGAGTCCAGGGTCCGCTTTCCTGCTGCACCTACTCCACTTCGCACGGTCTTGGGCATCCTGGGTGGAAAGACCATTGGCACGCATGTCATCTTCAACGACGCCAAGCCAGCACTTCTTGGGCCTGCCCCTTCTTCCGGGACCCGGCGGTGGTGGCATGGTGAGACATTTGTTTCCCACGTAGCTGGCCGGTTTTCGTAAAACATGGCCGTACCAACGTAGGCGACACTCCTGCAGTTTATCTGCAATATCACGGACACGAAGGCTACCCCGGATGCGTGAGTTCTTAATGCGGTCTTTCCGCGTCACTCCACACATCCAGCGCAGCATCTTCATCTCCGTGACACGCAGCATCTGCTTGTGTCGCTCAAGTACAGGCCACGTTTCGCTGCCGTACAAAAGGACGGGCCTAATGATGGTCTTATAGACCTGTCCCTTCAACTTAACCGGCATTTTGGGGTCACAAATGACACCAGTCACCTCACGCCACTTGGCCCAGGCTGCTGAAATGCGGGCTTTGATGTCGCAATCGATGTCGCTAGACGCATGAAGTACAGATCCCAGGTATTTAAACTGGTCCGTACGCTCGACCAAGTCACCGTCTATGCGTACGGGTGGGGGATCTGTGTTGCAGGCCATGTATTCAGTCTTCGCCACGTTTAGTTTTAGACCGCCGTTCTCAAGTGCCACCTTCCACTTACCCGCTCGTCGCACCAGTCGTCCCCTGTCCGAATCCGTCAGCGCGATATCATCAGCATACATGAGCAGCCACGGGGGTTGCTCATGTGCGTCTATGATGCTGGTTGACAGTTCGTCTAATATCACGCTAAACAGGAAGGGACTAAGGACGGATCCCTGGTGGACTCCGACGGTAACGGGGAAAGGGTTGGTGTCACCAACAGCAGTCCTAACTATTGAATCGGAATCGTGGTACATGTCTCGGATGACGTCAATATAAGTTTCAGGCACCCTCTTGGACCTCAGTGCCCACCAGATCATCATGCGAGGAACACAGTCGAAGGCCTTCTGCATGTCCAGGAACAGGAAATGCAGAGGCGTGTTCTTCGTTCTGTATTTCTCCATGATCATCCTTAGGGCAAAAACAGGGTCCATGGTACCAAGACCAGGTCGAAACCCGTACTGACAGTCCGAGACAGTACACTCCTGTCGTAGCCGAGAGTCATCTGTCTGGTTTTTTTTATTATGAGGAAAAATTTGTATTTTTGTATGTAACGAATAAACTCAATAACTACTGGACCGATTTGAATTTTTCTTTCACTGTTGGCTAGCTACACTATCCCCGGTGATTATAGGGTACTTTTGATTCCAGAAATGTGGAGTCAAGTGGGGGGGGGGGGGGAGTATTTGAAAAAAGAAATTGCGCGTGGGTGGAACCGCGGCGGAAGGCTAGTCAGTTATTAATGATTCGATTTTTGTTTAAATTTATCTGACAACTTCATATACATTGCTGTGACTTCGCGATAAGTAGCTTGAGCACTTGTGTTACAGATATCAGATTCATCATTTGATTTGATATATTTAAAGAGATCCTTACAACGACCCTTTTGGTGTAGTGGTCAAGAAGTTGACTATTAAACCAAGAGGTTGCGGGTTCGTTCCCCGCATTGGACAAAAATTTGTGTGCATGATCATGCCTGTATCTCCTGGTTTGGGTGTTAAATGTGTTTATTTAAGTATATTTCTTTTAATGAAAAATATTTAAGTATGTATATCCGTTTTCTAGCATCCATATTACAAGCTTTGAGCTAAGTTTAGGGCTACGCAACTGGTGTACCCAAGGCATTTATTTATTTATTTATTTAAGAATGTCAAATAAATGTTATCATAAAGTAGCTGTCTACACAACCATAAGTATTTAAACACTCACATATCAAACACGATTGAAGCAATAACGTAAAGTGCACTAAACGTATGAAGCGGGCGAACTCGAGCGAAGTCACGTGAGAAAGTAGTGAATAAATAAACTCCGAGCAGACGAGGAAAGGGAAAAATTGCGGCGTCGCGGAGCGCACATTAGGCAACATACTGCGGCCTGACGAATATTGATAAGGCTAAGGAATGTGTGGAGTGGATAGGTAGTATGAATTTTATAAAGTATGAGATGTAGAAAAGTGTAAGCTGTAAATTAAATAAATATTTCACAACATCACATACATTGATCTGACTCCGTGATAAGTAGGTTAAGCACTTGTGTTACAGACATCAGGATCAACAGTGGTATTACAAATATACTTAATTAGATACATACATACCCTGACCAGGACAAACAGACATGTTCATGCACACAAATGTTTGTCCTGTGCGGAAATCGAACCCGCGACCTCTTGTATAATAGGCAACATCTTGACCATTACACCAAGCGGGTACAAAGAATTGAACATTCAAAACCGGTTGATCAGATTCCTGAAATTAGCGCGTTCAAACAAACAAACAATCTCTTCAGCTTTATAGATTAGTATAGAGTATAGACGTAAAAGTTTGTTTGTTTGGATGTTCATCCGTCAATAACACTGAAATTTCTGAACGGATTTGATTTGGGCATGGCATGTAGTCCAGTAATTTTAGCAATTTTGATCCACGATCTGCGGAATAATTCCTAGTGAGCTGAATTTTTGTATACACCTTTATTATGATATTGTAATGATGATTTGAAAAATCGACATTAATATCGTGCCGGCTAAAAAAGTTATAGGGGTCCAAATGTCACGAAAATCAGTTTTTCGCAAATATCTCGCGATCTATTGCTCAGAGGTCAATAATGGTTTCATAAAAGTTGTTCGTCGTAAAATTGTCTACAAAAAAGGTCTCTTGCAATTTTCTGTAGAATTAACCGTTTTCGAAATAGAGACTAGAATGCACTCACATATGGTATTGTATACCGTACGCCGCAAACCAAGGCATAAACCTTATTGTTTGTTTTTTTCCCTTTTTTGTTTGTATGTTTTTTGTTAGTATGATGTTCTAAATATAGGAATATAAAAGACTTGTAATACTAGTACTACAGTAAGGAAAATAGGAATATCACCTATAAAAAACTAAGTTGCAATTTTTTGTCACTTTATAACTCAAGAACGGGCTCACCGATCTAAACCAAATTTTCAGGGTTTGTACAGACTATTTAGTAAATGTTTTATGTGAAGTTTGAACAAAATCGGTCGTTTTTTTATACGTAGAGAAGCACGTACCGGGCCGCTAGTAATGATATAGATATGCTATGTCCAGTGACGTTTGGACCCTTATAACTTTTTTAGCCGGCACGATATCAAAGTCGATTTTTCACATCTTCATCGCAATATCATAATAAAGGCGTATACAAAAATTCAGCCCACTAGGATTTTTTCCGCAGATCGTGGATCAAAATTGCTAAAATTCACATTGCATATCTATATCATTACTAGCGGCCCGGTACGTGCATCGCGACGTATAAAGTGAAGCGACCGATTTTGTTCAAACTTCACATAAAACATATACTAAATAGTCTCTACAAACCCTGAAAATTTGTTTTGGATCGGTGAGCCCGTTCTTGAGTTATAAGGGGACAAAAAAAATTGCCACTTAGTTTTTTATAGTTGATATTCCTATTTTCCTGACTGTACTAGTATTACAAGTCCTTTATATTTCTATATGTAGATCATCATACTAACAAAAAAACACACAAACAGAAAAGGGAAAAAAACAAACAATAGGATTTATGCCTTGGTATGCGCCGTACGGTATACAATACCATATGTGAGTGCGTTCTAGTCTCTATTTCAAAAACGGTTAATTCTACAGAAAAATGCAAGAGACCTCTTTTGTAGACAATTTTACGACGAACAACTTTTATTAAACCATTATTGACCTCTGAGCAATAGATCGCGAGATATTTGCGAAAAACTGATTTTCGTGACGTTTGGACCCCTATAACTTTTTTAGCCGGCACGATATCAACGTCGATTTTTCACATCATCATAAAAATATCATAATAAAGGTGTATACAAAAATTCAGCTCACTAGGAATTATTCCGCAGATATAATCTAAAATTCCTGGACTAATGGGCTGATTTAGGTGGTAGGATACTTTTTATCCCGATTAAATGCTCCCATGAGATAAAACAGGTAAAAACTAGTATAAGATACCTTTATGTTTATTATAAATTATTTGTTAGAAGGAATAAGATGCTACTCCATTGATTCCTCATCGGAGAAACGTAGGCAGTCCCATCGCAAAATTCGATATTGTAATATTTATTCAAAATTGTACGAAAACATTATATTTTAAGCTCATATAAATATATTGCCTTTAAAATTACTTTCGCAGTGTGAAATTTGAAAGCAATGTTATGTTTCTGCATTTATATCCTGTTTATCACAGCGTTTTCGTGTTTTTGTACCTAGAAAAACTTTATTACAATCTGGATTCTAGAAGTTGGTGATGTAATAAAACGACGTTTTATACATGATTTCTAAAAACATCATCAATCCTCAAATGTTTATCCCCAGCGCGCATCCTGGTTTCATCTTCGACCATTGCCTCGGAGCCTAGGGTACGTTGCTACTATGATCCTGGATTGACCAGCCTGGTTATTACAATGGAAGGGAACCAAACCACTAGGATCTAAGTCGGGACCAAAGGTATAACGTGCCTTTCCAAGCACGGAATCATCATTTTTATAAGACATTCAGGTGATTCAAGCCTGCGTTGTCCTTACCAAACTGGGAAAACCAAAACAAAGGGAAAGTGCTCTCCGCGGGATTCGAACCCACTACCACCTTGGTTTGAGCACAGCGCTCTTACCACTACACCGCGGAGGCAGTCTAACAGTTAATAATTGTCACCTATCAAACAACTGAACCACAAAGGTCAACAAAACACATAAATAAAAACCGAGGCAATAAATTGCTATTAATTTATGTCAGATTTTATTGAAATGGACTCATACTGTTGAATGCTTATACAATTTATTAAGTATTATAGACTCTATTCACATGGTTACAAAGTTCAACTTGCAAGAAAGAGCATGATGAACAGATCATAGCGTTGAAAGATCATTTAGCTGTTTATTATTTTAAATGGGTTTCATCTGTCAAAGCACCACATGTACAGATAGTGCATTAAAGATTTAAATCTTAAGACTTGCCTTCGCCATACTCGTACGTTCTTCAACCCGCTCACGTTACACAGGCCCAGTAATATGAAGCAACGGTCCTATATGTAGAATATCTTGAAACTATCATACGTTCTGCGTCAGATAGATAGGGACACTCAGGATATTCACGTAAATAGACGCAACCAAATAGTCAATAGGTAATTTCGGTACAAAGTTGATGTTGACAAAATTATATTCGTTCAAAAAGACGACACATGACCTTAAGCCCGCCTTGACAAAATTAAATGGACTATCCAACATAATTTTTCAATCGAACCAGTCCTTCCTGAGATTAGCGCGTTTAAACAAACAAACAAACTCTTCAGTTTAATTATATCATTATAGACTTAAATACATGTTTGTTTCAAATGAGTTACATCTGTCTCATCACCACACGCATAGATAGTGCATCCATTAATCATGATTAGAACAATTACGTTTATTTTAATAGCTAACAGACGACGTTGACAATTTTTTATGTCGTGAAGACCGAAACAAAAATAAAAGATGCACTCAATTTTAATTTTACTACTTCTCAATGTCATTCTCTTGGCGAATAATTTTTCGCTGTACAAATCCGACAGTAGCATTTGTAATCCAGGAATTTTAGAATTCTCACAATAATAAGTAGAAGGTGACCTGAAAATGTGTGAAAATAGTTTTTTCTTGTGTTTTACAGAAAAATATTGGTAAATTTCGATCTGCTGTTTCAACAGGTGTGGCAAAAAGTGAAATAAAAACATATTTTTGTCGCTACAATATAAAGTTAATTTAAGTGGATACTTGGTGTTTTACTTGTTGATACTATAGTCTATTTGAGCTAAGATGATCCCTGTGACAGGTGTAGTTCTCATACGATATTAAACTTTATTACAAGGCAATAAGTCTCACGAGGTGTTTTTATGATTTTCCATAGGGTCTTACTACTTTAGAATAGCGTTTCCCTTGAAAGCAAACTGTCAATGGGATCATCTTAGCAGATCTGGACTATAAAATGCTCTCTTTATAAAATAAACTAGCGGCCGACCGTGATTCCATACGTGTCGATTTCTGTTATACTATAGCCTAAAGCCTTCCTCGTCAAATGGACTATCGAACACAATAATATTTTTTGAATTCGAACCAGTAGTTCCTGATATTAGCGCGTTTAAACAAACAAACAAACACACAAACAAACTCTTCAGCTTTATTATATTACTAGCGGCCGCCTGCGACTCCGACCGTGTGGATTTCAATTTCCAATAGCCTAAAGCCTTCCTCGTCAAATGGACTATCCAACACAAAAATGTTTTTTCAATTCGAACCAGTAGTTCCTGATATTAGCGCGTTTAAACAAACAAACTCCTCAACTTTATTATATTAATATAGATATAGATACAACATGGCGTCCAAATCTTTATCAGAGTTCAACCCTGGCTACACAAAGACCACCTGTCGATCGTCTCAATTTCTATTTGCCAGCACATTACCAGATGTTGGGAGCGGTCCAAGCGTTACACTTCTGCATAACTTAACCGACATAATATTGTCGAGTATAATAGGATCATAATGACGGCTTGTCTTTATCTGTACTAATATATAAAGCGGAAGAGTTTGTTTGTATGTTTGTTTGTTTGAAAGCGCTAATCTCAGGAACTACGGGTCCGATTTGAAAAAATATTTTTGTGTTGGATAATCCATTTGACGAGGAAGGCTTTAGGCTATTAGAAACCGAAGTCCACGCGGACGGAGTCGCGGGCGGCCGCTAGTGATTATGAAGAACCACTCAACCAATTTTGTGCAAACTTCACATAAACCATCTACTAATAAATAGTCCGAATAAAGCCTTAAAAGGTTGGAATAGGTGTGAGCCCTTTCTTGAATTATAAAGTGACAACGAAAATGCCACTTATTTTTATATATGAGATTACATAGATAAATTAGATCTGGCATAGTTAAGTGTGTTATTATTATTAAATACAAAAAATTAAATACGAAAGTAGGTTCGTAATGTTATCGTAGCCATCTATAATATCTTTGACGAAATCATTTATCATTTGCATTTGTAAAATAAGATAGGGAGTTGAGTGGGTTGAAATGAGTCGCTTGTCTGGGGAAGTAGGCCTCTACCTTACAGGAGACCTCAGTGAACTTCACAATTGTTTTGTTATATTTCTTGGTGAGTTAGGTCTCAAGAGCTCAGTCGACGAGGGATTTAGGGCAGGCAAAGCTTCACCATTATGGAGTTGATGGTGGCAATAGGTAGCTGTGATCACTGACCATCAGATGACCATTTTGCTGGATGCGAGTCACCGAGTCGGGCTGTGTTTGGAGCTGAATCGGGAGAGCTTTAGGACTTGCCTCTATGCATCACTGGACATTAGTTGATGGTGTTGGCGACCATCTCGCTCGTTTGCCCCTCTTTTACATTAAAATATACATATTCGTTAATTATTTACTGTAACCCGCAGAGTATTCCGTGCCACCTGTAGATTGTCTGCATTTGTAATTCCGAGCGCATACACAGCTGCTGGGACCGTCCCAACTAAATCCGGCGACGTAATTTAATGTAAGTTGTGTGATTTCTGAATGAGGAGTCGTATCGCGGTTATTTGATATTGCATTAAAATGAACAGAATATATATTTGCACGGCGCTATTTAAAAACAATATAAACGGCTTGTGATGTTAATCGATGGAGGAAGATCTACTCCAGTCAAAATAGACAAAATTTAGACCCAAGTTTGCATTAATTCCCAACAAGCTGGATTTTTGTGCAGGCCTTGAATACGTCATTACAAATGATATGTCAAAAGTCCCCATCGATCCCGCTTGTGCGTTGTTTTTTATTCGTGGTCAAAGGGCCCAAATTTGCGTTTTTTGCTTATATCTCTGAAACTAAGAGAGCTATCGAAAAATGGTTCAGGTAAAGTTTGTAGATCGTAAAATTGTCTACTTAAAAGATCTGTACACTTTTCTTCTACAAAGCAGCGCTGTCGAGATATCGTGACTTTAAGCCGCAGGAAAGTCGTATTTTCGAGTAGCCCACATTATGCAATTACAATAACTTGTGTTGAGTAGTTTATCTGGAGCAGGTGGTAGTTAAGTATGAATTGGCTCTAAACTATTATTTACCAAATTCCAGCCCCAATTTTCAGCATTTAGATCATTGAAGTCAAAAAAGACAAAATGATGTATCAAGCTTGCATTCATTCCCAACAAGCGGGACTTTTGTGCAGGCCTTGAATTCGTCATAACAAATGATATGTCAAAAGTCCCCATCGATCCCGCTTGTGCGTTGTTTTTTATCCGTACTGAAAATCTTCGGATCCTATTTCTAACCTTTCTGGTAGTCAAACCTGAATGGGCTCCATAGAGACTTTTACTCCTTACATGAAATAGGATCGATTGACGTGAAAAAAATTTTTTGGAATTTTCAGTACAAAATGTATGGGAAAAGTTTTTTGCGATTTCTGACAATTTTTTTTCATGCCAATCGATCCTATTACATGTTAGAATTAAAAGACTTTATGGGACCATTTGAGGTTTGAGTACGAGAAATGTCAAAAATCGCAAAAAACTTTTTCCATACATTTTGTACTGAAAATTCCAAATTTTTTTTTTCGCACCAATCGATCCTGTTTCATGTAAGGAGTAAAAGTCTCTATGGAGCCCATTCAGGTTTGACTACCAGAAAGGTTAGAAATAGGATCCGAAGATTTTCAGTACAGATAAAAAACAACGCACAAGCGGGATCGATGGGGACTTTTGACATATCATTTGTTATGACGTATTCAAGGCCTGCACAAAAGTCCCGCTGGTTGGGAATGAATGCAATCTTGATACATCATTTTGTCTTTTTTGACTTCAATGATCTAAATCCTGAAAATTGGGGCTGGAATTTGGTAAATAATAGTTTAGAGCCAATCCATACTTAACGGCCACCTGCTCCAGATAAACTACTCAACACAATTTATTGTAATTGCATAATGTGGGCTACTCGAAAATACGACTTTCCTGCGGCTTAAAGTCACGATATCTCGACAGCGCTGCTTTGTAGAAGAAAAGTGTACAGATCTTTTAAGTAGACAATTTTACGATCTGCAAACTTTACCTAAACTATTTTTCGATAGCTCTCTTAGTTTCAGAGATATAAGCAAAAAACGCAAATTTGGGCCCTTTGACCACAAATAAAAAACAACGCAAAAGCGGGATCGACGGGGACTTTTGACATATCATTTATAATGACGTATTCAAGGCCTGTACAAAAATCCAGCTTGTTGGGAATTAATGCAAACTGGAATGTCTATTTTGACTGGAGTAATCATCCATATTTTTTTTAAACACACATTATTTTAGTAACTAGCGACCGCCCGCGACTCCGTCCGCGTGGATTTCGGTTCCCGCACACGTGTTATCGACAAATGGATTATCCTAAACAAAAATGTTTTTCAAATAGAACCAGTATTTACTGAGATTGGCGCTTTCAAACAATCAAACTCTTCAACTCAACCACACTGGCGGTGTCTAGACGTCTCATGTCATGTCTTTGTAAGTTCAAACTAATTACCAATAGATGTTACTTAACAGCATTGTATTACGATGTCGAGACGATTTTATAAATAAATAAATTCATTGGACTAACAAACCAATTGCCTAGCCCCAAACTAAGCTCGAAGCTTGTACTATGGATGCTAGGGAACGGATAGACATACTTAAATACATTTATAAACATCCATGACTCGAGTACAAATGCCGATGTTCATCACACAAACATTTGCCCCTGGCGGGACTCTAGCCACTCGACCTGTCAACAGGATTTTCCGCCCATATGTATATATGTCGACATTGAAAGTACTCATTCTAGGAAAAGGTGTTTTATTTACAACATTATTCCTATGGGGGTATTGGGTCTCGTTCAGGCGGGGAAAAGTTGAATTATTATAATTAACATTGCTCATTGCTCTGATTCTAATAACAAAACATAAGCTGACAAAATGATTGAACAATCGCAATTATCAGATCTTCGAAAATAGTTTTACAAACCCGAATCTATTTTTCCTGTAATGAGTAGGTATGCACCGATATATCCGAAAGTACTTTTGGTGCACGTCCAACTATTAGCTAGTAACTGTTTAATGGGTCCATTTGTTTTCTTAACGACGAGGCCGGCTTAGAAAATGATCTGAAGGAATTCGACGCATCGCCGCCAGAAATCGGACTAATTCTCTTTTAATGATTTCTAGGAGTTCTACCTTTCGGATAGGTTAGGAAATAACGTTCTAAATCACTAATGATCCCTTCGTTTTGGCATCGGAAATTATTAGTGCATGTAAACCTATTCTATGCATATAAACCTTTCTCTTAAATCATTGTATGTACTAAAACATATCACATGACAATTTTGAGCATTAAAGCTATGCTACGTATGATTAAAATTGCCCACGTTACCAAATGTATCCCGTAGGAGCATATGATAGGGATAAAAAGTCACCTAAGTCAGCCCATACCCTGCCTCTTTTCCAATTATCATCAAAATCCGTTGAGTATTTTCAGCGTGATTTACGGATAAACACCCGAACAAAAAACTTATGTTTCACTTTTATTGTATTATATTATGATAGTAATTGATTTCACATTTATAATATTAATAAGATTATGAGAAATTACTGGTAATAAATACGCTTTAAATTTACAGAAAAGTATTTTTTTACGGTCCCAACGCCATCTTTTCTGATTCTACGCCCGTCCGATGTACAGAGAGTACATTAAAAATAACATTACATATTTAAAAACAGGTAATGCACTGAAGTTTCATATAACGTCCCAGCTCAGTGAATACATAAGTTGTTCTGATAGCGTATCGATAGCTCGCGGCGGATGTCCGTACACGAGCGAGAGAATAAGTACTTACAACATTATGTAGGTCGGTTCTTTGAAACAGATCATCTTTAATAACTATGATGGATAACAGATCTATAGTTTAATATATGCTGAAGAGTTTGTTTGTTTATTTGATTGAACGCGCTAATCTCAGGAACAACTGGTTCGATTTAATAAATCTTTTTGTGTTGGATACTCCATTTGACGAACGACGGCTTTAGGCTATGGGAAATTGAAATCCACGCGGACGGAGTCGCGGGCGGCCGCTATCCCAACTAATATCCCAACTAATATTATAAATGCGAAAGTAACTCTGTCTGTCTGTCTGTCTGTCTGTCTGTCTGTCTGTTACGCTTTCCCGTTTAAACCTTGCAACCGATTTTGATGAAATTTGGTACAGACAATCTTTAGACCCTGAGACAGAACATAGGCTACTTTTTATTTCGAAAAAAGAAATCCACGCGGACGGAGTCGCGGGCGGCCGCTAGTTTGAAATAAAAAAAAGAAATCAAGTGTTTGGAGTAACAAACTTAGGTATTTCCAAACACGTAAAGCTTGAAATTGACTTTGCTATTGTCGAATAGCAGACGTTTGGATGTTTGTCCGTCAATCACACTGAAGCTACTAAACGAATTTAATTTATTAAAATTATTTGGTATACAATTAGAGTATGGGCTGACTTAGGTAATAACATACTTTTCATTCTGATGAAATATTCCCATGTAATAAAATTATTTATAGCCGCGGGAAAAACCTACTCCCATTTCATTGTAAAGCTTTATCTTTATACGATGCACCAATGTTGCATAATATTGTCCCAGATCCTCGCGTACTCATACAGATATACTGTACACATCGGGTACAGAGCTTGTTCTGATAGCGTATCGATAGCTCGCAGCGGACGTCCGTAGCCGAGGGAATAAGTACAGCGATACAGCAGCTCCTATATCCATGCATTATGTAGATAGGTTCTGTTGAAAAGATCATCCAAAATCCTTGTGATGGATGATGTTAAATGGGCTTCTTCAGTAACGGCTCAAGTGGTATAAGTACCGGTCCGTGGTCTCTAGATCCTGGGTTTGATTCCTGGGTCGGGCATAAGTGTCAGTTTTCTGAACACAGCATGGCTGATCACCAACTCGCATCTGGCAAGCGTGGTGATTAAGCCAAAACCCATCTTTGTAACGAAAACATGGTTTTAAAGGATGTGGTCCTTTTCAGGGCTGTAGTGGGACACTAATAGGCTGATTCTATTGGCTGCTTACGGCACATCTTCGTTCCGCTCGCAAATATCCGCTATGGTCGAGTCTCATTCTAATTTGCAATAACTTTCAAGTTAATTTTATTGTTAAAAATTGAACACTTTAGAATATTCATGGCAAAGCAACCAAAACCACAGGGTAAAAGCTGTTAATATTTATAAAACGCTCAGAAAGGCTATAATGACTCCATTACATATTTCATTAACTTGCCCTTACGTATTTGCAAGGGCCTCCACATTTACCACAGAATCAAGTGATTTTAAACTTTATGCTTTCAACACAAAGATGATATTTTCTCAGCAATCGCCGTGTTCAGTTTAAATTATCTTTATATCTATTTAAACGGCCCAGACCTTTTGATATGCCGAAATATAGTAAGATACATATTAATATTTTAATTGCAATTTGTTTCAACGTTGTTATGTCAAAGATTTTATCCTAATTTGACTTGAAATTGGAAATTGAAAACTTTATGAAAAGAGATACTGATTTATATATTCTTAAAAAAAGTTTAAACTATTCATGTTCATACAACTATGTAGTATAATTACGAGTCATTGTAAGGAAAATAGGCTTTTGAGCGCTGCTTTTGTAATTAAAGCCTTTTATTATATCAATTCAATTAGTCTTAGAATCATGTTGTATAATTCGGACCAAGTTTGAAGGTTTATTTATACCTGTATGTGGTTTTATAACCCTAACCTTTACCGTACATACGAAAAACACGTAAACAAGCATTGAATAGAATTATCTATTCAAAATGGCAGTCTTCTTACCCACAATACAGTCCATCGCACTTCACTCTAACACTTGCAATTCAATGTAGCTCTTATTCCTTGGACATAAAGGCGTTATAAAGTCGAAAATGCTGCTGTCTGTCTCTCGTAAAAGTTATACCCACAGTACAGCCAACCTCACTTCACTCTAAACTTGACAGTGCAAAAGTAGCTCTTATTCCTCTGACATAAGGGCGATTGAAACTGCTGTAAGTCGTAAAAGTTGACAGATACGGCCTTTTAAAGGCTGTAAGGAAACCCTTTGACTGCACCTTAGGCCGGTCGCTTCCGATCCTGAAAAGCTAAGGCTTTAATACCCACCTTTGACCTTTAGTACTTAGCTTTTGTGCTGACTTTTATTGTACTTTTATGTCTTTTTTTTATGACGGTAATGGGATAAATAGAAGATCGATTTCGCCGTTGTAAATAAGGTGAGCTAAAACCTATAGGTAGTATGAACTTCTACGTAAAGAGTCTGTTCAAAGCCCAAGCGAGGTGAATGAAATAGCTGAATAATATTTCAAGCCTTTATTGAGGTGTCAAGCAATGTTTGCTAGTACCTGGTGGGTCATGCATTTACAAAAGTATATATAGAATCAGAAAATCGAAACGACACCGCGACGTAAGTACGCATAGCGCCATCTATTCACATATATGTAAATTAACTGGTACTTACATTTAACTCTGCTTTACCGAATGATGAGTTTGACATAAAGATATTTGACACATCGTTTCCCATGAAATAGTCATAATAAAATATGATACTTAAACAGAGTCATCGAGAAGAAAATCTACGCGTCAACTGGTAGGGAAGGGGCGGATAAATTTAGTGTTTTTCTTTGTCTTTGTATCTATGCAATGACACGCCACTAGCTCTATTTTTCGTCCACCTATGCATTCACTAAGCGACACTCGTTCGATGCGCTCAAGGCTGAAATCACGGGGGTGTCAGCCTTAACTTCGTTCGATGTTTTAGTATCGTGCAGCGTTGAAATAGTTCTTACAGAATACCAAAAGTACTGCCACCAATTACTCAGCCGCCGATGCGAACAAGGCTTTTATGACGTTTGCGCTTAGTGAATCGCACCTCTGTAATGATTTGAACATGTTTTTAAAATACAAAACGTCATCCTCTATTTGTGTTGTGATGATACAAGCTGCAATTAAAACTTATCTTTGTGTTGTTTTTTGTTGCAGGTACGTGCTTCAAACTGGAATAAACTACATACTTTGTAAGTAGGAACATTGTAAACACATTAGCAAATGAACATACGAGTACATAATATTTATAAACATATCAATGATAAAAGTATCCTAACTTATTCGTTCACGATATTATAAAAAAGTAAAAAAATATCTCCTGTGTGGAAATGGAGAAAGCATGTTTTGAAACATGATCATGCATAAACAAATTGTATGTAGTAGGTACATATAACGAAAAAAGTAAAAGAAATTTACAAGAAAGTTAGGAACACACTTAGCGGTAAAACGCAACCGAAGTTCAGCCAAGGTTTTTTTTTTATATACAATGATGGCGGATAACACAATGTGCCGAAATTATGTAGCGTATATTTCTGCACCGTGTGTCATCATTAAAATATATTGCGGGCGTAATCCCGCCGAATTTAGGTGGCGTTTTTTCGGCCTAGTGTGTTTCTTTACTAAGAAAGGCAAGGTTTATTTTTATATGGGAAAATAAACTCTGTTATTTAATGATACAACTGATTTTCCATCCATGCGTGATATACCATTTTCTTAATTTTACCAACTCATGACCTAATAATTCTAGCATTGCATTTTTATGCAAGATCAATAAATATTTTCACTCCCGTAAGTTCTACATTCCAGGACGTAAAAAAAGGATAATATTTCATGATTGCTTTCATTTCCGCCCCATTATAACCGGAAATGAAGGGGGAAGTAGATTGATCGCTTCCGGTGACTCTGATTTCGATTGTGAAGCCTTGTTGCTTTTTATAAACGATATTATGACTATTTATGACTCAGTAGCTATTACGACATAGTTTTTTTTTAAAATTCTGTTAAAGGGATGTAAACGAACAAGCGGGTCACCTGATGGTAAGTGATCACCGCTGCTATGGGGAAAGTTTTTTTGCGATTAGCTGATTCCCGCATTAGTAAGGATAAATTTATAAAGATATATTTAATGTACATCATAGCAACCCAATCAAAAAAGGCATAAGAAAATTCTGGCAAAGCTGAGCTATCCTATCCTATAAAAAAAAAACCGGCCAAGAGCGTGTCGGACACGCCCATGAAAGGGTTCCGTAGCTAAAAGATGGCCCGACCGCTTAAGACACCATTTAGTGAGGGCAACTACACGTCATAAGTTGGTCGAGTTGTATAAAAATAACTATGTATGATACAGAGTTCGCTGTAGTTTTCGTTGAAAGTACTTACTTGGAGGTATACAGGACATTTTTTTCAGAATTATTTTAATAGTATTTCAAAAGTTAAGGGGGGGGGGGACGCTTTTATTTTAACTTTGTATTAATATATCTCGAGACTGGGGTGTTTGATCCACATGGTTTCAAGGCAAGTTTTATTGTATTTAAAAATACCTTTTTAACGATACCCCACACGATGGGTTTTAGTCGAATTTTTTTTTCCAATTTACTTTTCGATGTATGGGAGGGGGGGTAAAAAATAATTATTTTTCGATTATTTTAAAAATCAATTCTTGAATTATCACTATGCATCTGTCCACCAATTTTCGTGGCAATCGGTTCAGAAACGGCGGGAGAACGAGCCAGGACAGACAGACAGACATGACGAAACTATAAGGGTTCCGTTTTTTGCCATTTGGCTACGGAACCCTAAAAATTAAGGCAGCGAGAGTTTTTATAATTAAATTTATAAATTAATAACTAAAAGACTGTTAATTCAAAGAGCAAGAATCCGTAGAAAGCAAAACAGATATCCCATAAACATACATATACATACATATATTGTATGTATATATGTATGTATATGTATAGTTATTTAATTTTGATCAGCACTACCTACTTCACTTTCTGATTTGCCCTAAGGTTGGCTGGTAGAGAATGCCATGAGGCATTAAGTCCGCCTTTTGTACAATATTTTGTATTGTAGTACAATAAAGATTAAATAAATAAATAAATAAATAAACTAATTAAAAAAAGTAGGGAAAATATAAAAAAATCCACATTACCCTCGCTTCCCTTAAAAAAGTTACAGCGTACATATGTAATCTGCACTTCCTAAAAAAATTAAGGGGGCACGTTCAGAAATGGATTCCGTCGCAATATTCTACGTGGCCGCTGGTAAACGTTTTAAGAACTCCATTTCCTGTTAACCGGAATGCTTTTGGCCGCTAACGAGGTTTCTAACTGTATTAAGTTGCGGCGCCTCTGCCGGCGGATGAATGCACTTGTGGGTGACTTCAGTTAGGTTACTGGGGTAGACTAAGTCTTGTGTAATGGTTCAAGTTTATATTCGTTTGAGCACTTAATTGCCTCAAGGGGCAGGCAATCGTCAAGCGAAGATCGATTTGGTCATTGGGAAGGCATTTGAAGCATTCGTCAAGCACGGCTCTTAAGCAGTCAATCAGGACATTGCCATGGCATTTGATAGGGTCTTCCACAAAGCTTTTCTCTCCACAAGCTCCCAGCATATGGGTTACTAGCGGGCGCCCGCGACTTCGTCCGCGTGGATTTTGGTTTCCCGTTAGGGGTGGAGTTTTCATATAATCTTTAAAAGAGGATGCCTACGTCATACTATCTTTATCAATGCAAAGTCTCAGCCCGATGACAAAGTTTCATACTAAAGTTTATTACCTATTTTACCCCTTCGGGGTTAAAATTTGTTATTATTAATGCTTAGGCAATTCCTACGTCATAGTAGCTTTATGTATTCAAAATATCAGCCCGTTAGGTTTGAAATTGACAAAGTTTCATACTACCGTTAATCCCCTATTTTGCCCCCTCGGGGGTTGG
Source organism: Nomophila noctuella (assembly GCA_958496325.1). Classification (NCBI taxonomy): domain Eukaryota; kingdom Metazoa; phylum Arthropoda; class Insecta; order Lepidoptera; family Crambidae; genus Nomophila; species Nomophila noctuella. The sequence goes on along the minus strand of OY292503.1, from coordinate 2,525,377 downwards.
AATTTATCAATCTCATTAATTAGGCGATGCCTACGTCATAGTAGCTTTATGAATGCAAAGTCTCAAGCTGATCGGTTAAAAAATGACAAAGTTTCATACTAACGTTCATCCCCTATTTTACCCCCTTGGGGGTTGGAATTTATCAATCTCATTAATTAGGCGATGCCTACGTCATAGTAGCTTTATGAATGCAAAGTTTCAAGCCGATCGGTTAAAAAATGACAAAGTTTCATACTAACGTTCATCCCCTATTTTACCCCCTTAGGGGTTGAATTATTCAAAATCCTTTCTTAGCGGATGCCTACGTCATAACATCTACCTGCGTACCAAATTTCAGCCCGATCCGTCCAGTGGTTTGGGCTGTGCGTTGATAGATCACTATGTCAGTCAGTCACCTTTGAGTTTTATAGATATAGAAGAGAAGAAGAGATTTGCCCGGCTGCGTAGTTGGATTGCTAGCTTCCTGCATGAGCGTAGAATCCCTATTGTGTCTGACGGATTTGCTTCACGGTTCATGTCAGTGAACGCTGGTGTTCCTCAGGGTTCCGTCCTATCGCCCACTATTTTTCTTGTGCATAGTACAATGCAATGATTCAAATTAAATGCTACCGTTTGGACACATTCAATTTTGTTGCAAACGACAGTACTGTACATGGATGATATCACGGTCGGATATCCAACCAGAATGCTTTTGGCCGCTAACGAGATTTCTAACTGTGTTAAGTTGCGGCGCCTCTGCCGGCGGATGAATGCACTTGTGGGTGACATCATAGCGGTTAGGTTATGGGGTAAAATGGGAAGTTCGGTGGTCCAAAGTATTGTGTAATGATCTAGTTCAAATTCGTTTGTGCACTAAGTTGCCTCTGCTGCCTTCACAAGTAAACCAGTAGTAGTACCAGCACATTAATGTACCACTGCAAGAAATAAAACTACTTTTAAACGGATATAATCGCGGTTTATTCTTGAAACTACATATTTACAGGAAAACCCGACGTTTCGGCTCCTTTTCAGGAGCCGTGATCACGGAATGACTCAGATGTTATGCGTCACTTGTCATATTTAAATTATTGCAAAAACTACCCTCAACTTAAAATCTAATCGCCGTCATCTTCACTGCTATCATTCGTAACGTTCCGATCCACGCAGTAGGAGCTGATGGTGTCTTGAAGCTGCACACTGTGATGTCGACTGGAACCCATCAGATGTAAAACTGGGTCCCATGTAGGTGGTACATTCCAACCATCTTCCCTATTGAAATTTGGATGTTTTTTTAATTTCAATGGCCTCGCGTAACATCCTGGGTAGGAATCGGTTTTCTCTAGCGAGGACCTGGGGTTTATCAAAACGAATGTAATGGTTGGGTTTATCCAGTACATGCTCACAGACCGCTGACTTCGTTGACCTCCAATTTTGTCAGTGACTCCCTTCAGGTACGGTAGAACGGCAGGCTGACGCTCGACTGTAGCTGGTTTTGCACGGTGTCTGCGATGACGTGGTACTTTCAGCTTGTTCTCTCGGAGTACCTTCTTGACATGCTGGACTTCTGCATGCAGGTGGTCCTCATCGCAGATCCGTTGTGCTCTCTGTAACAAGGTTTTACCAACAGTAGCTAACTGCGAAGGATGGTGGTGAGATTCGCCATTTAGGTATTTATCAGTATGGGTTGCTTTCCGATACACAGTGTGACTTAAACTATGATCTGAATTCCTGATGATCAAAATATCTAAGAAAGGCAGCTTTCCCTCACTTATCTTCCAAAGTCTTGTGTAATGATCTAGTTCAAATTCGTTTGTACACTAAGTTGCCTCTGCTGCCTTCACAAGTAAATAAGTAGTAGTACCAGCACATTAATGTACCACTGCAGGGCAAAGGCCTCCATCATTTGAAATCGTGTTTTCGTTACAAAGATGTGTTTTTGGCTTAATCACCACGCTTGTGAAAGTAAATAAGGGCACAAACTAATACGCCGCGCTATGGTCAAGCACGGCGAGTCTATGAAAGTCATCCTGCACATTGCTAAGGCGTTTGGTAACTATAGCAGTCAGTCTGGACATTGCCAAGGCATTTGATAGGGTCGGCCACAAAGCTCCTCTCTCCAAGCTCCCGGCATATGGGTTATTTGCCCGGCTGCGTAGCTGGATTGCTAGCTTCCTGCATGAGCGTAGAATCCCTATTGTGACTGGTGGCTGTGCTATGCGGTTTATGACAGAGAATGCCGGTGCTCCTCAGGGCTCCGTCCTATCGCCCACTCTTTTTCTTGTGCATATACAATGCAATGATACAAATTAAACGCTGCCGTTTGGACACATTCATCATTGTGCAAAACGACATTACGGTACATGGGCGATATCTCGGTTGGATATCTAACCGGAAAGCTTTAGGTCGCTAACGAGGTTTCTAACTGTATTAAGTTGCGGCGCCCCTGCCAGCGGATGAATGCACTTGTGGGTGACGTCATAGCTGTTAGGTTATGGGGTAAAATGGGAAGTTCGGTGGTCCAAAGTCTTGTGTAAATGTAACTATCAAGTTTAAGTTCGTTTGTGCACTTAGATCTCTCACAGATAAATAAGTGCACAAACTAATTCAGAAGTCAGCCCGGACATTACTGAGGCATTTGATAGGAGCTGACACGAAATGTAATTGTGAGTGAAGTCAAAGTAGTTAGGTAACGATACGATAGGTTCATGCGTAGTGTGATGACTTGTTCAAGGTTCAAGTTTAAATTCGTTGGAGCACTTAGTTGCCTCTCCTCATCGCACGGCGAGACTATGGTAGTCAGGCTCTAGCACAAAACTCTTCTCTCCAAGCTTCCAGCATATGGGTTGACCGCCACGCTGTTTTACTGAATTGCTTGCTTGTGATTGACGGGTGTGCTTAACGGTTCATGTCAGTAAATGCCGGTGTTCCTCAGGGCTCCGTCCTATCGCCCACTCTTTTTCTTGTGCATATACAATGCAATGATACAAATTAAACGCTGCCGTTTGGACACATTCATCATTGTGCAAAACGACAGTACGGTACATGGGCGATATCTCGGTTGGATATCTAACCGAAATGCTTTTGGTCGCTAACGAGGTTTCTAACTGGGTTAAGTTGCGGCGCCTCTGCCGGCGGGTGAAAGCACTTGTGGGTGACGTCATGGGTCGTTGGGTAGCCCCAAGTCATGCGCAAGTTTAAATGCGTTTGTGCACTTCGCTTTGCACACGTCTAGTGAACTTTTAATATGAACTATCATTCAAGTAAATTTCATGACCAAAATGTGACTGTAATTCAAAATTGTTGATCATTGCCTATCATTTGGACAACCCGAGTAATTTCAGAACAGATAATATAATTATCTTTATAAAATAATTAATAAAAAAAGAATTGATTAATAATACATACAAATAAACCATTCCTAGATCAAGCACCGGGAATCGAATCAAGGACACCGTAATCATGGCAAAAATGGTCAACTAGACATAAAATTGTTTTATTAAATTACTAAAATATCCTGCCAGTGAGACTCAACCCGTATGTTGCCAAAAAAAATACAGTAATGAGTTTCTTAAGTGAATCGTCAAAACTAGGGACAAGGCACCCTCGGCAGGGTAAGGGCGTTCGCTCATGGTTTGAACGAACGACTATAGCTAAATGATGGGGTCATAATATACACTCATTCCAAGAACAAATTATTCAGGCTTTAGGCAAAGCACCAAAGAATTAAGGTTTTTTTTCGTACTCTGTATATAAAATGTGTTTTAATCTGAAAATAATCTGGTATATCATAACTAGTGATCGGAGTATCGGAATCATATTTAGGTATTTACCAAAAGTTCAGGCTTCTTCAATATTTATGTATTTTACTTTCAAATCCTGGTATTACAAAAAGTTCAGAAATGCCTGAAGAAACTATTGTGTTCTTTATTAGAAAAAAAAAAGCAGATCCCCGAGATGAAAACTATAATTAATTTGCAATTCCTAGAAGTTTATAATAAGCTCTCCATCATAACTTTAAAATAAAAATCACACAGTATGAAGGCAATGTATAAAGAAAACGAGACTCATGTAGATAATTAAACTTATATTACTAGTCATGAACAAGACTAAAACTAAGCTATAAATAAGGAAAGCGTAAATCGTAAAATGAGGCCGAGAACTTTCCCAGACGCAATAAAAGTAATACAACAATAAACATATTTCTCACGGTTTAATATAAGACAGGTATAGTCGCCTTTGTGTCTAGCCTAAGCTTTTGTAAAGGTGTGTTCTTGATGGTGGATAAACTACTAATATAATAAAGCTGAAGAGTTTGTTTGTTTGTTTGTTTGAACGCGCTAATCTCAGGAAGAACTGGTTCGATTTGAAAAAATACTTTTGCATTGGATAGTCCATTTGACGAGGAAGGCTATAAGCCATAGGAAACTGAAATCCACGCGGAAGGAGTCGCGGGCGGCCGCTAGTCTTTATATAATAAAGCTGAAGAGTTGTTTGCTTTAACGTGCTTATCTAGGAACTACTGATTTGAATTGAAAAATTCAGGAATTCCGATTCGAATAGAAAATAAATGTTTTGGTTAGTCCATTTGTCGAGGAAGTCTTTAAGATATATTGTCTAGTGTACTCAAAAGTTGTTCATCGAATTAGTGACCAAAAAATTTAATCTAGAAATCCTCCGTGCTTCGGAAGTCTCGAAAACTGTTGAACGTTGGTCCCGGTCGGTCGACAAATAATTTATCCAGATTATTTAACAGCATATCATTATTTTTATTACTACATTAGAACTTTACTGTAAATTAAGCTTTATGAAAAACAGAAGCGCAATAAAATACACATAAAATGAACACGTACTAACTATAGTCTGGGCGATTCACAAGCGTATCGTAATTGGTGGGATAAGGGGCCTTTACACTAGATTTATATTAAATTAGCGGCCTCCCGAATCTTCTTCTGCGTGGGTTTTCGTTTCCACACATAGTTTTATTGTATAGCCTAAAGCCTTCTTTTTTGCTCTAAAGAAATTTCAAAGAAATATCAATACTATTCTAAAGTAATCATACCCCAAGGAAAATCATAAAAACACCTCGTGGATGTATGGATGTATGGATGTATGGATGTTTGTTACTCTTTCACGTAAAAACTACTGAATGGATTTGAATGAAACTTTACCACAATATAGCTTATACATCAGAATAACACATAGGATATTGGAAATCGAAATCCACGCGGACGAAGTCGCGGGCGGCCGCTAGTCTTGAAATAAAGTTTAATTTCGTATTGGATGTTTCATGAAATTTATTTGGTAGATGATATTGTCCGCTAGCATATGAACCATCTTCTTAACTAAACCATTTTTTTTGTTAAAAACATCTAACCTAGTTAGCAGAAGATCATTATGTTTATTATTACGTTAGAACATTAATACTGTACTGTAAAATAAGCTTTATGAAAAGCACTGAAAAACTCAAAAGCGCAATAAAATACACATAAAATGAACAGCACGTACTAGTTATACATAGTCTGGCGATTTACAAACGTGTTGTATCGTAATTGGTGGGATAAGGGGCCTTTACACTCTCGTGATTATCAAGTCGAGTTTATATTTTATACTGCGAAATATCCCTCAATTCAGTATTTTTGGCAGATAAAATTATTAAATATCATGACCAAAAGGTCGTTTTTTGTTTCCAAAATGTAATATTAAACGGGAATGTTGAAATTAAACTGCGATTAAACCGATATGTGACGCATAAATCTCAAAACCCATCCTATAAATGAGGTCCTTTTTTAGCACAGTGCAGATTGTGTATTTTTGATCAACCCACATTTGGCAAACGTAGCGATTCAGCCAAAATACATCTTTGTAAAGGTAAAATAATTTCAAGTTATGCAGGCCTTTACCCTATTGGCTAAAACATTATTTTACTTTTATGTTTATTTGTTTTTTAATTATTTCATAATTGTGTTATACATATAACGTAAAATAATGTCTACGCAAACGAGGAAACTACACGCAAACATTTTTGTGTAACATAGAAATTTCCTTCATTCAATTACTTTCAACCAGTTATTAAAAACGATGCAAGAATATTTTTACACGTCAAAGATAAGAATGTGCAATTTGTAACCTGTTAACGACGTAAGGTTGCTTTAAAGCTAGGAAAATGATTGAGTGTTGTGATTATGAATACTGAATTAAGCTGGAAAACTTATAGCCCTGTTTTTACATAATTTGTAATGGATCAGGTCATTAAGCTGGGGAAAAAGTAATGAGATTAATTTTTTTTAATAATTTTGATGAATATTTTATTAACATACTAATTTTAAAAATAGGAAATCCACTTTAAAAGCAGTTAATATAACAAGCCAATCATGATTGCCATCAGAAATTGACGTAAATTGGCACATAAAAAATACCAAAGATGCTTTTAGTAGGACAACCCTGTAAAAAACCTAGCTCAAATTCTCAACTAAAAATGGTTCTTTATTTCTTCCAAAAAACATTTAAACTTTAGTTTATGTACGCATTCAAAACATGAACCTCAACAAAAAAAAAACACATTTCTCTATTCTTGAAAGACACTTCATTGGAACTAAGTACCTTACCGACGAGGTGAAAACGAAGTCTTTTTATAATAAAAAAAAACCTAAAGTTCCAACGCCAGCGCCCTACCCGGAAGCTCAACCCACGACCTTCGGCCACACAAAAGGGCGAGGAATAATGGAAATTGATGAAAAGCCGACCGATATACCCGTTCAATATTTATAATGGAAATTGTTTTTTTTTCCAAAGTGTAAAGCCGCCGTAACGGCTTTGTTCGCGAGATCAAAGACGGCTTTGTAGCGTAGTCGAACACATTTCTTCTGAGGAGGCTGGTGAAATGTAAACTATGGCCAGATGATAATAGACTACCAGTACATCAGTATAGTGGTGTAAATATCAGTAGAGTATCTTTTAACTTTTTAGGAGCTCGATGGCACAGTGGCTAGCGCACTCGGCCTGCGGTTGCTAAAGTTAAGCAACGTTCGCAGATGCCAGTCATCGGATGGGTGACCGAAAATTTCATCTCTAGCTCCTCCGTGCTTCGGAAGGCACGTTAAGCCGTTGGTCCTGCGCCTGATCTCTCTACGGTCGTGTCAGATCACTGTCCCACCGAATTATGAGAGTGAGTTAATAGAGAGTGCCCTGTGCTTGCGCACCCACTTGTGCACTATAATATGTATATCCTGCGTACCTGGCTGATCGTAAGGTCGGCTGCCATGGCCGAATACGGCCGAAGGGTATTATTTAATATCTTTTAACATTGTCTAAGTGACGTAGCCGGCTTTGTAGCGATAGTCGAACACATTTCTTCTGAGGAGGCTGTTGAAATATAAACTATGGCCAGATGATAATAGACTACCAGTACATCAGCACAGTGGTGTAAATATCAGTAGAGTATCTTTTAACAGACTCAGTGACGTAGTTAGTCAGTACAGTTGTGATATATTTATGCCATAAGCAGCCGTCCGCGACTTCGTCCACGTTAAAGGTTTCCGCACACATAGTGTTGAACTATACATAGCTTAAAGCCTTACTTGAATAATAGACTGATAAACGCAAAAAAAAAAACAATTCGTTCCAGTAGTACATAGTACAATAGTAGATTAGCGCGTTCGCACAGAACGCGTTAATAGGTAGTACTAACAACATTAACAGATTTACTGTGTGTAAGAACTGAAGTTTTTCATTTGTTTTTTACAAATGAAAAACTTCAGATAAAATACAAAAACAAAGATTTCATTGCATTCAGGGATCGGGCACGTCCTGTTAAAATCATACTAATGTAATAAATGTGAAAGTTTGTTTGTTTGGATGTGTGTCTATTAATCACGCTGAAACCACAGAATTCTGTGAGTTAGGTCGTAGGATACTTTTTATCTCGATTAAATGCTCCCATAGAATAAATAAGAATCTTGGTAACGCGGACAAAGCTGCGGGTAAAAACTAGTAATATCATAAAGGTAATGCTAACTTTAATTTGCTTACTGGTACGGTCCTTGCATTGTGATCAGCATAGTGCATGAAAAGATTTTAATAGGTCTTTATTTCTGAATAAATCATAAGATATGAAGAAATATGAATATTTTTATGATGCTTTTGAGGTATTCAAAGGACGATGATAAGACTCATAAAACTTTTCTACATATCTTGTTGCCACTTTTTACTTTAATGACTAATCTTATAGTGAATTTTATTATTCACCTTCTTATTGAAAATATATGCAGTCTATTTATTTAGTAAAGGACTCACATAAGATACAGCTTAAATTAATAATTATGTATAATAATAAATTATGTGCCCTAATCTCAGTTTTTTTTGTTATTAAATTTAATTTTATTCACAAGCCTAAATGAAACGCCACGATGCACAGTGGTCCCGGTTCCTAAGAAGGGCGGTCATAGAGGTTGTAGGTCGGAATAAAAATAAAGTAATAGCTTTTTTACCTAAGAAATGAATGTTTTGAGTTGATAAGGGTAGTAACAAGGCATACAATTTATTTTTATAAGCATGGTATATATACATTTACAAAAAAAAACACTTATCCACACTTAAAAAATAAGTATTGATAGGGGTAAACAAGTAATAGTAAAATTGGTTTTAATTATTATTATTTCTGAAATTATTTTAATTGACATAAACATAAAAACAAATAACTACATAATAGATAACAGAACATTTTATATTTTAAATAAAACAACAGCTATTTACATGATAAGAAAACATTATAATTTACAATGTTAACGTTTTTGAAAAATGCATTATTATGGTTTAATGCATAATAAATCTCACACTTCTTTTGCTAATGCAGACTTCTTCCTACACGGTAACTTTCTGATACTAAAATAAGTGGGTCTTAGTTAAGAAGAAGTCTGTTTAAAAGATCCATGTAAGTTACATCTCGGTAATGTTTCTTAGTGTTATCGCGTCTTAATAATTTAACTAATGTATTACAAGATTCGGCGGCCTATCCTGACAATTCACCGATAGACAATAAAGAATTATCGATCACCTCTGATCTGTGCATTAAAATCATATGTGTAGAAGGCAAGTTATACCAATGATATTCCTCAACAAGCAATTTGGCAGTATCAAAAGAATAACTTTTATATTTTTGTGAATTTATTTTATATCATGATGAGAGGCTCTGCAGAAGCTGACTACATCTACATATCTATTAGATCTTTTATAATACCGGTAATTTCAGAAGAAATTACAGAATTATGAAACAAAATCGTGGAGTATCCATCATTGGATGCGCCACTTCCTTCACTTCGGGGTTTATCTACGTTCAAGTCAATTTTTCCCCTATATATTTGGCAATCAGCTTAGCTTTTCATCTCCCTAGTTACTTCCAATATGCAGCAAATCGTTTACAGATATTATAAATTAAATCTCTCAAGTAATTGGTGTGGATATTGTCAGCGTCAGGTAACGAATCTGCTAGCATTCAAAACACGACACGGCATCTATTTGGTTCATTTTCTTGATTCATCGCAGCTAACCAAGTGTTAAGATCAAGTATTCGAGGAAATAAACACCTAATGGTGGCCCCTGTAGAATAAAAAAACAAAAAAACCTTAAAAATCGCTAAGGTATGAAATTTTCCTACATACGACCTAGTACATTCAATGACCTATAACTATTCTCGGCGCACTTTGGCGCACCTAGATGTTACTGGTCTTGAAACTAAGCAAACCAGAGATTATTTTGATATATGTTTCATGTTTGGCGATTCGTTCCTTTCTAAGTAAAAGTCTAGTTGAATATGGGAAAGCGTCAAAAAACAAGGAAATCAGAAGTATCTCATTGACGGTGCTGGTTATCGATAATGACAGGCTAAAAATATATAAATTAGGATTGCAAATGTAGTACATACCTTCTTTTTGAATACCCATGGCACAACAATATCAAAAACAATCAATTTCTTAGGAAAACAACCCCTTAAAAACAATAGAAATTTCAGCGAAAAGAAAACGCTAATGAGCACTAATGAAGTGTTACCACTTTGGGTGCACAAAAAGTATTGTTCCGTGAATATTATTGCAATCTCTTTAATACTCTGGGGTAGTCTGGTTATTAGTGTACCCTGTAAACGATAAATGACATCATAATTCGACCATCGATTTTCAGCCCTATGACCTACGGCGGGACCACTGTGCGATGGTCTAGTGGTTAAAGTACTGGGCCGTGATCTCGAGGTCCTGGGTTCGATTACCGGGTCGGGCAAAAATTGCGTTAATTTTTCTGAACACAACCCGGGTTTGTGATCGCCAACCCGCATTTGGCAAGCGTGGTGATTTAGCCAAACCAATGTTTTCAAATGATGGAGGCCTTTGCCCTGCAGTGGGACCTTTATGCTGATACTTTACTTTACTTTACTTTTACCTTAATGCAATTTATAGCATTTTTAACCGTTTTTTGTTCACTGAAAGACAAAATTAACATTATTAAATACTGACAGAAGTCAAAATACGCTACAGAACTAAAGACCATCTAAATCTTCAGTTCTAACAATTCTATTCCCAACATTGTATTTAAATGAGCCCAAAGAAACAATCTATTTATATAAATAGCCACTTCCCGCTACAGACAGTAACAGATGGAGTCGCTAAATCATATCTAGACTTCATTCAGCATTCTAGATCATCTAGATTCTAGATGGCGCTACGGTCTACGCGTTTCCTGATGGATGCCAACATTCTCTGGCAGCTAGATCTATTTGATGAGGGATGAGATTAGGTCCTAGGGTTACCAAGGAATAAATTGGTTGACCGTTTTGAAAGTCTTCGCTAGTATAATAGAAATATAAACTACATTTGAAGATATTATCTTTAACACCTGTCTAATCTGTGTATGTATCTGTTTAATAAGATTTGACTTACGCAATAATAAACAACTTAAAAAAAATAATGATATACAAAATTATATTGTGGACTAAGGTAGCAAACGTTTTTGCAAGATGCCAACTGACTTTATTCATCACCTTTACCAAATGTGGATTACTTATCACAAAACCAAACTGCGTCCGAAGATCCACAACACCAAGACAAGACAATTGACAAGAAATTATAACCAGGCTGGGAATCAAAACCAAGGCAAAGTAGATAGCTAAAGTTGTTAGACCAATGAGACAAAACAAAATTGACCCCTGATTTTGCTTCACGTTTCAACTATGATAACGAAATGAATCCATTACCTCACAACAATGAATCCATGGCCCTAAGAAGCGACTAAAATATTAAAACAAATCGCGAAAACTTCTATAAACAACAGTCAAAATAGCCAAAAGGGCTATTTACCGGGAGATTATGTTTAAAACCTCTAATAGGGGTCCAAGGCCATCGCACCTGGTGTCTTAAAACGACCGGGAACCCAGTACCCACTGCGGGCGGGGTTGCCACTTAACATAAATTTAGTTATGCGGCTTAACAAAATTGGTTGTGGTAATTTTGATATAGTTTAATATCATGAATTTTTTTCAGGAAATGAGACTTAGATTTTTTGGTCATCTTTCATCCACATTGGTTTAAAAGCGGGTTGGTGATCATAAACCCGGGCTGTGTTCGGAAAAACCAACACAAATTTGCCGGATACAGGAATCGAACCCAGGGCTTCGAGACCACGCACAGTGGTCCGGATTTTGAAAAAAGTGGACCTACGAACAAAGTTGCTAATTTCACCTAACAAAAAATTGCAATCGAGAGTAATTTCAATTTGAATGCTTATTAATAATGTCCAGTACAATTTTCACATGAAAATGGTCGCGGTCCGGTACTTAAACCACTAGATGATCGAGGCGTCCACGAAAATATAATGGGAAAGAAATACTATTTTGCCTTAAAACAAACCGATATATTTCTACAAGAATAAACTCAATGTCCATGGGAACGCTATATCAATTGGTTCATGCTGTCTTTTAAGAGACAGTCTGTCATTCATATATTATTATTACTGTTGCGATCTGAATCTTCGCCTTTGAAGAGTCTCGTCAAAAATATAATCTTTTGCCCATCAGTTGTCTCTTTAGCACCTGTCGCTTAGGCGCGAGTGACGAGTCACAGTGTAGCAAAGTCTCGATCTCGAATGTGATTGTTATACCAGAGGAAAATCTGGAAAAAAGAGCGATGGTGGCCTTGTGGTACGGACGGCGCCTCATACGTGAGGTCCGCGGTCCGCCGAGCTAATGGCACAAATCCCCACATAAAAACACCGCGAGGAAACCTGCACATTCAGTGATTTCTGACTTTAGTTCAGTTAAATCTGAATGTGTAACCATGATCCAATCTGTCTGGTTCCCCTCTATCGGTTACGAAGGTCTGATGGCAGTCGCTTCGCTGTAATAACCAGACTTGCCAAATCCTGGATCATGGTCAAAGCGGACCCCGTATAGAAACGGGATAAACGCTAGGAAGAAGAGCAGAGGAAAATCTCCTTGCGTAGTATTCCTCATAACATTAATATTCTTTAACGGGACTAAACGCGACATTAATTATGTAAGCAGTAACTATAAACTACCCACGTAGTCGCAAGCGGACTAACCGCTTTGTATAATTATTATATTACAATTAGTATTATAATATTATTTAGGTATATTAAGAATAATATTAATGTAATAATGCAACGCGGAAGTCTAAACTCTTTTAGTAAAATCAAAATCAAAAATATCTTTATTCAAATAGGCATACAAACAAGCACTTTTGAATCGTCAAACAAAACTAAGTAAATTAAAATTGTAATATAATTTAATACATCTTAATACACATATATATGTTATATATACAATATACTGATATACATATACATACTTAATGTGACTCAACCACTGGTTCGGAATGCTGTTTCTGTATTGAGTTTCTGAGAGTATTCCTCATTACTGATAGCCGTGATCATATTTTTATGAAATGGACATACAATACTTTTTTCCATTATATTCCATTTGACGAGAAAGGTTTAAGATAAAATATGAAACTATGTGTGCGGAAACCGAAATCCGCGGGGACGAAGTCCCTGGCCGCCGCTAGTTATATTATAAACTAACATCTTAACACAGACTCCACACTGACAATATTTGTACTGTGATAGAACCGATAGCCCGACTACTTGGAGAATAGCTCATAACAGTCACCGTAATTTAAAATGATCGGGAAATTAAAATATACTAGTGAGAGCCCGTGCCTTCTACACTTAAAGCTTACTATTACTGTGCAAAAATTAAAATATAATAATTATGTAGGTAGAAGAGATTTTTTTTAAATAATACAACGATTATATTAGTATAATAAGATTAGCTCGAACATAGAAATAATAAACAAACTAACACTTCAGCTTCATAATATATATATATAGTATGTATATGGTATAGATTAATTAATCTTGCAACTGTCCGTAACATAACATACTCGTAGCAAACATAAATATGAATACTTTAAAATTGTGACGTGAAAAAGTACGGTACACAAACAACATTAATATTATAAAAATACTTTAAAATTGTGACGTGAAAAAACATAATTTTCATATCATAAAATAACTCATTAACAATTTTATTTGCCTATAGCTTAGACTATAAAAGCTTTACGAAGCAATCCATTATTCCAGCTAATTGAATTACTCCCCGTTTTCCTGGGCCAAAGTGCTGCATTTTAGAAGTTAAACACCAACTCCGGTGGAGTTAGCGGAACCAAAACACACGTGTCGCTGTACAAATATTACCCCTGCACGGTTCAAACTGAAGTTTGGTTTTATATAATGAGTAGGTAATAAATTTCTGGTAATAAAATCAGAATCAAAATATTCTTTATTCAATTGAGCTTAAAATAAGCACTTATGAATCGTCATGAAAAAATACAGTAGTAATGACTCGACCACCGATTCGGAAGGCAGTTTTCTGCCGAGAAGAATCGGCAAGAAACTCGACAGTTGCTCTTTTTTTTCTCGGTTCATCAAGAGGGTCAGCTGATGGTAAGTAACCAGCGTCGCTCATGGACATCAACAACCGCACAAGGGTAGATAACAACGTTGCCTGTCTTGATGGTCGCCAGAGCTTAGTTCCCCAACTGAGATCTGACGACAGTAAATGAGGTGTTAAAAATCCAGGCAAAGGAATAAGGATGGCAACGCATTTCTGACCCTTGTACGGTTGACCCAGGTAACCGTCTTGTTCGTTAGACTCCCATTTACATAAAAAAAATACAAATCTATGTTTAATTTCAAAGAATTTAGTTACGATATGGAAGCTATCGGATCCGTCCAATCGAGCTATGATATTGAGTTAACCTTATTTTAACACCCCTTCCAATAGAAATAGCGACAGTATAGAAATACTACTTTCTGTACAGAAATATTTATAATACGTAGTCTTAGTAATAGTAAGACAGTAAGTAAAGAACTATGTAACTAAACTAGAGAGAAACAAAGTTCCGCACAGAAAACGTACAGAACTTCACCGCAATACTAATACATAGATAATCATGTACGTTTGAACCAACTTGGTGAAGTTAATGGAACTACAAGTATAGATAATAATATAGAATAGAACAGTAAATCACTGACTTCTTGCTAGTTCTGTACATACATACATTAGTGGAAGTGTAGTTAGTTCGAATGGCACCCAATGGGTTATCATCTTATCGCAGTGGAAAGAGGTACTTGCTAATCGTAGTTGAAATGACTGAATTTTATTTTTAGTTAGTGTTTACCTGCGGCGATGCCCGCTTTATTAAGATTCATGTTTTATCTCTTCTGGCGCAATCTTGAAATCTCATGTTCTAAAATTGTTGTGATCGCTAAAATCTGACAAGCGTGGTAAGTGGTATTTAGGTTTTATTTTAAAAATAGATTTTTTTAACGATAGATGTAGACCTGTATTATTAGTAATGTTAAAATTACAACAAAGAAAAATTCATCCGATCTCATGGCTCAGGCGGGAATCGAACCCAGCGCCTCTTGCAATCCGGGCAAGCGCTCTGACCACTAAGCTACCGAAACCGTTAGTAGACCTGACGAATTTCTCCTTGTTATTTGCTTAACGCAAAGCTGCGTTATCTTTTCAATGTTATAGTACTACAACACTCGTTTGAAATTTGAAACGCTATTTGCAGGCGTTTTCTAACGAAAGAAGAGATTTTTACTTGTAACATTTAATTAGTTTTCATATAATATGAGTGGGTTAATACAGTCAACTTTATTGCCACAACACTTTATAACTAAAAACACGTAATAAACTGGAGACGGGACAGCCAGACACTGAAAAAATCCTAAAATTAACCAACCACACGATCGAACCCACGACTTCCGTCCTGAGCCACTATATTATACGAGTACGAATTCCGGCAACATCAACTGTTGAATATCAAAAGTGACAGATACATGTAATTTTCTGTCTGCCGCTTATAACAACAATGGTTGCCAAGAAACCGTCATTCCGCGCAGAATATGACTAAGTAAGCGCTCATTTACACGACGCCACTACGGCACCGCAATCGCGCCGGTGCCGCTTGATTCTAAAATGTTACGTTGTTAGTAATACTAGTTACGAAAAGGCAAGCTTCTAACATAAGCAGCTAGTACAATAATAGCTACATAAAAAGATGACGCGACAGGAACGCCCAACCGGCCACAACTAAATGCCAACGGAATAATTTCCTGTAGTTTTTATTCATTTTTATATGGACCCGCCACTCGTGGTAGACGCTGCTGGGCACCACCAAGGGCGAATCTAGGTTTTGCACCAGGGGGGGAAATGACATAGCCGTAGCCCAGTGAGTATAAATAAAATAATGATGTCGAATTAGTGGCCCACCCCTGGAACTAGCTCAGGGGGGGGGGGGTCATGACACCATGACCTCCCCCCCTCCTGGATCCGTTCTTGGCCGCCGCACGCTATAATTGAATGCTTACAGGAGTTTTGTGGTTGTTGTGACCGGTGACCCATGGTAACACCTAACAGCGCGCAGCGTAAAGTTGCGGCTGCGGCGCGGTCCCGGCGACGTGTAAATTAGCGCTAAGAGAGCTCTCATTTGCAGAAGTCCAGGAATCGATTGCGTAATAAGTGCGCGCGCGCCGCTTGGCACGTACGAGTGGTCGACAGTTCGGATGAATGAAAAGCTTAGAGGACATTTCTAAAAGAGCACCCTGTAGCATTTTCCATATATATTTTCAGATTTAAGCAATTACTTCTCATCTGTACTAAAAATTAAATATTAGAACTGAAGAGTTTGTTTGTTTGAACGCGCTAATATCAGGAACTATTAGTTAAAATTGAAAAATTCTTTGCGTTTATAGTCTATTAGTCGAGGAAGGGTTTAAGCTATAGTATAACACCTTGTGTGTGGGAACCGGTTTCCACGCGGACGGAGTCGCGGGCGGCCGCTAGTAAAATGTAAAAAGTAACGGTTTAATTTAAAACTACATTTCACAACCCTACGTTTCAAACATTTTTCAGTACCTATAATCATGAAATGCCTAAAGAAGTACCTACTACCATTATTGCGTCTCTACGACATTAAAAATTTTACAAAACTTCTCTCAAAAAAAAATTTTGTTTTACATGTAATGTGTAAATTATTCTCCTTTGGATACTTAATCTGTGTGAAACGGCTACAAACCAAGTTTACTAGCGTTATTTTTGGTATGAGTGACATCACTGTCGACTAGTGTTGGATGCTAGTACAATATTCAACGAAATTAACGAGTGTAACTGTTACGATGTTTTAAAATTAATTAGAAAAAGGTGCATATTTTTTTAATAGCAGATAAAAACGTAATATCTTGGTACAACTCATCAAAAACATCGCTAATTTTAACACTGTATGGTTTATATACAATCCATTTATTTATTTTATCAATAATATTGTAATGCTTTTATAAAGATTCAACTAAAAAACATTAACATATAATTTTTTGAAAAATAAAAATAGTTTTCTCAAAATATTTTTTTTTTACTTGAAAGCTTCAAGAATAATACATCTCGATGTATCGATAATTTCACCGAGATTCACATCACTAGCTAATAACAATTTATATTAACCTGAACTAATTTAGCTATTTTATACGCTCTAGTACCTCCATGATATTATAATGGTTTCCTTCGGGTAAAATCACACGACGACATATCAATATGTTTCGAAATAAATTCAGTTAATTGTATTGGAGTTAGTTGTATGATAATATTAACGTTGACATTTTTATGACATCATTTATAAATCTTTGGCTAAAGACACGCTTGTGATATTAAAAATCTAAATTTTCAGCAATAATAGTATGCAGGTAGATTTAATACAGGCTTTCCATGCACAATATTTGAACGAACTTATAAAAGGAGAAATAGAAGTTACTGCATAGTTATAGAGTAAAGTATTTTAGTTGCAGGTCATTTGAAATAATCAAAATTATTTCTTTTTTTTTTGTTTTTGGTTGGGTCTATTCAAGAAAATGGATTTCCATAGAAGTCAAAATTCGGATGAAGAAAGTCCATGAGTATTGTTATTTAACATACATATTATGTTTTAAACAACATGTCATTATTTGAGAACGATATTTTTTTACGTTGTGATTATTTCTACTTACATTTATATGTGGTGGAATAAAATATCTTATAAACAAATCCATCTAAAATTTAAAGCTAAATACAATCAAAAACTAAACTCCGATCGATGAAAAGCTCTGTTCATTTATTTAACCAAGTCAATTGCACCGATTTGTTTTCCACCCATTTAGCATTCTCGTGCCAAGCTGTCGGCTGCAATGGCGTTCAAATAAAGCTATAAACAAGGACGTAGCCTGCCCATTGCATCGCTAAATTGTACACTTGAGGCCGAGGTAATTGCATGAATGAATTAGTATGTTTAGTTTTAGTTTTGGTGCGGGTGAGCTAGACAAAAGCTGGAATAATAAGTTAATGTTGTTTGGTAGTGCAGTGTAGAATATGGGAGGTATGTTATTATGTAGGTTTTGAAATCGAGGGCTGCAGTAAAAACATTTTTGCCTACACATTTTTAGGGTTCCGTAGCCAAATGGCAAAAACGGAACCCTTATAGTTTCGTCATGTCTGTCTGTCTGTCTGTCTGTCTGTCTGTCTGTCTGTCTGTCTGTCCTGGTTCGTTCTCCGCCGTTTCTGAACCGATTGCCACGAAAATTGGTGGAGAGATGTATAGCGATAATTCAAGAATTGGTTTTTAAAATTATCGAAAAATAATCATTTTTTACCCCCCCTCCCATACAGTGAAAAGTTAATTCTAAAAAAAAAATTCGACTTAACCCATCGTGTAGGGTATCGTTAAACAGGTATTTTTAAATACAATAAAACTCGCCTTAAAACCATGTGGATCAAACACACCAGTCTCGAGATATATTAATACAAAGTTAAAATTAGAGCGTCCCCCCCCCCCCCCTTAACTTTTGAAATACTATTACAATAATTCTAAAAAAAATGTCCTGTATACCTCCAAGTAAGTACTTTCAACGAAAACTATAGCGAACCCTGTATCATACATAGTTTTTTTTATACAACTCGACCAACTTATGACGTGCAGTTGCCCTTACTAAATGTTGTCTTAAGCGGTCGGGCTATCTTTTAGCTACGGAACCCTTTCATGGGCGTGTCCGACACGCTCTTGGCCGGTTTTTTGTCTACAAAACCATACGATCGTTTCGAAGCCCGCTAGGAACTAAAGTTTGTGTGATGAAAAGTTTGTGGATGTTTATAAAAGTATTCTAGTATGACTATTCGTTCGCTAGCTTCTATAGTATACGCTTCGCGCTGAGTTTGAGGCAATCGTTATGTTAGTCCAAGGAATTCATTTAATTATAAGATAATAATGTTTCTAACGGATGGACGACTTATTCATCAAACTTTTGTTAAAAACAATAATTCTATCAATAGTTTTTCAGCCGACCAGTATTATTACGTTCCCATTGTCCAGTATTTATCGAAGGATTAAAAACGTATGTCACTTCACTCTTAAACCTTCATAATGTTCGATACATCCCCACTTATCTCGCTTTAAAATGTTTGGAATCACTCAATGACTCCCTGGGAAGCGAGCAAAAGGCACTTTTCTTCTAAGAATAACCTCGAGTACACTCATAGTCTTAAGTAGTATCTGTATGACGGACGCGACATCGTATGGAGCACTTAGCATTTTTTGCCAAATGTATTATTATACGGAAAGCAGAGTAGCTAATGTTTTTTTTAAATAAATTAGTATTTTAGTAGTCTACTGGCTAAGAACCTTGGTCACATAACCAAGGGCCGCGGGATCGAATCTGTTAGGGGCAAATGTGACGACATGTGTGCTCGAGACAAAGATGCCTACATAAATATTTCAATATGTACGTCCGTTCCCTAGCATCCGTAATACAAGGTTCGAGCTTAGTTTACTGTTAGGCAAGAGGCGGGTTGGCCAGAGAGATTATTTCAAAAGAAAGGCTTTTTATTCTAAGAATAACCTCGAGTACCCTCTTGCTTATAAGTGTGTCTGTATGACGTCACATCGTAGCACTTACTACTCAGCCTAAATGTATTATTATACGGAATGCAGAGTATCTAATGTTCGCCTAAAATACACTAAAAGCCACTGAAGAGATCATAAATGTTGGATATTAGTAAGTGCTGCTATAGGGTTGATGAACAAATGGGCAGCAGATATGTGAATTCCCGCTTGTCGTGGGTTTGACTCCCGAGTTGGGCCGGAATGATGATATCAACTATCGGGGAAACGTTTCAGACTCTACTTTTTATTGAATTATGTTTCGATGGGTTAAAACAGGGATCTTGATAACAAGGGCAAAGCTTCAGGTAAAAACTAGTAAACTTAAATCCTTTAGACCCAGGTTTTTATCATGACAGCGTTTATTCTATTAACAACAACAAGGAGATTTATAAAACACTGCAATTCTACGCGTTTCCACCAGCATACGGTATTTTTAGAAGGGATTGCAATAGCGTGGGATGCCTTTTATCGGAATGCTGAAACGTGCAGAATAACATTTGAAGACATCGACCCACGTGAGATGTCAATGTCACGACTCACATTAATTTCCACATTTTCAATGTCACTTTCTTGTGAGCTATTTTTTCCGTGGACAAGTGTACCTATGCACTTTATATTCACGTTCAGTGGACGCTGGGCGGAGCTAGAGTAACATTGACTATGGCATAACTGAATTCAAAAAAATAAACAAGATAAATCTATTTTGACGGGCCCGTTGGTCTAGTGGTCAGAGACTCTGGCTACAAAACCAGATGGTCGCGGGTTCGAATCCTGCTCGGGACAAATGTTTGTGTGATGAACATCGGCATTTGTAACAGTTTGAATGATGTTGATAAAAATATTTAAGTATCTCCATCCGTTCCCTAGCTTCCATAGTACAAGCTTCGAGCTTAATTAAGGGCTAGGAACTTGACGTGTTAGTAAAAGCCATGCTATCAGGTACATGTCAAAATCCCTCTGTTATGTGATGACGGCGCAAAACTCCTTTTTGTATCAGTTTATATTAGAAACCACCATTCATGACCTAATAATAAGTCTTCAAAACCAATATTATTTTTAAAATGGAAAATAGGTCACGATTTCCTTGGCCAGCAGTGTACTTGCGAGGCACTTTGCATGAGCTGTCTAGAACGTTTTAGTAAGTTCACGAGGCGGGTTCCGTACTCGTTTGTGAAAACACTAATTTTGATGTATGATAATAAACATTGTTTACTTTTGTTGCAAACGGCAATGAATAGGTATGCATTGAAATAAGAGTGAAAATATTCGCACGTTCCTATCATTATCCTAATTAAGATATTTATTGAATGTTTTATGATTGTTAACTGTTTTTATTGTAAAAAGTTTCACTTAAGTCATTCCCAATACAAGGGTCAGTGACAACTTTAAGAGAAAACTTGTCAAACCATAGTGAAAAAACTTTTGGAAATAAAGTAATTTAATTTTATATTTTTATTTAATTGTTATGTTTGCTTTAAGTGCACGATTATTTTGATGGTACAGGACATTTTGATGTTCATAGGCCGTAGCCATCAGAGACCAAGACTCACTTTGGGTCGCTGCGCAGTAAGTTAGTAAGTAAGTAGGAGATAATATAAATAATTTATCTGTCTATCTATCTAATATTGTAGACTTGTACCTTGTTTGGAATAATCAAAACAATAGATCAAAAACTGGTACCAGTGATACTGTATTACATAAAATCATGCCTAAACTAAAAAGACAAAAAACCTAGTGTTTTACACTTCCAGTTAAACTAAAGTTAAACGGATATTTTTCTATGCAAAAAACCTAATCAAATGGCGCTTCGCTTTCCCAGATTTACGTAACTGCGACGTCCATTACCGAAATCTAATTTCTCACTTTTTGCGGTGATCTTTGGCTAATTCAAAAGAATGCAGTACGGTTGTTCTAATATTGTCGTAAACGCGAAGGTTAGCAAAAAAGCAGAGATTTTATAACTTAGCAGATTTGAAAAATGTGATTGTGCCAATAAAAAAATAACACTTATTTATTTATTTATTCTTCATGAAACTATGTAAAATAGCGTAGAAAGGGCAGACTTCTATATACCTCATAGAATTCTCTACCAGTCAAACTTTGGGATGATCGGAAAGGGGCATAATTATTTATTTATTTATTTGTTGGAAGATTAACAGTTTCAATAATCTCATAATGTATCAACAATCTGTAGGTATCTTTTCCACGCATCAGTTTAAGTGACAGATTCCTCACTGTCGTTGATTTCATTGTGTCCAGGTGTTTTTCGTCGACTGATAAATGTCTCGCGCGATTGTTCAGTCGCCATCAATCTTGCCGAGTGGTTTTTTCAATCCACCATCAATTAACTGCTAAGAGTTTAATGGCACAATCATTGGAACGGACAATTGGACATGCAGTGTGCAGTTTTCGGGGGAAAAACACATTTGTTTACTTTAGTTTTTAAAGAATACGATAAAAAACTGAGTGAAATCTTTACATATGTACGTTTTCTATTTATTTGTGTTTTTTTTTCAATATGTCTGTTAGGCTTGTTGAGAGATTTTGAAAAGGAGAGAGTAGGTTGTTTGAATCTTGCTGAAAACAAAATGCTGCTATTCATCAGCTTGTGCTCAAGTCATTGATTTATATCATAATCATATTGGATGTGGTCTAAACGAAGCCTAAAGTTTGTATTGTCTCTATTGTACTATCTTCAAGCTTAGTTTAGAACTAGGCAAAACATGTTATTCATTTATTTATTTATTGTTTATTTAAGTGCGATCTACAACAACGCTTCAGAAAGTCAGTAACCCCAACAGAATACATATATTGTAATGGCGCTATTGTGTTAAAGTTGAATAAGGGGTTTCATCCCGTCTTTAATTTCTTATTCTTCCTCATAGATGCGGAAAAATGCAGATGTTCGTTGTATGGACTTCACACCCTCATCACTTCAGAAGTCAACATTATACTGAAATACAATAAGCTGCCATATTTTCGGCTACTGACATGGTATAATAATAATATCTATCCATACTAATATAGCTGAAGAGACTGGACTCAAATTCAAATTCAAATTCAAATTCAAAATATTCTTTATTAACATAGGCTTCATAGAAGCACTTATTAATCGTCAGAAAACTACAAAATAATGACTCTACCACCGACCATCCAGCACAAAAAAAAAAACATTCAGATTCCAACCATTTGTTCCTAAAATTAGCGCCTTCAAACAAACAAACTCTACAGCTATAAAATGTTAGTATAGATTAATCCTGTCCTTATTTTCATGGCATGAATGTATCAAAATTAGTTTTGCCTATGTTAGCCTAGTTACTAATTGACTCGCACTGTTTCAGTATCATATTAGTTCACACATAACAGCTTTTGTCGGGAAATGCCAGATTTATTTAGGCAATGCGTAACATGAATATGGAGTGATATTTTAATGATATTTCAACGCTGATATTAATAAAGGTAATTAGTTCTATCACTTTTGGTTACTAAATTAATTTGAGTTTTGTTGTTAACTAGCGGCCGCCCGCGACTTCGTCCCTGTGGATTTCGGTTTCCGCACACTAAATGTTTACTATACCTGAAAGCATTCCTCGAAAAATGGACTACCCAACACAATTTTTTTTTTCAATTTGAATCTGTATTATTTGAGATTAGCGCGTTGAAATAAAGAAACATACATGCTTTATTATATTATTTATATTATATTTATTATTTATATATATTATTGAAGTATAGATTATACACTGCTCTATTCCAATCTGCGGACTGTAATTAAATTAATTCGAACGGAAAAATAAAAACAATTCAAATCGGGATTCAAACCGCTGCATTTAACTGACCACAAATCAAGTACAAATTAATTTACAATTTGCCCGTGAGACGGCGAAAGGAGACCGAAACCGTTACATACAATCTTGGGCCTGAATGTAAAAAGATAAAAATAGTGTCAATTGATAGAGTAAGACTTATCTGACCATTACTGGAAATTCTGTGAGTTTTGTCAATCGGAGAGCAAAGATATTGAGGAATTTAAAAAAGTGAGGTTATGAAATAACCTATACCTAACAGCTGATGCCTACAGTACAGTAACATAATATAAACTACTATTGTATTGTAAAGATAAATTGCATTATAAAAAAAACTGTTATTGTTAGAGGTAAACTGATACTGGCTACATTTATCCCGAAAAATACAAGTTTCTTGGGGAATCAGCGAAGCAAGGGTGGGTCGCTAGTTTATTATATTATTATATATTGAATTCATTTATTTTGTAGAAGAATTAGGAAAGTCATAGGTAGGTAAAAAGGTAAGGAGTTAAGGGGAGTTTGTTTAAAAATAAAAAGATTAATATTTTGTATTATTTTATCCTTCTTATAACACAATTGAATAATATCATCCAAGAGTTGAGCAGGTGGTAAATATAGTCTTGGTACCGAGCCCAGCTCATGTACCGTATTATGCACATGACATGCGCCCAGCAGCCTACAGTTCGTCTGCCTACAATACGGCCTAGGGTATTACAGCGGCTACTTAGTTGCTATCCAATGATTCACACAGCGATCCGTAGCGTCACTTTCCAATCCAAAAGCCGGCAGTGTAATCCAAAATAACAGGTCCAAGTCAGAAGTGTAAGCAAGATCTTCCGTATCCAGTATGGAGGTAAAGTTCCGCAGGGTCAATCAGAATCCGTAAAAACAAAGCCGTGGTTGTTTTGAAAATAAAAATCAGTCGGAAAAGCTCACGAAACGTAAAAGTACAAGACGAGAGATACGAAACGATTGATTTGAAACAGCAGCTGTCAATGTCGTTATTTTCGTTGTCATGTCAACAGTGCATAGACTAAAAAAAGTAGCTTTTTCAATTAATATCGATATGAATCGATAATAATTATTTTGGAAATTATTATTTAGATTTTTTACAGCTAGTCGATATTTTATTTGTTATTATAGCTATATTATATTTAAAAATAATAAACACAATTACATTTTTTGAACTACCCGCTAATAATTGTACATGTGTAAACTCATTCGCTTTAATCGATTTTGAATGTAATCGATACTGAAATATGTTTATTATCTTATTTTTCATATTTCTTCGCTTTAAGAAAGAAAATTGAGATAGTTTTTTGTAATTTATGAATGGAAATTAAAGAGCAATTTTTTAAGCCATAGCTCAACTTGTTACATTTCAAGCCCACAAGTCCCGGTCTCCTTTCACCAATTAGTAAAATTTTCGGATTCCACGTTTTGCGGTCAAGTAACCTATGAACCTCTTTTTTTATAGTATCATTGAAATTAAATTTCGGGAACAGTTGCCTTGAATTAACTGTTCAAGGTCCTAGATCTCGCGGTAGGCCCAAGAAGAGCTGGGCCCGTAGCCAAGATGCCACTTTGACGAATTCGCCATACGCTTCCGTCGCGACTTATATTGCCCTCCCGCACACGAACTATTTATGTGAGCGGGATGAAGATGTAAGTCGCTACAAATAGAAAGCGTATGGCGAATTCGTCAAAGTGGCATCTTGGCTAGCCTACCTGGCTCGATGTCGCGAGAGAGAAATATCGCTTTCTTTGCGACTTATATCTCCATCCCGCTCACACCAATACTTCATATGCGTGATGGTGATATGTATAATTCGCGATGATGGCCGTAGCTCGCTCTCGAGAAATAGCAACTTATCTAGCTCACCAGGCGCAGGACCAAGCCAAGGTATAATAAAACCCTAACTTCGAAACATGAACAGGAAACACACATACAAATGATCGGCCCAACCCGGGTTTCAAACCTATGACCTCCATTGCGGCTGCTGCGTTTTTTTTTGTACCATGCGCCATTGCAAACAGAATGCTCTCAGCCAATAAATAAGGTTAAGTTTGTAATAGCACTGAATACACTCCGAATGATCGTGTTAAATCAGGTTCATAGTTGGTAATTTAGTATTTAAATGACTAATTATTCAACCGCTGTTACAAGCCAATGTTTAATGTTTAGTTCGGGGTAGTAGTTAAGTCCGTGTAATGTTGCTAACGGGTCAGTTTGTCAAATAATATGGTTGATTTGAATACAGAGAATATCGTTTGTACCAATACAAAAACTCGATTTTGATCTTCGAGCGTAGTTTGGGGTTAGGCAATTGGTGTGTTAGTCCAAAGTATTAACTAAAAGTTAAAAAAATATGAGCTTTGTCTTGATGCATACCGCCCGAGCCTCACTACACAAAAATGTCCTATACCTTCCTCCTAATAAATATTCCCTTCCCAACAGATAAAGGCTATCATTATCATTAGCAGTCCGGAACACAACAAAAGCGAACTCAACAAAGCGAATAACAAAGTAACATTCTGATGAATTATTGTGAACAGCCTTTGTGTACAAAAATTCACCAAAATAGCTTAAACTCTTCCCTTCTCCTTGAGTCGTATTCCTCATCATTACTGGGGGACGTGACCATTGTAAGAATAAAACTTTAAAGAGCTTGATGGCGCAGTGGTTAGCCCGCTCGGCCTGCGAGCAGCTTTCGCAGGGGCCAGTCATCGGATAGGTGACCGAAAAATTTCAACTCGAGCTCCTCCGTGCTATGGGAGGTACGTTTACCACTGGTCCTGCGCCGAATCTCTCTAAGGCGTGTCAGATTGCTGTCCCACTGAACAATGAGAGTGAGGGAATAGGGAGTGTACCTGTGATTGCGCACTCACTTCTGTACTATAATCAATCAAAACATAGTATAAAACAAAGTCGCTTTCGCTGTATGTCCGTATGTGTGGTTAGATCTTTAAAACTACGCAACGGATTTTGACGCGGTTTTTTAATAGATAGAGTGATTCTTAAGGAAGGTTTGTATGTATAATACATGTAAGTAAGTACCACGGGCGAAGCCGGGGCGGGCAGCTAGTACTTAGTCGGGTCATAAGTTCTGTCACAAACTTTTTTGGAAATTATCGATACACCTTTGAAGATATACATAAAAATTGTATATCAAATGAAAAGTTATTTAATTTGCAATATAATTTTATCAACATCATTTGAAATGTCTTCCTCCATTTTGGACAGATGCCTTTAATCTACGAAGACAGTCATCGATCGCTGCACGCACCATATTCATTCACCTTTCTTTCGCTGATTTAACCAGAAACGCTCGGAGAGACACCAAATTCTGGTGAGATTGAGTACAGACTTTCCCCTTCAAATATTGGTATAGCTTGTAATCCCATCGGTTTAAATGTGGACTAGAAGATAGCCGGTGTTCATGCCGGGTGAAGTCAATTCCGCGCGCTGTCAACCAGTATTTCGTGCTTCGGGCCATATGAGCCGGTGTAGAGTCCTGTTGGAATGTCCTATGTCTGTTATTGATTATTATTTAAAATAAAGGTTGTACTATGCTTGTTAGGGCAGTATTTTGATATAGTACGACCTTGATTTTCCCCCTTTTTTACCGAAAAACACCTCAGTTATGCCTGAATACGAGAGTCCAAGGCAAATCATGAATGAGTAAGGGTGATGACTGCACTGGTTCCTCAAAATACACGTGCTTGCTTCTTCACTAATGTGGGCATTCACTTTATCATTTTGTTTGTGATAACTTAAACCTATCAATAAAAAAAAGACATCCAAAAAAAGATATTCGCAGGTTTTTTTCCCGCGTGCCGTCGTAACAGAGCCCGGGGTCTTTCCAGCTTAATTTTCTTTATACGATCATTTGAAAAAATCAGTTCTTCTTACGATAAGCACGTGGTTTCAGGTTTTTATTTAGCACTCTTTTTAGTTTGGTTCTGCTTAGCCACGGCTGGAGAGCTAGCGTTTTTTGTTTACGCACGGGATTTTTTTCGTTTGACGCCTTCATTGATCTAATGACCGCTAGTGTTTCTAAAAGAGCAAGGTCTGCCGCTTATTTTACGATTTTGAAATCTTGAGACTTTAGTGTATCGATTGATAGTACAATAAAAGAAATAGGACGCTTTTTTCAACTTTTGTACGAAATTGAAAATCACCTTCTATGCGTTACAACAGCGGTGCAACGGAAAACCCGAGACTCTATTGTCTTTAATCGTCCATTCCATTTTCAAATATGTATAAAAATAATTAGTTCTTCTATTTCCGACATGTATAAATGTTCTATTTTTAAAATTAGTCGCAGAATTTCTGGCCGGTCTTCTAAAATCAAAATTATAAGGTTGTGACAGAACTTATGACCCGACTGGGTATTATATATAGTGTGATTCCTGATATTACTAATAATATACTACTGTAAAGAAGATATGATATCTCATTTGTTTGAGTTGAATGGGTTCCAAAACTACTATATAATGGCTTGCTTTATTTTTCTACAATATTCTCTTTCATTCCCCAAATAAAATGTATGTATAGAGAGTTTTATTAAGGTTTAACAAATTCCAAGTTTTCCCCCTTATTTCGTGACAACAAATCTAACTTCAAACAAAGTTCTCTCAGTAAACTATAAAAATAACAAGGTAGCGAACGGAGTGAAACAAATTCACAGAATTTTATTTATTTTGTTTCCGCGGATTCATGTAAAATAGGCAGATTTATGGCGAAAGGCGGAATTATACGCACTGGTCACCATCTAGCTAGATTTTTTTTGAACAAGGTAGTAAACCAAACAGGATTAGTCCCATATTATTAGATGGGAACTGATTTTGTTTGATTCTTATGAGATTTATATGTTTTGTTGACCATTATTCACGAAGCAATCTTGGGGTAGAAAGAAATACATTTTTTGATTACAGGTAAAAACAATACATAATATCTAAACAACAAATAGATAAAAAATACTATTAAATAATATTAATAAATAGTATTTTATCACGAATATACATCTCTTCTTTTACTTAATAGGTACTATGGTACCTATTAACTTAATAGTTTGAGGAGCTCGATGGCGCAGTGACCGAAAAAAAATTCATCTCGAGCTCTTCCGTGCTTCGGAAGGCACGTTAAGCCGTTGGTCCTGCGCCAGATCTCTCTACGGTCGTGTCAGATTGCTGTCCCACCGAATTATGAGAGTGAAGGAATAGGGAGTGCACCTGTGCTTGCGCATTCACTTGTGCACTATAATATATCCTGCGTACCTGGCTGATCGTAAGGTCGGCCACCATGGCCGAATACGGCCGGAGGGTATTATTATTATTACTATGGGTTAACACACTAATTGCCTAGCCCGAAACTAAGCTTGAAGCTTCTACTATGGATGCTAGAGAACGGATAGACATACTTAAATACGTTCATAAACATCCATGACCCGAGTACAAATGACGATGTTTATCACACAAACATTTGCCCAAACGCGATTCGAACCCGAGACCCTAGGTTTTGATAGCCATGGTCTCTGACCACTACACCAACGGGTCTGACACATTTTGTGTTTTTCATTTAAGGCGAAAGTTTGTATGTATGGATGTATGGATGTTTGTTACTCTTTCACGTAAAAACTACTGAATGGATTTGAATGAAACTTTACCACAATATTATAGTTTATACATCAGAATAACGCATAGGATATTGGAAATCGAAATCCACGCGGACGGAGTCGCGGGCGGCCGCTAGTAGTTAAATATTTTGTTTTAAATGCAGTCAAATACCCAATTTTCCTTAGTCGCTTCTTACGACACCCATAGGATGAAATAGGGAAATACTATTCTAGGACGGCACTTCATCGCTTCTTCCGCGGCGGCACACATTTGTTTCGTCATAGTAATTAATATCTTACCTATTTTAAGAACCACCATCCGTTCCACTTTACATTACAAAAAGAAGTCGCTCAAAATACGACCCGTACACAGGGTTGACAACTCAGAGTAATGTTTAACACATTGAAAGTTTCAGCGTGATTGATGGACAAACATCCAAACAAACAAACTTTCCCATTTATAATTATTAGTATGGTACTGTTTATTTTTGTTACTAGACCATTCTTATCATCATTATCCTAGCGCCTAGCCCGGTTGCATCCTCAGTCATTGCCTTATAGCCCTGAGTACGCTACAACTATAAATAATAAAATAAATAAATGCCATGGACTGACACACCAATTGCCTAGCCCCAAACTA
Organism: Nomophila noctuella; assembly: GCA_958496325.1. Lineage (NCBI taxonomy): Eukaryota > Metazoa > Arthropoda > Insecta > Lepidoptera > Crambidae > Nomophila > Nomophila noctuella. Next base: position 2,495,799 of record OY292503.1, on the reverse strand, counting down.
AGCTCGAAGCTTGTACTATGGATGCTAGGGAACGGATAGACATACTTAAATACTTTTTATAAACATCCATGACTCGAGTACAAATGCCGATGTTCATCACACAAACATTTGCCCCTAGCGGGACTCGAAACCGCGGCCCTTGGTTTCGTAGCCAGGGTCTCTGACCACTCGACCAACGGGCCCGTCAAATACTACTATAATATACTATGATCCTAAATTGGCCAGTTATCATAATCTTTCTGGACCTAAATATATTTTACTTGCTGTCCGCGACTCCGTTCGGTTAGATTTCGGTTTGCGCACACATAGTGTTATACTATAAATCAAATCAAATCAAATATAATTTATTGTTTTACTCATAGGTTGATCTTATTATCTAGCCTACCTCGCCTACCTCGACTAATGAACTATGCAGAGCAAAAATAATTTTACAATTCTAACCGGTTGTTCCTGAAATAAACGCATTCAAACAAACAAACAAACAAAGTCTTCAGCGTTATCATATGAGTTAAGATTTTTTGTAAAAAAAAGTTGGTAACCCTATCCGAATATTCCACGGAGACAGGTTAACTAATCTCAATGTTTGATTTTCATATTCCGCAGTCGTGACACTGAATAATTGACCGTTATTCTTGAATAATTTAGTTGTTCTTGAATAAATTAGTTGTGTTCTATGAATTTCTTGGGTGATATGTTTTGGTTGTGTCGTGGAATAAGGAAGGTATAACAATTTTATTTAAAACATGTTTTAGATTGACACTTTCGCGGCTTTATTGGACGCAAAAAGCAAACGCAAAAAGTTTTTATGTTCTATTTTTTATGCGTAACCTACAAAGTGCTAAGTGTTATAATAAATAAGTGTGTAAGTATAATAATAAATTAAAGTATTCCTCGACAAATGGACTATAAAACACAAAAAATATTTTTTTAATCCGAATCCGAAGTTCCTGAGAGTAGCGCGCTCAAACAAACAAACAAACTCTTCAGTTTTATTTAATTAAAGAAAAGATGTTTTCGTAACATGTTTAAGGATGCTGTAATAAAATCGATGCAGAGATTAACTATTTTAATCGTTTTCATTTTATTTCAAAATAACTCTAAATATATTATTCATTACTTTCCTTATTAATAACTAGCGGCCGCCCGCGACTCCGTCCGCGTGGATTTCTTTTTTTCGAAATAAAAAGTAGCCTATGTTCTGTCTCAGAGTCTCAAAATTGTCTGTACCAAATTTCATCAAAATCGGTTGCGAGGTTTAAGCGGGAAAGCGTAACAGACAGACAGACAGACAGACAGACAGAGTTACTTTCGCATTTATAATATTATAGTTGGGATTAGTTGGGATGATTAAAAATATCATCTTCTTTTATATCTGTACCTCTGCATACATACTTTCCACTTGAAGTTTCTTTCTACATTTCCAATTCAACATAGATGAGTTATCCTCATAACTCGATGTCGAGACCAAATGAAAGAACAAACGCTCCGCAATAACCAGCCCGTCTCTGGCCGGGAGATGATCTATAGACGATAATAAAAGTATTAGGAAAATAACACCGGGAGTGAGATTCTTGCCAAGATAGACCAGGAGATTGGGTGGGATGTTAGGCATTGTTGGATTGAATGTTTTTGTTGGTTTGGGACAATTTTTAATAGGATATTGTTTTTCTTTTTCAAGAATTGAGCATGATAGATCCCAACTAATATTATAAATGCGAAAGTAACTCTGTCTGTCTGTCTGTCTGTCTGTCTGTCTGTCTGTTACGCTTTCCCGCTTAAACCTCGCAACCGATTTTGATGAAATTTGGTACAGACAATCTTTAGACCCTGAGACAGAACATAGGCTACTTTTTATTTCGAAAAAAAGAAATCCACGCGGACGGAGTCGCGGGCGGCCGCTAGTTTTTTATAAATCAGATAAAAAGAACAAATTAATATTACTTATATTATTTAACGGGACTAAACGCGATATTAATTATGTAGTATACATATACTACATAATTAATATCGCGAAATAATATCGAGTAATAGCCGAAACGTCAAGCAGTAAGTAGTATACATATACTACTTACTGCTTGACGTTTCGGCTGCGTTACAACATTTGCGTTTAGTCCCGTTAAATAATATTAGTGATATAATGCAACGCGAAAGTCTAAAATCTTATAGAACAAATTAATGTTAATCAGAGGAAATAATTTATGTATAATCATTTTTGTTGGTTTGGGACAACTTTTGATTAGACATTGTTTTTTTTTTCAGCAATTGGACATGGTGGTTTTTATAAATCAGATACTAATAATAAATTCATGTAAATCAGAGGACATGTTTAACACTTAACTAACCTGTGGTAATAGATCCAACAATTTGAGTAACTGAAGTAGCCTATAGGCATAAAACATCTTAATGTTTGTTATAAACGGATAAAAAAACTACGTCTGATCCAATGTTCTGCTTTGGATGGCAGTACAAAATGTTTTCTCATTATAAAGTACTTGAAGGTAATACAAAACCCGTACTTGAACTAGTTTGCACTTCACGAAGGTAGATCATTACACAAAATCGGTTGTCTTGGTAACATTACATCCTCGACTGCTCAGCAAAAGACCTTCCCATTTAGACGAGGAATAAAATCTTATGACAACTGGGAACAGGACACCTTTCCCACAATTTACCCCGCCCACGAGAAGCCATGATTACTAATCGGTTTTCGAGGTAAACAAGAACATTAAAACTTCCCAAAAAGTATTCCGCTGTGCCTACTTCACTCCCTTTCATCTAGCAAGAATTATTATTCGACTAATACAGTTATTCATATTTAACGATCAGTTAGCTCGTAAAAAAATACGTACGCATCCTCCTCAAAATGAGGGATTTTACGTAAATCATAATCTCGTTATGTAATTTATTACGATGTTTATCGACTTGCTGAGTTTTATTGCGAGAAATACGTGATTTATAAATAGGTTTAAAAATTTTATTTTCCCGCCCGACCGCCATTTCCATTTATTATCTATGCCCCGGCCTATTCTGACATCTGTAAAAATAGTGGCGAAGGAACTAAGCGCAGTCAGTCAGTAGTGCACGACGCGCAACGAAAACAACCGTTTAATATTCGAACTAAGCTTCCATTCCCAATTTGAATATAGAGCGCGTTTCGCAAATTACCGCCGGGTTTTTGAACGTCCCGTATTTCTCGGATTGCGAAAGCGTTGACAGGAATGCGATGTTTTTTAAATTTTAAATTATTGAGTGTTGAAGTGGCCGGTGCGACGGAAATTCGAAATTCGAACGGAGTTTTTTTTTTGTTTACAGTTTCGTATCGTGAATGAGTGAGATATAACTTTATTTGGGATTCGACAAAGAGGTTAGTGTTCGAAATGAAATTGAGTTTCGTTTTGTTGTTTGAATAGATGGACCCAAACCTTTCAGTAAAAGTGATTTCGTATTCTATGTAATTGGACCTGTTGTTTATTAAAACATCGACAGAATAACACAAAAATAGTCAAAAAAGAATTATAAACTATGTTACCTGTTAGTTACCTACTAGTTGCATATTTCAAAATATTTTTGCTACAATTCCAATTTGAATTTAGTATTCCAGTTCTAGCTCGCTTCGTCGTAATAGGTTTTGCTTTTAATATTTAGGTATACCTATTTGAATGTTCTAAAATTAAAAATGAATTCTTTAGTTTGTTAGTTACCTTTGCATTGCAATGTGATTATTTTGTAGTTTTCTGACTATTAACAAGTGCTTCTATGAAGCCTATGTTAACAAAGAATATTTTGAATTGAATTGTATTTGTTACTAGGGAAAAGAAATATGTGTTGTGAGGGTACTAATTTTCTAACGTTTGTCAGTCTCAAATCTATACTAATATAATTAAGAACGCGCTAATCTCAGTAACTACTGGTCCCATTTGAAAAAAATATTTTTGTGTTGGATAGTCCATGAGGAAGGCTTAAGGCTTTAATATATATATACCTATGGGTGCAGAAACCGAAAACCACACTTACGGTCGCAGTCGCGGGCGGCCTCTAGCGTGCAGATAGGTAAACATTCAATCACTTGTCACTTAATAATAAGTAAAAGCCAGGCAGCAACAGTAACATAATAATATCGTGGTAATATTGATTTGTTAACAAAGTTTAACGCTTGTTACGGACATCATAAATCAATGAAGGTACATTAATAGGCATACACTTCGAGGAACATCACAAATACAAACTTGTTTATTCCACGACTGTTTTCCTAGATATTTATGTGGGATTGAAACTAGCGTTGCAGAACTATCGATAGTTTGACTATCGATAGTTAACCTCGAAAAATAGTCACAATATCGATAGGACTATCGATAGTATCGATAGTATCGATACTATCGATAGTATCGATAGCCAATAGTATGCAATACTATTGATGGGCAGCAATATTTTCGATACTATCGATACTAACGAATTTAGATACTATCGATAGTATCGATAGTATCGATAGTTTTTAATCAATACTATCGATAGTATCGATACTATTAGTACTATTTTTATGAAGAACTATCGATAGCTAAAAACTATCGATAGCATTGTTACATCGATATTAGGCGAATAAGCAATAGTATGATTTCTGAATGAATTTGATAAGTTAAATACTTGTGTACTAAAACGTCAGATGTTAACGTAACCTTGTTCTTCCATGATCCCTAAGAGCCTTGCACTTGCAACTGAACACAAAAACGTTATTATCCGTATTTTTAAATGGCGCTAATGCATGACCAACCTAAAGTGGCGGCTCACGGTCGTGGCCTACTTGAATTCGTTCCCATACCATTTTTTTTTATTCGTTCTATGTCATACGCAGACCTACTGCAAAAATCAAATAGACGTTGTTGTTAAATATTTTAAATAAATATCTTCATTGAACAAGACAATTAAAAACTATCAATACTATCGATACTATCGATAGTATCTAAATTCGATAGTATCGATAGTATCGAAAATATTGCTGCCCATCAATAGTATTGCATACTATTGGCTATCGATACTATCGATAGTATCGATACTATCCATACTATCGATAGTCCTATCGATAGTATTACTTTTTATCAAGGTCACAATAGTATCGATAGGCTATCGATATTTTATACTATTGGTTGCAACGCTAATTGAAACTTTTCTCCTGTGCTTCTTTTTACAGGATTTACGTACATTTCGTTACGTACTTTAAAGTCGGTAAATAATTGCTCAAACATAAACTAAGTAATAGTTAGGTATAACGTAATTAAAATCGGCCGCATCTACCATGGCGGCAAAACACATCAGGGGCTTACCAAATAGAAATAGCGGTTAACCTTTTGCACGCCACGGTCGGCACTGGACGACAAATGAAAAAGTGCCCAACACGCCACCGTCGTGTATGGCCGACGAGAAAACGACATTTTTAAAACACAAAATAAACATACTAAATCAACTTTTCTGTGTTTCTTTTTCCTATTATTTAAAAGTACTTTAATGATGTATTGTAAAATGGCACGAAGATATATCCATCAGTTACATTTCACTAGCAAAAATGATCACTAAATATTGCTAACCGAAATGGTGTTCTCCTCACGCCACAGTCGGCAAGACACGACAGCTAGTGATGGGTAAGTTAGGTAAATTAAATTTTGAATTTATGAAATATTTTATTGAAAGCAGCTTACTACTACATCGATAATTATTTTTTAATAGCAACTATTTGTATCTGAATATTCTTAATGCGTAATATTTATGAAATTATTGAAAAATGATTACTATTTATATCTATCGATCGATAGTTAACTGTTCACTCTCGCGCATCCCTACGGAACAGCGCATAGACAGTTACCTGTACGCCACAGTCGGGAAGACACGTCAAGCGGTGACGTCATTAGCGCTACGGGAGACTGCTAGTGATGTCCTATCCTATTATAATTTATAACGGGGAGTGTAATATGAATAAAAATGGATAGCAGTCAAATGACTACCGAAGAACTCCTTCGTGTGTTAGGAAGTGTAGAAGAGGATGATGAATGAAGGCACTTTTGAGCTCCTAGATTGAACTACTGTTCTAAACAAATGAAATTAAAAAAAATAGAATGTTATCTCTTAAATAGTCGAATAGTTCGTAGCGGCCTCTGATTTTTTAGATGTCATTGATTTTACTTAGAAATTATTCTAAACCAAAAAACGTCGAAAATCGATTTAAGATCGCTGTGAATCTCACCTATACGATAATATTATTGAACAAAATTTATACCAGAATAATTGTTACTTCATAATATTTTATAATGAATTTATTATCTTATTTCGATAAAAACTATAAATACAACTGCAAAATTACTACAAAATATGTGCCGGCCCTGCGAACTCAGCTTTTTCTCGCAGAGTGAAAATTTGTTATACTAAGCATGAATTTATTATCCTATTTCCATAAAAACGATAAATACAACTGGAAAATTACTATAAAATGTGAAAAGGGGCATTTTACGCAAAAATCATGATCGAGATGTAACAGGCCTCTTTAAGTAAAAACGGAGAAAATCAACTAAAGCTAAGTAATTAATAAGTACTCTAATAGACAACCCTTTCTTTACCTTGTTGTTTATAATTTATAATAATAATTATAAGTTTACTTGAAATGTCACATCATTACCTCGCACGCAAGAAAGCTGTCAAAGGTCGTGCCAACCACGCCAGAGTCGGGTCTTCCCGACAGCGAATGCCTACACGAACGAGATTAGTGATGTATCTTATTATTACCTGATTTATTCGTTTGTAGTTCTAATGTCTACTTTTACTTTGTATAGAATTTTGTAACTGCTGTTAAATAATACGAAATCAAAAAAATATATTTTATTTCAAAAATATGTGACGAATAGCAGAGATTAAATCGGTTATTGACAACTTATCGATAACATCGTTGGCATTCCTATTTTATTTGTAGGTATTTGCTCTGAATTTATGGCTTGGCGTGGGAAGGGCGCCGATGCGTTTGAGCACTGGCGTTCAAAAGGTTAATAAAATTACAAAATATGTATTTTTTATAACCAAATAAGTACACATTTTTTTCTTTTAAATTTCAAATGGCAAAACTACAGCTTTGGAGTTGAAACTATCACATAAATAACAAAAACCGGCCAAGAGCGTGTCGGACACGCCCATGAAAGGGTTCCGTAGCTAAAAGATGGCCCGACCGCTTAAGACACCATTTAGTAAGGGCAACTGCACGTCATAAGTTGGTCGAGTTGTATAAAAATAACTATGTATGATACAGAGTTCGCTATAGTTTTCGTTGAAAGTACTTACTTGGAGGTATACAGGACATTTTTTTCAGAACTATTGTAATAGTATTTCAAAAGTTAAGGGGGGGGGGACGCTCTAATTTTAACTTTGTATTAATATATCTCGAGACTGGGGTGTTTGATCCACATGGTTTCAAGGCAAGTTTTAGTGTATTTAAAAATACCTTTTTAACGATACCCCACACGATGGGGTGCGTCGAATTTTTTTTTTCGAATTTACTTTTCGATGTATGGGGAGGGGGGGGGGGGGTAAAAAATAATTATTTTTCGATTATTTTAAAAACCAATTCTTGAATTATCACTATGCATCTCTCCACCTATTTTCGTGGCAATCGGTTCAGAAACGGCGGAGAACGAGCCAGGACAGACAGACAGACAGACATGACGAAACTATAAGGGTTCCGTTTTTTGCCATTTGGCTACGGAACCCTAAAAAAAAGACAATCAACCTTCATGATAATTCTCGTTCGAAATTCAAATTCGCTCGTGACATCATCGGTGAGTTCTCGCGTATACATACGAGCGTTATCACACGCGGTGTACCTACATCGGACCTGCGGCTTCCGTCGCCGGCCGGCCGCAACCGCGCTCCGGTAGGCCTATAGGGAACATACCCAAACTACGTGACCCTTTTTTCGTGTTTTTTGACCCCCTCCCCCCCCTCGGTAACCAAGCGTAGTATATGCCCAGACCCCCTCCCCCCCCCTAGTTTTCACGTAGGATATTTTATCAATATTTTTTGCGTAAAGTTACAAAATAATGGCTTTTGTTTGTATTTTCTTATACGGCCCCTAAAAGTGCGTACTTTGAGAATGCGTACCTATAATTGCATACGGTTGTATTGTGTTTAGTAAAAAATATATCAAGAAAAAATAGTACATTGCACAATGCAAATTTGTACGGGCCGTTAAAAAAGAATTACGATCGAGTACTTACAAATGTAATTTTGTTAAGTTCATTGGCTCGAGTCTGCCATCCCGTTTCTCTTCATAATGATTTTCATCACATTTGCGGGGAAAGAAATAAAATCAGAATACAGCAAAAACAAGAAACTATTTATTAAATCAAATATCTTCAATGAAGACGTTACCACTATCAATCCACTGGGAAACGTTATGGATAATGGGGGCGATGGTTAATACCGGGGTAATATCCATGTTGATATCAACTGCCTCATCATCGACGGACAAGTATTATTGATGGGGTAATAAAAACGTGGCGTACTTAAAAAAAAATTATTGACTACGTGACAAGAAACCAACCCCCCCCCCCTCCCCCCGGTGACCATGAGTGGTACTTTGAAGACCCCCCTCCCCCCCCCTAAATCGGTCACGTAGTTTGGGTATGTTCCCATATATAGATACGATGAGACTAGACATTTTCGGATAAAAAATAACCTATTATTTAATCCAGACTTCTAACTTTTCGTCTGCAAAATTTCAATGCAATCGGTTCAGTAGTTACAGCGTGAAAGCGGAACAAACAAACTCACTTCCGATTTATACTATTATTTAATAAGTAAGGATTAAAAGTTCCTAACATGAACTAAACAATTACATATTATATGTATAACTTCATCATACTCGGCGGCACCTACCATGGGTGAAAACACAGAGAGCTTATCATATAAAAATAGGGGTTAATAAAATAATATTTATTTTTATAACCATCTTTGCACACATTTTATTTCTTTTAAATGGAAAATAAAAAAAATTGGAGTCGAGACCATCACATTAAAAAATAGACAATCAACCTCCATGACAATTCTCGTTCGAAATTCAAATTCGCTCGTGACATCATCGGTGAGTTCGCTCGCGTACATACGAGCGTTATCACACGCGGTGTACCTACATCGGACCTGCGGCTTCCGTCACCGGCCAGGCCGCAACCGCGCTCTGGTAGGCCTATATCTAGATACGATGAGACTAGGTATTTAGGGCGTAGGAGAATTCGAATAAGGCTATACAGGTTTTAAGAGAGATAGAGCTTCCACTCGAATGAGCCACTAGAGTGGGGAAGGTATTTTAGCCCCTCATCAATTGATTTTCAAGGATGTTGGTAACTTTTCCAGAAAATGAAAATCATAGCCACTTGGCTATGATCTTGACTTTCCCAGGGAATTTTAAATCCAATTTTAGGAGAGGTTGTCCTTAGTGAAACTTTATACAGGAAGCGGTAATCACTTACCAACAGATGACCCTCTTGTTCGTTTGCCTCCTATGACATAGTTTAGTTTCACTGCCTAGTTAGTTAAGTCGTTCTTGTAATTTTGCGTTCCTAGGTATCGGATATAATATGGGATATAATACGGCCGCTATTCAGATTCACAAACATCATTTGAAGTCGCCTTCATTGATTGAAGTGTTAATCCAAGCAAGAAATTTTTATTATTCTTAGGTGTCTTTTAAATTATATGTATATTGATTGTAATAGGCTCTTTACACTTAGCTTAGCCTACTTATTGCAAAATTGACAAAATTATTTAATGATTGACTTTAATTTAAGAAGCCAGTAATTCATAAGGCAAAGCAAACAAATAAATGTGTCGACCATACCATTCACCTTTAATCTCCATAGATTACAAAGAAAGACAACTCTTACAACCACTCTCTCTTTCCAGGTACAAGTGCAGTGAAGTGCAGTGAGTGATGTCAAAGTGACAGTGAGTGCGATGGAGCCGAGCCTGCCCCTCGAGGTGGACGAGGAGGGGCGTCCCCCCCAGGGCTCCTCTACCGGGAGCGGGTCGTCGTCTGGCACCGGGTACTATGGACATAAGAATGGTGAGTCACTACTAAATAAATACTAACATGGCGGCTACAACTGCTAACATGGTGGGCGATTCAAGATGGCGGCTATAATTCGGGGCCGAAATTGCTTGCGTAGTTTTAAAGATTTAAGCGTGCAATAGGGACAGGCAGAAGAAAGCAACTTGGTTTTATAGTTACACTAGCGGCCACCCGCGCCCCCCCCTTGTTTTGGTTTCCACACATATAGTGTTATACTAGAGCCTGCCCCTCGGAAGTGGACGAGGAGGGGCGTCCCCCCAGGGCTCCTCTACCGGGAGCGGGTCGTGGTCCGGCACCGGGTACTATGGACATAAGAACGGTGAGTCAATACCTCTGCTACTACTGCCAATATGGCGATCTAAGATGGCGACCATATTTCGCCATATTGGCGCGAAAATCAGTTTAGTAGTTTTAAAGATTTAAGCGTGCAATAGGGACAGGCAGAAGAAAGCAACTTTGTTATATAGTTACACTAGCGGCCACCCGCGTCCCCCCAACCCCCTTGTTTTTCGTTTCCACACATATAGTGTTATACTATAGCCTGCCCCTCGAGGTGGACGAGGAGGGGCGTCCCCCCCAGGGCTCCTCTACCGGGAGCGGGTCGTCGTCTGGCACCGGGTACTATGGACATAAGAATGGTGAGTCGCTACTAAATACTTCTGCTACTACTGCCAATATGGCGATTCAAGATGGCGACCATATTTCGCCATATTGGCGCGAAAATCAGTTTAGTAGTTTTAAAGATTTAAGCGTGCAATAGAAACAGGCAGAGGAAAGCAACTTTGTTATATAGTTAAACTAGCGGCCGCCCGCGACTCCGTACGCGTGGTTTTGGTTTCCACACATATAGTGTTATACTATAGCCTGCCCCTCGAGGTGGACGAGGAGGGGCGTCCCCCCCAGGGCTCCTCTACCGGGAGCGGGTCGTCGTCCGGCACCGGGTACTATGGACATAAGAATGGTGAGTCAATACTTCTGCTACTACTGCCAATATGGCGATCCAAGATGGCGACCATATTTTGGTGCGAATATCGGTTGCGTAGTTAAAAATTTAACCATGCATAGGGACAGGCAGAAGAAAGCAACTTTGTTATATAGTTACACTAGCGGCCGCCCGCGACTCCGTCCGCGTGGTTTTGGGTTTCCACACATATAGTGTTATACTATAGCTTGCCCCTCGAGGTGGACTACGTGGAGGTACTAAGGACATAAGAATGGTGAGTCGCTACTATATACTGCTGCTACTACTGCCAATATGGCGATCCAAAATGGCGACCATTTTCGCCATATTGGCGCGAAAATCAGTTAAGTAGTTTGAAAGATTTAAGCGTGCAATAGGGACAGGCAGAAGAAAGCAACTTTGTTATATAGTTATTTGTTAAGATATTGACTTACGGGGTGTAAATGCAGGAATAGCCGAGTACTATATGCTTTCATGTGTGCCAAATTGAGAGATGTCGATATTGCATCCCGTTCGACGCAAATACACACACCACTGTCTTCTAGTGCCCTTTTCACACGACACGACTATTATATTCATACGATTCAAGATGGCTGACATATTTTTGAATATGCTTAAAATGTATTTGTATGTATGAGTATGTATTGGCCGACGACCGACGACAGACGACAGCGGAGTTCTGTTTTTAAATATTGTTGGTATAATCTAGACAAAAACAAACTTCCTTAGTTCACAATGTTCCCGTATATAGCTGTTGCTTGGCTAATGACACCCCATTATTGTCACAGAGGCGGAATTCGGAACAATCAGATAACAACTTTGACTTTCTCCCGAAACCTTTCGTGCTCTTTGTGCTTAAATAAATTGCGTCGCTCCGGCGATTTGAATAAAAATGCTTTTGAACGTCAATACGATCGCTGCGATCATGGGCTGATTTAAAAGATTGCCTTTAAGTGGAAAAGCTGATTATTTTCTCCATCATTTTATTTATGATTTTGTTAAACATAAAAACCGCTTGGTGTGATGATCAAGACGTTGTCTATCAGACCAAGAGATCGCGAGTTCGATCCTTGCAGACAAACATTTGGCCCGATTTGTCTCGCAAAGGCACCACTGGGGCGACAGCTTGTCTATTTGACAAGTTAAGGTGCTATGTATTTGTTTAAGTATATTAGGGGTACCTTAGACGCTCATGCCCTGGTCAGTCAATTCCATCAGTCATGATTGATGGTTGCATGACAAACAAATCAAAATATCCAGATATTTGTCAATCAATTTCATGCAACCGTCAGTCACCGCATTACACGGCAGGTTATTCATCAGTCACAGCAATGACTGTGGTAAAACTGACAGCAAAACCTACCGTCTAAGGTACCCCTTATGATACCTACATCATACCACTGTTGATTCTGATATCTGTAACAAGTGCTAAAGCTACTTAACAATCAATCAGATGAATATTATTATGTGTTGTACTCCTAGAACATCACCATCGTCCTAGCGCCTCTCCTGGTCGCATCCTCGGCCATTGCTTCAAACCCAGGGTACGATGCGACTATAATCCTGAACTGACCAGCCCGGTTATTCAGTGACTTCCAGAACATTAACACTAAATCTCCCGGTGGTAATTCATATTTCTGGTGACACACAATGTGAAAGTTAATTTCAAACTAAGCCGTACAATGTCAAACGACCTATAAGGCTTTAAATCATTAGCAATGCCCTAGCCATACTTTGACCGATCTGAAAGTGGCACAAGAATTGAAGTGACCGTCGCTTCTTATCGCTATAACAGCATGTTGAAACGTACGTCATGTCAAACAAAATAATGCCACAGTTTTCTGATATCCGGGCATAGGTAACGATATAAATCTATGCCTTTAGTACTATAATCAGCTATCGTTCCATCTACAAACGTAACGACACTTGAATAGCTCCAATAATTCTGCTAAAGCAATCAGATATCGTCGCTAAGTTGACTTTTGTTATTTACTACTATTTGCTTTATTGCCTTCGTGTGAATTGTACTCAAGTTCTTTTAGTTTCCGACGGGTAGAAAATGTTTGACTGCGTTGTTTATGATCAGTTAGGTAGGCTTTTATATCAGAGGGTTTTATTGTTGTCACCCCCCGAGTCATTGAGTAGGTACCTACGTGTCCCAGTATTGAAGACAGTTTTTTTTATAGTAGATCGATATATTGGCTCCAATCTGCCTGATGGTATGCACAAGAGGAGCCTGATTGCCATGACAGCGGATGCGGTACCAAATTGGTATCCTATCTGTTGGCATCCGGCCATACCGGTCCGTAAGATACATGGTTTTGAATATTGTTTTTCATCATCACCCTATCGCAGTTCACTGCTGGATATAGGCCTCTCCTAGGGCTCTCCACTCAGCCCGATCCTCGGCGACTCGCATCCAGCTCCAATATTTTTTTACTCTCGCGGAATTTAATTGTAAAAAATATTCTTTGCTTTGCTAAATTAAAATAATCGCAAGCCAGTTGCTCTAGTAGTTAGACACCTTAAACACAATTTTGAAGGCAATGGATTCGGTAGTCACTAGCAGATCTCTTTCATCTGTATTCCTAGTAAAATTTGTGTGTTCTTTGTATGCTGTATAGATGAAATAAAGTCAATTAGCAAACCACGGAACAAAATCTGTCGTCAAAATACAAAATCTAATGGTATTTTAAGTGTCAACCTGGCCAAACCAAACTTTGGTACCTGATTTTTACGACCCATCAATATTACCTACCCCTCAGGGGTTGAAAGAGGGGGAGAGGCGTCATAAATCACATAATAGCCCCCAGGGCCCAATAAGAATTGTGATACCGTCACTTCGTCATAATTATTCATGGGGGTGTATTATTTTCGTCCGAATCACCTTAAATAAAAAAAAACCGGGGAATAGAGAGGAAAAATTTAAACTTGTAATCTAAAGTTTCTCAAAATTAAAAAACAAGGTTAGAATAATTTTAGACGTTGTTCAAAGTATTTCAGTTCTATAATGTCCATTAAAGCTGAAATAAGGCATCGTCACATGGCGTTTTTCTGATCACTAGAGGCCGCCCGCGACTTCTTCCCCGTTTATTTCGATTACCGTTCACATAGTGTTACTATAGCCTTCCTCGAAAAAAAATCCAAAACAAAAATGTTATTTCAATTGGCACCAGCAATTCCTGAGATGAGCGCCAAACCACCAAACAAAAAAACTCTTTAGCTTTATTATATTAGTATAGATAGTAACTGAAATAGGCTATAAATAACCTGTATTCTTACTACAAGACGATAACGTACAATTAAATAATCAATCTACTCGTATTTGCCAACTACAAATAGTAGAAATAACTGTGTGTTTTTATTCATAGCGAAAATTCGTTAAGATCCTGATAGTACTTATAAATAATATATATTTTTGGTGGGACCCTTATTAAGGCAAGGTGACACTGAATCACCCTTCAGGTAAATGAGTCCCTAACATTAGTGCCTAAGCGCAAAAAAAAGATAAGTCATTTCATTTCTATTCGAAATTCTAAAGAATATGCCTATTTTGTGAATATGCCAATTTCATTGTGTACTTACGAGTACAATCATGAATCATGATCAATCAAAATAAATAGACACAATTATTCTATAATATTTTTTTATGTGAGGAATATTTCGTTAAGCTGATTCCCTCCACGTGATTGCTGTCCCACCGAACAATGAGAGGGAGTGAATATGGAGTGCACCTGTGCTTGCGCACTCACTTGTGAACTATGATAAATCTTACGTTATATCCGTGAAGCACGGAGAAGCTTGAGATGATTTTTTCGGGCACCCATCCGATGACTGGCTTCTGCAAAGGTTGCTTAACTTTGCAATCGCAGGCCGTGCGTTCTAACCACTGCACCATCGAGCTTATTTTAATATTTTTCAAATAACGTTAAAACCCGCAAAACAAAGCTTAAATACCCACCTAATAATAATGTCATTCAATCGATTTAATTAATTCAAATGAAACCGATTACGAACAGGTGCTCTTCACAACACGGCTCATTTAACACTTTATGCCATCACATTGTCTGTGGCTAATTGAACTCATTAGTCAAAACTGAAATACGCGGACTAAAAACTAAAGTCTGATGAAAGCGATTTTGATTAATCAATGAGGTGATTATTTCGGAGGGCGCTTAATTACTTATTGTATCTTACAGGTAGAATCTGCCATCATTTTTCTGTCTCTCGGAGATTGAGATCGACATGTTTTAGAGAGGGATTTTTTGTAGGACCTAGTACTTTTATAAATCGCTTAATATCACTTGAGGTGACTTTAATATTAATAAACGTCCGCCCGCGTGTTCGTCCGCGTGGACTTCAGTTTTGCGCATAATACATATTGTTATATTATAGCTTATAGCCTTCCTCGACAAATGCACTATTCAACACTAAAAAAAATCAATTTAAACCAGCGCGGTTCTTGAGATAAGCGCGTTCAAACAAACAAACTCTTGACCTTTATTACATTAACATAGTATTTTATTGAACCCCGGTGCACTAAACATGAGGCGGGCGGAGTAGAGCGTAATTTAGAGCTTATAATTTTGAAACTCTTATTATATTTTGCTCGTTTTCGCTGGGACAAAATTAACTAATTTAACTTAAGTAGTCTACCTTGACTAATCTTTTTGTTTTCAACCAAAGAATGAACGGATTAGTTGGTTAATTTTATAAGTTAATTACTCTCGGAGTAATGTTTATTCCCAGATAATTTTCAGTTCAAACAAAAGAACTACCACAATCCTATTTGTTAGTATAAAGTGCTGAAAATGAATTAAGAGACAAAAACTTTTGGTTCGCAGCCCATTCACAAAAGAATCCAATTATTTTCGTCTTCAATTCTATCTATTTTATTTGTAAGACAAAACAAAATGACAGACCTTACAAAAATAATGCTTCTATTAATATTTATTATGTCAATCAAATTCATAAAGATCGAACATACAAGCTACAAAATAAAGTGTACTACTGGACCTCAGTAAAATAAAATATCTTTTTTCTTTATAACACGAATAAAAGGATCACCTGAGGTAAGTGATCACCGCTGCCCATAGAATAGACATCAACAACCACACAAGGATTGCGGACGCGTTGCCTGCCTTTAAGAACCCATACCCTCCCCAACTGAGTTCTGGCGACCTTACTCATCAGCAGAAACATAGCACAACAGTTACGAAGTATTACTTCACTGTGGTCTTCTGTAAGGTGGAGGTAGTTGCCCAGACGAGCGGCTCTTTCGTGTGGAAGGTCCACTAAGCTCTTCTTAACTAATCTTTGGCCTTAGATCACGCAGAGTGGACGCAATGTTCTGCTAGAGTACAAAAAGAGTAACTATACCTGCAAAACAGACACAGGCCCGTTGGTCGAGTGGCTAGAGACCCTGGCTACAAAACCAAAGGTCGCGGGTTCGAATCTCGCTAGGGGCAAATGTTTGTGTGATGAACATCGGCATTTGTATTCGAGTCACGGATGTTTTGAAATGTATTAAGTATGTCTATCCGTTCCCTAGCATCCATAGGACAAGCTTCGAGCTTAGTTTGGGACTAGGCAATTAGTGTGTTATTCCAATGAATTTATTGATTTTGTTTTTATTTAAAACATGTTTGTAATAGAAAGGCTTTCGACAAACATTAACCCGTCAACGCGCGTGATTGTGGCTAAGCACACAAATGCCGTCACGTGGTTTACCGCACTAAGCGCTGAGCGAAACGAGCAAAACGAGCTAAGCGGAGCGAAATAGAATATGTTGAGGTTATTGTATTTGAATTGGAGAATTCGAGTACCTACATAACTGTTTAGACAAATACATAAAATATCTTAAACCAACACCAGGTGACCCGCTTGGTGTAATGGTCAAGATGTTGCCTATTACGCAAGAGGTCGCGGGTTCGATCCCCGCACAGGACAAACATTCTGGTCTGGATGTTATATGTATCTATTTAAGTATATTTGTAATATTGATTCTGATGTCTGTAAAATACAAGTGCTTAAGCTTCTTAACACGGGGTCAGATCAATGTATGTGATGTTGTGAATAGTCAAAGTCAAAGTGGTTTATTTTGCAATTTGATTTACATAGAAATTCTTTTGCACGTCATATCATTTTTTTACCTACCAGCACTTCGACGTGAATGGCCTGCTGAGAAGAAGTGCCGCAAGAAACTCAACAGTTTGCCTTTTTTTAAAAATAAATATTTGTACAATTTTTTACATGTCATCATAATAAATCATTAAAAATGTCAAAAAAAAATAATGTCAAAAATAAAAAAATAAAAAATTACAAATGTAATAAATAAATAAATTAGACAACCACATGCGCAGAGTGGTAAGAAATTGTCAGACCCACAAATTCTTGTCAACATCATTTAAAAAATCTTCTATCTTATAATAACCTTTTCTCATTAAGCAGTTCTTAACTTTTAATTTAAATAGATGTAAAGGCAATTCAACAAGATTTTGTGGTACTTTGTTGAACATTTTAATGCTTAATCCTACAAAAGACTTTCCAGTTTTTTGCAGTCTGACATTTGGATAGGGAAGTCTGTGCTTATTTCTTGTATTAAATTTGTGAGTATCAGATTTTTTGAGAAACTGTTCATTATACTTTCTAATATATAAAATACAATCAAATATGTACTGAGAAGGTACTGTTAAAATATTAATTTCTTTGAATACATCCCTAAGTGAGTCACGAGGTCTAAGGTTGTAGATCGCACGGATAGCTCTTTTCTGCAATATAAAAATTGACTCAATGTCTGCAGCAGAGCCCCACAACAGTAGACCATATGACATAACACTATGAAAGTAACTGAAGTAAACCAGTCTTGCCGTTTCAATGTCAGTAACATATCTTATTTTTCTAACCGCGTAAGCAGCAGAGCTAAGTCTTCCTGCTAGTGCAGTTATGTGAGGACCCCATTGTAACTTGGAATCGATGGTGATTCCTAAAAATACGGTTGAATTGACAATTTCTAGTTTCGCATCATTCATAGTAATTTGTGTATTAATTTGCCTTACATTAGGCATCATAAATTTAACACATTTAGTTTTTTTAGCATTGAGTAACAAATTATTGGTACTGAACCATTGTGACACCTGCAAGAGAGCTCCGTTTACTTTGTCAAATGATTTTTCGTTTCTCTCTGTTTTAAAAATGAGAGAAGTGTCATCAGCAAACAAAACTATCTCACAGAGGTCTTTGGTAAAATATGGAAGATCATTTATATATATAAGAAATAGCAAAGGTCCTAAGATCGAACCTTGGGGCACGCCCATTTGCAGTTTAGCACCAGCAGAATTGGTGTTTTTGATATTGACACGTTGTATCCTGTCAGTGAGGTACAATTCAATTAATTGTAAAGAATTGTTTGACACACCGTAATGTTTTAATTTAATAAGTAATATTGAATGATCAACACAGTCAAATGCCTTTGATAAATCACAAAAAATACCTATCGCATTCTGTTTATTTTCCCATGCATCAAGTATATGTTTCATAAGTGCAATACCTGCATCGGTTGTACTCTTGTTTTTAGTAAAACCGAATTGTTTTGCATGAAGTAAATTATGTCTATTAAAAAATTCTAATAACTGATTAAAAATTATTTTTTCAAATATTTTACTTAATGATGGTAATATTGATATTGGTCTAAAATTTGATGGGTCACTTTTGTCGCCCGATTTAAATAAAGGTATTAACTTACTATATTTCATTAAATTAGGAAATTTATTTTCATCGATGCATTTATTAAAAAGGTAAGCCAAATGAGGAGAAATAATTTCAATTATAGATTGTATAATATCAGTTGATATTCCCCATAAGTCCTCAGTTTTCTTTTTGTTGAGGTCTTTGAATGTTTTTAATATAGTGATTGGGGAGATGTGATCGAAATTAAATGTAGTCTTACATTGATCTACACAAGAAGCTAAGATGTTTTGAGCTTGTTGTGTACTAGAATTTAGCTGACTAGTGGTTATTATAGGTATGTTTGAGAAAAAAGTTTCAAAGGCATTTGCTACTTCTATGTCTGACTTTATAGTTTTATCGTCAATTTTGAGGCAGAAATCATTTTCATATGACTTGGATTTACATGTTTCTTTGTTAATTATATTCCAAGTAGCTTTTATTTTATTACTTGAGTTATTTATTTTGTGTCTCAAGTAAATTGACTTGGCTTTAATGCAAACTTTCTTAAAAACTTTCGAATACTTCTTAACATATTCTATCACTTTTGGATCTTTAGAATATGCTTTTAGACCATACAACTCATACAACTTATTCCTACTTTTATAAATACCTGGAGTAGCCCAGTCACTAAACTTAGTTTTAGGATTATTAAGATTAACATGTATAGTCTTTTTAGGGAATACTCTATTATACTCAGACGAAATTAAGCCAAGTAAATTTTCATAAAGTATATCCACATTCTGGTTATTAAAAGAAATTTCGGGTATTTTGTTAATAATTGTATCTTTAAATCTGTCTTTACGCCCCTCAGTGACAGGTCTACATAGAATGTCAATAGATCTAGGAGCAACACAGTTTTCAAATTGAACCTGTTGTCCGCAGTGGTCTGACTGTAAACAATTTATAATTTTTTGATTAATTACCTTACTATTACAAAACACATTGTCTAAACAAGTTGCACTCGATGGCGTGATCCTTGTAGGTTCATTAAATAAATTTAATAAATTGAAAGAGTTAAACAGATTAATAAACCGACTACTTAGTTGTGAACCTTCAAGAATATTCACATTAAAGTCTCCACATACAATTACTTTTTTATTTGTCTTACAACTTTTCTTAAGAATTTCCTCCATTGAGGTTTCAAATACACTATAATCTGCCGAGGGCGGCCTGTACACACATACTATTATATAATGCTCCAGCTCTGCGCATGCTACTTCAATAGTTCGCTCAATTGAAAGTGCTGTTATATCTTTAAATTCATTTATTTATTTATTTATAAAAAAAATTCTTCGTTTTTATCAAGATTCCTATGGGAGCATGTTATCGGAATAAAAAGTGTGCTTGTGTATATCAACTTTCATCAAAATCCGTTCAGCATTTAGAGCGGGATTGGATTTAATGACCGACTAATATACAAGAATTGAGTGGTTTCCATAGGCATGCATAGAGCTAAAACCAACACGCAGACTACTTTTTGTACCAAATCATCTTATTCCAAATTCATTAACATTTGACGACCCACTTGGTTTAATGGTCAAGATGTTGCCTATCACGCAAGAGGTCGTGGGTTCGATTCCCGCACAGGCCAAACATTTATGTGCATGAACATGTCTGTTTGTCCTAGTCTGGGTGTTATATGTATCTATATATGTATATTTGTAATACCACTGTTGATGCTGATGTCTGTAACACAAGTGCTTAAGCTACTTATAACAGAGTCAGATCAATGTATGTGATGTTTTTGTGAAAATATTTATTAACGATACATATGCCAGCATTTCCCTCTGTTATTTACCGCACCATTGACATTTATTCAGAACATGATTTCCACATTAAAGATAACATACTGTAATTTCCACCACGTTCACAGTCATATTGTACGCATCATTTGCGAAGTTAACCAACACTATTTCACGTCTTGTGGTGAACCAGACCACTGGAGCTGAACGGAACAACTGAGCGGAACGAACGAATGATACCGAGTGAATGAATCACTAGTGTTACATTAAACAATAAATCCCAACTAATATTATAAATGCGAAAGTAACTCTGTCTGTCTGTCTGTCTGTCTGTCTGTCTGTTACGCTTTCCCGCTTAAACCTCGCAACCGATTTTGATGAAATTTGGTACAGACAATCTTTAGACCCTGAGACAGAACATAGGCTACTTTTTATTTCGAAAAAAAGAAATCCACGCGGACGGAGTCGCGGGCGGCCGCTAGTAGTCTATAAAAATATAAAAATTGGATCTCTTCCTCAGAGCGATTTGTTTCAATCTATGTTTTTTTACTAGCTCATAAATCTATACTATTACTTATTGTCGTTTCGCTTCGCTCACACGGCACCGTTTCGCTCGCTTGCTCTGTCGTTGCGCTCCGTCGCTTTGTACGAGTAGAGTGTTATACTCGTAGTGGTAAAAACTAAGTCACCTTTTTGACTCTATTCGGAGCGTAAATACTTAAGTTAATTAGGTGCGTGACTTTTAAAAATATTTTCATCTATACTACATAATAAAGCTGTTTTTTTGTGTTGTATTTTCCATTTGTCGAAGAAGGCTTTAAGCTATAATATACCTAACGCTTTGTGTGCGGAAACCGAAATCGAAATAACATCTATTACATCCTATTTCAGCTCAATCTATTTCGCTTTCTTTTTGTCGTTTCGCTTCGCTCACACGGAACCATTTCGCTCGCTTGCTCTGTAGTTGCGCTCCGTCGCCTCCTACGAGCAGAGTGTTATAGTGGTAAATTGACTTAGCCTTTTTTGACTCTATTCGGAGTACAAAGCCTTAAGTTAATTAGACCACAGTGCGTTTTCATCTATACAAAAAAGCTGAAGAGTTTTCTGTTTGTTTGTTTGAAAGCGTTAATCTAAGTAGCTATTGGTTCAAATTAAAAAAAAAATATGTGATGGATATTCCATTTTTCGAGGCAGGCTTTAAGCTATAATATACCTAACACTATGTGCGCGGAAACCGAAATAGAAATTGGGTATAATCGCGGTTCCTGAGATTGGCACATCCAAACAAATACACAAACAAATGAACAAACCCGTTAGCTTTTTTTTAACAGCAAAAAAATACCCTTTTATTGTTTACAAGCGTTCATTTAAGAAGGTGACCGCTTAACATCAGTGCCGAAACTAGGGCGGTGCCAACGGTGATCACTATTGATTTACAACGTTATCAACCATATTCTTTCTAAGTTTTGTATAGAATCATCCCGACTTTCTTAACAAACTCGCTCGTCCCGGGTATTCCAGGCACGCGCGTAGTTCCGGGACAAGGCGATTGATTTGCGCACAGAGATCACTACTCAGGCTCTAACTCATAGTTTATTTACTATTCTGTATATATATTTATATTACTCTACGGTCGTGTCAGATTGCTGTCCCACCGAATTATGAGAGTGAAGGAATAGGGAGTGCACCTGAGCTTGCGCACTCACTTGTGCACTATAATATATCCTGCGTACCTGGCTGATCGTAAGATCGGCCGCGATGGCCGAATACGGCCGGAGGGTATTATTATTATTACTATTATGTTGCTGAACTTTAAGATATTTTTTTAATGCTGTTTTAATATATAGGGTGTAACAAAATATACTGCAAATATTTCAAGGGTGAATTCTTTAGTGGCAATGCAATCAATATCAGATATTAAAAAGTCAAAATTAATCCTACCAAATTTTGCATTTTCTGCATTGGCCAATTTGCTCTTTTCGTCCAGTGAGCTTCGCCCCCTCGCCACCTCTTTGCTTTTGGGGCAGGACAAGTGTAGTAATTGTATTACACTGATAAGACACGACCAGCTGTCTTGCCTATGACAAATTTTGTACTTTTCCCAATTATTCACTCAATTTATTTTGTTGATTTTCTCGGAAACTAGCGAATTAACAAACAAATTTTACTAGACAAATTTATTACATTTCCACTAAACAATTCGCCCTTAAAATATTTGCAGTATATTTTGTTACACCTTATAGATATGAGCAAAATTATTAAATATGGTCAGACCCCTACTTGCATCAACAGTTTTTTTATTCATAAGCCCTTTCATATATCTATAAAAAATTCGTTTGCTTAGATAATAGTGCATTGTAACCATACTAAAGGAAGCGACTCTGTTTTAAACGATTTAAGGATATAGCACTTCAGATTATTCGTGAAATTCCTTTAATTTTAATTACTTGTACCTAATATTAAATTAATTGTTAAATGAATTTGTTCAAAGCATTTCTGTTTTTTTAATTAACCAATATTGTCCCACTGCTGGGCATCGTTCAAAGCATAATGCGATTTAATTCTTTTAATTCAAATCTGTCAAAACCATACCATCTTTTTAAATCTTTACACTTACGGACAGAATTATAGGAACATAAAAATTAACAGTGACGTTAATGATAAAATTAATTATAATTTGTTCCGCATTTAACGGCTGTTATCCCAGTCCCGTCGGAGTAATTCTGGACCATAATCTAGATTTGCTAAATATGATTTTCATGTTATCAAGTATTTTATGGTATCGTTACCTTTGTAGGTACGCCTACATCCCTACTAATATTATAAATGCTATAGTAACTCTGTCAAAAAGTTTATTTAAGACTTCTACTATGAAGTTAGTATATATTTACATACCTTATAGTCTTGAATGGTCTATATTTTTTCACATAAGAACAGTTGTATGATAGCTTAGGAAATCAAATACAATAAATACCCTCCTCTTTTTTTCTTAAAAATACTATACAAAATGCGTATTTTCTTTGGCACTATTTAACAAGAACTTCCAATGAACCATGCTTACTTACTAAATATAGCTTCTCTGATCTTTACTCCGGACCGACCTTGACTCAACGATAGCTTTAAAGAGATCTGCTAGCTATTGAGGCAACCTTCCTATGCATACATCAGACAATTCAGACATGACCCAAATATAGTCCACAGCCATCCAAGAATAACAAACGCCGATCTAAGAATGGTAAGAAGATAATAATATTAATATGAAAGTTTGTATGCTTGGATTTTTGTTGAACAGGAATCTTGATGTTTCCACGCGGACAAAGCAGCGGGTAAAGTCTAGTTTCTAATATAAATACTTAATGCTTGCGTTTATCGACTATGAGTCTGATTTCATGATTTCATCAGCCCAGTTATAACATTAGAGTGACTGCCATCTGACCTCCACAACCATGGACAGAGCAAACCAGACCATTTTTCGGTCACAGTCGTTCTTATCAGAAAATCAAGTGATGTATACTCACCAAAAATGAAAAAAAATTTACAAATTGATTATTTTCTTGCGAGAAATTAACCTTCTGCCTCTGAATTATAAACTGCCTTCTTAGTATTTATAAGGCAGTTTATAATTTCTGAGTAATAATAACTTTTTTTTCTCATTCAAATAGGACTTCTTGACCTACTATTAAGACCTTCCTACACTTCAAACAAGACGCAAATATACTCCCGAACCGCCCAAGAAAAACAAAGTATGGTATGTATTTATACCATCTGCTTTTCTTTAACCTGTCAAAAATGCCTCATTTCCCTCTAAATCAAAGGAGGAAGATAATTTCTAATGCAAATATTTAGATGACGCCCGCCGGCCAATCCACTCCGCCGTCAAAACACAGATTGTTCGTCTACTTGAGTCGTAGGGTGACCATGAAGAAAAGATCAACAGGATATCGCAAAAAAATAAGAATTATATCGGCAGAAATTACCACAATTTTTTTCTGTTGCTTAAAAATTGCAACGGGTATTAAGTTGTTAATAATTTGAAAATTAAGTACTTAAATAAAAAACGAAGTATCAAATCGATAAGATTATTTTGCGCTTGTGATAACAAAGGTGGATTCAGTTAAAATGAAGAAAGCATATAAAGAAAAAGTTTAACGTCGATTGATTTAAAAAGTCTGTCACCTAAAATGCCATAACGTATGTCTTAAACTAAATTAGAAAAATCATTTCTTTATATAATATAACAAGACAAATGAATTTAATTATTGAAATCCGTAAAACATTACTTAATATGGCTGACGAGTCTAGACGCGAGCCATATTAAGTTATCTGGCGCTTAAGGGAGCATCGGTGGCCCCCGTCAGTCTCGTTCTCATTTATTCCTCTATCGTTCTTGCAGTGGGCCCGGATTTGATCGGTGAAGCCATTTACTGCTAAGTTCTTCACCTACCTATTAAAAACATAGTGACCCAGATAACTCAAGGGAAGCCTAAATTTGCGGAAAATGAATAAAAACACGGGTTAACGTGCATTACGATTAAGGATATGATTAAATATTTAAGCATAGATGGGAACCGACACAAGAAGCGACTTTGTTTTATTCTACATAAAAATTCAGTCACCTAAAATGCCTAAACGTTTGTCTTAAATAAAATAAGCAGTATTGTGCCGATTAAATTTAAAAATAAGATAGCAACACAAATGACTTAAAACATCAAAATACGTTAAACATCTTACTATAGATTTAAAAAATACCCAAGGAAACACTAAATCGCGGCCACCCTACTCGGATGCGATTTCCATAATCCATCCGACGGATGAATATTTACAAGCGAGCGATGTCATCCCTCATTATATTCAAATAAGATGTTCACTCCATAACCCGGTGCAGCGGTACGTCGATTGCCATTTAATTTTAAAATAACAATATAAATAAACGAGTAACATCGGAAAATGTCTCTTTTATCTTGGTTAGTCCATCTAGTCATACAATTATACGGTATTACAAAATGGACAAACAAATCTACTGGTAAGGCTAGCCAAGACGCCACTTTGACGCATTCGCCATACGCTTTCGTAGCGACTTAGGCCGGCACAAGGCGTATTTTAAACGCGCAGACGACGCGCGTTTCAGGAACGCGCGTTTTCGGCGCCGTAGATGCTGATTGTTGTGTTTGCAATTATGATACAAAAGTTAGAAAGTTGCGATAGAATCTCGTTTGAATCGCGTATACGCGGGTAATCGGCGCGTCGTCTGCATGTTTAAAATACGCCGTGTGCTATGGCCCATAAATCTCCATCCCGCTCACATAAATAGTTCGTGTGCGGGATGTCAATATAAATCGCTACGAAAGCGTATGGCGAATTCATCAAAGTGGCATCTTGGCCAGCCTACCTGTACCGATCTGAATAATTATTTCACTGTTGGCTAGCTACACTATCCGCAGTGAACATAGGGTACTTTTGACCCCGGAAATGTTCAATTTTGAGATAAAAGAACATGACAAAGTATGCCGCCCTGTTAAACGTAGGGCGTAGTTTAACAAAGTTGCAAGCCTGTAAAATAATAATCATATTTCCGATAAAATTACGCTCGTAGGTCAAAATTGGCTTGATAACGAAACGGTTACGTAAATTGGAGTTTAAATTTCAAGCGTATGAAAAAAAATTTAGTTTTATACTACGGTATTTGTTGTACTTGACAATCAGGTCAACCGTCCTTTTTATCATATACATATCTAAAAATATTAGCTTGTCGAGAAGATTGTCTAAAATAAATAATAACTTCACAAGGCTTTTCAATCAATTTAATCGTAATTTCAATTTGCCCAGCAATAAGAAAGGCAAAAACTTCCTTTTTTGCACGCTGAATGTTTTTCACACAATTACAATGTAAAATACTTTTAACTGAATCAAAATACATTCATTCTTTTTTAAATATAACATCCAAACTATTTATCTGCATCATTACTACCTATTTCGATAAAGGCTTATTTCGGAATGAAATTGCATATATTTTTTGGGCCGCAGCCCAGTATACGGGACCGCAATTAAAAGCTTAATTAACGCGAAATCCATTTAATTCGAGCTGTGACAAACAACATTAGTGTCCTACAAATTAAACCATGCATTGAATTATTTTGGAGCAGTATTTGCATAATGCCGTCCACCTATGCAATGACGTCACTGTAATAGCACGCGCTAATTGGCGAATCACGGAATGCGGAGTGTTATGCAAGAGGTAACACAGTTACGAAATGTAATTTCTACGTCATAATGTTGTGAGGATGTGTTTTGAGGTGAAATGATTGGCTTTGGGACAAAAATTAGGTTTACGATGGAACTTGTTTACTAATGCAAAACAATACGGTCTATTTGATGTTAGGCTTAGTTTTATTTTGTAGACAATCCTGTTTCAATTAGGTCTAGAGATTGGTCTATAAAGTTATAGAGCACTATTTGAACCTTGTGCGTGTCTCCTAAAATGTTGCAATTAAATTATTGTTTTTCAAGGAAATATGGGAGTTCTACTCTAATCCAATTTATTATCCCCTCCCTTAACAAGATATACCCACATAACATATTTTCAAATGGCCCTGGAAAAATTATCCTTCAATGAAGCATGACGAGTGGGTCGAAATCAAATTATCGTCCGAAAATGTGAAAAATCATTCCCCTGTAGGTTGTAAATAATAAGTGTCGTAAAAGGCTCAAAGTTTTTCTAAAATGTATATATTTTTTATATAGCCCTTTCCTGAATTATAATCAAAAACCAAAGTTGTTCTTTATTTAAAGGTCCCGATACACAAGGGTACGCTGCTACACATTACCCCGGAACTTTTCTAATTCGCTTCTTACAACCTCCTCTGGACCACCATGGACTTTTATTTAAAAAATAAGAATTAAATTAATAAACCACCTTACAGAAGCAAACAGTGAAATAGCACTACGTTACTGTTGTGCTATGTTTATGCTGGTGAGTAAGGTCGCCAGAGCTCAGTTGGGGAGGGTATGGGGTTGTAAAGGCAGAAAACGCATCCTCGACCCTTGTGCGATTGTTGAAGTCGATGAGCAGCAGTGATCACTTCCCATCAGGTGAACCTCTAGATCTTTTGCTACCGTATAACATAAAAAATGTATTACCATGAAAAAAAATCGTCTCGTCTCAGGAATTAGGCGGGAATCAAACCCCGCACTTTTTTCCCTACTTCTGCTTTGTAAGTCATTTGCTACTGGCTAATAAAATGTCGTATCTCATTTTCTAGGGATATAAATGAAAATCATGTAATTCCACCGTCTCCGTTGTCGCTGGGCATAAAATGTGCGGACCATCTGCGCTCTTATTTGCGATACCATTAAGACGCATTTACTTTACGATGGTCTTTAAATATGAGAGACTTACTTATTAAATGAGTTGCAACCTGAATATTGTTTTGGTCTGGAGAACAGATAATTATTTTTTCTCGATTACCAAACCAGCCTTTGGAGCGACTTCTGGTTGCCCTTAAAATGGTTGATGGCAGCCATTTCAAGGGCAACCAGACAATGAAGAATCGTTATGATGTAGGTATAATATATTGTGTTACATGTAATTGACTGTATGATCAAATAAAACATATTTCCAGCCGCTTTTCGTCGTGGCGGCCGATCTTAAAATCAGTCAAATATGCAGGATATTACAGTGCACAAATTAGTGCGCGGCACAGGTGCTTTCTCTACTCCTCACTGTCAAAAAGCGCTTGGTACCCCGATCTCGTTTCGTCGAAGGCGAACTTCCGCAGGCTACGGGATTTCATGCACGGCTGGCACAAGACACGGAACCGCCCGGAGAGCTGCCCGGAGCAGGAGTCAGCAGCCCAAGAAGGGGGAGAATGCTGCATAGGGACATAGGAAAGAGAGAAAACTTGTAGGGAGTCAAGAATTGCGGCGCGGTGGAGTGCAGAGTGCCTAGCCACACGCAATATCCGCGCGTATCTCCCGCGATTCGGCCAATATAACCTAGGTTGGTTTGGCCATGGGTGGTTGGTGGCATATGTCAAAGTTCGGTAGGACAGCAATCTGACACGACCGCAGGGAGATCAGGCGCAGCACCAACGGCTTAATGCGCCATCCGAAGCTCGCGATGAAAATTTTCGGTCACCCATTCGATGACCGACCTTTGCGAAAGCTGCTTAACTTTAGCAATCGCAGACCGGAAGCGATCTGCGCCATCGAGCTCTTTAAACTATATACTGTATATGTTTATCATTACGATTAAGAAGGTTAACTAGTACGAGTAGGTAGGTGGAGGCAGTGAAAGAAAAATATTTCTATGGTCATTGCAAATTACAAAATTCAGGTAAAAAAATGGATTGTCCCGTTATCTATTTATACTTATAAATTTGATTTCCAAAAAAGGATTTCACCCAATGTTTTTCATGAGAGGCCGCTCTCTTTTTAGGGGCAAGAAACGACATATTTTTTTATTAGTACTTTTATGTAGGTAAAACGTTTACAAAATCAATACATCTATTGTATAAAGTCTTTCTAAAAATTTGGCACAGTTTGTTTCGTCAATTCTATTCTCGGGCCGATCAAAGGACGGAAAAATACAATGGAAAACTCGAGTTCTGTCTGTTTGTATAACGCTGCATTTCCTTTATTTGAGAAGCCATCAAGAGCCACTTACTTTATAGAGGTTGTGTAAATAAGGGGTCCTATTTATTTGCGCTCACGGAATAAGCCAGCTTTATCTTATTCAATAAACAATATATCTATCTATAGAAGGAAGTTGATAGTTGTTGTTATAAATTATTATTAATTGCAATCATGTGCAGAAAAAGAAACTGTATGATTCTGTAGCTATAAAACAATTTAAAAGTAATTGTTAAAAAAAACATAGCGTTTGATGAGAGCAACTGTCGAGTTTCTTGCCGATTCTTCTCGCCAGCAACTGCCTTCTGTGTCGGTGGTATAGTAATAATTTTATAATTTTCTGTACATTAAAAAGTGCTTCAATATAGCCCAATTTAATAAAGAAAATTTTGAGTTTGTGTTTATTAAGTGCCAGCCTATAATAGTGCTAAACCATTTCTTACCGTGGTTGTCTTAAACAGCGTCTACGTTACACTCCAGGGGAATGGGCAGCAGCGTTTCCCTTGGTTTTCGTTCGCTTTGTTTTAACATAGTGTGGTCACCAACGCACCTGCACCGCGTGTCTGTGGGCATAACTACACATCTGGGGATATTTGGCAAAGATTATTTACACAATAAATATTAATAATAAATAAATAATAAATACATTGCACTTACACACCAATTGCCTAGCCCCAAACTGAGATCGAAGCTTGTTCTATGGACGCTAGGGAACGGATAGACATACTTAAATACATTGATAAACATCCATGACTCGAGCACAATAATGCCGATGTTCTTCACACAAACATTTTCCCTAGCGGGATTTGAACTTGCGACCTTTGGTTTTGTAGCCAGGCTCTCTAGCCACTCGACCAACGGGCCTGTCATCAAGAAAATATTGTCAAAAAAACTTCAGCACACAAAAACTCAATTTTAATTAATTCATATACAACAATTACAATCAAAGGTTAAATGAAAAAAAGAAATGAACTGAATTCAAGTGGAATAAATGAACTTTTTTTTGCTGAATACACCGTTTGTATTCCAACCGGAAACAAGGTTCCGTTAATTGATTGTTCAAAAAGCCTTCCCTTTAATTGGTTTTAAAATGGAATCAGTAATTGCATTTGTGTTTTGTGTTTATTCCAAATTAATTATGAACGTTTGTGGACCTGCTGCCACGCTATTTTAACCCTTAAAGACCGGAGGGGTAACACTGAAATGGGAACGATAAAAGAAGTAGATACTTTTGGCTGGTTAAGGGTTTTTGCTGCACAAGATATAAATCCCATTTTAGTAATACCTTTACCCTCTTACGGTTTATATCATCCTCCACCTTACGTCGTATTTCTCATTACTGCGGGTCGTGATCATTGAATGTAATGAAAACATACAATGATCACGACCCTCAGTCACTCATAATATCTCGCTTCTCAAATGAAATGGACTGGTTTGCCATTGCCTTCTCCATTTCACTCACTACCTCGCTGTGTGTAGGTTCCTCACGATGTTTTCCTTCACCGTACAGCTGCAAGCGTTTTATATATTTCTCTTAGCCTTTGCCTAGAATAAAACACTTATCTACATGAAACTATTTAACAATCAATAGATTGCTTGATAGTTTAATCTACCACAAAGCCTGTCTCTTCTCCAGTTTTTCCCTCAAGTGGCCTTTTTTTTTTTTTTTTTTTTTTTTTTTTTTTTTTTTTTTTTTTTTTTTATAGTGGAAGAAAATGCGTTACGCATGTCTCGCCGCATAGGTGAATTTGGCGAGGGTCTGTGGGACTATCTACTTCCATTCAAAACGATAGACTACCCACTAAAAACTTCCACTACTTCCTCTCTCGAAGCCATATTGGGGACCAGGGTTTTATTCTCCCCATTGGGCCGCGGCGACTTGCTTGGAGAACCAAGCCCATCACAGCTAAAGGGTGACCGAGGAAGTGTGGTCACCCTTTTAAGTCATTTGGGGCCGTGCAAAATAAGCGGTAGCTCACCTACCACTGCTCATTTAGCCCCGTTTAAAGGGGGATGAGGTGCGCATAGCGCCTCCTCCTTTCTCCAACCCGACGATGCCGAAGCCGTTCCGCATGAGCTTCTTCCTCCCGCATCCGCTCCGATGCCTCTTTTTGGGAGATGACCTCCTCGCAGAAGGAGGCTGCCCCCTCCCAGGATTCCTCAGAAGTGAGCATGGCGCATGCCATGCTAGATAGCGAGAGTTCCTGACTGATTGCTGCCTTGAGAGCCTCCCTAGGCGTGTCCCATGCTGGGCACTCTAGGAGCGTATGTTCGGCATCATCTACTAAAGCGTCGCATTCATGGCACCGCTCAGATGCCTCACTTCCAATTCGACACAGGTACTTACCGAAGCAACCGTGCCCTGTAAGCACCTGTGTCAACCTGAATGTAACGGTGCCATGCTTTCGACTACACCATTCCCTCAAGATTGGGCTAATAGCATTAGTCGTTCGAATGCCCGTAGAGTCCGTTTGTAAACTCTCCTCCCATTTCTCCATCATGGTCGCTTTCATATTTTGTCGAACCGCCGCTAATTCCGTAGGAGCCAGTCTGTCTCCTCTTCCGCTATTTGCCTTACGCTCCAAATATACCTCCCTAAGGACCTGTGATTCTAGCTCCCAAGGAGGCATGCCTGCAAGAACACAAGCCGCCGTGTGTGAAATAGTGCGGTATCCACGTATAGCTCTGATGGCAATGGCCCTTTGGGGCTGCCGGAGAAGTCTTTTACAGACGTTATTTATTCGGTCAGCCCACACCGGCGCTCCATAAAGGGCCATGCTCCTAAGCACGCCGGCAAATAGTCGCCTACAACTGTCCTCAGGACCGCCAAGATTAGGTAGCAGACGACCCAGTGAACCTGCCACTTTCTTCAGTTTTGGTGCTAGAAGTTTAAAGTGGTCCACAAACTTCCAGCGACCATCAAGAACAAGGCCCAGGTATTTCATATTGGGGCGTAGTGGCAGTCCAGCTCCATCAATAATAATTGTTGCGTCTTCAGGTGGGCCTCGCCGTGGGCCATGAAAGAGAATAGCTTCCGTCTTTTCGATAGCCACGTTTAACCCCAACTCTCTTATCCTGTCAATGACTAGTGAGGTTGCAATCCCAGCGAGTCTCTTGGCATCCTCAAATGTTTTGCCTTGTGCGGTGATGAGAGTGTCATCGGCATAGCAAAGCATGCCTGTTTTAGGTAAGAGGTTACCTCTCAGGACCCAGTCATATCCTATATTCCACAAGAGTGGGCCAAGGACCGACCCCTGTGGAACTCCACACACCATTTCTCGTACCACTAGTTCCCCCTCAGCATTGGGGTATAAAATTTGACGCCTGTGCAAATAACTCTCAACAATTTTTGTAAGGTAAAGGGGCAGACTATGGTATCTAAGGCCCTCCTTAATTACTCCGAAGGGAAGGGTGTTGAACGCATTGCGGATATCTAAAGATACCGCAACCACAACTTCCTTTTGTGCAGTTGCTCTTTCTGTCATCTCTCGCAAGGCCAGTAGTGCATCTATCGTCGACCGCTGACGTCGGAAGCCGAACTGATTCCCTGAAAGGTTAGGACCCACCGTGTCAAGGTGCTGAACTATTCGATCTGCGATAATTCTTTCCAAAATTTTTGCTAGTTCATCCAACAACACGACAGGGCGGTAAGCCGATGGGGAGTCAGCTGGCCTTCCTTCCTTCATTAGGAGACAAAGCCGGCCACGTTTCCAAACTTGAGGAAATACTCCTGACTTGAGACAGTCACTGAATATCTCCTGTATTAATCCGCCAAGATGCCTCAGGACTACAGGAAGGATCCGCCGGGGTATTCCATCTGGGCCTGGGGCTTTCTTTTTGATTTGAAGATGGTCAATGATGCTCTCCATTTCAACCTGCGTCACGGGGGTAAAACCAGAGTCGGTACATTCTTGTCGCTGCAGTGGAATCAGAGGTGCTGTCTGTGTGAGAGTGTCGGGGAAAAGACCCGCAACAACATTTGCGAGGAGCTCTGGTTCCATTGATTCCATTGGAGGCGCCTGGTGTTTGAACTTGTTTCTTACCATACGGAACGGACGCCCCCATGGATTGCAGTCCAAACTTTGCAAAAACTCTTCCCAAGCATGTCTTTTGGCTTCGGCAATAGCTCCCGCAAATGTTGTCTTGGCTTCCCTATAAGCAGCTGTAAGCCGTTCACCTTCCTCTGGTTCCATGCTACGACGTCGCGGTCTCCTTCTCCATCTCTGAAGCGCGCGTCTCGCTCGAAGGGTTGCTGCCCGATGAAGCGCTAGATCCTCACCCCACCAGTATACACTTGTTCTTCTCTCTGATATACCGTGAACTTTAGGCATACTTGCGCTACACACAGCCGAAATAGCATCCACCAGTTCCTTTACCCGCGCCTCCAGGTCTGCTGGTCTTTCTCGTGCTTCTAGGCACCAGGCCTGTGTTAAAGCTGCTTCTTCAGCCAGTTCTTTGTCGAGCTTTGTTACTCCCCAACGTGGAAAATGCGAACCCACAGGACGGGGCACAACCGCAGGCCTACCATCCCTTGGCAAAACCTCGAAGCGGATATACCGATGATCCGATAGGGTTTCATACTCAGTGTGAACCTTCCACCCATTCACTCTACGTGCCAATGAAGGCGTTGCGAAGGTGAGGTCTACGATTGACCCTCCGTTTTGTCGGACACACGTATATGTAGAACCTTGGTTTAGGACCTGCAGTCCTGCCGCCGTGGCCCACTCATAAACAGCCCGACCTTTTGCGTTGGTGACAGGAGAGTTCCATGCTGAATGTTTAGCATTGAAGTCCCCCGCCACCAATACTTGCAACGGTGACAGCCGACGAATAACCCCACTCAACACTGTCAATCTCCGCTCCAACACTTCCGTAGCCCAGTTAGGAGAGAAATAAATGCCTACAAATGCGAATTCTCCCCAGGTCACCGCCACATAACCCGGCCCTCTTTCTCTAATTAATAGAGGAGGGGAACGGGTCACCTTAGACGGTACCAAAATCGCAACCGAGTCATCAACATCAGCCGCCCAATTACCACGACCCTCTGGGACACAGTAAGGTTCGCTAAATATGACGACGTCCGCCCCAAATTCCAGAGCATGCTGCATAAGTAGATCTTGAGCAGCGGCACAGTGGTTTATATTTCCCTGTAGAAAATTGAGACTGCCTCTACTCATTGGGTGCACTGTCCACAATCTCCACAGCAGTTCTAGCCTCGTTATTCCCACGTTTAAGGTAGCCCGCTAGTTTTGGCTTTACTAGAGGGGGAGAGCATCTCTTTCCCCCCATCACGTGTCCAAAAGGCAGGTTCGAACCTGCGCAAATCGTACACTTAGGCTGCTCCTTGCAAATGGCAGCTTTATGCCCGACTGTTCCGCACCGATAGCAATTATCGGACCTGTCAACATCTAAGGGGCACCGGGAGCGCATGTGCCCAACCGACATACACTTGTAGCATCGGAGGGGAAGGGCTTCCAATAATGTCACTGGTGCACTGCTCCATCCTACCAATATTTTTCCAGCCTTTGTTACTTCTTTTGCTACTGACACTGGGCATTTTGCTACCACAGTCCCAAGACCTCCTGGGCCAGGTTTTATGACACCGACCTTTACTTGCTCTGGTAGGCAGCTCCCTATGTCTGCAAGTGTCGCTATTACATCTTCTGCAGTGACGGAATCGTCCAGTCCAGTGACTCGCACATTTACACATTTTGTGGGTCTAGTCACGTTAGCTATACCTGCCAACACCACTTGTAACTTCCCCGCCATGGCGTCTGCCTTCTCCTCTCCAGAGGATCCTGGTATCTCTATGAGACGGGCGCCCGTTTCCCTCAAGTGGCCTTGCACAGTCAACACAATATCGCACAAATTTCGCTCGCACATACGACGATTTCGAACAATTTTTATCCCCATTTATGATATACCCGGTCCCCAATGGGTGTAAAACAATTTTCCGCACGACGTGATCCTATGCTCGACTCGAAAGGGTTGCCAGGATATTGCTGTATTTATTATACCTTTATATATTAGTTTATATTATAGCTTTATATATTAGTAAAGTACAGAT
Organism: Nomophila noctuella; assembly: GCA_958496325.1. Classification (NCBI taxonomy): domain Eukaryota; kingdom Metazoa; phylum Arthropoda; class Insecta; order Lepidoptera; family Crambidae; genus Nomophila; species Nomophila noctuella. Next base: position 2,460,577 of record OY292503.1, on the reverse strand, counting down.
GAATCGAAAATAATAATACGAACACAGATTGTTCTTGCCACAAACTTCGGAAGTGGCCATACAAAATTCAAATTCAAAATATTCTATACTAGCGGCCGCCCGCGACTTCGTCCGCGTGGATGTCGGTTTTCATTATACGAATGTTTTTTCCCGCTGATTCCCGTTCCCGTGGGAATTTCGCAATATCCTTTGCAATTAAGCATCAAGTTTACTAAGGGACCTGCATGCCAAATTTCAAGCGTCTAACTCAAGTAGTTTAGATTTTCCATACAAACTTTCACCCCCCCATTTCAGGGAAGTGGGGGGTTGGAATGGGTCAAAAAGTAGCCTATGTTCTGTCTCAGGGTCTAAAGATTGTCTGTACCAAATTTCATCAAAATCGGTTGCGAGGTTTAAGCGGGAAAGCGTAACAGACAGACAGACAGACAGACAGACAGACAGACAGACAGAGTTACTTTCGCATTTATAATATTAGTTGGGATAGTTGGGATTAACATAGGCTTCATAGAAGCACTTATTAATCGTCAGAAAACTACAAACAAATGACTCTTCCACCGATACAACTACAGAGATAGCACTATTTAATCGCCGAGCAATGCTATCCATTCAATTAATTCATGGAGTTTGTTAGAGATTTCATCATTATAATTGACACCAACAATCGACGCAATAAAAGTACAGGATGCAACTATTACAGATTTTAGTTGATTCGAGTACAGGGTGCGGCAAGCGAATTTTTAAAAATCCTTTAATACACTTCTCTTTCATTTCAAAAATAAAGGAATGTTTCGTTTGAGTAATATTTACTATCTTCATAATTAAGTGTACTTCCCCTCCAGGTCGCATTACAAAGTACAACCTATATATTATTATTACTAGGCTGCAAAATCAGGATCATAGTCAAAGAGTACCTTGTCCACAAAAGGTTTTGCAAGGATTAAGAAGATGTTCCCAGACTAATTTGCGGTTCAAATAGTTCAGTAGCAACCCTGGGTATGGCTCAATCACGTTGTATGTTCGACTTTTTCGTTCCAGTTTGATGACTCGGTTTTCAATGGCCGAGCCATCGGGTGGTCTTTATTTATTGCAAACGGATTTGTACTAAACTTTTTACGGTATGCGAACCATTCTTATTCACCGAATAAGAATTTATCGGGTTATGAAAACACACATTTTTTATATTAAGATTGTACACTATCTATTAATTATGTTCTAGCGGACGCCCGCGACTTCCTTCGCGTGGATTTTTGTATATCCCATGAGAACATTAATTGGGATAAAAAATACCCTAAGTCACCTCCTGACCTGCCTGTATACTAAATTACATCAAAATCCGTTCAGTATTTTCAGCGTGATTGACGGACAAACATCCATAAACAAACTATCACATTTATAATATTAAGATAAGTAACATGATATTCATCACTAATAAAATAAAGCTAAAGAGGGTTGTTTGAAGTAATGGTTCGAATTAAAAATTATATTTGTGTTGGATAGTCCATATAAAACTACGTGTGCGGAAACCAAAATACTGAATAATATTATGTCGGTGACAATTTCCCAAACATTTCAAATGGAAATTCATCGCTGGGGTAATATTTCAATCACTTACTTTGTCCTCGAGTGGGGTCCGCAAGCTGTTAGCAACAATATGACAGTGTCAATTAATTTTGATTAGATGACAGAAGATGGTCCGTTATATTGCTTGTGATAGATTATTAAAAACTATTTTGATAAGGGTGTGTTAACATGTAATTTAAGTGTAAAGTTATAACCGACTGTTATCGTTATAAGATGTGTGTCTACTACTGCTTTTCCTATCCTAGTAGATGTGATGTTATAATTTTAGTTATACAGTTAGTTTTTACTAATACCCTCCTAGCCGAATTCGGCCACGGCGGCCAATCTTACGATTAGCCACTTGCGCGGGATATATTATAGTGCACAAGCGCATGCGCAAGCACAGGTGCACTCCCTATTCCCTCACTCTCATAATTCGATGGGACAGCAGTCTGACACGACCGTAGAGAGATAAGGCGCAGGACCAACGGCTTAACGTGCTTTCCGAGGCACGGGGGTGTTATTACACCACCAACTTCCAAACTCCGGACTGTATCTGTGTTATCACATCATGAAAACATAGACACAATTTCATCGGTCCGACGCGGGATTCGAACCCAGGACCTCCGGCGCGGCCGCCGCATTAAAGTGCGACACACTAGCCACTGCGCCACGCAGGCAGTTAGTTTTTACTAAGCACATTTTAACAACTAAAAACTGAATATCTTAACGCACACTTTATCACACTTAGAAATTGAAGTATTTCAGCCACATTTCGCAAAACCCGAGTTATAATATTTCTGAACCTTACAGATAAAAGTATTTTGATAAGTAAAAATATCTCAACAACTGCAGGATAAAACTCTTCTGAAAACACAAAGGGGCAAGTGCATAGACAAAATTCCAAGTTAACGAAAGTCGACAAAGATCTAAGGATGCACCTAAGGGAAATACTTAGTTCTCGATTCATCGGGTAAATATCGATTCCGAGCTGAAAGAGATTTTGTATCAAAGAACAGGGTTAGGATATAAAACTTAGTAACAGTTATCTTTTGTTGAAAAAGCTTTACGATATTTTATAAAAGATAAAAGAAAACGTCGCGTTAGTCTAGTGGTCAGAGACCCTGAGAACAAAACCAGGGGTTGCGGGTTCGACTCCCGCTGGGGGAAAATGATTGTGTGATGAACATCGGTATTTGTACTCGGGTCATGGATGTTTATAAAAGTATTTAAATATGTCTATGCCTTCCCTCGCTTCTAAAGTACAAGCTTAGCGTAGTTTGGGACTAGACATTTGGTGTGGTTAGTCCAAGGAATTAATTAATTAATTTACTTATTTTACGAGTAAGTTTTAAGGATTTTGCTCTACTATAATGTAGAGAATGCACTAAAGTTATGTGCATTAATTAGTAGTAGTAGGACATGATTACAATACAAGTGCTGAATAAATAAAGGAAGAGCTTTGACGACCCGCTTGGTGTAATGGTCAAGTTGTTGCCTATTACGCAAGAGGTCGTGGTTTCGATCCCCGCACAGGACAAACATTTGTGTGCATGAACATGTCTGTTTGTCCTGGTCTGGGTGTTATATGTATCTATTTAAGTATATTTGTAATACCACTGCTGATTCTGATGTCTGTAACACAAGTGCTTAAGCTACTTATCACGGGGTCAGATCAATGTATGTGATGTTGTGAAATATTTTTTATTTAAGAGTTATGAAATTCGAAGAGATAGGATAAACACATGATTGCACAAGTATCTTTATGAAATATAATCACAGTGAAATGGTTCTCAATCATTTTACTTTTTTTTTGTTGAACAAACAGTGATTTACAGTTAACACATCATATTTTTTTCTTCAGTAACAATTTCATTCAAATGACAATTTATAGAGCGATAAAAAGATTTAAGATAGTTTAAGCTTGTTTTATATCACAATTGTATACTTCATGTAATACCCAGATTATTATTACATTTAATGATGAAACCACCATTCCAACTCACGAATAAAATCGGGGATACGTGAAACTTCTTCAATTCCTAGACTTTAGACAGTAAATGGCGAAAGTTGTGACTCTCGAGGCTCTTGGATATTTTTTATATTTTCCGCTTTCCGTCGCATTAATTCTGCTTTCTCTCAAACTTTGCAGGGAATGTACTTTCAAAACGTTAAGAAAACTTTAAGCGCTCATTCACACGACACCCCAACCGCAATCGTCGCACTGCTGCCGCGTTTTTGTAAAAGAGTGGTATCCGTTTGGAATACAAAATAATAGTGACTTAAAACAAATACCATTGGTAGTTTAGATGATGGTTTTGAATCGGAATATATCGCTCTGATCACCCAATTTTTAATCATCCGCATCGTATAAGTCATGAACTTAAAATATATTTTAAAAAATATGTATTTATGTATTTAAAGAATGCTTATTATTATTATACCTATATCTTTAAACAAATATTAACAAAGTAAAAGTCATCTGATCTTAAGTGGCTCAGGCGGGCATTGTGGCAACTGCTCTTATGCGTGCACTTGCCATTTTAAATAAGTGCAAATTTACCCTTAAATTAATATCTAAACACCGTCATCTTCACTTACATCATTCGTGACGTTCCGATCCACGCAAGAGGATAAGTAATTAATAGTGCAGCTCCAAGACACTATCAGCTCCTACTGCGTACTAATTTACCTCAAACTCAGAAACTTCAGAAACCGGCCCTAATCAGTTAAGAGTAGCGGCAGCAGCGCGGTCGCGGCATCGTGTGAATGAGCACTACCACGGCCCCCATTTCACTGCCCACTCTTAAACCTTTAGAAGTTGACGAAGCGATTTTGTTAACTATTAATGAAAGTAAACTGCCTTCGAGGTGCAAAGGATTGGGGGCTATCAAGTTTAAAGTGAGCCAAGCACCTGTGGTTTTAAGTTAGTCCCGGTTAAGGCCGAAAATTTGTTCTTCTTTAGTGTGGAAGTAAAGTTTATTTATTTATTTATTTATTTATTTCAGGACTTCCAACATCAGCTACAGCAATACAATTTTTAATATTTTTTACAATAATATAGGTTATTTGCTGACTGCGCTAACTATTATAGGTAGCCACAGCATGCATAACAGTTATCAAATATCTATAATCGTAGAATATAATTAAAATAAAATAAAATGGTAAGAAAAGAATACAATCATTAAATCACATTTAAATACAATTGAGGCATGTCAAATTCTCTTAAGTAAGTTAAAAATCTAGGTCGACTATTAAAGTTTACATCTAAGGTAGGTATTTTTTTGGTTAAGTAATTGTACAGAAGAGACAGGCGGTTAACAGGTGAGCTTCGGCCTAAGCGTGTTCTACAGAATTTAATTCTAAACAATCCACAAGAGTAGCGTGGCAGTCTTGTGGGTATATTGAAATCAAATTTCGCAAGTAGCAGAGGGCTATCGATGGCATGGTTTAACAGCTTATGTAAATAAGCCATATCTAAATGGATACGTCTTTCAAACAGTGGGAAGAGGCGGAAATATTTCGCTTTGTCAGAGTAGGTTTTTAGCGTTTCGGGGATGTGGAAGCGGTAGGATAAACTACGGATTAACTTCTTTTGCACTTTTTCAAGCCTATCACTGTGTAATCGATAACAAGGATTCCATACAGTGCTGCAGTATTCAAGTTTACTTCTTACATAGCTATTATAAAGTAAGATAACTGTACTATATTTTTTAAAGTTTCTTGTATTACGTAAAATAAATCCAAGAGATTTATTGGCTTCATTTATAATTTTATCAATGTGATGTGTAAACCGTAATTCATTATCAATATGTACACCCAGATCCCTGATGACGTTAACCTCTTCCAATGATGAGTCTGCAATCGAGTAGTTTGAAGGAAATTTATGACGTTTCTTGGTAAATTTAATATGTTTACATTTGGCGGCATTAAGGTACATTTTGTTTATGATACACCATTCTTGGAGATTGTTAATGTCTTCCTGTAAACCATTCGAGTCTGCTTCGCATGAAACCCTTTTCATTAACTTCAGATCATCAGCAAATAGATAAATATTGCTGTTTTTAATATTTTTTGTAATATCGTTGATGAAAACGTTAAAGAACAGTGGTCCCAGAACAGATCCCTGGGGGACACCAGACGAAGCAAAAAATTGGACTGACTGATTGCCGTCTACAACAACTCTTGATGGCCGATTTGTCAAATAAGAACGACACCAATTCAAAACATTGTCAGTAACTCCCAATGCGTATAATTTCTCCTGGAGTTTGTAATGGTTGACTTTGTCAAACGCTTTGGAGAAGTCTGTGTAGATCGCATCTACCTGTAAACCTTGATCAACTGCTTCAATCAGTTCAGAAGAGAAGAGAATCAAATTAGTGTTAGTAGATCGCCTTGCCATGAAACCAAACTGATCCGAAACAATGTATTTACTTATGTGATGATATAAAAATGAGTGCATCATTGATTCAAATACTTTAGATATCGATGAAAGTATTGATATGGGTCGATAGTTACTAATACATTCCTTTTTACCACTCTTAAAAACAGGCACTACCTTTGCCTGCTTCCATGCGTCTGGGAATGTGCCTGCCTCCAGTGACTTATTAAATAAAATGGATAATGGGAAAGACAAAACATTCGCACAATTGGATAATACGAGGGGATGAATATTGTCTGGTCCTGCTCCTTTTGTGACATCCAGTGATTTTAGTTTTTTTTTAACTTCATCTGGACTGAACCGAACACTGCCTATTGCATCAAGTTTATCGGTGCTATTGGTACTATTAGGATTAATGTTGTGATGGCTATTGTCAATTTCAAAAACTGAAGAAAAATGTACAGCAAACATATCTGGGATACTCATTGTATTAGATGATGTTGTATTACCTAAAGTCATGATGGCTGGGTATGACGAGCTGTTCTTTCTAAGATTTTTTATGTGTGTCCAGAAGTACTTAGGGTTTTTCTTAATTTGGGATTCCATGCTCTGTATATATTGAATAAAGCACGCCTTGATCATTTTACTGCAGTCGCTACGTAGGTATTCAAATTCTATTTTATCTAAAGGGTTTTTATATTTTTTGTACCTTTTATGGTACTTGTTTTTTTGTTTTATTAAGTGTTTTAATTGTGGAGAAAACCATACGGGGTATGAGCCTGCTGGAAATTTGGACATGGGAATATGTTTTTTTATTGCATCTTGTAGGATTTCGTAAAACTTATCTGTCATTTCATTTACACTACTGTTAAAATTAAGTTCTTTCTCCCACTGCACTAATTCAAGAGAAGTGTTTATACCCTGGTAATCACCTTTATGAAAATTATAACGCTTTGGTAGTGCTTTTTTTGTACGAGATTCAATTTCTATTTTTAAGTTTACTTCAAGAGCTGGATGATAGTTATCTATTATTCTAACTGGTTGTTTACATTTCTTTACATCTACTTTATCATAATTGCAGAGACACAAATCAAGTATTTTTTCTTGGTGGTTTTTTACTTTATTAAATTGTTTGAGATTATTAACTGTTAGAAAATCAATAAAATTACACAACAGTTCACTATTATAATAATGAGAAGGGCTCATGCTCAGATTATCTCTGTCACTTTCTGCCTGCCAAGATATGCCACCCAAGTTAAAATCGCCAGCAATCAATGTATGTTCATGTTCAGTACAGGACTGTAGTTTTTCATTGGCTTTATCTATAAATATTTGAAGACTATTGGTGGTTACGGGAGGTGGTAAATATACAGCACAAATATTGATTAGACATCTTTTAGATTTAGAAAATACAGTGACCCACAAATCCTCACAATCACTCTCGAGTTCCGCCACGCGCGCAGACATTAACCGATTAGATACCGCTATTAAGACACCTCCGCCTTTTTTTTTAGTAGACGCGGATGTTTCGCGGTCCCTCCTATAAACGTTATAATTACTCCCAAAGAATTCACTATCAAAGCATCCGCTGTTAAGCCATGTCTCTGTAAGTACATATATATCATAATTACTATTATTTATCTGTTGACGTACCTCAGTTGCGTTCGTATTCAAGCCTCTAACATTTTGGTAATATATATTTAAAGAATTTAATATCATTAAAATTATACAATGAAAACAAAAAATTAAAACTTTGAAACAAAAAAATAATAATTATAGAAGTAAAAGTAAGGCAGCTAAAGATACTACTAAATTTAAGAGTTCACAGCTCCGAGAGATCCTGAGTATTCTTAATAAATTTATACTCGGATGTTTCAGTCTTTCGCAAAAATATCTTTCCGTTCCTTACCCAGACAAATTTATAGTCAAGTTCCTTTGCTTTTGCTCGAGCTGCTGCGTGCAACGCCTTCTGCGCAGGGGCGAGGTGTTCTACCACGAATACTGGTTTCTTGTCACCGCTAATGCCGAGGTGCGAAGTGTTGAGTTTATCGGTGGAGGTCTTAGCTTTTTTATTGAATTTCAGAGTTGAAGCAAGGAAATTGTCACGTGACCTCTGGGAGCTGAACTTGACGACTACAGATCTTGGCCGAGGACTATCGTTATTAATTTTAGCTATTCTTGTACACAACTGGATGTCGGTTTCTTCCAACTTGCAGTCAGTAACTGCTGCAATTTGTTTTACTATTGAGCTCAAGTTTTCAGATCTGTATTCGGGGATGTTTTGTATTTCTAGGTTACTGGCTCTAGAATGTTGTTCAATGTGAGAGATTCTCGCATTGAGATCGGTGACCGAATCTTTTAAAAGTCTATTTTCAGTCTCTAGCTGGGTAATACTGTTTAAATTAATCTTGACTTTTATTTATATTTATTTATATAAACTTTATTGACCACACAAAAGGTACAAAAGGCGGACTTAACGCTAAAAGCATTCTCTACCAGTCAACCTTTAGAAAAACGAAATGTTTGAATGTGGTAGTGAGCAAACCAAAACATAATTTTAAAGATAATTAAATTAACAAAGCAGAAGATATTTAGATAATAAACATACACAAATACAATCTAATATAATAAATACATACATACATACACAAACTTAATATTGATGATGATGTCCTGTATAATGAATCAGAAACAGGGAATAAAAATCAATTCCACGTCAGGCTTCTGAAAGAAATTCACGAACCTGCTTTTTAAAAGCAAACTTATTTGGTGCTTTTCTTATACTGTCAGGGAGACTATTCCAGAGTCGTATAGCATTGAGAGTATAGGAGTCGGACATGAAGCCCGTATGAAAGAGGGGAGTAGAGAGTAGTAATGAGCTAGTAGATCGAAGTTGACGGTCATGAGAATCGCAAAGAAATTTAAACTTACTTTTTAAATAATCGGGAGATTTAGGATTAAAAAGAATGGAAAAGAGAGTGCAGAGCAGCCTAAGCTGTCTACGCTGACGTATTGTGAGCCAGTTAAGTTGAGACCGGTAGGAAGAAACATGATCAAATTTACGGAGACAGAAAATGAAACGGATACAATTATTTAAGAGACGGTCCAACTTATTCAAAAGGTCTTCATTGAGATCGGGGTAACAGACATCCGCATAATCAATGAGAGGGAAAACAAGAGAAGTGATAAGTAACACTTTGGTATTTGTGGGCAAGAAATTCCTAAATCGATTTAACAATCGCAACGAGAATATTACACGACGACTGACCTCAGCGACCTGTGAGGTCCAACTAAGAGTCGAGTCCATGAAGAGACCAAGGTTCTTAACGCTTAGGCTAAAAGGGATAATAGAGTTCCCAAACATGACAGGTGAGATCGAACCAACCCCAATCTTGGAAATCTGTTTAGCACCACCCACAACAATTGCTTGACATTTATTAGGATTGACAGGAATCCCAAAGTTGGTAGACCAATCGCTGATACTCTGCAGATCACGATTGAGCAAGGCTATAGCCGCATTAGCATTCCCAGCTGACGTCTGCGTGTAAATTTGTAAATCATCTGCGTAGAAATGGTAAGAACAACTAAGCGAGAAAGAAAGGTAATTAATAAAAATAGAAAATAATAGTGGAGATAAGATTCCACCCTGCGGAACACCAGCAGATAAAACATTCCACTGTGACACATTGTGTCCAGCACGAACAGCCTGCCTGCGGCCACGCAGATAAGAGGAAAACCAATCCTGCGACGATGACGAGAACTGCAAAGACATAAGGATGGCAAGTAAAATGTCATGATCAACCATATTAAAAGCATTGGAGAAGTCGATAAGAACTAGTATGGTGACCATTTGACTCTCCATGCCAAGCCTTATATCCTCAGTGACCTTGAGTAGAGCTGTTGAAGTACTATGTCCCGGGCGGAACCCTGACTGATAAGGAGTAACAAGGGAATGGGAGTAAATAAAAAAGGAGACTTGCTTGTGTGCGACAGCTTCAAGGACTTTGGATAGGAAGGGAAGAATGGAAATAGGTCTGAAGTTTGTAAGCTCCTTGGGAGAGGAAATTTTAGGCAAGGGAATAACATATGCTTCTCGCCAACAATCAGGGAATTTACCAACAAGCAGGGAAAAGTTTATCAAAGACTTAAAAAGACTTTATCACTTAGATCTACTTGCTGCTTTTCGACTGCCTGAAGTGACTCAGATATCTTGTTAAATCGGCCGAAGATTTCTTTAGTTTTCAATTCGAACTCTTTGATGATGGACGCTCGGAAACTATCAAGTACGTTTAACAGTTCTTCTTTAATTATTTGGCGAATACTATCTGTGGTGACGTCAGATGCACACTTGTGCACTGGTTGAGTACCTCGCTTAGAATTGACGTTTTGCGACGTTGTTTCGTCTGTGATTTCTGATTGGCTGTAGTTTTCTAGTGGTAGATTATTAATCGAAGGCCTTATGGGTGTGTTGGAATTATCAGATCTCGGTAATTTACTACGACAATGTGGACATGTAAATTTTGACTTATATTCTTCTGTCAGCTCCTTTAGTTGTTTATTCAAATTAATACAGCTCAGATGGAATTTCAACTTACAATTTTGGCAGATCAAAAAGTTTGGTGATGTTGCTTGCCGTTCACAGCATCCAAATTTTGGCTTTGCCGTTGACATAGTAACTGTTTTAAATTACGCACTGAACGAGGCACGGGCAGCAGCACAGCGTTTGAACGCAGCACGACGCGGGGCGCGGGCGCGCGGGCGAGGGTGTCGGTCGACGCGAAGCGGGCGCGCTGCGGGTTGCGTAGGTCAGGGTTTTCGGTCGTTATTTTTGCAAATTTTGAACTATTATTGATAATATCTTTGTGAATTATTAGAGTTCTGACAAACTTTTACCACTGTTAGCACTGTCTTCTTCTTAACTATTGAAATGTTATAACTAATACACTGATAAGTCACTTTTACTACTGTTTAACACAAATTTTACACGTAGCGGGGAGCAATAGGTCTGCTCTGGTCGATAGACCCCGCGAAGTTGTTGGTTTGGCACCTGATCTTTCTCTTGCCTGGCTAAATTGTTAATTATTTTCTATCCTTGTCATAAAATAGCCATAGAGCACGCAAAATATGCTCGATTTGTTGACCGACGTAAAAAAGCACAGGTTCTCTGTTTGATCTTAGATTATTTTGATAGTCCGAGGACAATTTATTAATACAAAATACAGGACCATTCAACAGAATACAATCCATTTGTGATCTTTCTTATACATATGTGTATTCGACAACAGCATAAGATATAGCTGACATTATTTTATTGTTTATTAGTTTTTTTAAATAAAAAAAATATTAGTGTTTTGAAATAAAAAAGTATAAGTCGAAAAGGATTTTTTTACCAAGAAGTACAATGGTACTGAAATCAATTGAAAAAAAATATTGATAACATTTAACCATGTCTTCTGTGAGTATGCCCAAGTGCAAGGTACCTCTTTCTTATCAAATTGTAAAACCCGCTCATTCGCGTGGAATCTCTATGAAACTCTACCACCTTGATTACTTATCTCAACATCACATCTCCTAAATTTAAAATCGGAACACAAATCTCTGCCTGCGTCATCTCCAGCCAGAACAATCATTTACGTCAGCAACAATTAAAATTAAAACAGACTTTTTGGCAGCCATCTTGTATTTTCAACCCAATTCAACGTCGAAGTTAGGGTTGCCATTGCGACCCGTACTTGAGATAAAGTATTGTACGTTATTAAAGGTAATTGTATTCTGTAGTGTCTAAGAATAATAAAGTTATTTTAGTATACAAAATTGTATTTCTTTTGAAGTCACAAGTATTTTTCGTTAAACGAAATTCATTTTTAAATATATCACTAATGTTAGTTAACTTGTGGTTTCTTTGGATAAAACACAATAAAACAATGTATTTATTAATAACCAATGTACTTTCAATGCAAAATAAAAAAGTGACAACCCTAGTTGTGGTACAAAACTGGCACGGGGTGTCGAGTATCAAAGGATTCGTTGCGGAGAGTGAGATCTCACATTTGTTTGTCGCATTCTGAATCTAAATAGCCAATTAAGAAAAAATATAATTGATTGGTATCATGCATCTTTTTGATTTTATGCCAGGGGCCTTACCATCAAGTCTTAAAGCGATCTTTAAACGAGTGAGTAAGAGAGATGCCGCTTTACATGATGTAAGGCGGCATCTCTCTTACTCACTGGAATCCGTCCTGCTATAACGGCTGGCAGTAAGCCCCCAGGAGACGAATGTAACCTCCAGGAATTTGAAAAAAAATGACAGCTAGGAGTAAATAGACTATTTTTTTTTTCATATTCTGTTGACATGAATTAAATAGAAAAATTAATTTTGACACTGACGCATTCCACACTATGACAGTTAAAAAGTTATCAATGTCAAATGTAAAGTGTCTTTCGTTGTTCTGTGGCGAAAATATTTGCAACATGTCTTCCTGTCAAAACTGTTAGAATGTTCGAATCTTTACACCTATTAAAAATGTGAAGTGCAAAATATGTGAAGTGGCATCTGTTATAAATTAAGGCTACCTCACATATCACAGTGGAGAAAGTATTATTTTACAATTTTTTTTTAAACCTATCAATGTAAAGTTTATATATATCGGACCCTTGTACAGAATAACATTTGAATCAAGAGTGATTTTTATAAATGGTGATATGAGGCAACTAGTCTATTTATCATCTAGCTATCTATGTACATATTATTTAAATTATTGTTTATTGGACAACAAAAATACTTAGAGTTAATTACTTTAGAATTAATATTAACATCCTAAAATTAAATAATTGTATATTCTATCAAAAACCGGTAAAGATCAAAGTCACAATGTCAACCGTCGCGAGATATGTTTGATTTATATGTTCGATGTTCGTTTGATGTCGAACCCGTCTACTACATATATTATTCATCGACCGGTGTTTTACTGCGCGGATTTTATTAGTAAGCCGAGATTCCTTATGGATCTGCCTCTGATGTATTGAATAACGGAATTAGGAAATTTATTTACTTTTGGATCTGCTGAGAAGTATTGAATTACGGTGTTCGTAAAGTTATCATATTTATTAGTTTTATTATTGAAATACTAGCGGCCCGTCACGCGGTTTCACCCGCGTCCCGGGGGAACTACTTCCCGTACCGGGATAAAATATAGCCTATGTTACTCTGGTTGAATGTAGCTTTCCAACAGTGAAAGAATTTTTCAAATCTGCCAAGTAGTTTCGGAGCCTATTCAATTCATACAAACAAACAAAAAATCAAACCTTTCCTCTTTATAATATTTGTGTAGACAAAACAATAAACGCGATTTTTTTTTATATTTCCACCCGGACCACTTCTGAATCACGGTGGAACTCGACATGAACATTTTTGATCACCCATTCCATGACAGGCCTTTGCGAAAGTAGCTTAACTTCAACAATTGAAAACTTGAGGAAATCAACCACTGCACCACCAGTCTCCTCAATTTCCTTCGTTCTTCTTCTTCTTCTTCCTAGTGTTTTCCCAGCCTAGTGCCGGGGTCCAATTTCCTGCTTAACTTCCTTCAAACTTCGTTAACTTTGCCCCGTCTTTTCCATCCTCAGGCGTGAGATTGCTTTCTCAATTTCCTTCATTAGTAACAATAAATTTAAAGTAAAAGTAAAGTAAAGTATCAGCCTATTAATGTCCCACTGCAGGGCAAAGGCCTCCATCATTTGAAATCATGTTTTCGTTACAAAGATGGGTTTTAGCTTAATCACCACGCTTGCCAAATGCGGATTGGTGATCACAAACCCGCTGTGTTCAGAAAAATCAACACAAAGTTTTTGCCCGACCCGGGAATCGAACCCAGGACCTCGAGATCAAGGCCCGGAAGGCAATAATCAAATAAATTTAAATTTTAAAAATTATTTATACATAGTTAACTTTATGATTTAGGTAAGTGCTAGTAAATTCTTCAGACTACTAGGACGAATCCCTACGAACTACGCTCATTTATTAACTGAAATCGTAAATTAACATAAGACTTGATCCTCATTTGATATATGGTGGACAGACTTCCTCCTGGCATAGTTTGGAGTAAATTTATCACTTTTCCCGAAGGCGAGACTAAACAAACAAGATAACGAAGGCAGTCAGCTGTGACATTAATGCTGGTCTAATTTTACTATGGTTCAGAACGAGTTTTATGTCTTCTGGGCTCTTGCTTAGGGGCACAGTTTAGAGAAAGGCCGTGAGTAATTATTTTTTTTTATATTATAGGGCAGCAAACGAGTAGACGTATGCCTGATGGTAAGCAATCAACGCCGCCCATGGACACTCGCAACACCAGAGGAGTCACAAATGCGTTGCCGGCCTTTTAGAAGGGAGGGAAATACTAAAAGTAATGCAAAGGGAAAATATCAGAAATATGTGACGCTGATGTAATGGAATAACTTTGCGTGTTTTGGTGACAACGATGGAGTTAAATCAAATTAAAATCAAGTGTACATACTTTTATTGATTAAATTTTATTTGTTACTTATTTTTGCCCACGGCTTTGCTCGCATTATCAAGATCCCTGTTGGAGCGTTTAATCGGAATAAAAATTATGCTATCACCTAAGTCAGCCCATACCCTGAATGTACTCCAAATTGTACCAATCTGTTCAGTAGTTTCAGCGCGATTGACGGACAAACATCAAAACAAGCAAACTTTCACATTGATAATATTAGTATGATATTTAGCAAACTGATCTTATAGCTAGGTCAATCAATTTGACATGCGTTCTGCAGATGAAGCGCAAGACCAACGGCTTTTAATTATTACAACTTCCATTTCAAGCGTCTATATAATCACAGGAATTTCCAAAAAGAAAAGGAACTCTATTTACTCTAACTGAAGTAAATTTAAATACAGCTTTACTTTTTTTTTTACATTTCTATATGTCCAACAACAAAGTTTGAGCTAATTCCATTTCCTCCATTTCAATGAGTAACATCCGAAATGAAACAAAAAAACTCTCGCAACTTTGCCTAAGTACCCTAATGAGGTCGGAGGAAGGATAAGCAGCTTTCCGTGTCGTAAGTATGTGGAAATTTGATGTACTCTTTTTTTGTTGGTGATTAGCAAGTCTGGTCATTCTGGGCCTTTGAGTATAATGTTTTTGTCTCTGGAACAATAGTATGACGACCATAAGAAAAAATCAGGTAGTAATTGTTCTAAAAACTGTAAACAGATGATATTGAACGATGATACCACAATTGTCTGATTCTTACATCGCACAAGAAAGAAGCCACCGAAAACCTAAGTTAACATCTTGGTCCGTGAGTTGAAATTGAGAAAACAACTGCCACTTCGAACTCCTGACACAAAATCCCGGGTTGGAACGATTCTCTTCTCCAGTAACGGAAAATTTTCTCAACATTTCCTCTTTACTGACTCTTTTCTCGTAGCGTACCCTGGGATCTGAGGAATGGCCGAGGTCGAAACTCTAGAATTATGATGATGATCACATATGACATCTCTACTGACTCTGTTCTCACTGTGGTGTTTTATTGCGTCCACATCGGTTCGTAACTTGGTACAAGACATAAAGCGCGCCGTCCTTTACTACGGAGCTCAGTAATAGTGCACGGTTTTGACTCTGGCTGCACTCCGATCAAATATCCGTAACCTGGCGATTGGTTAATCATTTCATTTGATATTATCGTGGGTTTGAATCCCATTGGAAAATGTTTTACTGACTTTGACTTGATGAGCTCTCCGCTCATTATATTTTCAAACATCTTAATTGATATCCTTCTAGGATTCTTGGTGTCTATTGGTGTTCTGGGTTTGAATCCTGGCCAGGTACAAATTGTGTCAGTTTTTCCGAACACAGCCCGGTCTTATGCACTTCTTCGCATTTGTCAAGCGTAGTGCCCTGGGCTCTGAGGTAGTGCCGAGGACGGAACCCGGTTAAGCGCTAGAATGATGGTGATGATCATGATCTCTACTGATTCTGTTCTTACTGTGGTGGTTTTATTGCTTCCACCGACCTTTACTGCGGAGCTCAGTCATAGTGCACGGTTATAACTCTGGCTGAACTCCGATCAAATAGCCATAACCTTTTTTTTTGCGCTGGGAAACACTTTGACGTGCCGTAACTGCAGTAGCCTGCAGTTACGGCACGTCAAAGTGTTACACCTACAGTCGTGTGTAGGACTAGCGCATCACCTCTGCTAATTATTACGATTACCAGTAACTGGCACGCTGAGATCGATGGTCGTGGGTTTGATTTCCGGTAGAAAGAGAAATTATGGTTGAATTTTTGCGAAAAATGGTCAACAACTTTTCAAGCATTGTAATGTACAATGCTTGAGAACTAACAAAGTGGTTTTTTAAAATCATAAGCATTTTCTGTATAATTATGTTTTCTAACTTTCATTCTCCATTGCTTCCGTAGCTTAAAGTGATAATGAATGGCATATAAAGATAGGTACTTTGTACACAGGTGCCAGCAGTACTTTATTCAATGACAAGTGGCTGCCCGCAACTCCGTCCGCGAGTTTATAGGTATATACTATAGCCTAAAGCCTTTTTCGTGGAATGGACTATTCAACACAAAAATATTGTATCAAATCGGACCAGTACAGTCAAACAAACAAACAAACTTTGTACTTAATTGCATTTGTATAGATGAAAAGACGGTTGAACATATCGATACACCTCTCCTTTTAAAGCAGGAAGCATCTAGTAAAAGGGTCCGCAATAAAACTACAATCAGTTGGATTGAGCCGCAGTAAAGTTAAGTCCCTGACCGACAGTTTATGGTTGAACTTCCAACCGACTGCAAATTGACACACACACACATTTTAAGAAGTTTGATATTTATGTGTGTGTGTTTATGTGTATTAAAGAATTCATTTTATTAATTGAATGAATGGAAGTGAATGATTGTCAAGCCATATAAATAAAAAAAGTTAGTATTCACAATACAAAAGGGCTCATACTCCAAGACTATAAATTATAATTGAGAAGTGTAAACCGTAAGTAATTCAAAGATTTCGTGAGGTTTTCAGGACATTTAGACACTATTTTAGTTAGTCTTTTCCCTGTTTGATCTTTACCTTTTAAAATAACGTATTTTTTAACCGCCGCGACATCTAATTTTCATATAGAGCTAAAGCGCATTGACTTAAAAGTGGAAGAACTTTTAAAACAATACTTGATGTGGAATCTTAATACTTATCCCATCATATAATCATACCATATATATTTTGAATCAAAGCACTAGAAAACGCAAAAAATTTGCTTGCCCGATATGGGTAACTGTTGATACTTCATATTAATTATTCCATCTTTGTAAATGTACACAGTTTAAGCAATAAAGATTTATATTTCTATTCCTATTTCTATTTCTACCATCAGACCATAAGTTGAGGATTTTCTGTTTACGAAACTAGGAAAAATAAATCCTCTGAACTAAAATAATAGCCCATATCCCTTGTTTATTACAGACTTGTATCAATAAAGTTTTGTTCTAGTATCTCCGAGAATTTACGGCTTAACTACTCGTACCAGGCCCATAAATCCGGGCACGCAAATACGCCGCTAAAAGTGTCAATGGCAGAGCGGTAACCCATGGCTTAACTAAAAGCTAGCTAACTAAAAGTCCATACGCCTTCTTAATATCTTGTTGTTGAAGAGGTACTCTGTTTTTTTTGGTATTGATTTGGTGGGAAATTTATGGTAAAAGCAAATCTATGGGGTAATAGTGGGTAAAAGCTACATCTTATTCAGTATTTTCTATACTAAATTACGTGACGTAAGTTCGGCATAGTGTGTCATCTGAATCTCCCATTTAAAAGTATGTCATATCGTGAGCACGACGGAATGTTAGTTCCTACACAATAACTTTTATGAATGCTCAACCGGTTAGTGTAACGAAACGAAAGAAAACCACAAGAAAAGACTCGCATGTACGCCGTTTTGGTGTAGCAATGTCCACATTTCTTCTTGTAGTTTACGTAAGAAACTACTATAGGCCATCCTGACAGATGGGCAGCAGCTTCCCTCTGCTTTTTATTATTTACTATCCTACTGTTTCGAATCCGCTTACTCAGTTCGGAGACTATTGAAAAAGTTCTCACTTGGAGAAGGCTTTCGCCTAACAGGCTGATTATGATTGTGTTCCCCCATATCTGAAATGGATCCCAGAACTTTTTGACATGTTTTTTTTTATATATTTTTATAGGCTTGCATTTGACCACAATCACGCCTGATGGAGAGCGTTGATGCGGCCTAAGCTGTAACATGCTTGCCTAGAAGATACCTATTAACTCGCGACTTGAAGACCGTGATATTATACTCAATAGGAAACACAGAGTCAGGTAATAAGTTCCACAGTTTTTTACCCACCAACCAACTGTATACAGCACGCGATAATAACCTGTTTTATGCATTGCTATTCCGGTTAGCTCAATTCGAATGACTTGTTTTACGATCCCTCCCCTTCTCCCCTCGGGACCTCAAGAAGCTGCTAAAGGTTTATGAGATGTGTGCTTGATTAAATTAGAGATTGCGTTTTACGACGATTGTTTTGTTCATATCTGAGATCTGAAATGGAGTCTGAAGCTTAGTGTACCTAATAATTTAATGTAATTCATGGTACCTTGTTAAGTTAATAATTACATTGGGCAGTTTGACCGCAGAATGATGGACCATAAAGTAAAAGAGATAAAACACAGAGGAACTTTGCCACCCAATTACTTAACTCCTGGAATATCCCTTAGTTGCTTCTAATACCTATGGGAAGGGATGGAGAAGTTATGTTCTGGACTAGCACTTAAAATACTGCTAACACAGCAAATCATAGTAATAATACAAATGTGAAAGATTGTTTTTTGGATATTTGTCCGTCATCACGCTGAAGTTACTGAAAGTATTTTGATGAAAATTGGAAGGGACTATAGGAATATACCCTCTTACTGGTGACCATCTCGTGAATCGGTCCTTAACTACTCCTAACGTTACAGAACAAATAACGCGGTTCTGGTCCATTACAATTTCTACTCTGGACCACATTCTTAATAAAGCCTGCCTTAAGGCTGCCTGTCCACCAGAGCGGAGCAAGATAGTGAAGCGGAGAAAAGGAGAAAAATTAACCAATAGTTTTGCATTAAATCTCCGCTCTTCTTTATAGGACAAAGACCAAGTTAATATTTCTCAGTTTCCCCTCTCCGGAGCCGCGCTGCGCTTTCATGGACAAGCAGCCTAAGGGGTCGGTCATTTCCAAATTCCTTCCCAAGTCATCTTGCCATTTAAGCCCCTCAATCCTAAGTGGTATACCTATTAAAATAAGTACCTACCCTTCCACTAGAACAGGTTTAATACGTCATGAAAGCATTAACCCCTTCCGCCTTAAGTCGGGCAATTTGGTAATTTCTTCATGATAATAATTGCTGACGTCAGCTTAGACCCCAAATTAGGGCACGTCACGAAATGGATTTTACACAACACGATTGGGATATCTATACTTTACTAATATAATAAGGGTGAAGAGTTTGTTTGTTTGATTGAACGCGCTAATCTCAGGAAATACTGGGCCGATTTGATAAAATATGTTTTGTGTTGGATAGTCCATTTGACGAGGAAGGTTTTAGGCTATAATATTGATTTAGGCTATAATTTAGTGCGAAAACCGTAAACCACGCGCATGGATTTCGATTTCCAATAGCCTAAAGCCTTCCTCGTCAAATGTACTATCCAACACAAAAATATTTTTTCAAATCGGTCCAGTAGTTCTTGAGATTAGCGCGTTCAAACAAACAAACATACAAAAAACTCTTCAGCTTTAGATATTAATATAGATTTAGATTTCGTTATATTACAAAGAGCCGCATGGTGTAAAAGCTCCACGAAAAGACGGCCAGTGTTTACAAAACATTTCTTTAGAATTAAGGCATTCTCTAACGTAATTATTTTCGATATGGATCAATGGTGGAATGCCATTTACGTAATACGTCCGGCATTCAATTTCCTGGCTAACTCTGTGTACAGTGAGCGGAAAACGTTGCTTACCTTTACTGCTGCGGATTTTGATAAAATTTGGTACATAGGGTATGGACTGACTTAGGTAATAGAATTTTTCATTCTGATTAAATGCTCCCGTGGGTTTAAACTATCTTAATAACGCGGGCAAAGCAGCGGGTAAAAAATTGTGACAAAAAAAATATTATTTAGAAAAGGTTAAGATAACCTGTGTTATTAAATATCAGCCCATTAATGTCCTAGTGCAGGGCAAAGACCTCCTAAGGTCAATTAAAATCATGTTTTCGTTACAAAGATGAAAATGAAAAACGAAATAAATTAAACGGTAAATGCTTTGAATTTAACGGTTCATACAAAACAACTGAATAAATCCCGGTTTAATTACTACTTCAGGATTACCGAAAACACGATATGATCACCAAATGAACACTACTATGCATGTGTTATGCGATAAAATATATTGATGATTTAAAATTTAAATGATGATTGCTTAGATTTATGCGTTTACTAAGCTAGTCATTAAATGAAACAGCTAAAAACCTATAAAATCTCGGTTTAATTATAAAACTTTCATGTGTTATGTTGTAACATCATAAAACTTTTATTACTACAATAGTAGTCGCGTAAATCTTAGAAAACATTACGAAATTGTTCGTTTATTTATTGCGCACATCTATTAAAGCCAAATTAGATTCTAGATATATGTATATCCGTTCTGAGATGCCGATAGAATTTTTGGTTTCTGGATATAATTGCATGCAATGCAATTTTTGGCTTTTTAACAACATTTTTCTGTTTGCAAATAGATATATAAAAAGGCACTATTGATTATTTCCCCTTATCAATTTTACGAACTTTATATATCCTTTCCAAAGACCACACGTTCTTACCCTGACACATCCATACATAGCAACACAGTTCACTGAACATCTTGATACGAAATGAAAAATATAGCCCTCTGAAGCTCTACAAATCATTCTGTCCAATGAATACGTATCTAATAGGCCTGGTGTAATGGTCAAGATGTTGCCTATTACGCAAGAGGTCGCGGGTTCGATCCCCGCACAGGACAAACATTTGTGTGCATGAACATGTCTGTTTGTCCTGGTCTGGGTGTTATATGTATCTATTTAAGTATATTTGTAATACCACTGTTGATTCTGATGTCTGTAACACAAGTGCTTCAGCTACTTAACACGGGGTCAGATCAATGTATGTGATGTCGTAAAATATTTATTTATTTATTTATTTATCTAAGCAACTGGCACATAATATATTTAACGTAAGATGCGTAGAGGAATAAAAAGTGTTATTGGATTAGGCTGTAGGCAAATTGAAAATTGTAGATTTGTTTATTTGTTTGCTACCTGTTTGGTCTAATGGTCACGAAGATGGCGATTAGATCTAGTAGTCCTGGGTTCGATTCCCGATTCCCGCTCGGGACATCATTTTGTGTGCATGAATGTGTTTGTTTGTCCTAGTCTGGGTTTTATATGTTTATTTGTTTGCTACCCGTTTGGTCTTGGCTATTGGATCGAGAAGTCTTAGGTTCGAACCCAGCACGGAAGAATCTTTTGTTTTCATGAAGATGTATGTTTGTTCTTGTCTGGGTTTTATATGTATCTATTAAAGTATATTTGTAACACCACTTTTGATTCTGATATCTGTAACACAAGGGTAGAGTTAAGCTTCTTATCACAGAGTCAAATCAATGTTTGTGATGTTGTGAGATATTTATTTATTTATTTGTTGTTACAGGTACGTTTTCGATGCGGATGTTTGAGTAAAAACAAGTTCTCCAATAACGTTTTCTAAGAAAATATTATAGGTAAGTACGAGTACAACAACTGTAAATGAGTTGCATCAGAAAATAACTAAAATTCATAATTTTGGGTCTAACTCGGCTTTTCAAGCCAAATAAAAGCCCGAAGGTAGCTGTCACTTTAAAGTTTGACTGTTTGATCAATATAGAAAGTCATTAAAATCTAGAACAACTTGCTTAATATCTATACAAAGTTTGTATTTGTAAGCAAGCAATTCCTTATTTTAAGTAATGATAAACATTATTATCATCATCATCATCATCATCATAGCCTTTTCTCCCCTATAAACATGATTAGAATGATTTATTGTATAAGTAATATGTTTACTAAATAAATCAATTCTTTAATCACAAATAAACTAAAACATTTCCACGGTGCCCAAAATCAGATAATTCGGAATCATAGCTTATTACTGAAGGCGCCAACAATGATTTATCGTCATAAATTGTTTCCCCAAGCGACTGGGCGACATTTAATATTTCCTAGAAATGTGGCTTGAGGAAAAAGTTTTGCGTTACATCACTAAAACTGTGGACTTTGCTTACCGACCTCCTTGGTTATTTGTTTTTATTCTCATAACGTTAGTAGGATTGGTTTAACGTGATTTCGAGACACGGAGGTGTAATTACAACGAAATTATAAATGACAAGTTGTCGTTGATTTCAGATCTCTTTTTTTCGCAATAGTCTAAGATCCCGCCATACAAGGACCTTCATCGAGCTGGTTATTGGATGAAACATGTTTTATACATAATTTAACACGTCAATTATTATATTGCATATGGGTTGCCTAGTAAATTTCAGTCCAGGATATGATTAATTTGCATTTAAAAAATAAAAAATTTAATTACAACTCTATTCTTCCAGTTAAGTAATTATTTACTCCAAAATGATACACAGAATATCCAAGTCTATCGTTATCCTTGTCATTTGCACTATCCAATAGCACGCGAACACTCTTTTTCATAGCGGCAATATTTCACTTTTCAAAATGCGACAACCCTAATTCTGGACTGATTTTTCGGAGGGAACCCTGTACCACCGTGTTCATAATGAAATAATCTTTATTTTCATTTAATTTTGATTCAATAACTTTTTAATTTTTTATATTATTTTTTATTTTTTTTATCTTGGACTGAAATTTACTAGGCAACCCATATGCAATATAATTATTGGCATGTAAAATTGTGTATAAAAAATGTTTCATCCAATAACCAGCTCGATGAAGGTCCTTGTATGGCGGGATCTTAGACCACAATAAAAGTTAACTTATGTTCTTTCTTATGATCAGGTTATAAATACTGTCTGTGCCATATTTCATCAAAATCAATTGAGAGGTTTAAGTGGGTAAGCGTTACAGACATACAGACAGACAGAGTTAACTTTCGCATTTATTATTATTACTTTTTTTATGTCAGAGACCGCCAAACGAGCTAGCAGGTCGCCTGATGGTAAGCAATCACCGCCGCCCATGGACAATGGACATCCGCGACACCAGAGGTATCGTTGATGTGTTGCCGGCCATAACCCCATACCGTCCCCAACTAAGCTCTGGCAAACTATTTTACTACTAATTTACAATATTAGTAGGGATTTGAGTAAAGTATTCGAACTGACCTTTGTGTTCAATAAAAGTTATTTGCAACAGCTATAAAAAGCTGCATATAGCTACTATTCTAAGTGTTTGATATAGGAAACAAATCTTCTAACTTGAATTCTGTGTCACATTAATAATACAAAGCTACTTGTTTTGCTCATTCGCTTAATTAGATTATTTTAAGAATGAACATTCGTAATAGTAATAAATTAATTAATATTAAAAATTTATAGTCAAATTGACAGTCACTATTAAACTTTAAAGCGAAAATAAATACTAATTAATTAAAAAGCTTTTCAAGAATCATTGTGAATGTACCGTTAAGTGCTTAACTTGTTCCATTTTGTTTTATTTTTGTTACACAATGGCAATTAAGCAATGTAAATTATTTAACATCCAGTCAGTGACACAAAATCAGTGTCGAATAGAATAACATTTTGTTTATTTTCCAACCATTCTAGAAACTGATCTAACGTGGTTTTAAACTTCGGAACCACAAGAAGCTGTTGTGAATGTTAACTGAATAAAAAATTATACAAAATATTTGTGTAAAGATAACCTTTTAACATATTTTACAATAAAAAAACATTTGTGTGAAGATGTTCTTTAAAAAAATAGCAATAAACCAAATACCTAATAATAATAAAAAATAATCGCTTTAGGCACCCAAGCTTGCTCAAAACATTAACAACTTTTTTTAACTGCAATTATTGATACCTACTTTGTTAAGTCTAAACCTTAAAAAACACAATAAAGCTTATCCAAGCTTGACCTACAAACTTACACATCTCCGAAACTTCCTCCTCCTTTCAACTCATTAAAGATAACAAAAAACTTTAATATCCGAAGCTGCTTGGTATTCAGCATGCGTGGTTTCGCTCAAACTTCGCCCATTCTCGCTTTGGCGCTGGGCCTGACTATAAATACTGAGCAGATGTTCTATCATCATAGCCGTCAAAGACACGGTTATATTATCAGTGGTTAGCGCTAAGCAATTGCAAAGTTAAGCAACTTTCGCAGAGACCAGTCATTGGATGGGTGACCGAAAATTTTCATTGCGAGCTCCTCCTTGTTGCGGAAGGTACGTTAAGCCGTTGGTCCTGCGCCTGATCTCTCTACGGTCGTGTCAGATCGCTGTCCCACCGAACTATGCGAATGAGGGAATAGAGCACCTGTGCTTGCGCACTCACTTGTGCACTATAATGTATCCTGCGTACCTGGCTGACCGTAAGAACGGCCGCTATGTTTATTATTATAATATTGTACTCTAACATGGATTTAAAATGTTTTTGATATCAATGTTAACTCTATACACAGTAGTAATATCCAATGGCTGCATAATATTGTCATGTCTTGAAATGAAAACAAAAAAGATCTTTATAAAAGAAGCCAATTTAAAATGGTTGCGACTATTTCTTTTATCCTTTTACTAGCGGCCGCCCGCGACTCCGTCCGCGTGGATTTCTTTTTTTCGAAATAAAAAGTAGCCTATGTTCTGTCTCAGGGTCTAAAGATTGTCTGTACCAAATTTCATCAAAATCGGTTGCGAGGTTTAAGCGGGAAAGCGTAACAGACAGACAGACATACAGACAGAGTTACTTTCGCATTTATAATATTAGTTGGGTTTCCTAGTCACTTTAGTCTCATTCCGCCTAGGCTGTAGTTTCGGTCTGGCTATCCCGTGTTGGCTTTATTAATGTACCTTGCTCTATATTTCTTCCGGGACTATTTTTTGCTTTCATACCTCTATTTTCTTGATGTGAGAGTTATAACTCATTTCGGAATTTAATTTCGCCTTAATGTTTCTTTTGCGGAACTTATTTTCACAGTTGGTTTGGGATGCGAAAGTTAAGCATATGAGCGTCTATAACCGCTTATGAACTGGCGAGGTGTAGGTTTAAATGCCACCTTAAGTTTGTTATAAAAAAAGAATAACTATTTTACGTTTAATCGTCTAGCTCAATTGGGCAGGGTATGGGGTCTTTAACGCAGGTAACGCATCTGCGAACCTTGTGCAATTGTAGATGTCCATGGGCAGCGGTGATCACTTACCATCAGGAGGCCCGCTTGTTAGTTTGCCTCCCTGTAACATATAAAAAAGTGAAGGAACTATGCTAGACGCACAAATAAATATTTTTTTATTGCTAAGCTCCATACTTGGATTCAAGCATGTTCTATAGATTCTAGGGATCGGATTGACAGAATTAAATTCTTTTTAAAGAGCTGAACATTTGCTTATTTTTTTGTGTTCTGGGAAAGCTTCGCTAATAATGTACTATCGACCTCCGAGGTTTCAGAGCTGAGCGCTCTACAACTCTTCAGATACCATTTCACTCAAAATCCCGCTGACCTACAAACAAACAGAGGCCACAGTCGAACAAATCTAAAATGAAAAACACATCTGATACGGCTCTTTATGAAAACGTATTCAGTGGACTGATCTTTTCAGCGTTTCAGCGTGTGTTTGAGCAAAGAAAAAGCAATATTTTTCAGCATTAATGATGCTCTACTTCGCAGCATATCTACTCTACGTTTTGAAAATGTAAGGGTGCGTCCACATCTGACGAATGCGCCGTCGAAGGTGCGAATTGCGTGCGTGCATTTTAGTTTCGTTCGCCGCTCCTGCGCTGCCCGTGCTCAATGCCTCACACCGGCCAGCGCTTTCCTATACTGTAAGGCTGTTTGTATTAAAATTAGAAACAAAGAAAAATTCATCTGATCTCGTGACTCAGGTGGGAATCGAACCCAGCGCCTCTTGCAATTCGGGCAAGCGCTCTGACAACTAAGCTACCGAAACCGTTAGTAAACCTGACGAATTTCTCCTTGTTATTTGCTTAACGCAAAGCAGCGTTATCTCTGTTTGTATTGTCACGCATCTGAGCCCACTGCCAGAGTGCATATTGTTTTATATCGTTGGTTTTGTAAGATGGAGTTATTAGTCAAGAAAAGAAAATCGGCAGTGTATGTCGATATGCACGGTGACGACTGGCGCATAAGCGTCACTGTAAAAGCAACCTAAGCGCAAGGTTCCATATAAGCCTCGTATGAATCGAACAGTGAATTGTGACCTTACATTTAAGTATTGTCTGTAATCAATACCCTTTTAGTTTCAACGAGCTGTAATAATCTGTGGAATCAAAATTTGTGCTTTATTTTTGATTTCATCTTTAATGTTAAAACATCATAATTTACACACACGCACAGCTCGCGGTCGGCTGTTGAGCGGCTCAATTTGCAATTTGCATATTTGCGGCGTATCCGTCACATGTGGACGCACCTTAAGTTATTAAAATTCGGACTTGCACCAATTTCACCAATATTTTTTCAGCATGGATGATGCTCTACTTCCCAACAAACTGTTTTGCGTTTGCGATATTTTTTTCATATTATTAAAATGCGGATTTAAACCGGTTAACTTCGTTATCGAAGCGTCAAATTTCGTTGGAAGAGTGATTTTTATAAGTATTGAATTTGCTTTAACGTATTTTTTGCCTTTTCGGGCTGAAATATTTCCATATTTCTCTACTTTGTTGATAAGCTGTCATAATGACGCGTTAATTAAGGTCTTTGTGCAATTGACACCGAGGTGTTAACAGCTCGCAGTGTCAAACGACGAAAGGCTTGTTGCATTGAGGATTGTTGACTCGACTTTTAGTATAAGAGGCCCACAAATGACTTATAAAATATACATCACATTTTAAAATATTCTTTATAAGGCAGTGTTCATTACTTTTAAATATCACACAAGTTAGGTTAAACTTTTGGATCTCAGTTGGATGTTGCACTCAAGGTATGAAGTTTACACTTTTCAGGTTTTTGAACTCAAACAATGTCCCAAACCTGGTTTGACAAATATTTTCACTTCACTCTCTCACCATATTTCGATCCTACAACTTACGTAAATATTTGAAAGTCAAACCCGTGTCTTGCACGGAAGCTACCACTATTATAACACGCGCCATATTTTATTGTGACGTAGTGCTTTCCCGCCAAAGGGGCGCCATGACACCCGCCATTTGTTAAACCGGGAATATTTTTCCGTTCCTCATTCGTAACATAGTGGCGTGTTGTTTGGCGATCGCTTAAATGATACGATAGTGTCTTTGAAGGGCTATTGGATCTTTGATTTATAACTCACGCATATAAAAGTAAAGTAGCATGTTGCATTTAGTTCTACACACGAAAATATTGAAATACAAGCGGCCGCCCGCGACTCCGTCCGCGTGGTTTTCGGGTTCCACATACATAGGTATGTACTATAGCCTAAAGTCTTATAAGCTATAGCCTATGTGTTATTCTGATGTATAAGTCATATTGTGGTAAAGTTTCATTCAAATCCATTCAGTAGTTTTTACGTGAAAGAGTAACAAACATCCATACATCCATACTTACTGATCCATACGTAGCTCACTTTAAGGTTACTTTTCAATGGACTGATTTGAATGAAACAAACGTGATACTCCTTTGGCGATATATTGTAGACTACTGACGAATTACAATATGCTTCGAGTTTTATACATTCACTTTGAACTTAACATACACCGCCCACCAAAAGGCGAATGCCTTTAACATTATGATGGGACAAGAAAACTTCTATCACAAATCACAAAATCAAACAATCAATTAACATTTTCAAATACATATTTGAAATTTTAGTAAACATAGAAACTACATTATTACATAGTACAGCGTGCAAAAGAAAATAATTGGATTATTCAATACTACTCATCTTGAACATTAATTAAAGGACACAATTTAGTAACACATCTTTTAGTAACATTGTCACCCGACTTTACACTGTATACACGGGTACATCCATCAGGTCCGGGATGTTTGGCCACAATGCGGCCCATCAGCCATTTTCCTGGAAGCATTCCATCATGTTTAATCAGCACAACATCATTTATGTTGAATTCAGGCTGCCTTTTTAACCATTTAGGTCGTTGTTGCAAGCGTGTCAGATATTCCGTTTGCCAGGCCTTCCAAAAAGATTGAACCAATCTTTGCACATGCTGCCATCTCGTTAAATGGTTGATATTCATATTTGTAAAGTCTGGGGTAGGTACTTCAATTGTAGGTTGACCTATTAAGAAATGTGCAGGTGTTAAAGGGCTCAAATTATTTGCATCTGTGTCATCAACTGGTGTCAAAGGTCTTGTGTTGAGTAGGGCTTCGATTTGACAGAGTAATGTTGTCATCTCCTCAAATGTCAAATTCGAGTTCAAAGTCTTTTTCAGGTGTGTCTTTACTGACTTTACGCCGGCCTCCCAAAGACCGCCGAAGTTGGGGCTATAAGGCGGAATAAAGTGCCATTGTGTGCCATCTAGTGCCAAGGTTTGAGCAATATTGCCTGTGAACTCGAGTTGTGCATCTTTCCATGCCTTAACTAATTCTTTGTTTGCTCCAACAAAGTTACGACCTTGGTCGCTGTACATATGTGCACATTGTCCTCTTCGTGCGACAAATCTTCGGAAAGCTGCAATGAATGCTTCAGAGGTAAGATCTCCCACCAATTCTAAGTGAATAGCCTTGGTGCACATACATATGAATATAGAAATATAGGCCTTTCTAGTTTTGGCTCCACGACCTTTAGACATAAGCACGTTATACGGTCCGCAAAAGTCTACACCACTATATTGAAAAGGGCGTGCTAGGTTTACTCTCATGTGGGGCAGATCTCCCATTATTTGACTTCTAGCTTTAGCGTTCACTTTAGCACACACTATGCACCTATGAATGTGCCGTTTGATAACATTTTTTGCTTTAAGAATCCAAAACCGCAGCCGAAGATGACAAAGCATCAGCTGGATTCCGCCGTGCAGAGTTTTCTGGTGCGCATCTGCGACTATCAGTAAGGTAAGTGGATTTTTATTACTCAATATCATAGGATTTTTCGTGCTTGCTTCCAGATTTGCATGACGCAGCCTGCCGCCCACCCTGAGGATCTGTTCCTCATCCAGGTAAGGATTTAATGATTTAAGATGACTGTTTCTCTTAACTTCCTTGACTTTTGTTATATAATCTATATCTTCTTCGAAATCCTCACTTTGTGCTTTTTTAACACATAATTTTAACGCTTTATTAATTTCTTCTGTAGTCATTGCTTTATTATTTTCATTAGACCTTTTGTAATTTAGAAATCTCTTCATGTAAATTATTATTTTCAATGGTTCTTCCAAGCTGTCATAATTATCAAAACTGAATATGCCTTTGCGATCTGCCTTATCATTTTCTTCCATTATATTCATAACTGTCAACCTTTCAATTTTCTTCTCTAGATCGGTAGGCAACAAGTTCAGTTTTGAAAATTGTATTTCTCTTTCTAATAACCAGTGGGGCCCATGCCACCATAGCTTGTTTTGTTTCAGATCACTTAAATTCGAGCCTCTTGATGCAACATCAGCAGGATTGCATTCTGTTTGTACATGATGCCACTGACTGCTGGAAACGTTGTCTGTAATCTCAACTACTCTATTAGCCACAAATTGCTTCCAGCGGCTCGGTTCGCCAAACAGCCATGATAGTACAATCGACGAATCGGTGTATGCAAAAATCTTGTTAGATTGAATTCTCATTGCGTGTGCAGTGTAGCGGAGAAGTTTCGACAAAAGCAAAGCAGCGCACAATTCAAGACGTGGCAAAGAAATTGTCCTTACAGGTGCCACCTTTGTTCTTGCTGCGACAATGCTAACATCTATAGTTCCATCTGGCTGAAGAACTCTGCAATATACTACTGCACCAATAGCACGCATTGAGGCATCGCTGTAGCCATGCAATGATATCGAATCTTTGCACTTGTTCAAGGTTTTGAGCCAACGTGGAATTGTGATGTCATTGACTTGTTTTAAATCATTTCGTATAGAATTCCACTCACTTTGTAAGTCATCATCGATGACATCATCCCATCCCACTCCTTGTAACCATAATTTTTGAACAAACAACTTGGCTATTATGATTGCTGGAGCAATCCATCCTAATGGGTCGAACAATTTTTGTAAGTCAGACAATACAGTTCTTTTTGTTAACCCAGTCTGTTTCGAATCCAAATTAAGATTGTACATGAACTTGTCTTCTCCTAAGTCCCAAGACACTCCCAGAGCTTTGACTTTGCCATCAATTTTCATATTTACATTTGCTCTTGTAGATCGTTCTGTCTCATCTAAAGATTTGAGGAACTCATGGTTATTCGAGCACCATTTCTGCAGTCGAAATTTACCTTTCTGCAACAGCTGTTTTAATTGCTTACTTGCGTCTATGGCTTCTTCAACGGTGTCACATCCTGACATCAGATCGTCAACATAAAAGTCTTCCTGTATCATCCTTGCGGCCGTGGGATAGTCTTGTCCATCATCTATTGATAATTGCAGAAGTGATTTTACAGCAAGATAAGTTGCCGACGTTGTGCCAAAAGTGACTGTTGATAACCAGTAGTGTTTGACTTCGTCAGATTCAGAAGTATTCCTCCACAATACTCTCTGGAAGTCAAAATGACTTTTGTTCATTTGAATCATTCGGTACATCTTCTCAATATCGCTTACAAAGCAGATCTTGTGCATTCGCCATCTCATTATGATACTTCGCAGATCTTCTTGCAGAACGGGGCCATTCATTATTTCGTCATTTAGCGATACGCCATTTGTACCTTTGCAAGAAGCGTCAAATACAACTCGTGTCTTAGTTGTTTCCTTTTCAGCTCGCACGACAGCGTGGTGCGGTAAGTATACAGATTTTTTGTAAAGTTCTTCTTTTGGTATTTCTTGCATGTGATTTAATCGAATATAGTCTTCAATAACTTCTGTATAATTTTTCTTTAGTTCAGGTTGTCTTTCAAATCGTCTTTCTAGCATAAGTAATCTTTTCAAAGCTATATTCTCTGTATTTCCTTCCAATGACTGTGGTGTTTCTAATTTAAAAGGCAGTTTTACAACGTATCTTCCCTCTTTTGTTCTTGTATATGTGTCTTTGTAAATTTTTTCGCATTCTTCTTCTTCTTTAGTAAATTTTCTCTTTTGGTCGGCATCAACTTCCCATAATGTTTTTAACATATCATCAACATCAATTTGTTGGTGCATAACTATGATTGACTCTTCGTCTGTGTTCATACAATCATTCACTTTAGCTAGTAAGATCCAGCCTAAGGTTGTTTTTTGTGCAATTGGAGACCCCGGTGGACCTTTGACGACGTCATTCTGCAATATTTGTGCATATTCATTTACACCAAGAAGTAAGTCGATGCTAGCTGGTTGATTGAATTTAGGATCAGCTAGAGTTAATCCTTCTAAATGATTCCAATTACTTCTTTTTATTTTTTGAGTAGGTATGAGGGTAGTCAGTTGCTTTCTTATGACGTATGCTTTCACCTTGAGGCTGTAATCTTCACATCTTGATGAGACCTCTACCTGAACTACCTGATTCAATCTCGATTTTGCTTCACCTACTCCAATGATATTGCCCTTCACGGGATACCTTCTCGCTTTAATTGTTTGTGCTGCTCTTTGGCTTATAAAACATCCTTGTGATCCGGGATCTATTAAGGCTCGCAGTACTGTAGTGTATCCGTCTTCACTTTTACATTCTACTAGGGCAGTAGCGAGCAAAGCTACTGCTGTGTTGTGAGCTGTGTTTGTTTGTGACGTCATCACTGTTAAATTGATTTCTTCCTTTGACTCATCTTCCTCTTCTACATTTGTATGTAATACCCTTGGCTGCTTGTTTTCATACTTCTGAGTTGGGCCGCAGGCTTCGTTCGTCTTTTTGTTATGTAGTAAGGTGTGGTGACGACGATGACATAATCTACACTTGGTGAGTAGTCGACATGATCTAACACTGTGCCCTGGAACCAAACAATTGTAACAAAGGAACTTTGTTTTGACAAACTCGGTGCGTTGTTCTGGTTCCATTTTTCCAAAGTCCTTACAGTGACTAAGTGTGTGTTTTTCTTGGCACAAAGGACATATCTTATCCATAGCGGCATCAGAAACGTGGAAAGATCTAACTGTCTTTTCTCTTGTTGAAGCTGGTTGCTGTATAAGTTCTAGGGTTCGAAACTTGGACTCTAAGAACCTTTTAAGTATCTCGAAGGTGGGTAACTCTTCACTTGATTCCCTGCTGACATGTTCCTCCCACTCTTTGTGCGTGTCAGTGTCCAATTTTTGCACTAGAATGAAGTTGATAAGTGGGTCCCAATCTGCTGTTTTTATGCCCATATTTTGTAAGTTATTTAAACACTCAGATGTTGTGTCGATCAAGGATTTGATAAGATTCGAGTTCTGGCTAGTTACCTTCTTTTGGTTAAATATGCGCTTTAACAAAGATGTGACAATGAGACGTTTGTTACTATACCGCCCTTTGAGTGTTTCCCAAGCTTGAGTGTAGTTCGCTTCACTAATCTGAATGTGACGCAGTAATAATTCAGCTTCTCCAGCAACACATGTCTTCAAATAATGCAATTTCTGTACACCGCTAAGGCTATTGTTTTGATGGACCAACGAAATAAACAAATCTTGAAAAGAATTCCATGTTTCATAACCTCCATAAAATTTTGGAATTTCTATTCGTGGAAGCTTCACTTGTGATGTCTGTGCTTGATTATGGGATGTATTAATTGTGTCTTGTTCATCCGATTTATTTTGTGGCGCCTCCATTGAAAACAATAGATCTTGCATTTCTGTTTTTGCCTGCGTAACCAATTCTTCACAGATGAAATACTGATTTTGTGTAAAATACGGTAGCAATTTACGCTGATCTTTTTTCACGTTTTTAATCAATGTTGTGTGGGCGTTACGAAATTGCAGCCAATATTCCTCTATAGATTGAAGTTTTACTGTTACATAACCACGTGTGAGTCTTGCCTTCGGGCTTTTCTTAAAGGTATCTTGAGTTTTCGTAATGATGTTTTGAAGATCTTCTAATTCGCATATAGTTAATTCGACGATTTCCATGGTTGCTTATCAATCCTTATGCGCAAAACTTTATTCAATGTGTAGCTCAGGCATCCAGCAAACGCAATCAAATATTTTTGAAGTGAAATTTTGATGAAAAACAGTCCAAAATCACAAAAGATTCCACAGTTTTAAAAGTTATAAATCGTTAAATATCTATTTTGCACTAATTGGTCACAAATAACTCGTCTTCGATGCAAAAAAAAAGGGTCGCCTTTTGTTCTCTTATCGCACAGCGGTCGGTCACTGCAATCCGGCTCGGTAGGCCACTATGATCATTACGTAGCTCACTTTAAGGTTACTTTTTAATGGACTGATTTAAATGAAACAAACGTGATACTCCTTTGGCGATATATTGTAGACTACTGACAAATTACAATATGCTTCGAGTTTTATACATTCACTTTGAACTTAACACTTACAAACTTTCGCCTTTATAATACATAAATATAGTATAGTAGGATGGAAAATATGTACCTCCACTACTTATTACTATAAACTTACTTTACAAGTTATATTTCTAATGTAAGTTTATAAAAACATTAACATAGGCAGAGTTGATCGACGGGTCCGTTGGTCTAGTGGTCAGGCTGGCTACAAAACCAAGGGTTGCGGGTTCGAATCCCGCTAGGGTCCAAATTCTTTTGTGATGAACATCGGCATTTGTAGGTAGGTACTCGAGTCATGGATGCTTTTAAAAGTATTTAAGTATGTTTATCCGTTCCCTCGCTTCCATAGTACAAGCTTCGTGCTTAATTTGGGACTAGGCAATTGGTGTGTTGGTCCAAAGGATTTTGTTTATATTTCAACTAATGCCCAAAATTGCTACTACAATTTCTAGGTTATTGAAGTTTAAAACATTTTTCTTATGAACACGCTATTTTTTAATATTTGCTTAACTAATAATTGCCATCTATTCTCAACGACCGTATATCCAACAACAGTCCGAAGCGTGAAGTTACCTCTTTAGCCAATACAACCGTGTAACGCTGCAGCCAGTCTTCTCAATGTTCTTTGTGTAATTCTTCTTCCGACAAGATGAAATGCACTTGCAAAAACCTTTTTACCAAGTTAACCTCTCTTGGCAGTCGGAAAGAATAGGAATTCAATTTAAATTCCTATTGTATCAGAATTTATTAACTGTATTGTATAAAATTAACTGTCTATTTCTTACACTCGTATGAAGATATTTCGTCAGATACCATGACGAAATAAAAGGCCATGGTGTCAATCGCACAAGGAGCTTTTTTCCATGGTGTCAATCTGCCAATAACTTTCAAATTCGTCACTAATGAGTGTTTCGTCTCAGTTCTCCTCCCTTTTTTCTTACCACTGGGTAAGAAAAAAAGGGAGGAGTTATAAGCAGAAAAAAAAGAGAAAATAATTATGATATGATATATCAGTCTTTTCAACAGATATAAAAATCTATACTCATATAATAAAGATGAAGAGTTTGTTTGTTTTTATGTTTGCTTGGACGCGCTTTTCCCAGAAACTACTGGTTCGAATTGAAAAAATATTTTTTGCGTTGGATATGCATTTCAAATGCAAATTGCTAGTAAATATTCTAGAACACAACTTCAAGAATCAGACAGAGCAAGTCCCATTTCCTTTTTATATACGCCTCTGAAGTCCTTAAATATAACTTGAGTGTTACTAAATTGAGCTTGATAAACCTGTGTTCCTACACTTAACGCCCGAGAAAAACCAAGCTTACTTTGAACCACAGCTTACATTGAAAGCAGAACATAACTCAAATACAAGTCTCACAACATTATATTTTCTCAGCTTTTAATATTGCAAAGTTGCATTCATTTCCTCCAAGCACTCCAACAGTGCAGACTTGCGTGCACTAAAAAAAAACAATTACCTCCGTGGTGTAGTGGTTAGAGCGCTATGGTCAAACCTCGGAGGTCGTGGTTTCGAATCCTGCAGGGAACACTATTACTTTGTGTTGGTTTTCCCAGTTTAGTAAGGACGTTGTAGGCTTGAATCACCTGATTGTCCGATCTAATATGATCCAAATTGTCTTGTTTCCCTTGTAGGGGTTACGGAGGTTGGACGACAGTCACGCTACTTTAATAACCAGGCCGGTCATTCAGGATCATAACGTACCCTGGGCTCAGAGGCAATAGCCGAGGATGCAACCGGGAGAGACGCTTGGATAATGGTATAGCCACATTTCTTTGTTTCTAAATTAAGATAAGAAGAGCATAGTGATATTCCTATGTATGGTCACCAGCTTTCCCTTGTGTTTTATCTTTCATCATACTGTAGTCTCCAGCCCGCTTGATTTTATGGTATGAACTATTTGGCTACTTTTAAGATTTATTAAATTAACAGTTTATTTTGCATAAACTCAAGTAGTAAATTAATATATGCATAATGAAAAATGTAAGCTACTATGTTGTGGATTGTTATAAAAATTAGTTTTAGTAAACTAAGAAAGAAGTTTTGGTGAATATTAAGAACTAGCGGCCGCCCGCGACTCCGTCCGCGTGTATTTTGGTTTCTAATAGTCTAAAACCTTCCTCGTCAAGTAGACTATCCAAAACATTTTTTTTTTCAAATCGGACCATTAGTTCCTGAGATTAGCGCGTTCAAAGAAACAAACAAACATACAAACAAACACACTCTTCAGCTTTATATATTAGTATAGATATAGATATAGATTTTCAATCTTACTAACTACATTTGAACCTATGTATTTTTTTATACTTCTATGCCCCTTGATTAACAGATAGGTTTTTCCTTAAATGAGTGAAATCAGCTTCTTTTATTAATGCATGTACCAATAGATCAATGGAAGCCAATTTGAGCATCAGATAAATTTATGATTTTCGTCCATGACAGATTGAAATCCGGCGTATACCTAATTACCGCGGCTCGGAATCAAATCAGCGACTGCGTTAGAAATCCGCCGGACTAATCAGGGTGAATGTGCTATGCTAATCATGTTATCACTGCAGTGATTCGAACAATAAGCGTTTGAAGCTATATCAAATTGTATGTTTTGGTTTTCAACACTATAGTTAAATTAACCATTGTACTATTTTTTTATTCAATTTATTTAGCTATTGTTTTTATCTGCGTTATCGAGATTCTTTATCCAATAGGATTTAATCAGAATAAAAAGAATGGTATAATTTAAGTCAGCCCATACCCTGTTTGTAGGTACACAAAATGTTATCAAAATCCGTTCAGTAGTTTCAGCGGGATTGAAGGGTAAACAACCAAACAAACAAACTTTCACATTCATAATATTGGTATGATATAAAACGACATAGCCCAAATATATAATAAGGTCGCCAGGACTCAGTATGGGAGGGTATGGGGTTTTAAATGGCAAGCAACGCATCTCCGGCTCAGTTGATGTCCATGGACAGCGGTAATCACTTACCGTCAGGTGTCCCTCTAGTTTGTTGACTTCCATATGACATATTTATGTCATTATAAAGGCGAAAGTTTGTATGTATGGATGTATGGATGGATGGTTGTATGAATGTATGGATGTATGGATGTTTGTTACTCTTTCACGTAAAAACTACTGAATGGATTTGAATGAAACTTTACCACAATATAGCTTATACATCAGAATAACACATAGGATATTGGGAATCGAAATCCACGCGGACGGAGTCGCGGGCGGCCGCTAGTATGACATAAAAGAAACGAATCTAGATTACAATAATTGTCATTTATATGTAGGTACATAAAGGGTGACCTGTGTTATGTGATCCATAAAAGATTAGTAACCTTATTACCACGAGTTGTCAGGTGGCCGGATAATTTGAAACACATTAGGGCACAGGCCTGAAGCATTAATGTGCTCCTTCATGGCCTAAATGAGGGCTGTTGAAGAATCATGAATAACATATTATGCTTACATGAGCGTTCTTGTGATTAACTATGTATATAAGTGCTATTTTATGTGATTAAAAGGCCAAACGAACATGCGGGTCGCCTGATGGTGTGTGAGCACCGCTGCCCATAGACAAAAACCGCACAAGCGTCATATGCGTTGCCTGCCTTTAAAAACCACATACCCTCCTCAACTGTTCTCTGGCGTCCTTTCTGACCAGCAGAAACATAGCACAACAGTTACGAAGTGCTATTTCACTGTGGTCTTCTGTAAGGTGAAAGTACTTTCAGACGAGCGGCTCATTCGAGTGGAAAATCCACAAAGCTCTACCTCTCTTAAAAATATAGATCCAGAAATCTACCCTGTAAAATATAAATTATATCGCATCGTCACAAATAAATTTAATTTTTTGCGCCTCCATCTTTTGAAGTCATGTTAATAGCAGATTATATTAATATGTACCATCAAATAAAAGTATTTCAGCAAGACCAATGGTGTAATCCATTAAAATTATTGCAAATAGCTTTCACTGGGACTGGTTGAATAAATGCCATTGTTTACGAGGCTTTAAATCTAAAGTTTTATTGCAAAACCTTAACGTTCTAGTATTTGAACGAGGCAAAGAATGCGCTGTAAAAAAACACTTATCGTAAATTAATGGGAAATTATATGAGTGAGACCATTTTGGTTTCTGAAATGAAATGAAATTATTTATATGCAAATACTTGGATTCATATAAAAGTACTTTTGCACGTCTAACCTTTTTATGTAGGTAGATATAAAAATATTATTCCACTTGAATTATTATGAAAGCATATTGACCTCGTTTGGCATTTTGAGAATAAGTGTAATTACGAGTATGGCAGTAACATTTGTTAGACGGAGTTTTCTTGTAAACCAATTTATTAAAAATAGTCGTGTTTTTACATTTCATTCAACAAACAAACAATGTTTACGATCCTACCACATAGCACATACATAATCGCACAGATCGGCCCGTCTCTAATCCAATGTTTAGTCAGGACGCACGGACAGACCGTTAAATCCAGAGATTAACGCATTTGGCCACAGTCCATTTAATTACAGTGATGTATGTGGTTAATTAGTCATGTAATCTGAATGAACATCCGACTCGAAGGACCAAAATGAATCGAAGTTATTAATCTATTGTGTCAATTGAGCAAACGTTTGAATGGAACAGCTGATGTTTGAGTCTGTAAAATTTTTGTTTATGGTTTTTAGGCGCCAAGAACATTGTTGGTTAGTAGTATAGTAACTTAAAGACTCAACATATCTGTTCTGTAGTAGTATGGGTAATGATAACAATTACTTTTATGCTTGATGAATTTGTTATCAAATTATTTCAAAACTTATTCACTTTTTTATATTGTGTCTGTATAATTTCGTCAGTCTACTATGTCGTTTATATGTTTTTATTTCGGTTAGTAATACTCACAGAATTCTTAAGTTTTAATTGCTTTCATAAATTACTGAAGGAATAAATAACAATTTGCGTTAAAAATATTGATTACACATATATATGTTGTTATTTTGATCTGATCCCAAAATGATCCTTATGTTATCGACATCGGAATCAACATAGAAAGTGAATATTTACTTACTTATATGTATATGGATATGAGTAAATAAACATTTGATTTCATCTATTCGTTACAACGATGACTTTTGGCTTCATCACCACGCCTATTAAATGCGAATTGGTGATCACAAACCCGGGTTGTGTTAAGAAACATCGTCACAAAATTTTGCCAGACCCGGAAATCGAACCCAGGTCTTCGAGACCACGGCCGGATACTTAAACCACTAGACGATCGAGGCGTCCACTTAACGTAGGCACATTTATTTATTTACGAGTGTGAAGTAATATCTATTTTTAGCATTTCATAAACAACAGACCGCGTTGAAAAAATACGCGGTAAATTGCGATGTTCCCGGTCCTAACTAAATACGGGATTAGTCGAGAATAGCCAGTGACAAACATCCGTGGTTTTTACAAGCCGTTTTTATTAGATTTGGGTACTACAGCCATTTTTAATCTCATTCCGCCTCTGAATAAACTTAGACGTACACACAAATTGCCTAGCCCCAAAATAAGCTCGAAGCTTATGCTATAGAGGCTAGGGAACGGATTGGCATACCTACTTAGCCAAATCGGGTACAAACGCAATTGTTCATCACACAAAAAATTTCCCTCAGCGGGTTTTGAACAAACGACCCATTGTTCCACAGTATCTAACCACGAAACCAACGGGTCTGTCAAGTTTGTCATGGAACCAGACATATAGATGTCTTCTTATTATATGATTAAATAAAATTCAAGTTAATAAGCATGAAAAATAAAAGGTTGATACAATAGTAGATCAAATAAAAGTCTAAGGGACAAGGTATTATACTCTCCCTACAACCTTAGTACATGAATAGTTGTACGGCATACACGTTCTATTAATAAAATAAAAAAGCCAATATAATTCAATTGTGTCCACTTGTCCTTTAATAGTCTATTGCTGGGCAATCTTGTATCATAAACAAATAAATAAATAAATAAATAAATATCTCTGGACATTTATTCACACAGCGCCATCTAGCCCCAAACTAAGCAGAAGCTTGTGCTATGGATGCCAGACAACGGATAAACATTACTTAAATACTTTTTTTTGTAAATATATACATATTATACATAGAAACACCCAGACCTATAAAATGGTAAGCCCGGACCCTTCTTGACAGCAGGTTATCAATAAACATAGAGTTAACACTTAAATCCCCGGGGCAAAGTTTGCAACAAATAGACGGTATTGAGACAATGCGAAGCCGTGTTCGAGTTTTGTTGACCATGACTAGAAATGGTACAGAAGCTGTGTGTATAATTTCTGTATTCAGTAGTCTTAAAAAATAGCACCTGTTAATTATCTTGCTGGTTTTGAAGTTAAATTAAATTAAATTCCTTTGACAAACATACCAATTTTCTAGCCCCAAACTAAGCTCGAAGCTTGTCATTATGGATGGTAGGGAACGGATAGAAATGAATTAATGAGAAATGTATAGAAGAAATGCATCTAATTAGAAATTAGAAATGTATTAATACAATATACTTCAACATATACATTTTGTAGCCAGGGTCTCCGACCACTAGAGCAACGGGCTCGTTAACTTTTCTTTTCTTATTTAATTAAAAATTTTCTTTGAGTTAAAACAACTTTCCTACAAAAAAACATAAACTTTTTCTAAGACGAAAAACCTTCTGCGAAATATTTATCTAAGATTTTATTATTTCAATACGTTCAATACGTTCTCTTATTTAAATAATTCATTAATTCGTATTAGATCAACAGCTCGTATACTTATCTTTTCTTATTTAATTACATTTTCTTTGAATTAAAACAATTTTTCTACAAACCCAAACTTTTCTTAAGACAAAAAAACTTTTACTAAATATTTATCTAAGATTATACATATTATTTCACGCACTACGTACTCTTATTTAAATAATTTATTGATATACGTATCAGCTATCGTACACAGCGGGAACATTCTGTGTTTTAGTCTTTGAGCCGACCCGACCGCAATAAGAATTTATTGGCAGATTCGGTCGAGATCTATGAAATATACATACAGACTATTTTGGGAAAGGGTTAATATACAAACCCAAGGGAAGGAATGCTATATGTGTATGTTTTGTATTGCTATGGGATACGGAAATTCTTTTGATTCTCAGGCGATTTTCTTTCAAACACAATATAATTATGTGAAGCAAAAGTAAAACATATTAATATTGTATGTTTAGGCACCTTGATGGTCTAGTTGTTCAAGTACCGGGCCGTGGACTCGAGTTCCTGGGTTCGATTCCTGGGTCGGCCAAAATTTGTGTTGATTTTTCTAATCACAGCGGGTTGCGATCGCCAACATTTGCAACAACCTCGTTGGTCGCAAGATCTTGGGTTCGATTCCCGAGTCGACCAAAATTTGTATTATTTTCTGTGCCTGCTTGGGTTTGTGATCACCATTATGCATTTGGCTAGTGTGGTGATTAAACCAAAGCCTGTCACTGTCACGAAAACATGATTTTTAATGATGAAGCGTTTCCCATGGAACGTTATAATAAGATAGTTAACTTTACCTTTTTAAACACTTCATGCTATTTTTTTTTAAACTTTGTAGTGTGAACAATCGTCAGTGCATGAAAACATCCATTCCCAAATCGTTCAAACGGAATGATTCCACTCGACAAAGTGATTTACATTGCCAGTCGAAAGTCGCCTTTCCCGCCACTTTTCGCCAATGAAATAAGGATTTACTGCGACAATACTTCACTGGGGGACAGTAAAATAAAACACTTTCTGGTAAACAACTGCGATAGAGAGATGGGGCAGGGATGCCACAGTAAAATACAAAAAATAAATAAACACAGTTGAAATAATATCACAATTCATTAGATGAACAATTTCTTTTGTTTATGTTCTATTATTTTTATTAAAGGAGACAGTTGTTTTTGGGCCCACCAACAATCGGTAACGTTTAAGAGAAAGAGAACTATGTTAAAAATTTATATATTTTTTTATGAATTTTGCAATTGAAATGAATTTCAAACGAAACCGGAGTCATAAAACCAAAATAAAAAGCCTTATTTTGATTATATCCGTAAAAAATCTGTCCAAAGATTAGTAAACAATGGCTAACATACAGATAACTGAAGGAAAAAAGGTTTTTATCAATAGAATTAAATTAAAACACCTGAAATCGAACATAAAGGAGACGCAATTTACTTTTGGAACGGTTTTCATGCCAATTTTTATCTAAGGCGGTGATTGGTAGTGACTTTTAATAATTTAAATAATGAAATAAAATAATTAGAATAAACAATACAAAAAATCCGTATAACGGAACGCAAGTGCTAGTCTATTGCCGGATTTTGATTTTATTTAAAAACTGAATACAAATGTCAGAAAACTGCCGTCTGTCAACTGTCATTAATGGTTATACTATATAATTTAAAAAGCTGTAGTTTGTTTGTTTGTTTGAACACGCTACTATCAGGAACAGCTGGATCGAATTGAAAAAATATTTTTGCTTTGGATTATCCATTAGTCGAGCCAGGCTTTAACTAAAATATATTAAGCTATAGTTTAAGACTATTTGTGAAAAACCTTATTCCACGCGGACAGAGCCACAGGCGACCACTAGTCATATTAAATTGATTTATTTCAGATACATAGGAAAAACATAATGGAAAATCGCCCTTATTTGTAAGTATTTACGGTTCAGGCGTTGAAAGTCAGGAAAGCAAATAGACAGATTAGTTAATGAGGTTAATATATATTTTCACATCTTATTTCTAACGATTCCGGTTAAAATATGAAAAAGTAATGAAACCACTATAATCTGGAGATTATAAGGAATAAATTGATACCCATTTCGTAAATAAACGCCAAAATTTTATGTGGGCCTAACTCTCCATACAGAAACGATTGACTCCTTTAACACAAGTGCTCAAGCTACATAACACGGAGTCAGATCAATGTACGTGATATCCATATGCGTATACCTGTGAATGGCTATGTCGTTATAATTTTAGTTAATTTTTTCTTGTATTATTTTCTGTAGGTTTACAAATAAAAAAAGAAGAAAAAAAAGCAGCATACCAGCATACGTGTTTTCTCCATACTAAAAGCTGAATTTCTTCAAGGGAAGCGTCCACTGTCATGGAAATCACCACTCCTCTTTTGCTTAGCACCAGGTAAAGTTGACCCAGTATATCAGACTAATGTAAAATAAGGATATATCAAATATACATATTTTCGCACATGCACCCTGCAACATTCCTCAAAGGCATACAAAATGGCATTTTTTGTCATCCCTGACTGGTGCAAATAAAAATAAATAACACAATAAAATCACTCTCATCCTCGTATTTCACACCTTCACTACATGTTGTTAAGGATCAAAATCGCATGGAACACAGTGTTAACACAATTCTTATGGAATTCACGAGTTGGTATACGTCACAGTTAAGAATTTGTGATTTTATGGGGCTTGTATGAAGTGATAGCTCTCTTTCAATGTAATTAAAATGTTAAAAGTGGGCAGTTACTAAAGAGAAGGCCAGTGTCTAATCAGTTTAACTTATAATATTAATGTGTTTCTTCTACCAAAAAGATATGGAAAATCGAAGGTCAGCAAACCCTTCGTATCAAAGGGACGCATTCCGATCTATGATCATTTTAATGGGAATTTTGTGTGAACCTTGAGCTTGATTTATTAATCTCCAGTTAAAGTTGAATAACTTGATTTATTTGGTTAAATATTGCTGTTTAAGTCCCTTATCTTATCCCCAACCAGACCTAAGCATAATTATAGAAATATAAAGTAAACTGTCACCTTATAAATGGTCTCCATCATTTGAAATCATGATATCGTTACAAAGATGAGTTTTGGCTTAATCACCATGCTTGCCAATGGCGGATTGTTGATCCAAAAATTGGGCCCTGTTGATAAAATGACAAGGTATCTAACCCAGGACCTCGAAACCAAGGCCTGGTATTTTAAGCATTAGACTATCAAGAATACGTTTGCATTAAATATTATTTAGGAATATTCTACTTTAATCTAAACTTTAGTTGTTTCAAACATACTCGTACGTTCATTTATTTGTGCTTATTAAGTTCATAATATTAGAAATGTACCTGACTTCATTAATTCAATAAACCCGTACCAGTAAAGTAGTCGATCCCATTATTATAATCACTGCTTAAAATATCGATATGTATATCGACATAGTCACATCACTACGCAGCTAGCTGGGTCAGCATGAGAGCTAAGTCCACAAACTTAGCTCAGAGTAGAGTAGGCAAACGAATAAAATTATTCATTCTAGCTTACTCAATATGTACCTTTACTTGCCTCCTTGTTCGTAGTGGTTAGAACGTTGAACAAAACCTTGGAGGTCAAGGGTTCAAATCACACGGGGAACACTATTTCTTTGTGAGGTTTTCTGGTTGGGACATTGCAGGTTTTAATCACCTGGTTGTCTGATAAGAATGATGATTTCGTGCTTCGGAAGACACGTGAAGCCGTTAGTCCCCGACTTGGGCCCAACAATTGGGTATTTGACTGCATACGAAATAAATTATGACATTCTAAGATTAAAGATGAAATCAT
Source organism: Nomophila noctuella (assembly GCA_958496325.1). Lineage (NCBI taxonomy): Eukaryota > Metazoa > Arthropoda > Insecta > Lepidoptera > Crambidae > Nomophila > Nomophila noctuella. The sequence goes on along the minus strand of OY292503.1, from coordinate 2,416,203 downwards.
AAATTAGGCACATTTTTTTATCTCACAGTTACTATTGAGCTTTTAACAAATTAATTACAGCTAATTCAAGTTAAAAGAGTATTGATTTGACACTATTGCGTCGTGACGTCACGATTCAATATTTCATAATTTTTTTTCCTACAAGGTTACGTTTTTGACATTATAAAAAGTAGGTGATTTGACTTGTCAGTCAAATACCGTATTGTCTGGTTTCCCTTGTAAGGGTTACGGTTGTCAGAGGGCAGTCGCTCCATTGTAATAAACAGGCTTTTCAATTCAGTAAATATCGATATACTACTAGTACATCACTAATTTTGCTAAATGTCTAGATTTTCAGTGATAGTTAGTTCTAGAACTATTTCAGATCAGTTCAGCGTGGGCAAACCACAAATTTGACCGAATGAGCATGCAAACGGATCTAATTGCCCGCAGGTAATCTAGGTTTAGCGCTATCTAGTTAAGATCTAGATTCAGATCCCACGTGGGATTAGAGTGGCCTAAATGTATAATCTGATTAAATTTAGTTTCCAAATTATTTCACTGTGTGGCTATTTTATGAAAGTTACGTAAAAGTTAATATTTTTAAGTTTGAATAATATTTGTCCAAATTGTCTGCCTCAAAATTAACAGCATAGGTTTTAAATTAAAACTCATGTTTGAAAATTGATAATTGGTTACAAAGCCGTTATACAATTATATACTTATTTATTTATATTATATGATGAATAAAATGAATAATTGTTTCTTTTCTTTTCTTTTTCAGGTAATTATACATACTTTTTGGCGTTTCCTGTGTGGTGTGGTAAATATAAAATAATCTCACAGCCACAAATGGTAAGACAATTATATTGGTAAAAAAAAAACAAATTAAAAAGAAAACTTGCCGGACAAAAGCAACATGGCCATTATTATCGCGTCGACATCACATTTTTCGCGCGTCCAGCAAAAATCGTTAGAATAGAACGGACCGCTGCAAAAGCAACATTCCAAATTTCAAAATTCGAACAGCAAAGTTGAGGAAAACTCCCGCTAAAAACTATCCGGCGGGAATAGGCGATGCGGTCGAGTCGCCCGCCATAAAATGTACACTTTGACTCTTATGCCAAAGAAGTAAAGTTTACATTTGAATGATACTGTGTGCTAAGATATCAGTGCACGTGACATACGTTCGAAATTCAAACGGTCAAATTCAAATTTCGTAGAGGGGATTCGACGAAGGTGGTATTCTCGTGACGTCTGATTTTCTTTTTTTTCTTCTTGCAATTCCAATTTTGCGAGAAATGGTAATATGTTTTTTAGACGAACATTGGATGTTACAGGTTTTAATAAAACTACTAAAATGAAGTAATTCCAATCAATATTGATTTTAATCATAGAGTAGATTACAGTGCTGTGATTTCTTGCTGTAATCGACAAAAAATATAATTTGGTCCTCAACCATGATGCAGTAATACGTTTTTAATGTTTTCGTAGGTTTACGGCTGCTGAAAAATAGCCGAAACGGTTAAGGTTTTCCTCTAAATATGTAATTTAAAATTATACTGCGATTTTTTAACCGTTTCATTTCATGAAAAGCTTTAACCATACGCTCGCCTACTCCTGTTAAAAAAACAATATTCTTATGTAGGATAACCCGGCTTCTCTCAATGCTAGTGGAACGATGAATTGCTAAAGTTATGCATAGCAGTTTCCAGCATACATTATTCATACGGAACCAACCGGTAAATTCACGAACACTAACATGTATACAATGACAATCAATTATGAACTTTATTCCTTTGACATAAGAGTCGAGATGTATTTCGATGTAGGACTCTACTCCCTACTTAAAACGAGGAACACTTTTGAGAACATCTTTTCAAATTGAAATTTGAATTAAAAGCCTTTATTTCAGAATACACGGTATTTTAAAGCAGTGAATGCTTAATAAGCTAGTCATGTATCAGCTTATTAGTGTCCTATCAGAGCAAAATAATTTGAACTCATGTTATCATTACAAAGATAGATGTTGACTTTCCACGCTTCCCCTTATCGAATTGGTGATTATAAACCCGGTATTTGTAAAAAACCGATCCTTGCCCGAACAGGGAATCGAATCCAGGATCTTGAGACTACAGTCCGGTACTTAAACGCACACATAGTGTTATTTGACAAATGGACTATCCAACGCCAAATATTTTTTTCAATTCGAACCACTAGTTCCTTAGATAAGCGCGTTCAAACAAACAAACTCTTCAGCTCTATTATATTAGTATAGGTAAAAGCTTACAGTAATATACGGCATTTTTGACACGATTTATTATAGAAAATGTATTTTTGTAACATTATTATGCTAAAAATATCATCAAGGTAAAAGGTTTTCATATTCGCAACAGCTTATCCGATCATTTGTTATCTTTAACAATCCATTATAAAAGTGTTTACTTTAACGTTACGCCAAAGAAAATGTTGAGTATATCTTACGGGTTTGAAATCTAAGCAAAAAGAAAATGTTAAGTATATTATTATTATCCAACAGGTGTGAAATCAAAACATATAACTATGGAAAGCCATGTGCTAAGCATTATATTAAAAACACTAAATTCATTTCTGAATGATTTTACTAAATGTAGGCTGCGCACAAACGGACTACATCGTACCGATCTGACATTTAACTGACAGGTCAAATCACCCCCTTTTGTTAAATGTCAAAAACTTCAGTATACCCAACAGAAAGTTGACATTTTTGTATTGGTAAATCAATCATTCTTTAAGTTATTATTGTGTATATAGCTGTGACAATTTGTCAAAACTTCAATAATTACTGTGACGCGCTTATATTTTGATTTCTTTTTTAATGTTTAGATCTTCTCAATTCCTCTTCCTCGCGGATCGCCGAGCCGTTCGGACGTTTACTTAAAACATCTTAGTTAAATTGTTAAATGTAAGGGACCAAGTTATACTGGACGGAACGCCAAATAGTTACCGTAGCTCGATGTTAACAAAATTATCCGGACCTCAGTGCAATTTATACTAGACGGAAAGCGACTTTGTTCCAAATCATCGATACCGTCCAGCGTATGAATACCTCCCGACTCAAGCTTAACTGGATGTGTAGTGACACATATTAGTTGAAAAAAAAAAAAGGCGCTACACACGCGCGCACTTTATTCTCGCGCATCAAGCAACGAGCGGAAGCGGGCGGAGCTTAATATGCCGAAGACCAAACGTTCGCCAATAAAAAGCAATACATACAGTACACCTGAACAAAATGCAGATAAAATGGAAGATTTTCACCAAGAAGAGAATAGTCGCAGCGAATCGCCTTGCTTAGTGCAACAACGTCAAAAGAGGACAAGAGGACATGGACTAGAGGAGGATTGGGAAGACTTCAAAGCGGAAATGAAAAGCATGATGACTACACTACTTAACGCTCAACAAGATGAGCTGAAAAAAATTTCCTCTTCACAAACAGAGATCATACAGACCAATTGCAACATAGAAAGCAGCCTTACATTCCTAACTGCTCAAAATGATGATCTAAAGAAAAAGTTAGAACAACTAGAAGTGCAATCAAAGAAGGATAGAGATTATATTGTTGCGCTAGAGGATAAAATAGAGGAAATACAACGTGAGCAGCGCAGGTCAAATATAGAAATAAAGAATATGCCAAAATCACCACAGGAGACAAAGGAAGATCTTACAAATATGGTATTGAACCTTTCAAAGTCTGTCAAGTGTGAGATAAAGAAAGAAAACATCAAGGACATTTAAAGAGTACGTGGAAAGAAAACTGAAATTACAAATACCCCAATCGTGGTGGAGTTATCATCCACAATACTTAAATCGGAGTTTATTAAATCCTGTAAAATTTTCAACTCACAGTGTAAAGAAAAATTACGCGCGAAACAACTAGGAGTCATGAAAAATGAGGATACATCGATTTTTATTGCCGAACAGATGACAGCAAAAGGAGCAAGACTACACTTCCTTGCTAGAGATCTCGTAAATTCAAAAAAATACAAATTCTGCTGGACATCCTATGGCCGGGTGTACGTTCGGAAGGAGGAAAACGCGCCGATTATTTTGGTGAGAAGCGAATCACAGATTCAGAATTTAATGTCAACTTGACTATTGGCTATCTGTTTATTGCCTTCTTCTAGAAACCTGTTAATGTTACAATTTATAAACGTGTTATTTACCAATAACTTTGCAACCCCAAAGATTGTAAGCCAAATACTAGTTACAAATTTCAAATCCCTGCACTGCATATTCATGGTCACATACACATATAACCACACTTATGCACTTTCATATAGTCTACACACCACACCTACACTAAACGTAGAAGTTACCATTGATAATATAAACAAACTCTGCCCTATAACATCTATTGATCATGGATAGTCCTATTATAACTTTGGAGGAAATAGATAATTCTAAAATAGCAAATGCAGTTAAATGTGATATAAATGAATTGAGTAAATACTTTAATATTTGTAATAATGACTTAACTATTATTTCTCAGAATATCAGAAGTATACATCGAAACTTTGATGACTTCGAAGTTACTCTCTCTACCTTAAATTTTGATTCGGATATCCTAGTTTTAACTGAGTGTTGGCTAAATCAAGATAAACACATACCAACACTTCCAAATTATACAGCATTTGCAACTAAATTAAACCTAAACCAAAATGACGGCGTTGTGACGTACGTTAAAAATAGACTCATGGCTAAAATAAAGGAAGTAAAACTAATGCATGCAACGTGTATTCAACTGAAAGTATGTGACCACACTATACTTTGTATTTATCGCTCACCGTCAAACTTAGACATTACTGTTTTCGTTAATGCTCTTAACACTTATTTGGAAACCATCAAGTCCCATCGTAACATAGTCATAGTGGGAGATATAAATATAAACCTAATACCTAAACCATTCGAAAACTCAAACGACATTAACAATAGAAGTAAATACTTGAATATGTTGTCCACCCATGGCATTCTGGCGGGTCATTCCCTACCGACGCGAGAGGGTAATTGCCTAGACCACTGTATGATAAAGCTTGAGCAGAAAAACCTGAGTTCATCTATAGCAGTCCTTAATACTAGCATTACCGACCACTGTACTATATTTATGAAATTCACTAGTTCAAAGAAAATAATCACCTGTCCGAAGACAAAAGAATATTTTGACTATGACATCGCGTATTCAAATCTGCTCCAAAAAAACCTTCCAACTCTGCTTCAATTCGATGACCCTGAAAAAGTAGCTAAAGATCTAATGATGAGCCTGTCAGACTCTCTTAAAGACAGTAAAACAGTTAAGAATATACCAAAAAGTCAGAGAAATATTAAGCCGTGGATTACCCCAGGTATCCTACGATGTATAAAAAATAGAAATAAAATGCAATTAAAACTTCGATTTGACCCCTTTAATGAAATTCTCAAAATTACATTCAAAAGATATCGCAATTTCTGTAACAAAATAATAAAAAAACTTAAAAGAAAGTATGAAAAAGAACAAATCTCAAAATCTGTAAAAAACTCTAAAATGTTATGGAAAACAATAAAAAAAGTTACATATTTGAACTCTGACAGAACTTCAAATAAAGATTTATTAAATATTAAATCGTCTCAAACTGACTCGGTTAACTATGTCTGTGACTTCTTTGCTAATATAGGAAAGAAACTGGCTGAGGATATCCTGTCGAAAGATATAAACAACTGCAATCAAGCACTCCAAACACTTCCAGGCTCACAGTTGACATCTCTTGTGCTCTTGGACACTGATCCCTGTGAAGTCGACAGTGTGCTGCTAAGCCTTAAACCGGACAGTGCCCCTGGATGGGACAAAATTACAACTAAGTTTCTTAGAGTAGTTCGAGCTGCTGTAGTTCCGGTGATCAGTCATTTGGCAAATCTTTGCTTTCAAAAAGGTATCTTTCCTTCTTGCCTTAAACGATCCTTGATAACACCTGTACATAAGGGAGGTGATAGTAAAGATGTTAATAATTATAGGCCCATTTCCGTAATACCTGTCATTTCAAAAATAATTGGAAAATTAATTAATGTTCGCCTCATTAATTATCTTGAACACTTTAAATTGTTGTCTCAAAACCAGTTCGGATTTAGGCGTGAAAAATCTACTGAAGATGCTATTGAGGCTTTGACATCAACTATTTGTGACTCTTTGGATGAAGGCAAGAAATGTTTGACCGTGTTCTTGGATCTCAAGAAGGCATTTGACACGGTTTCTCTGCCTACCCTTGTAAAAAAGCTGGAATCTATTGGTGTACGAGGTATTTCTTTGAAATTATTGAAAAATTATTTATGGGAACGCACACAGATGGTAAAAATAGATGAGTGGATGAGTAGGGACTCGACAGTATTATACGGCGTTCCGCAAGGTAGTGTGTTGGGTCCTACCCTATTCCTCATTTACATAAACGATCTGACGAACCTGGACATCAGAGATGGAAGAGTAATATCATATGCGGACGATACAGCACTGATATTTACTGGGTCAAACTGGGAAACTGTATTTAGAAATGCCGAAAATGGATTACTACAGGTGTCAAACTGGCTTAATTCGAACCTACTAACCCTGAACACAGCAAAAACAAACTATATTTGTTTCTCAATTGATAAAAGAACCCATCCGAGTAAGGACTTAACTCTGAAGGTGCATGAGTGCGGAACCACTGGTGATCGAAACTGTACGTGTAACACTATAGACCGAGTCGCGTCGACTAAATACCTGGGAGTCATCTTGGATCAGCACTTAAACTGGCACTTGCAAATTGAAGCTACAAGTAGCAGAATAAGGAAAATGACGTGGATTTTTAGGAAGCTAAGATATATTACGACCAAAAATTTGATTAATCAAATATATATTACCTTGGGACAATCAGTGATTGGATATTGCATTTCGATATGGGGAGGTGCAACTAAATCGAAATTTATAGAAATAGAAAGAAGTCAGAGGTGCCTACTAAAAGTAATGCATTTCAAACCTTTTAGATTTCCTACAGACGAACTGTATAAGTTTTGTCAACTACTCTCTGTAAGAAGACTGTATATTCTGTTTGCAATCTTAAGAAAGCATAAATCACTACCATACAATCAACTGCTACTCAATAGAAGAAGGAAACATAAGGTGGCACTAATTGACAGAAGTAAAACAGAATTCGCAAAACGGCAGTTCTCGAGGAAGTCGGCAAAATTGTACAATCAATTAAATGAAATTCTTACTATACATGTATTAAATTATCGCAGTACTAAGGAATGTGTGGTAAAATGGCTACTAGGTCAATCTTATGAATACACGGAAGCATTTGTCAAGGGATTTATTTGATAAAACTAGATAAAAATGATTATTCCAGAATTATTTTACACACTCGCACTATCACCCAAATTCTCATACACAACGCGTTCACTAATTTATATACTATCACGATTTCCACTAGAAATAAAAAAAAAAATATATATATAATGCATTGTATCATTAGGTTACACTACAACAACTTTCCACCCGCGGCCGCTTGTACTTGGTACACGCGCCCTACCTCGGTCGCTCACGCACACAGCTACCTCGCTCCACGCACGCACAAGTGCAGTAGATGGTACAAGCAAGCTTGCTCGTGTGTATCGTTACGTACCTGTGCGAAACACTCCGTGCTCGCGCGCATATTTAATAATATTTGGCGAAACTTTAATATTTTACCCACACATTTGTCACTTTTTTGCAAATTGTACCTATATTAAGTAAGGGACTAATAATTATGATGCTTTCATTGTTGAACTGTATTTGATTGTTGAACTGAATTAATTATAAGGGTAATATTTTTTTCTTATGTGAAAATTATCACTCTTTATTAAGGAAACTGAATACATAGCAAGATTTATAATAATAATAATAAAAAATCTATTAATGTCTGTAATTTAATTTAAATTTTACTTTTGTAATGAAATTGTATTGCATGATTTGATTTTATTTTGTGTTATTTTATTTAGTATCATGTACGCATCACATTTATAAATATGTACACTAGTCATAGGAAGAGCGGGACTACCTGACACAAGTATCTACGTATACTTAATAGGCGGTCTCAATCACTTAAGGCAAAATGTAACCAATGTGATGAAATAAAACATTTTTCATTTTCATTTTTCATATTATGCAGTGAAATACTCCATCGAATTTAATTACCGTGGCACTATAAATAGGACTGCTTACAGTTTAAGATGATATATTTAAGATAATAAGCATGGACCTGATAGAAATACAGGGTGAACTTTAGGGAGTTGTAAGAACAACATATGTGCCGTACAGTGTCTAAAGTATTTCAGCTGACCTTTGGCGGTCTTCACATGCAGTAGCATAAATTAATGAAATGAAATGAAATAATTTATTCAGCAACTTGATTCACTGAGTAAATACTTTTGCACGTCAAAACTTTTTTCGCCCTACCAGCGTCGCGACGTGAATGGCCTGCTGAGAAGAGACGCCGGAAGAAACTCAGCAGTTACGCCTTTTTTTTAAATTACTAGTGATGAATATCGTATGATACCAGCCTTCACCAGACCACACGCCATCGGTTATAACGAATGAACCGATAAATAACAGATATTACGGTTAGTACGTAATAAGTTAACGCAAACGTATATTAACGGAAGATTTTGAACGCAGCCTAAGGTGTAAAAAAACTTGTATTTATTTCAAGACTGGCAAGTATGGCTGGTGCGATTTTAGAACTTAAGCGATTGGCTATAGAGTTTAAATTGGTTAACTCTTTATCAGAACGGTTACTTAATCTAATCCGTATGAAGGATTGCACACTAACTCTTATATTCCTGCAGATATTTTTTATCTGCCTTCGTGTCGCAGTAAGGTCGCTCTTCCAAGCAGCAGGTTTTGTGTTCGAATCTCGAGTCGGACCGAAAATTTGTGTCTTTGTTGTTTTGTGGTAAAATTGCGCACCGTAAGCTGTTGGTTCTGCGCCTGATCTCTCTACGGTCGTAATAAATTGCTGCCCCATCAAACTATGAGCGTGAGGGAATTAGGAGTGCACCTGTGCTTGCGCACTCACTAGTGCACTGACTGTAGGCAATACATCCTGCATAGATTTCTGATCGTAAGATAGGTCGCCATGCCCTGAAAAAGAACTGCTGGAGAGGTATTATTAATATTATTAGGTGGTCCGCTTTTGCCTACGAGTTGCATAAAGGCATCCGAGAGATGGCGCTTACTTTAAGCTCACACATAGGCGGACCCGGGGTATGGCAGTGGGGGGGAGGGCTGGATAATGTTGACGGCCCTACTAAGTATGTTTCAACCCCCCCCCCCCCCCCCTTGGCATAGAACCTTGGTACGCTCATGAAGAAGTATTATTACTATTAAAAATTCCGTTTTTGTCTATGAGTTGCATCAATGCATCCGAGAGATGGGGCTGCACGTGAATTATTCACGACCCGCAGTGCGCCTAGGTATCGCAACTTGTGCAAACACCGCCTCATCAAACTAAGTTTAAGCTCACTGATATGCTTGGTAGGTGCAGGTTAACTTACTGTGTACTTTACAAGTGAGGAGCTCGATGGCGTAGTGGTTAGCGCGCTCAGCCTGCGATTGCATACTTAAGCATCTATAGCAGTCATCGGATGGGTGGCAGAAGAATTTCATCTCGAGCTCCTGCGTGCTTCGGAAGACACGTTAAGCCGTTGATGGTTCCACCGAACTCTGAGAGTGAGGGAGCAGGGAGTGGACCTGTGCTTGCGCACTCATTTGTGCACTGTAGGTAAATATCCTGCGTACCTTTCTGATCATAAGATCGGCAGCCATGGCCGGAAAAAATGGGTCGGGCAGGTATTATTATTAACAGGTCCACTTTTGCCTATAAGTTGCATCAATGCATCCGAGAGATGGCGCTGTTCGTGAATAATTCACGACCCGCAGTGCGCCTAGGTATCGCAACTTGTGCAAACACCGCCTCATCAAACTAAGTTTAAGCTCGCTGATATGCTTGGTACAGGTTAACTTACTATGTACTTTACAAGTGGTGAGCTGGGTAATGTAAAGGCCAGCAATGCATTTGTTAGATTTTATTGTATAACAAGCGGACGCCCGCGACTCCGTCCGCGTGGTTTTCGGTTTCCGCACACATTAGTATATACTATAGCCTAATGCCTTCCTCGTCAAATGGCCTATCCAAACCAGAAATATTTTATCTAATCGGACTTGTAGTTTCTGAGATTACCGGGTTCAAACAAACAAACTCTTCAGCTTAATTAAATTAGTAAAGATTTTAAAATTTATCAACAAAGAAAATTCATCTGATCTTAGGTTGCCCGGATTGCAAGCGGCACTTTGTTCGCCTCCCACCTGAGCCACCAGATCTCCGATGAACTTTGCTTTGTTTATATTTTTAGAAATTATAGAATAATGTATAATAATACATAGCATGTAAAAATGCTTAAAATAAATAAACAAATAGATTTTAATCGATGTCTTGGACAACTTTGTCGTTGGACTAGTGCTCAGATCACCAAGGATCGTAGGTTCGGATCCAGTTAGGGGCTATATTACCTAGCATCCATAGCACAAGCTTCGAGCTTAATGTGCGGCTAGGCAATGGGTATGTTAGTCCAGGGAATTTATTTTATTAAGTTCATTTATCACTTTATTCGGCAGTAAACTGCAAGATGCTGACGACAGTTAAAATGTAAAAGTAAAGTACTTATCAGCCTATTAATGTCCCACTGCAGGGCAAAGGCCTTCATCATTTGAAATCATGTTTTCGTTACAAAGATGGGGTTTGGCTTAATCAGCACGCTTGCCAAATGCGGATTGGTGATCACAAACCCGAGCTGTGTTCATAAAAATCGACACAAAGTTTGCCCGGCCCGGGAATCGAACCCAGGACCTCGAGACCAAAGCCCGGAACTTAAACCACTAGACCATCGGGGCGAGTTAAAATGTAATTAAAGTAAATACTAGCTGCCCAAAGCCACATCTCATACAAAATGTGTCGGCCATTTCAATCTAGGCAAGTTCTCGTACATACATTTACGACTTCCAGATATTCAAAATGATTACTAGACCCAAATAATAGATATACAAATGCTGGCAATGATGTGAAAATTACACTCAATATCTTCCTAAGTGCCATATTCATATACCGTGTTTGTGCAATCTAATTCCAACCTTATTTTACTAGAATTGGGGTACAGAGTACGAATTAGGTTTAGACGATCCTGTTTTGATAGCACTGCAATCTGAATTGGACTCTATATGAAGTAGGATACGGTATAAAGTAGAGTTTGTCGGTGGATAATATTCGCACCAGATGTTGTCCTAAAATATGATTATATGTTGAATAGATTAGGATAAACATACTGATGATACGCAGTGTTTTGTTTGACTGTGCTTCAATTGATAGTAGGAAGGGCTATTATCCGGAGCTCCTAATTTGCGTTGAATACTTACTATTGTTTTATTATTCTAGAGTATACAATTTGGTTATCTTGTGAAGTTTTAGGATAAATAACAATGAAAGCTACGATACTGAAACATCAGCTGTTCATCCGAGGGCCCTGCGCCTCCTTTTGTCGAATTCCTCATTACTGAGGGTCAAATGAAAACACAACGACTCTCGTATTGTGCAGGTTTCCTCACGATGTTTTCCTTTACCGTAGAAATAGTGATAAATTCTTCTTCATACTTAGAACTTTGATTATCTGGAGGTATTTTGCCTTGACGTATTTGAACCAACGACCTCACCCATATAAAGCAGCGTTCTCACCAATATGCTAACGAGCTCTTGGTAGTTAAAAAATACGATTTCGTTCATCATCATCAACATCATCCTAGCGCCTCTCTCGATTGCATTCTCAGCCATTGCCTCGAAGTCCAAGGTACACTGCGACTTTAATCCTAAATTGATTAAGAATTAATTTTTTTATAGTGGATCTTGATTTTTTTGGTTAAATAGCCTGATGGGTGCTTCTTGTGAGTGCTAAGCACGGCGTTATTGTGATGTACATCAGAACGGTTCCTTTGTATGTATTTTTTTAGGAGCTTTAATATGTAGCTGTACGTATTTAATAAATTGATCAATGAACCAGGCAAGTTACGTCATTAACTTAATTTAGATTTCGTCCTTGCTAATTTTAATCCTGAAAAGCTTGCAAGATGTCTCTTGTATAATTAGATTCAATTCCCACATTGGCTGAAACACGTTGATAAGCGAACTGTAATTAAAACTATTTAAATTGGTGCAGTTAGTTCTCCCGCGCTGCCGCTTAAAAACTATGGATGGCGCATATAGGGTTGAGCAAACTATGAATATTAATTAAGAAATAACTTTTGAAACTAAAATTTTGTATTAAATAAGCAACATACACACACACACATTGCCGGTTAAAAAGATTATGTTTGACTTTGACTTTGATGAAAACTCTTTGATCAAGTTGCGAAGTATGTTCAAACGTTTTTAGTTTAATTAAGGACATATTATGGACTTAATCAAAGTTTACAATACATATTATTGTGTATTATGAGTTTTATTATATAAAAGTACGTACATACACATTTTTTTGAAACAATTGGTTTACTTCGGACATTAATGAGGTACCTACTTCCATTAACTTCCATAGCCTTCTAAATTCGATTAGTTTATTGCAAACCATAATATGAAGCCAATAGCAAATTACCCTCGAGTAACTACTTCCCAGATAATTTGAATAGGATTTATTAATACAATTATTTTTTTATCTTACAACCCGCTCTGCAAATTATTCGCAACCCTAGTATCATCCAACCATTATTAGTATTCATATATTCGGGAGACCGACTCGTTTATGTAACAGGGTGTTTATTGTTTTATCTGCAGTCGTCGAGTTTACTGCAACATCTTCATATTAAACTTACATTGTTATTTTACGACTGTATTATAAATAATGAACGTGGTGTTAAAAGCACTTGATATATGGGTATAGTGCTTTCAAAAGCGTATAAAATTATATATCTACAGACTCTTTGAAAAAAAAACCGAAGAACAGACGACTATCTTACCAGTTAAATTAAATAAAAACAAATGTAGTTTCTATGAAGCAAAGAACATGAGATGGCCTTCTCTTCACCTTGTATAGATGTCAATAAATGTTTCCCTTTCCGAACTATCTTTCTCAATTTTCCTTAGACTAACACACCAATTGCCTAGCCCCTACTAACTAAGGGAGCGTTTCCACATAAGCTGAGCTGCGCGGAGCTGAGCAGAGACGTGTAAAAATTGACCAATCACATTGCTCAAAATACACATTGCATCTCCATACCGATTCTGATTTGGTCAATTTTTACTCATGTCTGCGTGTCTATAGTGCAAGTACACGCTTAGTTTAATACTAGAGAAGGATAAAAAAATACATATTCCATAAAAAAATATGAGACGTAATTTCGGCATAGTGTGTCATCTCCCTTTTAAAAGTATGTCATAATATCATGAACACGACGGAACGTTAATTCAGCCGCGTAAATTCGGTCGCGTTTTTGCCGCATAGTGTGTTCCTACATTATAGTAATGGAAGCCGAAATAGTCGGCCATCTTTCCACTTGTTCCAAATTCGAAGCACACCATCAAATTTAACTGCCAAATCTCTTGTCACCTCACGAATGGCCTGCAAGCTTATGAAACATCTCTAACCAGCCATAAAACACCTCCGTGCGACCATTAACATCAAACCACGAGACGTATCCTCAAAACAAAACAACTGGACTGCACCACTTGAGTTATGGCACTAAGAATAGAAACTTGGACAATTTGGCATAGGATTGAGATATAGAAAACAGTTGGTCCTTAGCCTAAATAAATGTATTTTAACAGAGTGAGGTATCAGGTATGGTCATGAAATATATATCTTTCTATCATCGCCTAATTTGGAATCAAAGACACAAATCCTAACAGCTTAGATTAGTCCGTCTAAAAATGACATAGACCATCTACCCCACTCTTTAAACTGTCATATTTTCAAATCATAACATAATTATTATATTTTGTGGGAATCACAACGGCTGTTTATGGATACTTCCTTTGCCTGTAATCAAAGACAAAACATACCAAAACAAGTCTACGGAAACCGAAATAGTCAGCCATCTTTCCACTCGTTCCAAATTTGAAGCAACTGTCAAATCTCTTGCCACCTCGCGAATTAACTGCTTAAGAAACATTTCTAAGCACCTTCGCGCGCCCATTACCATCAAACCACAAGACGTTTCCTCAAAACAAAACAACTGGACTGCACTACTTGAGTTATGGCACTAAGAATAGAAACTTGGACAATTTGGCAGAAGTCCAACTGCATCTTTTATGCATAAGACACGATGACAGATTCTCGGATAACTGGCAAATGTAATTTAGCCGCGACAAATGTTTATGGACTCCGTGCGATGATTTGAGCGGCTATTCTTGTTATTTAGTGGGTTTTGTGGTAGATTTAATGCAGTGTTGTATTCCATTTTGTTGGAATCTGAGTTTGTAGAAGATGTGGAGTGGCGAAGAATTTTCGTCGGTCCAGTTGAGAAGTGCATCAATCATTTAGATGAATCAGCTAAATCTCCTTGAATGTTATTCATAGAGAGCGCATGTGCTTTAAACAACAAACATAACACATTTTCACATTTACTTAGTGAAACTATAACAGGAATAAAGGATTTGCAAAATATTATAAGTAACTCAAATATTTCAATAAATATATATATTTTTTGATGATGATATATGAAACCAACTCAAACATTTTTAAAACGTAAATCTGATCAAGAGAAAATGCTCCTTTCTCTGTTGGACCTACTAATATGAACATTCAGTTGTGCTATCTCAAATAAGTGTTCCCAACTGCACAACTGGACCAACTGATATACAGAAACAGTTGAGCTATCCTTTAGTATTCCCAAATATGCATTGACTCAGATAACCGTGAAACGAGACGGATGCATATTCGAACGCATATCCCCATATGGTTTGACCGATACGGTTAACGTATGCGATATATTTATGGGATGATAAAACGTATACTAGCCAAGTTAAACGAGTTGGACAATTTAGGCTATTGCATATTTTTATGGTTACACTAGCGGCCGCCCGCGACTCCGTCCGCGTGGATTTCTTTTTTTCAAAATAAAAAGTAGCCTATGTTCTGTCTCAGGGTCTAAAGATTGTCTGTACCAAATTTCATCAAAATCGGTTGCGAGCTTTAAGCGGGGAAGCGTAACAGACAGACAGACAGACAGACAGACAGACAGACAGACAGAGTTACTTTCGCATTTATAATATTAGTTGGGATTATAGCACACATTTTTATATGTACCTATGGTAAATTTTCAGCCAAATATTTATTTTTAAAATATCTAGTTTGTAGAATTTCTGGAGGTCGTAAAAAATTTATATGGTCGAACTTCGAACACTGGACCTCTCGCTATTGTTGGCATTATAGATAAAATAGTATTTTATTTAACAACCTTTAGTAATATATCTAAAGTTCTACAATATAATGATATAAGAAAACCAACAAAACAAGGTTTGTGAACCTGTCATTCTCTTTAAAAGTACATATGTATGATCTTATATTAGGATTTTAACTTGCGTTTGTAACATTTGTTCTACGAATCAAAAACAATTAATTGGTTTTCAATTCTGATTTAACAGCTTCCTAATTTTACTTTAAACAGTCTTCTATCCATTGTTTACAGTACCGAATTACAAATGGCTGCCGAATCCAGACTATGTTTATTGTCGTTGGATCAGTACCAGGCTCTAACACGGTCTTACACTGGTTGTAATTAATAATAGACAGTTAATAGCAGACTGGGGCCATCTGTGAGGTATAAAGTTATAAATACCTCATATACCAAGGTCTTTCGGCTTCCTATCCATTGTTTGACGAGCCGTTTGGTGTAATGGTCGAGATGTCGGCTACTACACCAAAGGTCGCGGGTTTGATCCCCGCACGGAACACACATTTGTGTGCATGAACATGTCTGTTTGTATCGGTCTGGGTGTTTCTATGAATAATATGTATGTATTTAAAAAAAAAAGTATATAAGTAATTTTTATCCTGTCTGGCACCCATAGCACAAGCTAATGCCTAAGCATTATCCCTAAACTAATTTGGGGCTAGATGGCGCTGTGTGAATAATGTCCGTCCAGAGATATTTATTTATTGTTATCAAATGTGTTACAAACTTGCACTTCATTCATAGGCGATCAGTTCTTTCAAAGAGATTAAGAATAAGTATAATTATAGGCATTTTTGCGTTACCCACCGGCCGTTTTTCGACACTGGCGGCCGATCTTACAATCAGCCAGGTACGCAGGATAAATGATAGTGCACAAATGAGTGCGCATGCACAGGTGCACTCCCTATTCCGTCTCTCTCATAGTGCGGTGGGACAGCAATCTGACACGACCATAGAGAGATCAGGCGAAGGACCAACTGCTTAACGTGCCGAAACACGGAGTAAAATTGAAAGTTGAGAAAACTACGCCATCGAGCTTATTGGTTATTAGAAAGCACTTTAACACAGCAGTATTTGCTTACAATATCGATAAGAGACTTTTTAATGGTTCTGTGCTGAACATTGACAGTTGTCATCGATGCATAGACGTAAATGTATTTTTAAGTATAGGTTTTCGTTTCCATTTTTGTCTTTTCCATCTTTTACATGACAGCCCACGCCAATGTTCTTTCGTAACGTTTTCGTTAAGTTTTCGAAAAAAAAATATTGTACGGTTATCGCCCACTCGGTGATGTGCTACGCTTAACTATTACAACAATAAATATAAACTTCTTCATATCATGTTAATACGGTGTAATGTGTAATTTATATAGAACCCATAGCAAATGCAACGAAGCTTTGTTCAGAAGCAGGCCATGACAAAAATACAACACGTATAATAATTTATTCGTCTTGCAACAGTTAATCATGTCCTGAAGTATTCTAAACTTATGGCATATTAACACCGACATATTAACATCTGTTTAATGAATCGAATATACGAGCAAATTAGTTCGAATTGAAAGTAAAATATTTAGCACCATTCGCTCGTTTATTTATAATTTGTAACACGTCTATAAATCTGGGGAAGAGCTATTTAACGAGACAGAACTATTTTTATTTATGTTGCCAATAGTTAGACGTCATTCGCGCAATTTGTGTAAAAGCATACATCTTTTTTGACATGCGCAAATTAGGACGCGATATTTATTACGTGGTTATAAATAGATGTGAGCATTTTCGATATGTCTGAAGACTACTTGATATTTTCTTCTAAATTGTTTGTTAATTAGTCGTGCATTTGTTTCATTTTGCAGCTTCTTTATTTAATTTGGGCTCAAAGATTTTTTTGCCAATACAATCTTGTGGTGGGTGGGCTTTGCACCCGTATTTTCTTGTGTTTTCTCGTATACTAGCGGGTGCTTGCGACTCCGCACACATAATTTTATAGGTTCTAATTGTATGGTAAAAATGACGCGCAAAATAAATTCCTGGTAAATCTAATTGCTGAATAAATATCTTTTTCTTTACAACTTAAATTTTCCCTCGACTAATGGATTATCCAGCACAAAAATATTTTTTCAATTCGAACCAGTGTTCCTGGGATTAGCGTATTCAAACGTACAAATAGACAAATACTTTCTTTTTATTAGTATACGAGTAGTAATTCTTCAGCTTTATTATATTAGTATACCAGTAGAGGTGATGACTTTGGGCATAACACATTCCTACCTTACCTACCTACTTTTAACATCTGTAGTTTGTAACTTGCATACTTGTGTATATTGGCATGTTAATGATTAATTAAATTTGATTTTAACACCTCATCTAGCGCCTACGTCTAACAGCAGACTACACCAGGCTAAAAATCATGAACCAACAACCGAACGGTCCTAAGCAACACGCACAAACATCGTTTAGTCCCTATTATTTCGTGTTACAATGCAACATATCGGATTAACTCGACAATAGATCCAACACAGTGTATCAGCCATGACACTGGGAGAATGGAAGGGTGACGGGGCATTTTTTTATCCCGGAAAAGACACCGTTCCCTCAGGACGAAGCTTTGTCGCGACAGGAGCGGATTTGCGCGGAAAATACGACAAATTGATATTTGTATAGGAATAACATGGTGTTATTCGCTTAGGTGAAAGTGATGATGGGTCATCATATCGGATAAAGGGGAAAGATGAGGGTGCTGTACGATATATATTTTTTTTAGCTCTTGCTTCTTTGTATACATAATTTCTAAAAAAAATTGTATCAGCCTATTAATGTCCCATTGCAGGGCAAAGGGCTCCATCATTTGAAATCATGTTTTCGATACAAAGCTGGGTTTTGGTTTAATCACCACGCTTGCCAAATGCGGGTTGGCGGTCACAAACCCGGGCTAATGCAGACAAAAATGGAATATGGAAGAAGTTGATTAAATGAATTTTATTAATTAAGAAATCCAATATTCATTTTCTGGATGTCTACAAAGCCCTTACCATTTAATCTTAACAAACTCTGGCAAAAACAAAACTTTCACCATAATATAGTCAGTAAAACAGCTTCATACCGCGAAACGTGCCTCTAAAAACGTCTCAAAAGACAGTCGTTTCACGCTGAAAAATAATAGCGAAATTAGCGTAATAGTCTCTTGGGCAATTATGAGGGAAACCGCGCGTCCCGTCTCACGCGCCACGAGACTCAGGGCCAACTGCGCGTGAAACATGCTTGGTCTAAAACTAAGCTCCACGCGGAATTCCTAAATACTACCAACTGCATTACTGTTGCAGTGTATTGGCCCAAAGTGGATCTTTGCCTCCAGCATATCAAGATAACGCCATGTTCTGCGGCTCTAGGAACGTTTCATAAAACATTCGTTTCACACTAAAAATTAATAAATTATCCTCGGGCAATTATGGGGAAAACCGCGCATCCTGTTTCGGCGCTTTGATTTCATCTAAAATAAAACTAGTAACAAAAACAGGTTCTTTACGTTCTTTGAATTTGGATAACACCTATTGAAATAGGAACATCTCGGGTAATTATGAGGGAAACCGCGCGTCCCGTCTCACGCGCTGCGAGTCTCAGGGCCAACTGCGCGTGAAACATGCTTGGTCTAAAACTAAGCTCCACGCGGAATTCCTAAATTCCTAAATACTAATAAAAATAAAATACTCCTCCGGCCGTATTCGGCCATGGCGGCCAATCTTGCAATCAGCCAGTTACGCAGGATATAGGGTGCACAAGTGAGTGCGCAAGCACAGGTGCACTCCCTATTCCCTCACTCTCATAATTCGGTGGGACAGCAATCTGACACGACCGTAGAGGCGAAGGACCAACGGCCTTTCGAAGCACAGAAGTGCTCGAGATGAAAATTTCAGGTCACTCATCTGACGTATGAAAAAAGGGAGTGAACCTGTGCTTCGCACTTACCTGTGCACTATAGTATATCCTGCGTAGGTACGCTGCCAGGTTGCTGATCGCAAGATCGGCCGCTCTGGTCAAAAAGGGCTGGAAAGGTATTATTAGGTATGTATTATGAATATGTATAAAATACCAAAGTACATTACAAGCAACATTGCGTTTTCTCATTATGTAGCGTAAATCCCGAGGAAAGAGCTACAGCGGTCATCCAGGCAAACGCGCGTCAACCCGACGCTGAAGATCCGGGATCAACAGTGCGTGACAAGTCGCGGTACAAGGCACGAGCGACTAGCTGAGTTTATTAGACTAAATAGATTTTTTTTTGCCAGACAAAAAAATACATGATAGCCACCGATATGTCTTTTTACTACTCAAGGAGCAAACATTAATTCTGCTTCCTAAATAACAACACTGTTTCCTTGCTTTAATGCATACTCTTCCATATTGGTCATGTGTAGAACACGAACTAACGACCCCTAAACTCCTGCGATCCCTTCGCACCCGTGCAGGAAAGGCTCGATAGCTGCCAGCACAAAAGGCATAGACACTTTGTAATAAGCCACCATAACCGTCGGTGAGCTACAGCGGCGATCCTGGCAAACGCGCGTCAACCCGACGCTATAGATCCGGGATCAACAGTGCGTGACATCCGCGGTGCAAACCATGAGCGACTAGCGGGTTCTGAATTGGACCAAATTAGAGATAGAAAGTATAAACTGGTAGATAATTTAAAAATAAAACTTAATTTGTGTATACGCTTGTCAAAGTAGAAATAAGAGTTCTGTTAGCTGTAATTTAGCACTAAGACCTGAAATTGTACCTTATTTCATACACAATAAAAATTTACTTACTTACTTTCTTACTTGAGCAGGACCAAAGAGTAATCATGATAGCCGCCGATGTTTCGATTTATTACTTACTGATAAAAACATTTGGATTAATAAAAATCTCTGTGCGTAATTTCATAACAGCTGTACGGTGAAGGAAAAAATCGTGAGGAAACCTACATACTCCGAGTAAGTGTGTGAAATGGAGAAGGCAATGGCGAACCACTCCATTAAAATTGCCAAGAGAGTTATTACGTGGTTCATTTCATACAATGAACACGAACAAACGACCCAGAGCCACTACTTAATAAGCCATCATGACCGTCAATGAGCTACAGCGGCCATCCCGGCAAACGCGCGTCCATCCGACGCTGAAGATCCGGGATCAACAGTGCGTGACAATACGCGGTACAAGCCATGAGTGACTAGCGAGCTCTGAATTGGACCAAATAGAAAGATTAGAGATACTCCAAAAAGTATTCATGATAGCCACCGATGCGTCTTTTTGCTACTTATGGAGCAAGCAAGCGAAGCTTGAAGTTTGTGCTATCAGGGTTGCTATCGGATTGATGATCGCAGTAATGTGAATGATAAAACACAAAGGAACCATGATTTTAATGGCTCGTTACACTTGGAGCGTCGTTTTACGACATTTTGGAAGGAAATTTGAAATGGAATGAAATAAAAGTTTTTAAAAAAACATTCATAGGTTCTTGTTAATCTGTTAAAAAATAATTTATGATAGGATATTACAATTCTGTTTTTCCAACGCTGTTGCTCACACCTTGAGACAGACTGCGACAGCTACAAATATGAAATTCTCCGTAACAAAACGGGGACAGGAGAGCTAGAACAATATTTTTAAAACGCAATGGTGCGTTCAAACCGCCGCAGTCATTCTTAATTTACTCTTCAAGTATCTAAGAAAAGATGTACAATTATTATGTTTCATTTTCTAGCTGTCTTCTTGGAAAATTATGAGGAAATTGTGTGATGTTTTATTGTTGCGCTTTTCCAAGTATTTAATGTAACTTGTTTTTCTTTTTTATTGTGAGCTGTGCTTGTATAGCAAACTAAAAATCTCGGAAGCCTGATGGTAAAAATAATCTATACTTATAATAAATCTGTAGAGAGGTCAATTCTGTACATTAAATATATTTTCAAAATAACTATCGGGTGTTGATAAGTGATCGATACTGATGCCAAAAATGCAATCAGTAAAATTTTTGTCTGTCTGTCTGTCTGTCTGTCTGTCTGTATGTTCCTTATAGAAACAAAAACTACTGGACGGATTTTGACGAAACTTGGTACAATTATTCTTTATACTTCTGGGCATATTATAGGATACTTTTCATCACGCTACAATAAATTGGAGCAGAGTAGTGAAGGGAAATATTGGGAAACCGGAGAAATTACTCCATTTTTTAAGCTTCTGTCGCGTGTGCAGCTTTAATGGTTAAAGTTACATATAAATCATGTATGACGGAAATATTGTTCATAAAATTGCCTAAAAAATATACCTTGACAGTATATGTTTATCTTTCATGGTTGACTCACAATGACACGTGTAACTCCTGATCCAGATTGGTTTGAACGCGCTAATATCAGTAACAACTGGTTCGAATTGGCAAAATCGTTTGTATTGGAAAGTCCACTTACAAACAACAAATGTCGAGGAAGACTTTAAGCTATCTATAGTAACACTGTGTACGGAAACGAAACCCATGCGGACGGAGTCGCTGGCGGCCGCTAGTAATAAATAAATAAATAAATATTTCACAACATCACATACATTGATCTGACCCCGTGTTAAGTAGCTTAAGCACATGTGTGCACAGAATCAACAGTGGTATTACATATATACATAAATAGATACATATAACACCCAGACCAGGACAAACAGACATGTTCATGCACACAAATGTTTGTCCTGTGCGGGGATCGAACCCGCGACCTCTTGCGTAATAGGCAACATCTTGACCATTACACCAAGCGGGTCGTCAAAAATGCCATTAGACATGTTCGTTTAGGTCGTTGGTTCAAACGAGCAGACTGTTACTCTAGACTAACAAGTAACTTTGCAAATTATTACCATGTCTACGATGAAAGATAACGTTGTGAAGAAATAAATTTTAAAAAAGATTCTTTGGCCTAACACACCTATTGCCTTGCCCCAAACTAAGATCGAAGTTTCTACTATGGAACGAACCACTAGATCAACGGGCGACCAAGAAAAAAACCTCCAACACTATGTGTTAGCGTGTTATATGGAGAAGTCAAAGGCAATCCACTCCGTTATGATTGTCAATAGTATCTTTGAGTGTTCCGTTTCATACAAAGCGCAGGACTTCCAGTAATGAGGAAAATAAACTCAAGGACTTACTTACCACTTCTTACCACATGGTAATAGCCTGATTTTTATGGCAAGAATCATGAAACTTGAATAAACTTCTTTTATACTAAACTGCCAGTATGAAAGTGTTTTCGGAAATTAAATTTCGGTTTAATATAAGTTAAAATTGGTATGAAAAGCCGTTACATTTTGACGATACAATGTT
Source organism: Nomophila noctuella (assembly GCA_958496325.1). NCBI lineage: Eukaryota > Metazoa > Arthropoda > Insecta > Lepidoptera > Crambidae > Nomophila > Nomophila noctuella. The sequence continues at coordinate 2,393,371 of OY292503.1, read as the reverse complement.
GAAAAATATGGGATATTACTCTTGAGTTCGATTTTACGACAAGGAATGTTACTGTTGGACGGGTTTCGAAAATTTTATGAAGATTTATATTTATGAACTGAATGATCATGTCTGAATTGTGACCTTATAATGTAGTTTATTGCTTAGTAATACAACTTAGTAACGCTCCCAGTCATTTCTTACATATATGTAGTAACCACCTTACAGAAGACCTCGATGAAGTAGCACTTCGTTACTGTTGTGCTGTTTCTACTGGTGAGTAAGGTTGCCACAGTTGGGGATTGTATGGGAATTTTAAAGGCATCTATGACCCTTGTACGGTTGTGGATGTCCATGGGCAGCGGTGATCACCTTCCATCAGGTGACCCGTTTGTTTGTTTGCCTACCTACTATATTAAAACATCCGACCTCAGACTCTTCTTTGATAAGCCCTTGTGAGTGAGTGATTAAGTTTATTTTAAATTGAACTTGATTTATCCTTCTACTTTAAGTCGATGGTATATAAGAATTTTATTTTCATCTCCATCGTAAGATTTTCGATAATAAGATTACCATTAATGACCGAAAAGCCCTCTTTTTTTAGGGTAAATCTTTAAGAAATCTTGCGTACTCCGTGATGGCCTATCTTTGATCGACGGAATGCCAAGTGGAAACTAAAATTAATGATTTCAACGCGTTTTTGCTACAATCAACTAAATCCTACACGCCCGTTGAACTAATATTATATAAGCCTTTTGAAAACGGCCTCTCCCACATCTAAACTATTTTATTTATTGGTATTTTTTGTGAATTTCTTGTTCACACTGAGGATTTTGAAGAAGTGCTAGAATGTTTTTATTGCACATACACTTCATCTCTTGGTAGAAGAAAAATCCTTTACAACTAGTACAGCTAAAATACTGAAAAAAATCTATTCTAAATCCATGCTATTTAAACCAATGCTATTTAGGATACTTACACACGTTAGCTTCCATGTTGACCACGATCGAGCTGCCTTGTAACGATACCACGCATTTTAATAATTTGAAATTGGTCAACGGCGACTAATCTTGAGTCCCAGTTCTGTGCTTTCATCAAATGCATCTGTTGCTAAGAGCCCTAGATCCGTTCTCTTCATAAAATGTGTCTGTTGCTAAGTATAATCAGCAGATAACATCTTCACTGCATCGAAACGGAACCGAAACCATCAATACCACTTTTACATCTCACCGGTACACGCCGTAAATTCTATTTATGACTGCTCTCCGCGTAAACCACCTATGAATACCACCTATAAAGCGTGAGTTATAGCGTACCTGAGGTGCGAACGGGTTTTATATTCGGAAGCTTTGAATAATTTTAGCTCCGAAGGGTCAAAGAGATAATACATTGTAAGGCATGTGTTAATGCAACCTTGAATTTAGATCGAAATCGGCTTGGTTTTTATGTATTTTTTTTTTTGTATAAGTAAGTACCATTTCATATAGCAGATCCACGGAAGAGGAAATAGTAAGGAAACCGCGTTACTTCAATAGCAGGTGATGCACCTGAAAGCAAGCCCAACGCCCCTACACGAACGCACTCTCTCAATAGCAAGCCTCTCGCCATGGCGACCTGCCATTACGCTTTCTGACATCTTTTGTGAAAGTTAAATTTTTCGCGGTCCAAAACTTGAAATAATGCCGTGGTGTTTTGTTTAAACTGCCAAATAACCTTTAAATACCTTACAGAGGTAAACTAGTTTTTATGACATTATTTTCGTTTATTTTTAAAACGTCACTAAACGCCATTTGCCCGTGACATTGACGTAACGCACACAAATACAGCAAAAATTTGTGGCATCTAATCTTAGTACCGCGGTGCGGTCCTTATTTCTTTGGCTAGTCCGTGGGCGTTTCTCTCTAAAATGTTTGAATTAAATGATGGGTTGATTGACTTCAGCTTACAACAAACGTTGCTCATACTCATAGTCACCACCCTGGCCAAACGGATTGGTGACTGCAGAAAGGATTACTTCTAACCATCCCCCCTAAATGTCCTCCTTCTTATAACCTGGATTTCTTTAAGAGAAGCGTGAAGAAATATCTTGCTGGCCGGTATGGCGATGCTTAACATCAGGAAGATAGGATCCAATATACCGTGTCAATATAAAAAGTGTCCCTAAGTGGCTTCTTATAACACTCAAAGAGAAAGTAGGGTAGCACTATTGTACACACAATAAAAACTACACTACATATTTGAAATTTAAAGTAGAAATTAAAGTTGCACTCGCATTATACTGTTCTCTCCGCGTTTTAAAATGGTGGGAAAGCTGCAGTTTCTTCTCGTGCGATACGTGTTCATATAATTATGCTATTCGTCAGGTCCACTTGTTTCCTCACAGTGTAGAGCATGCCAGTAACACAATCTTCCGCATTTTCGAGGGCCGTAGCAAATTTTTTTGCTACCAGCTCTTTTGTGGGCTGTGGCTCTACATTTTTACTTCCACATTGTTGTAGAACCGTACATTTTTGTACGGCCACGGCCACATTTCAGCCGTAGCTGTTCATTTAGGCGACATGTTCCAATATTAACCTTACTTTTACCTAACTATACACATTAATCCATTCTTTAACAACTTATTAAAATTATTTTAAACTAGCGGCCGCCTGCGGCTTCGTCTGCGTGGATTCAGATCAAAATTGGTTAAGAGGTTTAAGCGTGAAAGCGTAACAGACAGACAGGCAGAGTTACTGTCGCATTTATCATAATACCTCTCCGGCCGTATTCGGCCAAACCCTATTCCCTCACTCCCATAATTCGGTGGGACAGCAATCTGACACGACCGTAGAGAGATCAGGCGCACGACCAACGGCTTAACCAGCCTTCCGAAGCACGGAGGATTTTATAATATTCATAGGAGGGATGCATACCTACGTAGTTCAGTGATTAGTGTAGAAACACTGAAAATACACGACCGCAGTTCGGCGGTATCGCATAGTATCAGCCTATTAATGTCCCACTGCTGGACAAAGGACTCAATCATTTGAAATTATGTTTTCATTGCGTCATTATCCATTTTATCCATAAATACATTGCAGGCGTAGTGAGATCGAACATCGGTTGCGTTTTTGCGGCTAGGTGTGTTTCTACACTTATTGCTTCACTACTGATTATTATAAAGATGCCTCACTGACAAACACATTGCCTCCAACTTTTAAATATTCAGATTCAGCGTTAATATTTTCGCTCTCGAAATTTTTCGTAGTGAGAGCTCCAGTTTCGCTTCTGAAATTCGATACGATAATTCACAAAAGGATTTCAATCTGTTACAGGAAATGTACGCTGTTTCATTTTACAGAATATCTTTTAGATTGGCTTAAGTGTATGTATCAAATAATTGTATTATTATTTCGAAAATTATCTTTGTAACGAAAATTTTTAAATGATGTAGGCATTTTCCCTGTAGCAATAAAAATACCCTTCCGGCCGCTTTCTATATAAGTACCTACCTACACAAGTGAGTGCGCAAGCACAGGTGCACTCCCTATTATCTTACCCTCATAGTTCGTTGAGACAGTAATCTGACACGACCATAGAGAGATCAGGTGCAGGACCAACGGCTTAACGTGCCTTTTGAAGCACACTCGTCGTCGTCGTCATAATAAAAACAGATTTACAAACAAATTATGTATGTATGTGCCTACAAAAGCCAGCTACCATAGCCTAATAACAGTTATCTAAACAGAAACGTCAAATACTATCTCTGTCTATACTAATATAATAAAGAGGAAAGGTTTGATTTTTTGTTTGTTTGTATGAATTGAATAGGCTCCGAAACTACTTGGCAGATTTGAAAAATTCTTTCACTGTTGGAAAGCTACATTCACCCAGAGTAACATAGGCTATATTTTATCCCGGTACGGGAAGTAGTTCCCCCGGAACGCGGGTGAAACCGCGTGACGGGCCGCTAGTAATTAATATTTTCCCACATCACTGCCAGCATTCGTCGTGGCTCCACAATACTATTTCAACGGTAACCAATCCGCCACAAATTCTTAGGGATGGCGACGTCAACACAATTTTAGTATAATATAAATAATAAATTTTGCCCACCGTGGTAGTTAGAGCGCTGTGCTCGAAACCTCGGAGGTCGCGGGTTCGAATCCCGCGGGGAACACTTCCAGTTTGTGTTGGCTTCCCCAGATTGGTTAGGACATTGCAGGCTTGAAACACCTGATTGTCCGATAAGAATGATGATTCCGTGCTTCGAAAGGCACGATAAGCCGTTGTCTGTCCAGAGATATTTATTTATTTATTTATTATTGCCAAAAACGTACTACTTGCGCTATTTGTCGTAGAATAGTACTCGTACTGCTCCGTTTCTTTACGTGGATGTAGTAACAAACTAGTGACTTAACGACATTCCGGGGAGATTCGCAGCAGCGCTCCCCTGTGTTTTATCATTCATCACATTTACCAAACTACCTGCCCAGCTTGGTGACCTTGGCCGAAATAATAATAATAATAATAAGAGCGTAGGGATGTCACGACCCCATCGCCCGTTGGTGGAAGTTGGAGCTCCTCCTTGAGGAATTACAACTTCCATCAATGCAATCAGTCTCCGCAGGGCAGCTTGTGGCGAGCTGTTGGTGTGTGGCGACACCACGGACCCGAGACCTCCCGGGGGAACTTTACCATCTTCTCCCCCACCTCTGGCTTGCCTTAATTGGCCGTCCGGAGTGGAGCGCAAGAGCTATATGCTCGCAGGGTGGAAGTGAAAGATGCATAAGTCGCGAGTTGGTGAGGTGGGCAACCACCGAGCAGAAAGCGGTGTACACCTCTCGACATCCTGAGCCGACCACGACAATGTTGCCCTCGTGCCACCCGCGACCGTCATGGCCGCTTAGAGCGGTGGCTTTTTTCGGGGGCCCATCCAGTGGGAGGCTAGTCACCGTCTGCCAGGAGACAAATATTTGAGACAATTTGCATGGCAGACGTCCGATGTCTCAATCAATAGCCCAGTTAACCAATCCATCAACCTACTCTCAATAGACCCGGATTAGATTTCCTTTTAATTTTGCAATAGTTCTTACATTTGCCAGGTGCTGTCTTTGATTAGATCTGTATTTAATCAGAGATAGAACCTGGCAGATGTACTCATCTCATTTAGATCAAATGGTACAAAAAAGCCTCTGCGCTGTTGGCTTCGGCCCCACGCATGCTTCAAAGGACCGGGTCCCTGTGGACCCGTGATCTCGAAAGAGTACCTACATAATAATAATAATAATCGTCGTCTCCACCACGGGTGTCATACCCACCCACCTGCATCATAGCCTCAAATTAATAGAGCTGAAAGACACGACTTATATCCTACTCCAAAAAGCCGCAATCTTGAATACATGTCGCATAGTTAGAAAGTTCATGCAATTAGAAGATAACGAAATAGCTCCCCAGAACACCACACCCACATAACCACGAACTACACGCAATATTTACTTGGCCTGGCCCGTAAATATAGCAAAAACTAGCCTATGAGCTAAGAAATAGCAAAGCTTTCAAAAATAATAAATAATAATAAATTCATTGGACTAACACACCAATTGCCTAGCCCCAAACTAAGCTCGAAGCTTGTACTATGGATGCTAGGAAACGGATAGACATACTTAAATACTTTTATAAACATCCATGACTCGAGTACAAATGCCGATGTTCATCACACAAACATTTGCCCCTAGCGGGATTCGAACCCGCGACCTTTGGTTTTGTAGCCAGGGTCTCTAGCCACTCGACCAACAGGCCCGTCAGACCAAATCCCTCGTCTAGGATCATCATCCGTCCAGTAGTGGTCTAAAACTCTTCTCCACCAATCACAGCACAGCCCTGTCGTCTTGTTACGTGGCATCAACAACTTTCCCCGGCCGCCATTGAGCGCACTATCCGGTCGCCGGCGCCATCTGGATTGAACTAGTTGCAACTAGTTAGTTCCACCGCGGTTTCTGACGGACTCGCTGTGAATTCGAACACCTGGTTTTTATTCACTCTTAGGGCCAAATTGAGGTGTAATTTTTGTAATACCTCCTCGTAGTTAGTAAAATCATAGAAATCTGGTATGGGACTCTTAATTTATTCTTGGGGCGATTTGGCGCCAAAGTTCCTCTGTGTTTTATCTTGCACCAATACAGCGTAGTAACTATGGGCATAACCCCCCACCTGTAATCACTCTACGTCCAGCTGTGGTCTTTGAAGCTTTTCGACCAATCACAGCGCAGCCCTGTCGCCTTGTTACGTGGCATCAACAACTTTCCCCGGCCGCCATTGAGCGCACTATCCGGTCGCCGGCGCTAACTGGATTGAACTAGTTGCAACTAGTTAGTTCCGCCGCGGTTTCCGACGGACTCGCTGTGAATTCGGACACCTGAGTTTATTAACTTGTAGGGACAGTTAGGTTGGAATTTTCGAAATTGGCTCGCTATTTGAAGTTGGGCAAGTCACGTATAAGAACGTGGGTGAGATCAAAGATTTTGTAGGTACATGTACAAGACCCTATCATGTTCAAGAGCCTCTTGTCATAAAATAGAACAAGTTACTATTACTGCATAAATTAAATACAACCGGGCAGGAGTTTAAACTAAACAAAACTATTTCACAAACTGACCAGAAATAACGAAAAAATTGAAAAATATTATAGTGTGATCATTGACAAGTCTATACTAAATAAATAAATAAAATCTTTATTTATCGGAAGTTTACATTAAGCGTCTCTTAAATCTAATGACTCTGCACTAGTTCCTTAAGTGTGTTCGAAACACCTTTTTTCGAAAATGTATATATCGACAACACTACACCGTCGCTTTCATAGTGCGATGGTACTAATATAATAAAGTTGAAGAGTTTATTTGTTTGTTTGAACGCCCTAATCTCAGGAACTACTGGTCCGATTTGAAAAAATATTTTTGTGTTGGATAGTCCATTTGAGGAAAGCTTTAGGCTATAGTATATACCTATATGTATCGAAACCGAAAACCACGCGGACGGAGTCGCGAGTACGTACTAGAAAACAGAATTTCCGTTACATTCAGAATATGTAGGTATATGTAAAGTGTTTGAGTTTTGAATTTCATAAGTGTGTTCGTTAAGACGACATTGACTTTGATTAATTAATCTTCTCAACTCCATTAAACCGCACTTAGCTCAAATCAATGTTGAGGCTCTGAAGAATATCAGAGCCCTAGATTAACGAACTTTCACTCGCAAACTCTAAATGTAATAAGTATCAGCCTGGTAATGTCCCACTGCAGGGCAAAAGCTTCCATCAATTGAAATCATTGTTTCGTAACAAAGGTGGTTTTGGCTTAATCACCATCTTGCCAAATGCGGGATGGTGATCACAAACCCGCTGTATTTGGTAAAATCGACACAACTATTTTTTTTACCTGACCCGGGAATCCAACCCAGGACCTCGAGAACTTGGCCCGGTATTTAAACCACTAGACTAGAGGTATTTTCGACGCAAACATTTACGTCACCTCAATAATAAGCTGAAACTACATTCGCAGAGTCACATAACGATGTGTCCGTCGTTTCATAGAAGAACTTAATTTTATCCGAACATTTCAACCCCAGCACGGCTATAAAAGTGTTATCTGTGCAAAGTGCCGGTGTTCCTGCCGGCGGTGGTGACCGGTTATATCCCGCCACCGCCGGATGGAACCGGTTTTAACCGGTTCTAACCGGCTTATCCGTAGTGACGCGTTGTGGCTTGTAGGTTTTTAGCGTTAGGAAATGTTTGGATAGAGTTTAAAAGTCGTGTAGGGTTGGCAAAAAAAATCCTTTTATAACATGTGGGAGTGAGAGAATAAGAGAGCACTTTTTATTTATTACTAGCGTCCGCCGTGATTGACGAACAAACATCCGACCAAACAAACTTTCACATTTATGATTTTACTATCAACGGCAGCCCGCGACTCCGTCCGCGTGGAATTCGGTTTCCTCACACATGGTGTGATAATATAGCTTAAAGCCTTCCTCTACTTATTGATTATCCAACGCGAAAATATATTTGCAATTCAAACCAGTAGCTACTGAGATTAGGCGCGTTCAAACAAACAAACTCTTCATCTTTACTATATTTGTAATGAGAATAGATTTTACTTGTAGTCTTTTCTACTTTAGTTATTAAATCCCCTTTTCCCAGCACTAGTAAGCATCTGCGGGGCAGATAATAGAGGTTTGGAGTTCCGAAGAAGTTTTAACTATCGACCGTCTGCCGGATACGGGCCTATGACCCACGCAAAACTGGGAGCAATCTACTGTACTGGAGTCGCCGATGTCTATGGGAGATATCGATTGCTTACCCTCCTACATGCCTGCTTGTGTGCCACATTTAGGACAAAATAAAAAAATAAGGGTTAAAATATAATAAAAAAGGTTTCAATCCCTTTTTATAATTACGTTACGCAACGAATGTACTCGTAACATACCCCGTATACAAATTCTATATCCTTACACTGCAACATATTAGCTTAAAACCATTTTTATAATTACCTAAATTCCAGTAAAACTGATGGCGACTCAACCGACCCAGACCATACAGGAACTTAACAAACCCCGTATACAAATTCAGTAAACGTACGTACTACGTTACTTATTGATTTCTGTATCCTTCAGCTAAACAGGAAACAACGTCAAAACACTGCAACATATTAACTGCCTCGGAAGTCGGAACTAAACGTTCAACTGCTAGACCCAATTGGAAATTCAACTTCGGACCGATCAAGCCAGTAAGCCGAGTCGAGACAAAGGAAATTGCACGGTAACTTCTGAACAATAAGATCTGAATCCGAGCGGCGGATTGATTTATACGACGGTTGACCGGAGCGTGTGGGTTAAGTGAAGGATTAGTTCGAATTGTTTTTGTATTTACGTGGAAAAGAATTTTAAAATCGAGCTGAACTTTTGCTAGGGTGGCCAAACTTCACGACCGATCGCACTAAGCAGAAAAATGGCGCAACTGTTTATTTTAAAATCAATTCTTTGAGAGGTAAACTAGCCTTTCACCAGTGAAGTCGAAAGAACAACGAGATGTTTTCCAGTGGAAATCTGATGTTTTTCTAGGGGGAACATGGCTCATGTCTTTTTCTAAACAGATTATTATTATTACAAAGGCAAATAGTATATTATTTAGCTCTATACTAATTATCTCGATAAACATGGTTACCCTCATAATAACGAATTAGACGCAAATGGCACTTCGCAACTAGTACACATCTCAAATTTGCATTTTACAATTGGCGCACTATGCAAAATGAGCAGTTTTTAAAATAAATGACGGTAACACCATAACAATTTGGGTCTCAATTGTAATTTTATGTCTACTGCATCTTTCTTCCAAATCGCTCCCGCTACGGCTTATCCTTGCGCCTCACGCTCAGTCAAACAGATTGTGTAGTATAAGGGTAGCTGTTTGATTGGCGTAGTGCGGTCATCTCTTACTGGCCTGCTTCTAAAATTTATGATCTGATTGTGTCTCCTGGGGTAGTAATTCAAAACAACGGTGTCTTATGCTACAAGATGTTTTGTACGGTGCAACCTTTAAGACATGCGATGAAGTTATATTAGAATTATAACGTTAAAATTATGTATTTTTTAATGTTGAAGGGTTAAGTTTGATTATTGCATAAAACAAACATGTCTGTTTAATTCGTATGATATTTTTCCATACAGGTGTGATAGTATTTGAAACAAAAATAAGATAGTAAAAAGGTCAAAGATTGCAGTAGATTTGATCCAGGCATATAGCCTTTAAGTCTGTAATTATCTACTAAACACCCAGATGAAAAACTATACTTTTTTTGCTTTCATTCTAAATATGTTAGTTGCATGCTGAAGTAACTTATTTTAATGTCAGACAATTTTAAGAAATCTATCATATATGTTTGTAGATAACTTTGTACAGATACTTAAACTGTAATTAATATAAATTAACACTAAGTTGAGATCATCAAAAACAATTCTACCAGAATCAACCACTAAAAATTTTAAAAGAAAAATACGACACCCATATTTTAATAATTTCTCCAAACTAATTCGTTATGCATGTTCCACCTGGGCTTGGAATAAAAATTCAAAAATTAGGCGCGCTCATTCCGAGTTTGAAAGTCGGATCTTGACACAGTTTTATTAATTCGCAGTTCCGGGAAGCCGGGATGAGAGATGGGATGTGTCTCTTTTAAATTTATTTTATCCTAGACCACATATTTTATTCGTTTGTAGTCGAAGGGTGAGACTCCACCAAAGCTAAGATGTGTGCTGTGGAGCGGAGATGTGTCGTGACCAGCCAAAAGGATTGTGGCCTTTTAGGCCAAATAATTGATCATGTGTTAAGGCCTTAGCACATGATCAATTACAGCTTGAAATCCTACTATTGGCTAATTAAGACACAGCACACATCTTAGCTTTGGTTAAGTCTCACCCTTACTCACGAGTACCGAAATTAAAACACAGCTGAAACTGATGGCAACCTCGATCATACAAAATAGATTCATACATTTCATGATAAAAACAACACATTAAAGAAATTTAAGAAAATATACAATCATTACTTACTCAATATATGAGAGCCAGGTTATAGATAAGTAGCACTGCGACATTTGTAAATAATGTAAATATGCGAATTATGCAATAAAAGTATTTAGGTATGCCTATCCATTCCCTAGCATCCAAAGTAAAAGCTTCGAGCTTAGAACGGGGATAGGCAATTGTTGTGATAATCCGAGGGATTTATTTATTATATTTGGGATCGTTTATGTTAGTGTATCCATGTTTTAATACATCTATGCTATATCCCATGGAGCAAAAGTACTAAAAAGTTAAAAAATAATGTAGTCAAAACCCGTAAAGTAAACTCAAAAATTAAATCAAGATCAATGCTGATTAAAAGTGTACGGTGTTAGCTCTCTAATTGAGTAACATATGGCTCAATTATCTTCAACGACAAAATGTATGCAATAATGGCGGTATTTATCTCAAGAACTCTCGTAGCACTCGTAGCACTCCTGATACGCCGTAGCATCTGCTACTAAGTACGTAGCGAGCCACTTTACTGTAGAGCCTCGAAAGTGCTTCAGATATCTTTATTTAATTTTGTCATGAAAATAAGGTGATACACATGCAGACATTAATATGTACTTACTTTGTCCCATTTGAGTCACTTGTGCTTTAATTATTTAGTAAATAACTTCTTTGGGTAATGTGAATGGTAAAGTAGGTATTATAAATATCATTTTAAGTAGACTTGTATTAATTTGAAAAGTAACAACTATAATTAGAAAAAACGTTTTGTGTACGTGTAGTTATTAAACGGATTTATGTATTTTTTTTACGTAAAAATATGCCTCTTGCTAGCAACGGAATAGTATAGATCGTTAGATAGCCAAAATACGTTTCTAAAAGGTTATTTTATACGTTTCTAAAATAACCTTCCAAGTAATTCCTTTCTTCTTATATGTCAAATGAAGCAAATTAAAATATACTTAAGTAAGTATTTTAAAATAGTTGAAACCTAATGATTTATCCCGAATTTTTCCTCCAACACTATTCCCGCTTTACCTACAGACTGCAGGCGGTATCTCCTGCATATTAAAATACCGGTGCACACCGCCATCTACCGGCGAATATCATAAATAACAGATAGGTATAAAGAAAAACAGAAGTAAAGAATACATATTATTTTATATTAATTTGAAACAGTTTTTAGTATCACTAGCGACCATACACATAGTGTTATATTAAAGCTTAAAGCCTTCATCGACAAATTGACTATCCAACACAAAAATATTTTTTTCAATTGTGACTTGTTGTTAGTTCATAAGATTAGTGCGTTCAACAAACAAGCAATCTCTTTAGCTTTATTACATTAAAATAGATGCATTAAATAAATACACAGTTATTGACTTTTTCGTTCGTTTCGGAGGCCGGATGGTTTTAATCGGCCTATCTTGCTGTTATGTTATGTATGTTTGCCAATAATACTTTTAGTATAAACCAGAAAGTTTGTTGGTTGGGATGTTTGTCCGTCAATCACGCTGAAACTACTGAACTGATTTTGATAAATTCCGATAACAGATTACCACTTTTAGAATTTATTTATTAATTTAATCTTTTACACAAAACATTGTACAAAGGCGGACTTAATGGCGCGAAATAATTATGTAACAAGCAAAGTTCATTTCGAGCTTCTGAAGTTATTCATATTTAAAACATCACTCTTGCAACACTCTTGGCTTTGTAATTGCATCTTGTTCGTGAGTGCACTAGAGCAAACGACGTGTCATTAGCTCTTTGCATCACCACTGCACTTAACACTTGCATTTACGTAACTTTACACGAGCGATAATGTGGCATACATTAGCTTAGTCTGCGTAATAATTAATCCATAGTTATTTTATTAAGTTTTTTTTTACTTTTTCTTTCTGTGAATTCATCGATATTTATAATTTCAAGCAGGGATCGAACCTGCCCCTCTTGCTTTCCAGGAAAATGCATTTGGATTTTTCTTGCGTATAAAAATAGGTTCATAGTCGTTTAGGTGTCGAAATGGTCGAAAAGATTATGATATATATAGTTATTTTTCTATAACCGATATTAAAAATAGGAATGAAATTCTTAACTCTTATGAACAATCCCAGCATTTACATCCTTGGCCGTACAGATTCAAAGCATATTCTCTGGAAAATCAAACTAAAAAAAAAACAACCCAACACCGCCACCCTCGAGCCGCCATATTTAATACACGTTTGACAGCTGTCAGTTCTCCCGCCAAATATGCAACCTTTGCCCGCGCGTTATTTGTCACGTACGAACCCTAATCTAACGTCGATCGACGCATGACAACGGCCCTGGTAGAATAATTTAGTGCCGATTTTAATCCTATTTCGAAACGGTTTTATAGTTGCCATTTCGGATTTAACTATTTCCATTTATCATTTGGAACCTGAATAGAATTCGAATGTTCAATTGCAACGGTTTGTTACATCCGTAGATATATAGTTTTTTTTAATATTGAATGTGAAGTTAAAAAAAAAACCACAACGTCACAACGGCTTAACAAATACTTAAATATAAACTTAAAAACATCCAGTAATTACACAAATATTTGAACTAAGCGGGGATCAAACTCGCGACCTTTTTCGGCCCTCTCACCATGAAGCTACCGAGCTGTTGATTCATTTATTCATTAAGAGGCTTCAATAGTGCGTCGCCCTCTCAGTGAATATAAGAATTGCGATCAAGTACATTTTAAATAAGGTTGCTTTTTGCTTGCAGGTGAATGGCGGGGGGAGAGAAGAATGCTGGACATCACCAGGGATAAACCAGTGAAGGTTTGCGTGCGCGTCGTCGTGCCAGTTCGGGATCATCCTAAGGTACGACAAAAATATAATATTTAATGGAATCATTAAAATTCGAACTGGGAGGCTACAATTCCGTAGTCAAGTTATATTATACCCACCTGTGCCTTTTATACTCGTAGTTATTTGCTTCTATGTATTTACACATAGTCAATTATTATTAGCATCAATTCACATTGACATACTTTGGACTAGTGCATAAAAGTAGCCATAAAAATGTTTTCTTAACGGTTAACGTGACTGTTACTCATGAAAAACGGGGTTTAATTTAAACTGGTTTAAAAATTTTACCCGTGATTATATCCGTTCAAAGTTATTTTAACTACAAACACCATAATGATAATCTCGTTAGTTCAAACCTTGTCTTCGAGTTTAAGAGATAGACACTTCGTCAAGGAGTAAATTAAGAGAGAGAAGGATTATAATTTATCTCCCATTTTGTAAAGAAAATTACGGTCATACTAATTCTGTCATTCTGCTGGCATGACTAATAATAATATCCTCCTAGCCGAATTCCAGGCCACGGCGGCCAATCTTACGATTAGCCACTTACGCGGGATATATTATAGTGCACAAGCGCATGCGCATACACAGGTGCACTCCCTATTCCCTCACTCCCATAATTCGGTGGGACAGCAGTCTGACACGACCGTAGAGAGATCAGGCGCAGGACCAACGGCTTAACGTGCTTTCCGAGGCACGGGGGTGTAATTACACCGCCAACTTCCAAACTCCGGACTGTGTCTGTGTTATCACATCATGAAAACATAGACACAATTTCATCGGTCCGACCCGGGATTCGAACCCAGGACCTCCGGCGCCGCCGCCGCATTAAAGTGCGACACACTAGCCACTGCGCCACGGAGGCAGTTAAATGACTACTATGAAAGGTATTGCGTATGTTACTACATTTTAACCTACACAAAAAGATGTACGACTACACATTTATAAAACACCCGGCCTTAACCGTCTTATTATCCACTGAAATGTGAAAAAGACATAAATTCCGAGTGGCTTGCCAAACGCACGTTTCGTAATCCTACACTTCAGGTAACAAGAACTTATTATCTTTACGGTTCAGAGAATTCTTATATTGCAACATATTTCACGGGGGATGAAAAACACGGCCTATCCATCAAAATCATTTACACACTACCGTGTATTTGATTTATTGATGGATTTTGTTACGATTCGGTTGAACATGTGCACAGGCCAATATCTATAATATATAAAGCTCGATCTATATCTATAAAACTCAAAGGTGACTGACTGACATAGTGATCTATCAACGCACAGCCCAAACCACTGGACGGATCGGGCTGAAATTTGGTATGCAGGTAGATATAAGATTTTAGACTTTCGCGTTGCATTATAACATTAAAATTATTTAACAAAATAAATATCGCGTTTAGTCCCGTTAAATAATTTTAATGTTATGCAGGTAGATGTTATGACGTAGGCGTCCGCTAAGAACGGATTTTGATTAATTCAACCCCTAAGGGGGTAAAATAGGGGATAAACGGTAGTATGAAACTTTGTCAATTTTAAACCTATCAGGCTGAGATTTTGCTACATAAAGCTACTATGACGTAGGCATCGCTAAATTAATGAGATTGATAAATTCCAACCCCCAACGGGGTAAAATAGGGGATGAACGGTAGTATGAAACTTTGTCAATTTTAAACCGATCGGGCTGAGACTTTGCATTCATAAAGCTACTATGACGTAGAAATCGCATAAGCAATCATATTGATAAATTTCAACACCCAAGGGGGTAAAATAGGGGATGCACGTTAGTATGAAACTTTGTCATTTTTAAACCGATCGGGCTGAGACTTTGCATTCATGAAAATAATATGACGTAGGCATCCCCTTTTAAAGATTATTTCAAAAATCCACCACTAACGAGAAATTTTATGTGATAAAGAAACCGAAATCCACGCGGACGAAGTCGCGGGCGCCCGCTAGTTGATTAATAAAATATGAAGGCGTGATAATCCAAAAATCTAGAAGGCTTGTTTTAAAATGAAATATAAATTGTCATTTGACGCAATTTTTGATGAATTATTTCGTTGAAGGAGACAATAGTCATAATTTTACATTTTGCTCAATTGTTTCTTAATTTTTAACGTGTTTAAAAATGAATACCATACCAGTTAAAAATAAAATGTAACAGAACCTCAAATTGGATGCGTTAAAATTTTGTGTTATGAATGACCATCCTTTTTTTTTTTTTTTTTTTAATAATAATAAAGGAACAAAGGCGACGATAACCTGTACACTTAACCAGCCTGTTTTACTCGTATTGATATTGTATTGTAATGCTGGGGCTACATTAGCGAGCGAAGATTCGCATGGTGTTGGCGCGACAAAAACATCGTGTTCGGGTATGGGCGATGTTCTTGTCTACATTAAGGCGGGCGAAGATTCGTGTCGAGTTGACGCGATGCATCGTGCTTTGATTGATTCCTGACTTAATAGATTTCTTAATTTTATTGAGATGGGCTCTGTAGTATGCCATCAATGAATCTTTTTTCTTCTTCATTTCTTCTACTGTGGTAGGCCAACTGAGCATATTTTTAATTCGAATCGTCGCATCATGTACCATGTGTTTCTTTTTATGGTCGGGGTAACTAGGAATAGGATTCCATATAATACTCTCAGTTTCATAAAATTGAATGAATTCTAACACTTTTTCGTTACTCCATAATTGTAAAAAATTAATTCACGTCCGTCTCGCTACAAAGTCTGGACAACACTGAATTGACGTAGATGTAGCCACCTAAGCGAATATTGGCGCGACAAATCCCTTTGATTCGCGCCAGTTTACCGACAGCTCCTCGATACTACATCGTCTTCGCCCGAATACTACGCGATGACACGATGAACCCGGCCACATTCATCGCGTTAACACGAATATTCGCCATAGCCCGCTAATGTAGCCCCAGCATAAATGAAAATATAATAATCATATAAATATAAAGTTTTAAAATCATAACCTCAAATTGGATGACGAAACATTAGTTTAGTAGTAAGAGCTCTTTTATGCTTTATTACATTTTTTTTTAATGACGACGTCAACCTGTACACTTTACCACTACTATTAGTCGTAGTTACATTATAGCCACCGTGCGTAGCGATGACTCTGCAATCTCGTGACTCAAATTCAAGCCTTTTAATCTCAATGTCGGTAATTCTGCTGTCAAACCACGGAAAAACACGGTACCTTATTCTGCCATCTAGTGACTCATATTCGAGCCTTTCAAGCTAAATGTCAAATTTTACTGTCAAACCTCAGGAAAAAAAACGGGATTTTAGCGCCCTCTATGGTTTCTGCACGGTGCTTAAACTCGTATTAGTCGTTAACGTGAGTGCTACAACTCTACAAGCAACAAGCGCTTTATCCAGCCGCTACAACAGGAGCGCTTCATCACGGCTCGCATCAACACAAATCGACTCGCTCGACACGTAAATGCTATTATTTTCGTACACCTGCGGCTGTATACCGGGGTGTATATGTGCTCGGTTGATGAAATTAAAAAGTAATGTGTCAAATGACGCCATTTTGGTTCTCTCGGAAACGTCACAAAGTCAATTAATTAGAAATCGGTCGAACAAAATTAAAATAGGTAATTAATTTCATAAATGATAAATGTTTTGTAGTGAAAATGTTAATATTTATTTTAAAAGGCACGGTGTTTGCACAATGTCAAAATTTAATGAATATTAATCTTGTAAAATAACAGATATTGTTAATACCTCCAATGTTCACCAACCCGTTGCATCCCGGTCATTGCCTCGGAGCCTAGGGTACGCTTCGACTATGATCCTGAATTGACCAGCATG
This sequence comes from Nomophila noctuella, assembly GCA_958496325.1. Lineage (NCBI taxonomy): Eukaryota > Metazoa > Arthropoda > Insecta > Lepidoptera > Crambidae > Nomophila > Nomophila noctuella. The sequence goes on along the minus strand of OY292503.1, from coordinate 2,376,158 downwards.
TTTATTGTAGTGGAGCGACGGTCGTCTGACCTCCGTAACTCTTACAAGGCGGAACCAGACCATTTGGATCATAGTCGGGACCAACGGCTAACGTGCCTTACAAAGCACGGAATCATCATTCTCATCTGACAATCAGGTGTTTCAAGCCTGCAATGTCCTAACCAAAATGGGAAAACCAACACTTAGTGGTATTATTCCCGCGGATTCGAACCCACGTACTCCGAGGTTTTGAGCACAGCTCTAACCACTAGGTACACCACGGGGACAGTACCTCATTATTCATACCAATAAACAATATCAATCGTGTTACCGCAAACAATTAGCAATACAAACGATTACGAATAATTAATATTCAATATGAAACATGGTTATTAATTTATTAACATAGCGGGAAACTTTAGCGAAATTTAATGGAAATCAAAAACGAATACAATGGCAATAATTTCACTTTCCGTTATTAATTTGGCAATATTTATTGATAAATTTTGAGTTATTAAAGCACAAAGTCTATTATTTCCTTTGATTGATGTTTAATTGTTATTATGTGGAAAGGAATGGTACCTGTGTTTTTAAAAGAGGCTTCGCAACAAGACGATAAAGGTTAAAATCTTGGCAATTTTCTTTGATTTTACTGGTGAGTAAGGTCGTCAGAGCTCAATTTTATTAGGGTGGGTAGTTCTCCCACTCTATCAATTGGGTTCTTAAAGGCAGACAACACATTTGCGACCCTTGTGAGGTTGTTGATGTCCATGGGCAGCGGTGATCAATTACCAACAGGTGACCCCCTCTAGTTCGTTTACCTCCATATAAAATAAAATAACAAAAGCATGCCTTGATTAATTTAATACCTAAATTTCTCGACAAATAGACTATCCAAAACAAAAAAATGAACCAGTGATTTTTGGGATTAGCGCTTTCAAACAAATAAAGAAAAAACAAACTCTACAGCTTCACTTTATTGTTATATTTGAAAAAACAATCCCAGTCTCTAGGCCTACAAATTTGCGCAGTTCTTGAAAAATTGCCCGAATTTGGCCGTACGCCGTTAAGGCATCCCCTTACAAACGATTGCCCAGGCATGTCCAATTTCTCGTTCTACCTTGTCATCGTTAGGGCGAAAAAATTGCCCATTACCTACCAACACATGATGCTTTATCGCATTGGGATCTGATATATCGAGCGACGTACATCACGATGTTATTTTACTTTTAGTTAGGGTTCGGTTCTGAGGGCTTTATATGAAACTAGTGGCTTGCGAATCCGTCCGCGCGGATTTCGGTTTCCGCACACAATAGTGTTATATAATAGCTTAAAGCCTTCCTTGACAAATAGACTATCCAACACAAAAATATTTCCATTCGAACCAGTAGTTTCTGAGATTAGCGCATTCAAACAAAGAAACAAACAAACGAACAAACTCTTCAGCTTCATTACATTAGTATAGAAAAAGAGATCAATGTTTGAAGGAACTGAAATGTGTTTTCCTTGTGTTAACGTTGTTAATTGGAAGACTCTTGACAAAATAGAATAAAATCTGTCAGGAAAAATAAAGTAGATAATGTACGAGCACCGTTGAAAGATCTTGTTCATGATTAATTGGTGGAAACGACCTAACTACGATTACCCAATTTGTGAACTCTAGCAACCTTTAGTAGGTTAAGGTTTAGGTTTTGTTTGGTAATCTTGAAATGCTTGAGAAAACGAGTTATTTTCGTTCCCACGCGAAATCCCTTAGTCCTTGTGTCAGACAGTTGTACCACTAAATTGAGACAGTAAAGGATTAGGGACTGACGCAGTCACTTATGCACAACTAGCGACCCGCCCCAGCTTCGCACGGGTACTACGGGCCGCCCGTACCTACCGGCGCCGCAACCGTAATTTTTGGCGTAACTTTACATATACGTTTGATACCTTCTAAATTTCTGATTGAAATTACATGATGAAGGTACTTGTACCAGACAAATTTATCTATGTCCAAGCTTTATAACATGTTTTAAGATACGAAATAATGTTATGCATACTTATAACGGCTTCGTAAAAAAGCCATTGCTTTAGTTAAAAGTAAAAGATAGAAAGTGGTGATTTTTGAGAGGAAGACAAATCCATCGCGGACTGTAGTCAATTATCTTTAATAATCTCGTAGGGTTTGATCAGCGTTTGCAATGTAAGCGCAAAAAAGTTAGTTGGTTCACGAAATCACATTAAACATTTTAAAAATTTACAGATTTTCACTAATACATTATGCAAGTATATCAACCTTTCTCTTGAATTTATCTATTTATTTGTATTTTAAAACCGCATCAAAATCCGTTGCTAAGTTTTAAGATTTAAGTATAAATACATACACACATACAGACACCGCGAAGCAACTTTGTTTTACATGTAGTGATGTGTTTTATTCAGATATTTAAATTGAAAAAATTTGGCCAAGTGCGAGTCGGACTCCCGCACTGAGGGTTCCGTACAAATTCTATTTTTGACGTATTAAAAAAACTACTGAATAGATTTCGTTCGAACCAATTTTCGTTGGTAGTTTTTATGGTAATGTACTTTATATATTTATTTCAGATTTATCATCCTCTTACTTTAGAAGTTAGAGGGGGGGGGGACACACTTTTTTCCACTTTGGAAGAGTCTGTCACGCAAAGTATTCACTTAATAAAAAAATGAGCTTAGAAACCTCAAAATAATTTTTAAAGACCTATTCATAGATACCCCACACGTATATGTTCAATGAAAAAAAATATTTTCAATTTCAGTTCTAACTATGGGGACCCCCCATTTTTTTATATTTTTTTTCTATTTTCGTGTGCAAACCTTGTTGCGGTTCACAGAATACATCTACTCACCAAGTTTCAATAGTATAGTACTTATAGTTTCGGTAAAAAGTGGCTGTGACAGACTGGCGGACAGACAGACAGACAGACATGACGAATTTATAAGGGTTCCGTTTTTTTGCCATTTTGGCTACGGAACCCTAAAAAGGGTTGGTTAGACCATTGCCATCCTAACATTTCCGTTATTGAAGAAAAAACTGCCTGCGAAGTATGATTCAGCACTCAAACCTAACCAGGAGGTAATTATTATTGTTACTCGTGAATACGACACCGCAAGAGTCCTAAAAAGCGCAGTGTAGGACGCCCTCAGACCAAGTGGAGTGACGATCTGCGCAAGATGGCTGTCAGAAGCTGGAAGCGAGTCGCCGAGGCTCGGGCTTAGTGGAGAGCCCTAGGAGAGGCCTATGTCCAGCAGTGGACTGCAATAGGCTGTTGATGATGATGCTGATGATGAATACAACACAAAATTCTGCAGGCTTTTGGTTTAGCGAATACTATATTATAACCTTTCCGAATATTCACGAATATTCTCAGTCTATTTTCCACTGAATTCGATTGAGTTTCGAATGTTTCCAGTTTTCCTGTCGCATCAGAGTTTTGTATGACACAGTTGTGTAGTTTTGTTCACGTTCAAATTTTGTTCGGGAAATGTCGTTTTCTGTTGTGGTCCCGAGTTTATCGAAACATGGTCGAGTATGATTGTCTGTTCGTTAGGTTTGCTATGTTGAAGAACTTTTGATAATTTGAGGCACCAATACTAAGGCTCGTATTAATAAATCGGACTCAACTCTGAGATCGACTTGATACTAACATATTACGGCATCTCAAGTTCGCTTTCAAGCTCGTGCTCAGAGTTGAGAGCGATTTATTAATACAAGCCTTAGAGTTCTAATATAATATTATTATCATAGAGGTGTCAATTTGAGTAATTTGATACCCACTGTCTGTCATTGTTAATGTTTGTTTGCTTAAAGATCTTCAAAACTACGGAACATATTTTGCACGAACTAGTAAAAATAAATAAGAACTCCGCACCGCGGTACTAACTTCATATTAAAGAAAATATAAACAAAACTACAACATATTAATGAAAATATAAACAAGAATCACTGATTATTTAGTGCGAAACGAAGGTGAGTAGTTATACTCGCCTAGTAATAGTAATAATCAGTATCAACTTAAATCTACTAAAAGATTTTCTTTATTTACCTACTTAACAGCCTTTTTATAACCTTTAAATAATATCTTCTTTGTTGTCTTAGAAAATAACCAACTGTAACTTTAATTTCGCATTTTAATAATTGTGTTCGCGAGTTGAATCAACTTTTAAGTTGTTCCTGATATACAAAATTAAACCTTGTTGACTCCCCCGCTAGGGCTGCCACCCGCATTTATATATTTTTTTAAAAAACTTTATTTTGCTAACGTAGTTTTCGTGAATTTCAATAGATTTTTTTATTATAATACAAATAAAATACATAAGATTTTTTTCATTGGTTTTTACTTATTTTCGATTTTATTCTTACCTATAGTAATACATTATGACATAAATGAAAAAAAAATGTGGCAGCCCTACGTCTGTTAGTTAGTGTTTGAGCAGAAGTCAAACTTTTGTTTTGACAAATGTAATATTAACGATCTTTGGGACTTGCGAATTGTGAAACAAATTTAAGTCGAGCCAAGGGCTTCGTTATTATTCATTTGTTTTCAGCGCCGCCTTTGATTGAGGGGTAAGAATCGAAGAAATTTCTATAAAAATGGTCTTAGGCTCTCAGGTCTTTGCTTAGTAATTACTATATTCCCTGAACTAGAACTACGACGCTTAACCAGCACTTTCAATCTAAAATGCACTTTATACAGATGAAATACAGCTTATTTTAGCAAAGCTAGCGTAGTCGGTCCATATTGTCATAGAATTGAGTTTTTTGTAACAAGTCCTTATTAACCTAAAATGCAGTTTATTGTTCAGTTTAATAATCAACAATAGGTACCAAAGCTTTGGCTTGAGTAAGTTATGCTCGTTTTTTAACCAATTGAAGCCAAGCCTTTGGTCAAGCTATAATTCACTTTGTTCTGAAGTAATAAAGTCTAATTTACCATTTACCATATAGTATACAGCTCATGGTCATAAATGTACGGAGGCGCGTTTCGTCCGCACGCGACGAGGTCAAAAGGACCGCTTCAAGTCAGGTTCAGCTCAACAGCAGACCAAACATATAGCCGCTCATTGAGGGTTGGAGTGTGGTACAAATGATTCCTGTACATTATTTTTTTATTAATCAGTCCACTACTGGATAAAGCCTTCTCCAATGTCCAGTAGTGAACTGCAACACTATTATACATATTTCAATCATCTCCTATACTATAAGTGATCACTTTTGTTAAAAAGCTACTTCACTGTGGTTTTCTGAAAGGTGGAGTACCTCGGACGAGCGGCTCATTCGAGTGGAAGGTCCAATAAGTTCTTCCTCTCGTACTCTCTTAAAACCCTAGAACCACCCCTTCTTTTTCTTTATTTAGGAACTTTTGAACATTCCTGTTTTACTCTCTCAAGTTTAACACGCTATCGCTTGTGGTTTAGTGTAAAAAACACACTCGGCTGAATATACGCGGCCGAAGTTTGGTGGCAATGCATTTTACGCGACGTTATTTCGGCACAGTCTGTCATTCTTCATTTAAAATACATTGCAGTCGTTGCCACGCTGCAGTGCGGTCGCGATTTTGACTTTGTGCGTTTTTACACTAAAACACCCACTGTTAACCCATTATGCGCCGCGCGCATCATTCATTACAACACTATTGCTTCTGTTATCTGCAACACAAGTAATTAAACTACTTATCACACAGTCAGATCAATGTATGTGACGTTGTGAGATTTTTTTCATATAATTATCAATTACTTTCTTAAGCTTAAAACGAACGCTACCGATCCTACTTTAGACCACTCATTAGCACGTCTCGGTAAGCGGCGCTGTAATTGTCAGCCGAGTGTATTAACCCATTAGGCGCCGCGCGGATCGCTCATTCATTACACGAATTAATGCCAATTTAGCGCTTTGTTTATCCACACAATGTAGGGAAGGTACGTATAGCTACTGCTCTTTGAATTAACACTATTCAGGGAAGAGTTATGGGGTCAACCTTATATGTCTTCATAATATAATGGCTGAAGAGTTTTGGTACTCTAAGTTTATTCCATATCATATTAAAATGTAATTTTAAATAATAATAACACTTTTAAAATGACATTTTGTGTAGCCACGACAACCAGTCTTGCCAGAAAAAAGACCAGGTGCGCAAGATACGAGTAATAAATAAATAATACAATCTGAACAATAAAAAACCGGCCAAGAGCGTGTCGGACACGCCCATGCAAGGGTTCCGTAGCTATAAGATGGCCCGACCGCTTAAGACACCATTTAGTCAGGGCAACTGCACGTCATAAGTTGGTCGAGTTGTATAAAAATAACTATGTATGATACAGAGTTCGCTATAGTTTTCGTTGAAAGTACTTACTTGAAGGTATACAGGACATTTTTTTCAGAATTATTGTAATAGTATTTCAAAAGTTAAGGGGGGGGACGCTCTAATTTTAACTTTGTATTAATATATCTCGAGACTGGGGTGTTTGATCCACATGGTTTCAAGGCAAGTTTTATTGTATTTAAAAATACCTTTTTAACGATACCCCACACGATGGGATTACTCGAATTTTTTTTTTCGAATTTACTTTTCGTTGTATGGGAGGGGGGGTAAAAATAATTATTTTTCGATTATTTTAAAAACCAATTCTTGAATTATCACTATACATCTCTCCACCAATTTTCGTGGCAATCGGTTCAGAAACGGCGGAGAACGAGCCAGGACAGACAGACAGACATGACGAAACTATAAGGGTTCCGTTTTTTGCCATTTGGCTACGGAACCCTAAAAACCGGCCAAGAGCGTGTCGGACACGCCCATGAAAGGGTTCCGTAGCTAAAAGATGGCCCGACCGCTTAAGACACCATTTAGTAAGGGCAACTGCACGTCATAAGTTGGTCGAGTTGTATAAAAATAACTATTGATGATACAGAGTTCGCTATAGTTTTCGTTGAAAGTACTTACTTGGAGGTATACAGGACATTTTTTTCAGAATTATTGTAATAATATTTTAAAAGTTAAGGCCCCCCCTTAACTTCTAAAATATTATTTTAGAAGTTAGTTGACGCTCTTATTTTAACTTTGTATTAATATATCTCGAGACTGGGGTGTTTGATCCACATGGTTTCAAGGCAAGTTTTATTGTATTTAAAAATACCTTTTTAACGATACCCCACACGATGGGAAAAGTCGATTTTTTTTTTTCGAATTTACTTTTCGATGTATGGGAGGGGGGGTAAAAAATAATTATTTTTCGATTATTTTAAAAACCAATTCTTGAATTATCACTATGCATCTCTCCACCAATTTTCGTGACAATCGGTTCAGAAACGGCGGAGAACGAGCCAGGACAGACAGACAGACAGACAGACAGACAGACAGACATGACGAAACTATAAGGGTTCCGTTTTTGCCATTTGGCTACGGAACCCTAAAAAAATATTACGAGTGACGTAAAATCCCGGTCACAGCCTTTACTATAACTTCGGCTGATCTTCATTTACATTATTGGAGGTTGGTCTCAAGCGACTTTTGTTGCTAAAAACCTATAGAGTCATTGGGCCCAACACAACAATCTCTTTCGTGTCAAAAATAAACTCTTTTCACATAAAGGTCTAAATCTCTGGATTATATTGAGTAACACGCGGCTGTGGACCTAAACTCACTAACTTGTGCACTTCAAAACAGATGCTACGCCGTAGTCATCATAGCTGCTACGATGCTACGAGAATTTGTAGTCGAAATCGGACTGAGCAGAGAGGGTACTCGTCTCATCTTATATATTTTGGTACTTTATTTATTAATTTATTTTATTTGGATTACCAACATAAGCATTAGTGCCAAATAACTTGATATTTTATCGCTAATTACTTATATCTAACTAACCTTATCATAACAGGTAATCTCAACATGCAAATATAATACACTTATGTAGGATTCTCATGGTAAATGATTCTTCACAGCGGTCTAGAAGTTTAGAACTATTAACAAAAGATTAAGTTTTTTCTTCTTATACTGATTAGAGACTGAACATGAACACTTGTGAACATGTTTTTAATTTTAATTTCAATTTTTATTATTTTTGTGTTTTTTTTTTGTATAATTTAATTTTTGTAAAATTATTTTTAACTTTAATTTAATTCTAATTTAATTTAATTTATATATATTTTTTTATGATATGTTTGATTTAATTTATTTGTGGAAACTTTGCTGATTTATGTGTTATTTTTTTGTAATCTTATTGTATGTAATATAATAATTGTTTGTTTCCCAAAAATAAATAAATATAAAAAAAAAATATATAAAATATAAAAAATGTTGTTGTCAACCATCAAAAGTGCAACATGAAGAATATAATTTTTATTCATGTAATGCGAGTCACCAACTATTGTAGAAATATTTCTTTAGGTGATTTTTTACCAAAACTTAACCATATTTGTGTATACTTAAGTGATTGTCTCCGACAAACACACACAATAGGTCGCTGAGCTATAAAACAAATAGTAAAAAATAAGTCTGCAACTCTAAAAGCATTAGGGAAAACACAAAAAACCTTCTTAAAGGTCCTTCACTTTATCATAAGCATTGCAAGTAATCGATGTCTTCGCCATCAGGCTATAATCGTGTACTCTGGATGCTCGAAACAAGCGTCAAATGATGTAGCGTCAGCAATAAATTGTTGTCATGTTTCTTATAAAATGAATATAAAAACGTCTAATATAGAAGCAGAATATTTTATTAAATATTTTCCTACGAGTATATGGATTTATTGTAATCATTCAAATTATGGGCCTGTTGTAGTCGAGTTCAAATTTGGTCCATCACTAAAATTTAATGACACTCTTAGCTGAGCCATTCTATAAATACTCTTAGATGCTTTAATTTAAGTTATATAAATTTTACTGGCCGAGACAAACAAAAGGTCACTGAGCTATAAAACAAATAGTAAAAAAAGTCTGCAACTCAAAAAGCATTAGAAAAATACAAAAATCCTTCTCAAAGGTCCTTTACTTTATCATAAGCATTGGAAGTAATCGATGTCTTTGCCATCAGGCTATAATCGTGTACTCTGGCTGCTCGAACAAGCGTCAACTGATGTAGAGTAAGCAAAAAAAAATATTTTAAAAATCTATACTTATCTATACTAATATATAAAGCTGAAGAGTTTGTTTGTTTGAACGCGCTAATCTCGGAAACTACTGGTCCGATTTGAAAAAATATTTTTGTGTTGGATAGATAATTTGACGAGGAAGGCTTTAGGAAATCGAAATCGACGCTTACGGAGTACGCGGGCGGCCGCTAGTTGTGTAAAAAACTCCTGCCTTAATGACTGGTTTGGTCCACTACATCGTAAAAAAGTAAAGTATCAGCCTATTGTTTTGCCACTGCAGGGCAAAGGCCTCCATAATTTAGGCTCGTATTAATAAATCGCACTCAACTCTGAGATCGAACTTGAGCGCAAACTTGAGGTGCTGTTTTATATGAGAATGACATATCAAGTGTGCATTCAAGATCGATCTCAGAGTTGAGTGCGATTTATTAATACGAGCCTGAGAGTCATATTTTGTTACAATGATGGATTTTGGCTTAATCACCTCGCTTGCCAAAACCGGGTTGGCGATCACAAACCCGGCTTGTGTTCTTTTTGACACTCAAGGTACGTTGGATCAAATTGTCGTTAAAAACTTATCATCTACTTATGTTGCTGTCGGTACCACCCTAATCGCAAATCAATAACTAATGACACCCGACTCATCCGATACGTTCGTGTTCGTAATGACCTAAATATCTAGATCATAGGTATTGTAAGTAGGCTAGTAGGTATGTGGACTAAATCACATGTTTGCCACCTACTTAGATATCCAACAACAAAGTTCATACATTTATGTTCCTACGTTTATGTAGGCAATCTATTGAATGTTTAAGAGAGGTAGAGCTTTGTGGAAATTCCACTCGAATGAGCCGCTCGTCTGGGGAAGTACCTCCACCTTACAGAAGACCGCAGTGAAGTAGCACTTCGTAACTGTTGTGCTATGTTTCTGCTGGTGAGTAAGGTTGCCAGAGCTCAGTTGGGGAGGGTATGGGGTTAAGGCCGGCAACACATCAACGATACCTCTGGTGTCGCGGATGTCCATGGGCGGCGGTGATTGCTTACCATCAGGCGACCCGCTAGCTCGTTTGCCGACTATGACATAAAAAAAAAAAAATGTCTTTCAGCACTGTCCCAGTAGGTCCAAGAGTATATTTAACATAAGTTTTTACCCGCGGCTTTGCCCTGGATTTATCCCATGGTAGCATTGAATCAAGATAAAATTATTCTATCACCTAAGTCAGCCCATACCCTGCCTGTGTACCAAATTTCACGAAAATCCGTTCAGTGGTTATAGCGATTGCCGGACAAACATCCAAACAAAATAACTTTCACATTCGTAAAATTTGTATGATGATAAAATCATCTTCTTTGATTATTTGCCATTTTTGATTTCGCCAATATACATTTTTTTCCTTCGAAAAAGCATGAACTTATCAAATTACAAATCAAACGGTTTGACTCAGATTTAAACCGCGGATACGTACTATGAATGTGTATATTATTTTAATACATCATTCTTATGTCGCTACCGATTTCTGTAATACATCATCAGGCTTTGTATCTTTATCGGATGATTTAAGCAGCGTTCTTGCAAAAGAAGTGCTTTATTTTTTCTTCTTTATTTATTTCCAACGTTCGGCCTTTAACGAACTTTGCAACATTGTATCCCAAAACGCCAGACCAGTTTATAAAAGCAGACAATCTAGTTGTAAGCGATTCAATCTAGATTGAAACATCAAGAGCTCACTCTGAAACTACGAGTAGGTAGCTGCTGGTTACTATGTATTTGAGTAACCCAGTTCGAAAGGACTAAAAGTTACATCAGAAATAACGTTTTTACGTAAAATAGTAAAGATTTTTAACATCAGTTAATGTGAAGACTAAGAAAGGACAATTTTTTAAAATGTTATTTGGTTGAGCGTTTATTTTCACCGACAATAATTATGAAATATGAGTTAACTAGCGGTCTTCATCCCCGTGGATTTCGGTTTCCTCACACATAGTGTTATATTATAGCTTTAAGCCTTATTTTACAAATGGACTATTTAACTCAAAAAACTTTTTTATTATTCGCACAGTAGTTCCTAAGATGAGTGCGTTCAAATAAATGAACAAACAAGCGATCTCTTTAGCTTTTTCCTATTAGTATAGAGATAGTTTATGTCACTTATGCTAAGATTTCTGTCAAGGAAAGTTTTTATATGATCGGATCAGTACTTTAAGAGATTACTTTAACAGACAAAAAGTCTTGAATCCTTTTAATAATATTACTCATATAGTAAAGTAAATATTGTATACTAATATTTTAGATCTTTGTGAAATAACATGATTTGAAATGATGGAGGACTTTGCTCTGCAATAGGATATAAATATAGGTTGATACTTTACTTTACTTTATTTCTTAATATAATAGAGAGGAGAGATTTGATATTTTTTTCTTACAAAGGACATTGCCAATTCCTGCCTAGTGACGGCCACAAATGACACAAAAGCACAAAGTATTTCAATTAAAATAATAATTTTAATATATTTCAGAATCTGTAGAACTTGTCAGGTTTTAAAATAAATTAATTATGCCGTACTATAATGCCATAACCCACAAAGTAGGGTTGACCTTCTACGTCCAGATGTGGAATGCGACAGGATGATGATGATAATGATGATGGTAGGATACTGGGTCGACTCGATCAAAACTGCTGTTGAAAGGCGAGTATAGAATAGATACAGTGAAAAGAGCACAAGTGATGATTTGATTAGGTACCCTTTGATTAGACTCTTTGATTAATCACACAGCAGCATAGCTGGTTCTAACCGGTTCAATCTGGTTCGAATCAAGAGCTCTTAGCTCAAAATAAACAGTGGAGCAAATAGCGCGTGCTCTCAAGCGATATACATACTAACTAGTAGTGAAGGGTTATGGTATACAAGGGGCATGGATAATGAAGCTTGGGGAAATATTAATTGATACTTTAAAACATCAATGCACAATATAGCAGGGGATGTTTTACAAGCCCTGCCATATTGTGTTTGCGCTATGATGAAAGGTATTCTGGATTCTACGACTAAGTTAGTGCACCAGAATTTTACTATGCTATAATTATAATACTTGCGGTAAGATATGCAAATAAACATTTTGAAAAAAAATTAAATAAGTAATAAATAAATATCTCTGGACATTATTCACACAGCGCCATCTAGCCCCAAACTAAGCATGAGCTTGTGCTATGGGTGCCAGACAACGGATAAACATTACTAATATACTTTTTTTGTATAATTTTCTTACAATATATTAGCAAGTATAGAAATTGTTTTGAAAACATTATATTTATGCAAACCGTTTCAATCAGAAAGTCACAAGCGTTTCGCGTTAATTGCAACTCAACTTCGAAGTTGGTAATTGATTGATTGCTCTCATCGATAAGATCCCACGGGAACATATCCCTGCTAATAATAGGATCATTTAGAAGCTGGAAGTTTTGCTGGCTAAATAAAACACTGGGTGAATAATTAGGTGGTATATAGTAGTGCTCATTGGTGTGTTTGTCGAAGAAGTTATAGTTGTATTACTATCGGTTGCTCGCGACTTTATCCCCGTGGGTTTCGGCTTCAGAGCACGTAGTTTTATAGTATAATATTAAGGAAAAGTGTTCCTCTACAAATGGATTATCAAACAAAAAATTTTTTTTTAATTCGAACCAATGTTTGCACAATGTTTACGCACAATATAACCTTTAATAATAGGTTAGTTAGTATTCATTTAAAACTGATGTTTTTTTAAATTAATTAATAGACTTGTAAGAACACTGTAAGAAAGATTTTTTACTTTATTTTCATCTATATTTCTCTTTGCATATGTGTACTCTTCCTCATTACTCACTCTTAAGATTTGCGAAATCAATCGTAGAGGATTCATACGCAAAACCAATAACTTAGCGGTATTGATGAGGATATAATCGCTTATTTTTAAAGGCCACTACTACTGATTTTCCACAACGTAAATCTACGGTATAATTTTTAATAAAAATACCTTTGAAGCATTATACTTTTTACCAAGATAGTACCCGGTGTCACCAAGCAAAGTTGTTTATTTATATGATCGGTCGACGGAGTTGCAATGGGTAGTCCACTAGCACCGGTGATTGCAAATATCTGGATGGAACATTTTGAAAGTATTGCCTTGACAACTGGTCCAAGAATTGTACGGCTGTGGAAGAGGTACGTTGATGATGTGTTCTGCATTATTAGCGGAGGTCAGCAGGAAGTCGAGCAATATGTCAAACACTTGAATTCCATACACACAAAAGTGAAGTTTACCTACGAATTGGAAAATAATAGATCAATATCTTTCCTAGACTTGAAGATAGAAGTGAGAAGTGATGGCACGCTGGCACACTCTGTATACCGGAAACCCACCCATACTGACAGGTATCTACATGCGACTTCTCATCATCACCCGCGGCACCTTCAGTCCGTTATTGCGTCATTGACAAACAGAGCCCATATGCTCTGTGACCCTGAACATCTTCACGCGGAATTAGCGCATGTTAAGGAGGTACTACAACGTAACGGATATGGGGTGTCAAGAAAAATGAGGAAGTGTAAAGAGAAGGCAAGATGTCCTGAGGTGAAACGGCAGGCTATGTTTTTACCGTATTTAAAAGGTATAACGGATAAGATTGGAACAGTATTAAAGAAATTCTCCATCAAGACTGTATACACTCCGTTATGCAAAATGTCTAAACTATTGCGCTCACCTAAGGATAGGATACCGTACCAAACATCAGGTGTTTATAAAATCGATTGCAGCTGTGGTAGTTCTTATATAGGCCAAACTAAGCGGGCAATAGCTGAACGGGTCAAGGAACATATTACAGCAGTGAAAAATCGCCAAACGAATAAATCCGCGGTGGCTGAACATTTAATTGACATGGGACCGAATCACTGGATGGAGTTACATGAGCCGAAAATCCTCTCCACTGAACGCCATTACCATTCTAGGATGGTACGGGAGGCGATTGAAATAAAAAAGTACAAGAATTTCAACAGGGATGATGGGTTTAAATTAGCTTCAGCGTGGAATCCAGTGATTAGCAGATGTCAACCGCGTTTTTCATCGTCTAAAATGAACCCTGATACTGTCAGTGTTGTGTGCCGTGAAAGTGTGGGTGACAATATAATAAATGACAATTTGGGGGTAGAGGAAGAACATTCTTCACCGCGCCCGAGCAGACGACGCCCCGCATCACCAGTCCGCTTGCGACCACGGTTGCTGTAACGCAGCCGAAACGTCAAGCAGTAAGTAGTATATATGTACTACATAAATCAAATCGCGTTTAGTCCCGTTAATAAATATCATTATAGTAATGCAACGCGAAAGTCTAAAATCTCATAAAACCCAAATTGCCGACAACATTTCCAATATCCCTTGGGACGTAACGCTTCAACCTCTCAAGGACAAGACAAGGTTTATTGAGTTAGGGATGACCTTCTGAAACTTGATCTAATACGAAGAACTGATTTCCGCCCATATTCAGACGAAGCAATTCAAAAATCAGATACGATTCTATCTTTAGATTTACTGGTAAAACGTTAGATATGCCTTCGTCATACTCCGATCCACCCTGAAATCACACCTAAAATTTGAAGCAACTGTCGCTTCTTATTGCACTGACAGCATGTTGAAACGTACGTCATGTCAAATAAAAAATGCTACAGATTTTTGTTGTCGGGGCGTATTCAACGAAACAACTCAATGATTCAATCATTTCTTAATATTTCATACAGAATAGGACAGGTGAAAAGATGTGCCGTTGAAAAACGAACGTTACTCAATAAAAAGATTCGTAGAAAATCATAAAGAGACGGCTCACTCAATAAAGTTCGATTTTCAATAATGAATACACCTGTCACAGGACTCGTGTGAAATACACTATTGGCCAGGAATTATTTACCTGGAAATATATTTTCTGCTTACTTTGAAACAATTTACAAAAACTTTTTTCGCCGGTAAATCTCTCCCTCCTGAAATCTTATATGGCTTGACTAAAAACCTCTTTGTCAAACTCAGAACTCAAACTCAAAATATTCTTTATTAAATAGTTAGTTATTTTAATACGAATTCGTGATAAATACAAATTACTTCAATACAAATTACATTAATACAAATTAAATCAATACAAATACGATAATACAAATTACATTTACATAGGCTTTATTTAAATAGGCACCTAAAACACTTATAATCAAAAACGACAGAATAATGACTCGACCACGCAAGTCAATCAACTTACTTGTCCAGACATTAGTTACTAATTTTATTTATTTGTCTACAGTTTAACTTCGTGGGAAAGTTACTCGGTCCCAAAGGCAACTCTTTAAAACGTCTGCAAGAAGACACGATGTGCAAGATGGCCGTGCTGGGCCGAGGATCTATGAAGGACCGGCAAAAGGTAATATGTCTCATACACATTACACATGTCTTGTTAGAATAAGATCTTTATCTCGTAATATGATGAATGTCGAGGAAATGTAATACCCGGCCATACCTCATACTCTAGACTCGAGACTGGCCATACCTCCGGCCATATTCGGCCATGGCGGGCGACCTTACGATCAGTGTGGTACGCAGGATATGTTAGGGTGTTACCACACCAATCGATCGATCGTCGATCGACGCCATCGATCGACATCGGTAGATGTTGATTGACTGGTGTGGTAGCTTTAATTGATCGACGCCATCGACGGACACCAGTCGACTAACCCATCGATCGATTACTGATCGATGGCACCGGTCGACGTTGATCGATTGACGAAACAGCTTGATCGTAGACGTCGATTCCATTCTAGCATCGATCGATGCCGTCAATCGACGGTCGATCAATTGGTGTGGTAACATCCTTATAGTGCATAAGTGAGTGCGCAAGTACACATGTGTTGCGCGTCATGCCGTGCAGGTTGTCTCCGAGTGTGGACTCGAGCGCAACATGACTCTCAACATGGCGATCATATGCAAAATCAATCAATCAAATCTTTGCGTTGTTGCCTACTGTACAGAATAACGCCCAACAATTTTGTCCCCGAGATACGTTGTTGACGAGCAACATGTTCCGAAACATGTCGCTCTATTTGTCCTCTAGTGTATCCGTACCTGAACGGCAGCTGGCATTATACATATATACCGCGACACGTAAATTCTCCTTGAAACGTTAAGAGGCAAGTTGCGGGCCTCAATGCAACGTCACGTTGATCGAGTGTTGCGCATCATGTTTCGGGACAAAATGTTCCCTGGTGTATCTGTACCTTCAGTTTTCGTGTAAATTATGTTCGCTATATTATGTAAGTTCAAATCATCAAGGAAAACTGTTATTATTAGACGTAATAAAACCATAATCATAAGTATTAGTATTAATATCGAAGAATAAAGGACCAAGCCTTAGGGCAGCTAAATGTACAGCCAGCTGCACTTCACAGTAAACACATGCAATTCAATAATACCTTTTATACCTCTGACATAAATGCAGAACATATATTTTCAACTTACATGCTGTTATCCTTATCTGCTCTTATATCTAAATACTTTTATTCCAGGAAGAAGAACTCCGTGTCTCCGGAGACCCAAAGTTCGCTCACCTGTCGGACGAGCTGCACGTGGAGATAAGTGCGTTCGCGACGCCGGCCGAGGCGCATGCGCGGATCGCGTACGCTCTCGCTGAACTGAGGAGGTTTTTAGTACCGGTGAGTTTGTGATGCCTGGTAAATTAGCGAGAAAATTACATACAAAATATTAAAAACAATAGTAATTGTTAGTAAATAAGATACTACTTTTGCGGAAAGATGCTTAGAGAAGAGATAATTACGCATCTTTTCGCTAAATAAAAAAAACATTAAGACGAAGTACTAAAAGTACTTAATTTCTGTAACACGTGATTGAGCAATTGTAAATGCAAATCTTTTTTAGAACTCCATGTCTCCGGAGACATCCATGTATTCTTGATACAGTTAAGCATCAAAACTGTTTCAGATGGAAATATAAAAGAGTACCAAGATAATTATTTAATTTAAAGTGTCTGTTCAGAAATCCAGACTCAAATACAGAGGACACTCACAATTAACTCGAACAAGGAATATATCCTGAAATACTAGGTTATCTCACCGACTGGCTAGGTATTAATACAAATTGTATATAATTATACATATTTAACAGAACTAATCATATTCAAACAGAATGATCGAGTTACCGTCCAATAGTTGAACCACCAGAGTAAGGTTACTTTGTAAGCGCTCAAGTTGGTTCAAAGGCTTTATTACAGAATTCCTCGGCACCTCTGATATTGCATTTCTAAGTTCGAGGATACAAAGTAAATGTCGAATGCAATAATGCGGTCGGGACTAGGAATGGGCTGGAAGTTAAGCTGTTAAGCTATTCAAGCTTAAAGCTGTAGTGATTTCTACCTGAATTGGCTATTACTTTGACCAATTAGGGCATGGTAACCTAAACTTGCCGTCAAATCTCAGGCTTCTCAAAACTAGGAAGTCTCTCATTGAGAAGCTATATTGAGATTCGTAAAGAAAAAAATAAGTTGTTTATTGAAATCAGGTTTGATGAAGAAAGGCTAAGAAGGAGATAAACTTTTAGCAACTTTTTTTATTCATATCCCTACCTATGTATATATATATATATATATATGTGTGTGTATATATATATATATATATATATATATATATATATA
Organism: Nomophila noctuella; assembly: GCA_958496325.1. Lineage (NCBI taxonomy): Eukaryota > Metazoa > Arthropoda > Insecta > Lepidoptera > Crambidae > Nomophila > Nomophila noctuella. The sequence continues at coordinate 2,358,357 of OY292503.1, read as the reverse complement.
TATATATATATATATATGTTTATAATTAGGATATTTTAGGGCGGCAAACGAATAAGAGGGTCACCTGATGGTAAGTGATCCCTGCTGCCCATGGACATCAACAACCGCACAAGGGTCAATGCGTTTGGCTGCCTTTAAAACCCCCATACCCTCCCCAACTGAGCCATTGTTATAGTCAAATTCAATGCACCTTTTCCGCAGGACTACAACGACGATATCCGCCAAGAGCAAATGCTGGAGATGCAGATTCTATCTTCTCAAAACGAGCAGAGGCGACTGACGCCCCCCGACTCCTCTCGGAGTGGCAGCGAAGAAGCCCTGCCTCTACGGGATACTACCAAGCACAGGGTTAGTATACTCATAAACACAAAATGAAGCAAAGTATCTAGAATCAAACTAAAAATATTTATCTAGTTGCAGTAGTTCGGTTATAAGTTCGGTTGACCGAACTATTTGCGAATAAATGACAATTTTCTGTGTTCATGTAGGCTTCAGAGATGCACTATGAATCGTCAATGAAAAATCATAAAATAACGATAAATGAGTCCGTGATCTCGAGTTCTTAGGTTCGATTCCCAGTTGTGGTACGAGAGCCCACGACCAAAACCATGTCTCATAGCAATACGGCAAAAACCCTATAAAATCGTTAGATTGTATGATTCTGAACCCGACTAGGTGTGTGTGTAGTAAAGGTCGAAAGTGTAGCAACTGCGTGGGAGGCCATTTCTGCTGTGTCAAAAAAAAAGACAGTCGGTATTATAGCAATACGTCTGATAGTGAAAATGTACATAGATTTTATAATTGTATTACGAAAAAGTTTGTTTTCAGACATTTTTCGCGTAGCATATAGCCTGAGTGCATTTTTGAAAATGTCAACAAATTTAGCCGACCTGTATCATAGCAATACGGATAAAAAAAAATTTCAACTTTTCGTATTGCTGCCATGATTACCAAAAACCTGTTTTCAGACACTTTAAGTGTAGCATATACTCCCAAGGTAGAGAAGGTGCTACACTTAATTTGTCTGATATAATTTTTTTGCACATGTGGACAACTTATTTTATCATGTCCAACAATTTTCAGACATATTGCTATGATACCGATCGGTAAAATTTGTTAACATTTTCAAAACGGTCTCAAAATTTAATGCGTTCACATTTCCGTCTGAAAATTGTTTTGTTCGCATCAAATAACCAAAATTTACTAATAAAAAAAATTTCAGACGTATTGCTATGGGACATTTTTTTTGTCTCATTTTTATTTTTTTTAAGTGATTTTACGGGTTTGCGCTACAGCACTAACGTCTGAAAAATATGTTTCCGGTATCTCAGACCTATCATTCAACTACAGTCTGCAAATCAGACATATTGCTATGATGCAGTTCGGTAAAATTTTTGACAATTTTGAAAATTCGGTCAGATCAAACGCTACGCGGAAAATGTCTGATATTGGTATTTTCGAGTTCAGGATAATCGTATCTATCGATTTGATGCGGTTTTGGCCGTATTGCTATGAGACAAAAATTTTGGTCGTGGGCTCTCGTACTATTGCATTTCAAACAAATCTCAGTTTTCTTGAGTTCAAATCTCAGTTTTCTTGAGTTGTGGCCACCAAACCGCATTTGGCAAGCGTGGGGATTGAGTAGAAACCCAACTTTGTAACGATAACATAGCTTACAGTGCGGTAGTGGGAAGTCATTAGGGTAGTGCACATAAACTGTGTTAGTTCTATTAACAGTTATAATAAATAAATAATAAATAAATATTTCACAACATCACATACATTGATCTGACACCGTTCAGCAGTTGCTCTTGCTCTGTTTGTAAGATGGAATAACAAGAGTTTTGGCGTATTGATGCAACTCGGAAGAAAAAATCTCAATTGGTACATTTCGTCTCAGAATACTAAACAAACGTTTCGTCTAAAGTATGTTATTTTTGCTTGTCAGATGGCAGCGGTACCCCCGGCTGCGCAGGCGACGCTCCCCGGCGGCATCGCGGTGAACCACGGCTCCACGCGCGACTTCTCGCCGCCCGCCCCCACGCCCGCGCCCGACCACCTCTCCGCCGCCCACCATCAGGTACAGCACTGCACGAGACAGCAGCGCCCCCACGCGCGGTGACCCACGGCTCCACGCGCGACTTCTCGCCGCCCGCCCCCACGCCCGCGCCCGACCACCTCTCCGCCCACCATCAGGTACCAGCACTGCACGAGACAGCAGCGCCCCCACTCGCGGTGAACCACGGCTCCACGCGCGACTTCTCGCCGCCCGCGCCCACGCCCGCGCCCGACCACCTCTCCGCCCACCATCAGGTACCAGCACTGCACGAGACAGCAGCGCCCCCACTCGCGGTGAACCACGGCTCCACGCGCGACTTCTCGCCGCCCGCGCCCACGCCCGCGCCCGACCACCTCTCCGCCGCCCACCATCAGGTACCAGCACTGCACGAGACAGCAGCGCCCCCACTCGCGGTGACCCACGGCTCCACGCGCGACTTCTCGCCGCCCGCCCCCACGCCCGCGCCCGACCACCTCTCCGCCGCCCACCATCAGGTACCAGCACTGCACGAGACAGCAGCGCCCCCACTCGCGGTGACCCACGGCTCCACGCGCGACTTCTCGCCGCCCGCCCCCACGCCCGCGCCCGACCACCTCTCCGCCGCCCACCATCAGGTACCAGCACTGCACGAGACAGCAGCGCCCCCACTCGCGGTGACCCACGGCTCCACGCGCGACTTCTCGCCGCCCGCGCCCACGCCCGCGCCCGACCACCTCTCCGCCGCCCACCATCAGGTACCAGCACTGCACGAGACAGCAGCGCCCCCACTCGCGGTGACCCACGGCTCCACGCGCGACTTCTCGCCGCCCGCCCCCACGCCCGCGCCCGACCACCTCTCCGCCGCCCACCATCAGGTACCAGCACTGCACGAGACAGCAGCGCCCCCACTCGCGGTGACCCACGGCTCCACGCGCGACTTCTCGCCGCCCGCCCCCACGCCCGCGCCCGACCACCTCTCCGCCGCCCACCATCAGGTACCAGCACTGCACGAGACAGCAGCGCCCCCACTCGCGGTGACCCACGGCTCCACGCGCGACTTCTCGCCGCCCGCCCCCACGCCCGCGCCCGACCACCTCTCCGCCGCCCACCATCAGGTACCAGTACTGCACGAGGCAGCAGCGCCGCATAAAAATATAATTTTGAAATACTTAGAACTGTGTAGATAGATAGATAGATAAACTATTTATTCACAAAAACATACAGGCACACAACAATAAAAGGTACATATAGAACGAACAATCATCAACGAAACATAAAGAAAATAGAAATGAAATTTAGAAAACAAAGACTTTGGAGTGTGCGCTGCAGATATACAAATAGGCTATGGCTCAGTGATATGTTCACCCGATAAGCGAACCACTGATTTTCAGCCACCGCCTGTGCGGCAGGTGCCGGAGGGTATAGCGGCGCTGTGGTAGGAAAGAACAAACGAAATAACACAACAGAGTGTGAACATGAGAAGTACTTATATGTATATATGCGGGACAATATAACAGAGCCATGACTTATCATAAATAAAAAAATATTTTTTTTAAACTATGTAAGTTTAGCGACCTGAGATATTCGAACAGTGTCCACTCAAACACATTTCCCCCCATTTCAAGCGACCAAATGCTTTTGCTTGTCAAGTAATAATTTTTTGACTTGTCTTTTGAAGCTGTTTTTGATTAAAACGTTTCATAGTGGTGGAGGTAAATCATTCCAGCACTTGGTCGCCTGGTGACGAAAGTGTAGGTAATTTGCTTTTAAAATTAGATCCAATTCCAGTTAATATCGCATAGTAATATTCTCGTCAATACTTGACGCGTTATGTCAATTAAATGAAATCAAAAGGTAATCATACCCTTGTTATGCCGGTCGAGAGCAGAGGCAGGGGTGACGAACCTTTTATGTGTCAACATGTTCTGTTCGTAAATTATTAACATCAACATTTTAATACACGTACTTAAATGTTGATACTCAATGTTGATAAACGCAATTTCACACGAAGTATTATCTTTGCTGGCCTGTTATTCCACTTAAAGTCATTTGTGAGTATTTAAAAGCATATTTTAAGGCTTCAGCTGTATTTAAGGTTACAAAATCACATACGAAACTCAAAAAAGATTTTACGTCTTAATACCGAATTTATAAAAACGAAAGTCGAATGTTATTCTTCAACAGAACATAATTTCATGATTCACAACTACTCATTTTGTGATCAATGTGCCAACACAGCCCGGATTTGTAATCACCAAACCGCCTTTGGAAACCGTGGAGATTAAACCAAAAACCATTTTTGTAACGAAAACATGATTCCAAATGATGGAGGCCTTTTCCTTGCAGTGCGATATTAATATGTTGATCCTTTACTTTACTAAGCTGGCATTCAAACGACCTCTGAACTTAAGAGGGGAGTTCAAAATTAATAACGATTATGATATCCCGTTTACACTTCCCGCGCCGCATGTTAGAAATAACGGGAACAATTATTCACGAACAATATTTGCTAATCGACGCCAATATGGTATGAATTCCTTTAACAAATAACATAATTGAAATCGCTTATAGCTGAAATGTTTTTAACTTATACAATATAATGTTTTACAAGCGGAGTTTTGACTAATTTTAATAACATTATGATAGTTACTTTTATTGATATAATAAGTCGGTATAGTTGAAAGGTTTACTCCCTCCTTCAGTCGTATTCAATTGCAACTTTATGGAGTGGTTTGCCATTGCCTTCTCCATTCTACACACTTACTCGTAGTGTGTAGGTTTCCTCACGATGTTTTCCTTCACCGTTCAGCTGGGATGAAATTACGCACATAGATTTTTAATAATCCAGAGGTGCGTGCCCGACCGAATTTAAACCGCCGACCTCAAGCATGTGAAACAGCGCTCGGATATAACGCGATTATATCCGTTTAAAAGTAGTTTTATTTCATGAATAACTGTCGCGTAAACCTAAGAAAACATTAGATTTATATTTTTGTATGCAACCACAGAGTACTTTGTATGTAACGAATAAACGAAAAACTACTGGACCTATTATTAATAATTCTTTCACTGTTGGCTAACTACACTATCCCCGGTGAACATAGGGTACTTTTGATCCCGGAAATGTGAGGGGAGGAGAGCGGCATATTAAAAAAAAATACGCGCGGGAGGAACCGCGACAGAAGGCATGGAGCCTTAAATATGGGCCATAAGATAAACAAGGCGCTATATATCATATTTATGGAGCTAATTACATTCACTTTGAGGAATGAGCGTACAATAAACATTTAGAAATTAAATAATGCCTTCAGATCTAAGCGAACACAAATTGAACTGTAAAATTAATTCACATTGAACAATCTCTTCTCCGAAGCCTGCAATATGTAACAATATTGAGTATAATCCATTTCTGCTTCGTACTGCAACTCATTTCAAAGCGAGGTAGGGAACACAATTGTGTTTGATTTCGTATTCAATTACGGTATTATTAGGTTCAACCCTTTTCCGATTTGATGGAAATTGAAATAGTTTTCAATCGGTTTCGTATGTGTTATATGTAAGTTTTGTTTAACATCGCAATACAGCGGGTGGTAAAATTGGCGTCTTTTTTTCTGGCGACATCGTTTTCGTTTATTTATTAAAGTACAAAAGTTAGTGCGTATTCGCAGGTGGACTCCCTATTGGGAGATGAGGCGAAAGACCAACGACTTAACATGGCTTCTGAAGCATTAAGGAGCTCGAGATTAAGTTTTTTAGTCACCCATTCGATGACTGGCCTCTGCGAGAATTGAGTAACTGCGCCATCAAACTCCTCACGGGACGGAACCTTGTAGTAGTAAACTAAGCCCGATCTAATCAGCCCATGCTTTTGTTCCATATTTTGTTGCAAATACTAATTATAAACCATTTCTTCCTCAGTTGGCAGCAGGCCACACCGGACACGGAGTGTTGGTCGGCGGAGGAGTGCTACAGCAACCGCCCACCCATCATCTTTTAACACAAAACTCTATTCTAGGTAAGCATTATTCACATTTTGTTTATGTTATGCACAATACGTGTTGATTGTTTACTATAATAAGTGTTATCCATGATTTTCTTACCAATATAACAATCAATAACTTGCATTGCATTAACAAATGGTTCATAAGTTGTTGTATGGTAAGCACAGTACGTGCTGATTGTTTTGTGGTATTAGTGTTCATGATTTCCTTATTAATAAAATACATCAGTAACTTGCATACATTAAAATAAAAATCATCTTAACCCATTTCCAAACTGTTGAGACTTATTTTGTAGTAGTGCTAAATATAACAAAAACTTAATCACACTACTATGTTTCAAACTAAGGCCAGAATCCATGACTTCTAGAAAGCATCACAGTATTCGAAGACCACTTAACCAAGCGGGTCCTTTAAGTATTTAACTTTTAACGATGTTTTTCATCATTTTCTAAACCGTCGAATCATTACGTTTTCCTGCTCCACAAACGTGCCACTAACACAGCCCCATACTAACACTAGGTGGCAGCGACATCCTGGGCTTAAGCAGCCCAGTGCTGGGCGGAGTCCTCCACGCCCACCCCGCCCTGCGAGGAGTCAAGCCCGCCGCGGTGCACGCGTTGGCGACGCAAGGTCGGTACGTCGCACTTTACTCGTACATAGTATACAACTAAGCACGTTTTTTTGAATTTGGAATTGGTGCGCGTTTTATGGCTTCCACTATTTTATTTTTTATTGTGTGCACCATTTACAATTTCGAATTGATGTATGGTTGATTTCAACAGATATTATTATAACGTCTTATTTTTTTATTTTAATTTTAATTTACTTACCCCTAAGTGAACTTAGCACGCACGGTAGTATAGTTTTGTATTTAAATAACAACAATCGCAAATCTAAGAAATTTTATTTTATGTTGAAAATAAACGAAGGGTAAGCCTCCATATTTATAAAAAAAAAATATATTGTATACTAAGTATAGTAAGCACAATTTTTTTTTGTAGCAGCAGCAAATAATATTTTTTAAATTATTTAAAACTAGATTTTTTCATCAAAAAAGCATGTCTTGAATATTATTTTAATAGAGATTTATATCTATGTACAGACAGTCAATCACTCTGTTTTTAGTAACACTACATTTACTATGTACACAGTATTGATTAAAATGTATTAAAAAAATATTAACCAAATGAGTCGTACTAAGTATAAACCACGAGACGAAACTTACCACGTAAACGTTAAATAAAATCTTCCTCAAGATATAAAGAAGGGTTCCAAGGAATATTCGCTCTTTGAAGCGTTATTTAGATAATCCGCCCTCTCTGTGTTGTTAACAGTCAAATTAATAAGATTTGCTTTGAATTATCTTAGTAAACATTTATTTAATCATCCCAAAAAACGTCTTTCGATGTTCACGATAATTTATGACATTTTATTATTACTTATCAAAAGGTTTTTATCACTGAAACGATTTAAGACTTGGGCATATTTGTTCTGAGGCTGAGATGTAACACCCTAAAGGCTTAAGATAAATCCCTGGTGAACTTGTTTTGGTGAATTTAAATTAATATCATAAATATTTTTTCAAATACGATTCTTTTTTATTTCTGCATCTGATCCAGATAAAATACCTTTAATATTTATTTCTAGGATAAATAGCAAATGAATTATCTATTATTTTACTATAATATATTCTGCAAAAGAAAATGAACTTTAAAGTGGAGTGAACTTGGTCGATTTTCCGCCGATTGCGTCAGGTTTTCTTCAGGCTTCGCTATAAGCTTTTTAATGGAAAAGGGTTACGCGGCTTTTCTAATATTTGTATTGAAAACAATAACAATTTGTTATAAGGGTGGTAAAGCATTAATCCCGTTTAATTTGGAAAAGGCCGCTACGTTAACAAGTTTGCTAGATTTTTAAATAATGAAAGCCACAAAATATTTTGTATTTTTTCAGAAAAGTGATTAAAAGCATTTATTTCTATCGTGATTTTATAACAACATTTAGTATTATGAAAAAAATTCTATAATATCTGTTTTAAAAAGGGTCAAATGAACGTTTTCATTAAACTCATAGATATTTTGTATTTAATTAAGGAACCTTAACGTTCTAATAAAACAATATTTTCTTCTAGAATAGACACCACATCATGAATTACGACACAATTTGAAGATCTATTAGTTAAGTTTTGGCAAATTAAATGGACTTGGTCATCGTAGAGATAGACCATAAATGGTTTTTTTCGATTAAAAATCGAAGTAAAGAAAGATCTCTCAACTTCATACTCTGATTTAAATCAAAATCTCTTTCCAAGCGGACGGGAATATCTGTTTTAACAAAATCCAGAGTAAAGTTTCCTTTCCGCGTCAAATAATAATTGAAGCGATGGCAAAGGCTCCAACGTGACGCCTTTGTGATTTAATTGAACGTCGGAGTCGCGGCCATTGCTTAATTGAAAACGTCTACGATTGTTGTTGATTGGGATGTAGAAAAACTTAGTACAGATTTAAGCACCAAACAAAGGAATGAGCTTGGTTTAAGCCCAAGCGGATCTTCGTTTTCATGTTTATTCTTTATAAGTGCCCACGAACAAACCTTTGCTGCTAATTTCTGGTTGAATCTGGGTTCGATGATTAAAAAAATATATTTTAGTCCAATCAACATGCAGAAAAAATCACAAAGTTTCATTTTTTTTATTAAATGCAAGTCTTTGCTGACTACGCAAGCAAGCACCTATTTCATACCTAGAATAATTTTCATTTTTGATTTAGACAAGTATTGTTTGAAAAACACAAGAAAGCATGTTACAATGATATTAATTATTTATATGAAAGAGCATGCCTTCGTATTTTATGCCAATATGTATATCATGTTATTTAGGTAAATTTTTGTATTCTGGCCGTAAATAAACAAAAATCGGTTTTGCAATACATAATATCAATAACGGGGTTCAGTTTGTATTTAAGGTTAACCCAATGGCAAAGGTCGACGTCTTTGTAATAATAATTGAATGTCCGGGTCGTGAACGTTGCTTAATTGCTACGATTGTTATGGATCGTCAATTACTCAAAATTGAGCTTGGTTTTACCCTTAGAAGCTTGATTAATCGAAATTAATTGAAAACTATTTAATGTGTTTACTGCAGAGTCGCGTTGGGGAAAGCGCAATTGTTTAATCCCAACTAATATTATAAATGCGAAAGTAACTCTGTCTGTCTGTCTGTCTGTTACGCTTTCCCGCTTAAACCTCGCAACCGATTTTGATAAAATTTGGTACAGACAATATTTAGACCCTGAGACAGAACATAGGCTACTTTTTATTTCGAAAAAAAGAAATCCACGCGGACGGAGTCGCGGGCGGCCGCTAGTTGATTATAAATGATTTCAACCCCATTAACTTTCAATATTAGAAATTTACAAAAACAGCAAAAATTTGTAAATTATAACACTTTACTGCCCAAATAAATTGCTATGTTATCTTGAATGCAAATTACATTAAATCTTTTTGACTTTAAAAAAACTTTTCAAAATGTTTGAAGAAAGACTAAACCAGCTGGCGGATTTTTATTAGATTATTTTATTATGACTGTGGTTTGTATATTTTTTAATAATATAATAATAATATTAAATAATATAATTAAGATCCTTGTAACGATTTTCAGACAATTCTTTGGTCTATCATGTAAAAAATACAATTTTGCATTCGATCAATTATTTCGTGAAGCGCCCAAATTTTATTAAGTAGGTATAAGAATAGTCATAAAACTAAATATTGTTAATTTTGTTATATGTCTTGCTGTGATATATGTAACTATAATTTAGATAATAATACATATTTTTTTATTTGAAAACCAACTTCAATGTAAATAATAAAAAATCATTATAATAACACACAATTGGTTAATAATAATATAAATAAAACGTCTTGCAATAATCCTTTTTTTTCCAGCTTATCATTTTAAAAAGGATTTTTTATATAGAACAATTTAGATTTTATTGAATGATAATTGCGAACTTGCTAATCGCGCTAGTAACTAATGGTCTCATTAATTAATCTTAAGGGTCTTTAATTCAGATTCAGTCTTTCCAAACATTTCTCGATTTTGTTAGAAGTTTTAAAGATGTCATTTAGTTATTGTCCTTTGAGTGACATTTCTGGTAATTTTTCTAAATAAAGATATGTCTTTGATGTCCATTATAATGTTTCATGTTAAACGTGCCGTAGTCTGAACGACAGGCATATTAATGTGGGTGGACACAAGACGTCGGTCTTTGTCCTCGCTTTTTGTGAAGTCAATCTACTTTGTAGTTCACTTTTTGATGACTTTGCTTAATATAATTGATTGATATTTGCAGATTGAAAATAGTCTGCTTTTTCAGGCGCTCACAAAGCACGCGTTAATAACATATTATGTTTACTTTTATTACTCGTATTCATTATGATCCCGTCTCTCAATTCCTATCTATAGTCCATTTTAGCTAAGATAATCTCTGTGGTACACTTATTATACAAAATTATACTTTATTTCAAGGCAACAAGCTCCACCAGCTATTAATATGATTTTTCATAGGGTTCTAAATGCTTAAGAATAGTGTCGATTTTCCTTTGAACCGTCAAATGTCACCGGGATCATCTTGAATGAAATGGTTTATAGGGAACGCTAAGTCCTGACGTATAACTCCATCCCGCTCACACTGATACTTCTTGTGCGGGAAGGAGATGTAAGTCGCGACGATAGTGATAGTTCGCCTTTACGAAATTGGCATCTTGGCTAGACCACCAGCAGTGAAGTAAAAAAGACTGACGATGATGCTCCCATTTCCCCGAGAAACCTAATTCCAGTTCGGTGAACGAAACGCATGTAGACATACCCTGCTCCAGGTGCGGCTGGGGCGGCGGCTGCGAGCACGGCGCGCAAGCGGCCGCTGTTGGGAGGCGCGCGGGCCGCCATGTCGCCGACTAAGCGCGCCGTCATGACGCTGCTCGCCCGCGCGCGCGCCGCCACGCACAAGCACGCGCCCGCCTGGCCCGCGCCCCACGAGTGAGTCAGCCTCGCCCTCTCTACACTCTCTATGCGCTCGCGTCCTGCGCGCGTCATGAAACTGCTCGCCCGCGCGCGCGCCGCCACGCACAAGCACGCGCCCGCCTGGCCCGCGCCGCCCGAGTGAGTCAGCCCCGCCCTCTCTACACTCTCTATGCTCCATAGCAGGCTACTCACCTGCCATGGAATGAAGCCCGCCACAAAGTATGCAACGAATCCATCTTTCATGTGAGTAAGGCTCTTCCACTGTCCAGGCGTATACTGCAAGCCGTCTTTGTACTTGCAGTGATACAGACACTCGGCGAGCCCCTCTGCGATCTCCCTGCAAATCACACTTAGGCTTGCAACAGGCAACTTGCCTGTGTACTCACTCACTTGATAGAATATCGGATACATTACAGATTTATAGGTTAAACAGCACAATGACCCTGATGTTTATTGTATCTCACATAAAACGGATAGTTATTTTGCTGTTAGTATTGTTTCACCGTGTTTAATTAATATTAAACAACTAAATAGTACATATCAAATATGTAATTAATAATGAAAATGTATTTTCTCAGGCACACAGCACTGCTGCCGCTCATAAGGGACGAGTTCGTCACGGGCGTCGGTGTCAATATCAACCTAGCGTAATAATACACATACCTAGTCAAAATACACATGCGATTAATAATAAAAATACACAACCACCATTCATTAAAAAAAAAATCCGGCGTAAATTAAGGTATGCATAATTACTATCATAATTTTATAATTTGATTCGGAGCATGACATTCTTACGGTTTACTTTTAGCCCCTTGGTTATTCTAATTGTCTTGCTTAACGCTTATTTAATTTTAATCTGGTGTTGGCGTTAAGGAGATTTTCAAGATAATATTGATCTTTGATTTCAAACATCCATCTAAATCCTTCAGCTCCCTATGTTTGCTTTTGCTAAATTTTATCTTTTCGAAGGTTTTAAAAAATATCATGTGTGTATTTTTATTATAATTCAATGTGATAAAAAATTATTATAACTACTAGTCAAATGAACGAATAATAACTCTAAGTTTGCATTCTAGAAAGCTGTCTGTCATAGAAATAATCCCTGTATTTGTACCTGCATTAGTTTTATATTTTTCTTATCAAAAATTCCATAAATATTTATTAGTTTGTCCCGATATACATTACACTTGAGCGCATTGTATACATTAAATATACATTTGTCACACAAAAAAACAAAAGGTCCCCACGATAAAATGTTTGAGACATTTCATGTGGTTTAGAAAAAACAAAGTTATAAATGAATTTATGTTTACTCCGTAAAATATTTTGCTTTTGTTTACGTTTTAGTATCATTCTATTTGTATCGACGGTAGATCAATGATCACCATTATCGAATTAAGTGGCCGTTAAAATAGGTAATGGGAATCTGGTTTTATTACCCCAAAAATTAAGTGGGGAGGCAGCCATGCACCAAAACTTTATACGGAGAAATCGAAACTGAATCTAACCGAACTGGGAAGTGAACCCAAAACTTTTAGGTCTTAAGCGAATAGACCAACGAAATATTGTTTCATATTAATATTTTATTATTGCTAATTCTGTCAATTTTATTAAACCCCAAGCTAAACGAACATGTTTGGATAAAAGCAACGATATATTATACTATGTATGTATAGATTATAATTAAAGGACCATGGTGTATTTAAAATATTATCCTATGCCTTTTAGGAAAAGTTTTGTATATAAAATATATCAATATTAATTAGATTTAAGCCAAATTATAGGTATACAGACGAAAATATTTAAACTTAGATAATAATTAAATAAATATAAAATAGACGTATATTTCGAAATATGTATTATATACCTGGAGTTCATAATTTATTAAAATTTTACTATTGCTAAAACTATAGTAGGATGTTTTCATAGATGTGACAATCTAACATATAATTACAGGAATTGATATAATAATAATAATATGTATATTGGATACTAAGGAGAATAATATTCAATATAAGTAATACACTATACACGTTTTTTGTGAAAATATCTTGCTACAATTTTGGGAAAAAAACATAAGGCACATAAACATTATTTGAGTAAACGACACTTAATCATTAAAATTATCACAGAGCACACGGTATTGATAAAATAAATTACTGAATTACTGTTACTTTAAATCTGACATTTAGTAACATACATCACACGTACTTTTCACTTTGGATTACAAACAGCTTTTCTTTTCAAAACTACAATTAATCGATAGACTTTAAGTCATTTTTGAAGGTCACTGAATAACTTTTTACAATTAAAGAAGAATATTTATTTTATTTATTTAACATACTAACACATAGACATACCATAGCTGAATGGCTCCTTATTCCTAAACTGATTTTATTTAGTATTATTATGATTTGAAAAGTACGTTTAGATTAATTAGATTAAAATCATTAGACAATCGTATAACATATTCATAATAATTATAATTAACTTTAGAATAACGTAGATGCTAAAACGAACGAATAATGTTATAACGCGATGTACTTAAATTTTGATGATATAAAATTGTAAGTATTGTTTGGTTCTTTTACTTTGAATTTAATTTGTGTGCATTAACTTTAACTACAATAGTTTGTAGCTAAGTCAGTTAGTGATCCTACCTGGTTTTATGTGATTCCTGAGAATAAATATTCTTATTATGTTTAAAACTATAGTAATTGTGTATGTGTGTCAAATGATTTTAGGAAAATAAATAGCAAAATTTAATGTTTTATCTAATTAAATAGAATGTAAATATGACAAATAAATCGCTTGGAAACCTCGTCTGTGTTTTGTGATATATAGTTAGATGAATTTTACGATATCTCTTACGTATATTCCACTATTTGCGAGACATGAAATTACATACATGTAATATTATATAAACCAACTAACCGCCCTGGTTTCTCAAGGAAATAATCAGTGTTCTTAAATTATTCTAATACAAAAAAATGAATAAAATACCTTTACATCAAAGTCGAAAGTGGAATATATGCACATCATAACATAGTTAAATGATTATAAAGTATGTTTATAAATATCGTACATTACATACATAAATAAATTTGAAACACTGAAGTGGTTTAATTGAGAAGTGATATTATATTTACACAAAACTATTCACCAGTTGTATCGAATAATATCTCACAAAGTTTAAACATTTGACTAACGCACCACAATGTGAAAAAGTAAAAAGAAATACCTGATTGACACCAATAATTGTTATTTTAATAGTATAGTTGAAGTAGCTAGTAAAGTATTTAAATGCTTTATTCCATAGAAATGGACGAACAACTAGAATTATAATAAAATCTTTAAATCGAGCAAAACTCGCCATATTCTGCAAAGTTCATTGACTGTAGCATCTAGAATACGTGTGGCTAAAAAGTATAAAAATACATCATCAAAAATTTAAAATAACACCAAAAAATTCTTAATCTATGTTATTCAATTAACTATTAAACTGGTTAATTCATAAATACCCCATCCCTGCTAAAATACCCTTAAGATTAATTTAATCGCTGTAATTTTAATTGTACGTATTGTTAAGTTATTGTAACGATTAATTACAAAATAGTTTAATTATGTCTTCCAGGCAGCATGGAATTGCTATGCTTGTTTCTTGTGTTTATTTCATTGTTTGTGACAATGTGGAAGCCGTATTACTGTTAAAGTGCAATAAAATAATGTTAACAATGTGTATTATTAGGACACTTGGATTAAATTTTAATTAATCCACTGTGTATAATATTTTTTCGTTAAATTTTATTAATAAATATGTTATTGTTTGTGATCCATGTAACAGTTACATAAAATACAACTCTCATGACGATTGGTTTATATAAATTAAAAATCATATATAAATTTAAATAATGTAACACAGCTTCCACACTATGTAATGTAAGTATTGTTTGGCAAGTGTGCACTGAAATCAAAGTAGATAATAAAAATACTTATTAGAATTATTGCATTTTTATTTTATTGTGTATTGAATCCCATCAATCCTTGTTATGTTTTCCGTGATGAAATGGTTGCCTCATCAATAGAATTTAGATTAATGAAAGATGATTAAAATGGCGCATGTATGTACTTTCTTTTCGAATGACTAATAAAAAAAAATGTTAGCTCCATTGTGCCACATTTTGCAACCTGACCTTGCAATAAAAAATTGGTCTTAGGTTTACTTATTAATCCTAGTATGTAGGATTACCTACAATTCGTTTTTTTTTTTAATTATACTTACTACAAAATAAAGACGATCAACGTACCTAGATTTGACGGGCCCGTTGGTCTAGTAGTCAGAGACCCTGGCTACAAAACCAAGTGTCGCGGGTTCGAATCCCGCTAGGGGCACATGTTTGTGTGACGAACATCAGCATTAGTACTCGGGTTTTGGATGTTTATAAAAGTATTTAAGTATGTCTTTCCGTTTCCTAGCTTCCATAGTACACTGTACAAGCTTCGAGCTTAGTTTGGGGCTAGGCAATATGTTCAAAGTCCAAAGAATGAAGTTATTAGATATTTTGTAGTCGAGCCCACTTACATCTTTAATTTTCTTTTTTCGAAAATTTCTCAAAGGTCCTAAAAATTTCACACATACCGTTAAGAAATAATATTTCAACAAAACTTTTGTAAGAAAAAGATAAAAAACGACACGAGTTGAACAGCGTCACAGACATTGTAACAAATTGTTGAATTATTCAAATGACTGGGCGCAAAACTAGAAGACCCTACGAGGGACAAAACTAAGGAAGTTAGGGCACAGTTAAACAGGGAACAGAGAAGTAAGTAGGCATTTTACCTATCCCCCATGTTCGAAATAAACTAAACAAATCTTTATTAATAATGTAAAGCTTAAAATTTGTTTGTTTAAACGCGCTAATGTCAGGATCTACTGTTTACTTCTTCTTCCTAGCGTTTATCCCGTTTCTATGCGGGGTCCGCTGTGACCATGATCCAGGATTTGGCAAGTCTGGTTATTACAGTAAAGCGACTGCCATCAGACCTTTGTAACCCTTAGAAAGGAACCCGACAGATTGAATCATGGTTACTTACTCATTCAGATCTAACTGAACTAAAGTCAAAAACTAGTCCAATCAAACCTTGAAAAGGACATGGCCAATTCCTGCCTAGTGATGGCCACGAACGGCACAAAAGCACAAAATTTATAAAATAAAAATTATAATTATCATATATTTTAGAACTTTGTATAACTTGCCAGTTTTTGTTAAATAGAATTAGTTGTTCAACGTCTGTGTTACAGTGCCTTTGAAAAAATGCGTCAACGTAAATGCGGGTAATCTGCTCTTGTCATCAATATTTTATTGTTTGAAAAACAGTTTCATTTATTAAAATATAGATTTTTATGTTTCTAAAAGTTCAAGTGGACTAATAATGAGGTGCATCAATTGTGGAATTGCTGTGAATAGAATGCAGAGGCATTTGCTACCATCACTGCCCGTGCATCTTCAAACAAGACTGTCAGTCTGGCTGTTATAACAGGTATGTTCGTACTTTTCAGATTTATTGGTAGTGTATTCACAATGCAATATCATACCAGTTGATTTTATTTTTATGACCTATGTTTTTTTTAGCTACTTTTGGATGCATACTTGTTAGTTGTGAAATCGACGATAATATAAATACGCCTTAAGGTTAGAACAATGTTTAGATTTTTTTAATTTTTGTAATCAATAATAGATTTTATACTGCAATTACTGATAGTTTTAAGAAGCAAGCAAGAATAAAGCACCCCCTTATTGTTTTAAATCAAAATCATAGTATTTTACATGATTCCAATAACGTAATATTTTTTTTTCAATCTTTGTCTGTTTTACTTTAACCTCAATCTCTTGGACTTAAGTTCTGAGTGTTTTTGTATTTTCTTATAGCCAAAAGTCTAAAACAATAAGGCATGTTTGTGGGAAATGAATTTGGTAGTTAACTAGGCAAACGTTCATACAACTATTGGCCATGTCCTTTGGTTTGAATAGGTGAGCCCGTTCTTGAGTTATAAATTATCAACGAAATATGCCACTTCATTCATATACTTAAGATTTAAAAACCCATTTTAGAGAGGCGTTTAGTCCAAAATTCTATGAAAACACCACACTACTTCACTGCTATTCCCACTATTGTAACAAGGCCCTGTTTTATTGTCATACTAGGCCCGAATCTATACTGCCCGATTGAGGAAACTTCGCAAGAGTGTGTCGGCACTTCGGCCAAGTTTGTGGGTATCGAGTGCCGAACAGAAATATTTATGTTCAATAAATTCTGGTCGTGATATAGGAAGGAACTTTAAGTTAGCTAAAATTTAGTTTTTATATTTTATACGCATTGAATCCGGGATATTTGTCTGGGTGTTTAATTTATCTGGTTAGTAGTTTTTTTATTTTATTAAACCGATATTGTCCCACTTCTGAGCAAAGGTCTCCCCTAAACTTCTCCATCTAGATGTAAAATCTCCGTCTTAGTAGTATATTTTTCATAAAAATCACTAATAGAATAACTCAAGGTTAAATATTTTGTTTAGGTACTTGCGTTAATAAGGAGTATCGGATACAACAGTGGAACTAATACTAAACGTATTCCTCTTTAATATAATAACAACATCCAAACCGATTGTCAAAACAAAACTTGACTATAGGTTTATTAAAATCATCATAATAAATCGTTAATATTTATTTAAAATTATATTAACGCCAGCAAATAGCGTTACGAACGAGTATTTTAGTGGGTAATACAACATTGTAGTGATAACGCAGCATTATGCGTTAAACAAAATAACACGGAAGAATTCATCAGGTCCAATCATTGAGAATACCTCAATGGGTCCAATAAGTGTCTCGGTGGCTGTTCACTAGTTCAGGCATAGTAATTCCCTTAAAAGAGGGTATGCTACAAAACCCGCGACTCGGCTGTGAAGTGAGCTGCAAGCGCCGGCCCCAGTCCATCGGTTGATCGCGAACGGTGCATTACGCGCAGCTTCGGAGTTTTCTCTTTTCAGCGGAATATCGGTGCCAATCGGACCTTGTGGTCTTTTATACCTCTTATCTCGGACCATACAACAGTTTGGTGTGGTGTCATCAATTTTGAGACAGAACAAGTGGCATAACGGCGGACTTCTTAGAACACGTGGCGAGCACGGCTTCCGATATCCAGTGCAGCATAGCAGTCGGCGTCAAAGGTGAGTGGTTTACCTTTTTATCGGGGTTTCGCTATGCCTGGACTACCTATCCAAGGAAATAATCACAGAAACGAATAATCCAGTGATTTCTGCTTGTTCCGTGAGCTATCGAAGGATTCTCGTGAACAGTGGCATAATTGGTTAGTGCACTTGCCTGGTTTGAAAGAGGTACGGGTTCGAATCCTGCCTGAGGACAGATGATTTTTCCCCTTTATAGTTAAAAAATTAAAGATAAAGATAAAATAAACGTGTCAAGTGCTTAAACATAAATATGCAAAAAGCCAATAATGTTTACCTTGTTCCATCAATGGACTACCTTGATGATAAAAATGATTGCTTACAAATAGGTCTGAGTATAATAATATCTAGATCAAAACAAACGGTCTGATTGCACCAAGTCAATATTACAATACGGAGAACCGGAGCGTTCCACGATGTATTAATATTCAATTTCAAAGTTGCGCGACTGTTCCTGAAATCCATTAGTAAGTCGATATGCAGTTTAGCCGTTTTTATAAATGATGCAGTCGTATTTGACTTGTTTTGCGTGCAGTCACTAATGTATTGGGTTTTCTAGTGGACACTCATTGATTGTTCGACTTTTCGTTAATATGGCACGTTAAGGTCCTGCACCTGATTTCTCTACGGTCGTGTCAGATTGCTGTCCCACCGAATTATGAAAATGAGGGAATAGGGAGTGTACCTGTGCTTGCGCAATGAAATAATGAAATAATAATTTATTCAGCAATTTGATTCACTTAGTAAATTCTTTTGCACGTCAATACTTTTTTCACCCTACCAGCGCCTCGACGTGAATGGCCTGCTGAGAAGAGACGCCGCAAGAAATTCAACAGTTTTGCCTTTTTTTAAATAAATTTCAATTTTACAATTATGTCAAATATACCTTAAAAATAAATACAAATTAGTGCGGCTGAGCAGATTAACATGTCATTATTTCGTATTTGTCATTTAAATAATCATCTATTCTATAATAACCTTTCTTCATCAAGGTTGATTTAATAAACAACTTAAATTTTTGTTTAGGAAATTCAATAACATTTTCTGGTAATTTATTAAATATTTTGACACTTAGTCCAATAAAAGACTTCCCAGTCTTATGAAGCCTGTGGCTTGGAACGGCCAGCTTATGTTTATTTCTAGTATTAAAGCTATGAAAGTTATCTTTTCTAGAGAAGTTATGTAGGTTTTTGCGTATATAAATTATGCAGTCAAAGATGTATTGAGACGCCGTAGTTAAAATATTAATCTCCTTGAATATCTCACGGAGTGAATCACGCGGCTTAAGTTCGTATATTGCACGGATCGCCCTTTTCTGTAATACAAAAATTGTATGTAATCACTTGTGCACTAATATCCTACGTACCTGGCTGATCGTAAGGTCGGCCGCCATGGTCGAATACGGCGGGAGGGTATTAATATAACTTAAGAAGCTCACCAAACCAAACGAAGTGCTTTGAGTAAGTTCGGACCATTTAGTAGATAAATATATTCAGCAATTTGATATAAAATGAAATTATATTGCAGTTATTTTTACCTACTATGACGTGAATGGCCTGCTGAGAAGAAGTGTAGGAAGTAACTCAGTAGTTAGTGATAATAAATAGTTAGTGGTCAAGCGATACATAGCAATACATCCTAACCTGCCTAATCGTTTGATTGGCCGTGGCTAGTGTAGCGTACAACCTCTTTTGTACATATTTTCTATATTGCAGCCTTTTAATATGTCAACTGTCATTGTGGCTTCTTATCTGTCATTGATTTTATTGTACATTTTCTCATATAAATTTACTCTTTGTTTTCTCGCATTAAACCATATTTTTACAACAAAACCATTTAGTTTCCATTTCCATCCACATTTTACATTGGTCCTTCACCCGTAGTAATTCAGCAACCTAGTTTTTCGTCATTTTTCACGTAAGTATTATCATTTAGTTCAGTCTGCATACATCACATAATTACATTTTAAAATCATGCTTACTCGATCAAAATCACGCCAAACTGCATCAGACAATGACATCGCCACCAAACCCATTTTGCCTCCACCATCATCTGATCCCACGCGTTGTGTGTCGAAGTCTAAAGGTTCTAATGCCTCATCAGTCTCCGCCAACACGATCAAGGCACGTAAGGCGGCAGCAGAAGCTCTTGCTAAACGTCGCCAACTCGAGCGTGAACAGCAACTTGTTCAGGAAGAAGCTATGTTAGAATTGCAGAAGAAACGTCATCTTCACGCTCTACAACAACAAATGGAGGAGTGTGAGTTGCAGGCAGAGCTGGCGGCAATCGAAGCCGAAGAAAGCCACAGCAGGCGGAGCAGTCACCGGGGTTCGGAGGTTTCCCATCAGTCGCGCAGAACAGAGGCATGGGTTCAAAATACGGTTCGTAATTCTGTTTTTCCTCTTGAAGCGGCAGAAGTCACAAATTTGTCTGAGCCATCGATTGCTCACGCGGACATCGACTTCGCAAAGCGCTATACACCCAAACAGACATTCACAGGCAGATCCGAGGCTGCGGCACATACTTCGCCACCTCCTCACGTGGACTGCGAACTGTCGGGGTCAAGCAAGCTTCTGCAAGCAGTTGCAGACACCGCCGCGGCAGCGAAAGCTATCGCTACCGCCACAAGGAAAAACATAGAACTGACCAACTTCTCAGGAGAGACAACACACTGGCTACAGTTTAAACGCTTATTTGATACCACTAAATCTGCTTTTTCTCCCCTAGAGAATGTTGCCCGATTACAACAAGCTCTGCGTGGTCCAGCACGAGAGGCCGTCGCAGCGCTTCTCGTTTCAGCCCACGAGCCCGACGAAATCATCGAGGTGCTTGAGCAGAATTTCGCCCGGCCGGAGATGATCGTTTTCAAAGAAGTAGCTTCAATGAAAGCGTTACCCCGCTTAGGTAACGACTTACGCGAATTAGGTACGTTCGCCACAAAGGTGCGTAATAGTTTGTATACAATACGTATGTTAGAACACGTAGAATATTCCTATTCACCCGAACTGTACCACACCATTTTAAGTAAGCTAAATCCAACAATTAAAATGAGGTGGACGGATTTCGCAGTCGACAACTTCACTCCAGGCCAATCAAAGCTCGAACTATTGTCCAGTTTTCTTATGCGCGAGTTCGACCGTCATGTGAAATTCGGATTGGCACCCGAGCAAAGTTCGTTCTTACTGTCAACTACATCGCATGATAGGCATAATAGACGTGAATTTATACACACTACTACGCAACCTAAACATAAGTTTTGTAAATAGTTCTTTTAGTAATAATAATGCAGTTAGTGCGTCGAGAAGTAAAGTGCGTGCTTCTGCTACTATTGTAAATATTGACAAAAATTGTATATTTTGCAAAAAACCACACAACTTAAAAGTGTGTCCAGATTTTAACGCTCTGTCAGTAGAGGAAAGATGGAGATGGCAATATGAAGCAAAGGCGTGTTATAGGTGTCTTCGTCGCAATGCACACACATGGAAAACATGTAAGGTGGATCCGTGCGGCGTCGACGGGTGCACTCTACACCACCATCCTTTGCTTCATGGCAATCAATCGTGCATTAATAATAGCATCGCCGTTAATGATGTCTCTTCCCTACCCGCACCGTCAACGTCGGTTTCCGAGACAAAGGATGAAAAAGTCATTGTCTCTGCCACAGACACTACTCCACGCACACACTGCTCTGCGCGTCCTACTGTGTTACTCAAAGTCGTACCTGTCACTGTGCTTGGTCCATTAGGCAGCTACGACACATATGCGTTGCTCGATGACGGTAGCACTGCGACTCTTGTCGACGCCAGTGTTGCCGCACGTATTGGAGCATCAGGGCCGCAACAACAAATTAGTGTTAACGGAGTAGGAGGTCTAACGAAAATGGTAGACATATTTTATGTTGATTTTAAAATTAAGGGTAGGTACACACAAAATGTGTATGACGTCAAGCGTGCTAGAGCTTTACCGTCACTATCGCTTCACACACAATCTGTTCACGCAGAAGATATTATGAAATATAGTTATTTAAAGGACATAGCAGACTTAGTTACATATGAGGATGCCACTCCTATGGTTTTAATTGGTGCAGAGGATTGGCACTTGTCTATTAATTTGTCTGTGCGCAAAGGTACGCGTAACGAACCCGTAGCCTGCCTTACCGCGTTAGGTTGGACGCTCTACGGTTTACCAACAAGCGCTACAAAATGTATACAGTTTGTCAATCACACCTCATTCTTAGGTCAGGATCAGACAACCAAAAATGACAACTTAGAATTTCTAATCAAAGAATGTTATAAATTGGATTCTTTAGGCATATCTAAGTACGAAAATGCTCACAGTATTTTAGATCAGCGTGCTCTGGATATCTTAGAAACTACGTCAGTTCGTTTACCGAGTGGTTGTTTTGAAGTAGCCTTACCTTGGCGCGACGATATTAAGCGCGTACCGGATAGCTATCCACAAGCCATGTCGCGTTTTCTAAGTCTCGAGAAGCGCATGCTACGCGATCCAGAGTTCGCCGAGGCTTACGAAAAGTTTATTAATAGTAAGGTGAGCGCAGCGAGTAGATGGTTTACTGGGCCATCCTTTCTTTTTCTTTCTTCTAACGATTGGCCCACAGAACCAGTAATAGAACTCCCACCACTTCAGGGCCAGAGTGAGTTAAAACACAAACTCCTTGAAGTGGTCGGGGTTCTAGCAGACAACGTGGAACCAACTAAACCAGTCACAGCGGACTGCTCTCGATTTAGTAGTTGGTTACGTTTGGTGCGCGCTACCGCACGCGTTCACCAAGCAGCGTACATTTTTCGGCACACAGTTCAAAATTCCTCTCAAACTGACCATAGTCGTCGTTCACAAAACACGTCAACCACTCTAATCCCACTCGGCGCAGAATTCGTGAAAGCCGCAGAGAGGCACATTTTGATGAAGACACAGATTGATAGTTTTTCAACAGAATTTCGATGTGTACTAAACGCACAGCCGGTCGCCAGAAATAGTCGTCTTGCCAAGCTTTCCCCTATCATTGGAGAAGATGGGCTCCTTCGGTTGGCAGGGAGGATCAGAGCTGTTGAACATGTGAGCCAGAACCTCAGAACTCCAGTGTTGTTGGACGGCTCTCACCCTGTGATCGGACTGTTAGTCAAGCACTACCACGAAAAGATGGGTCACGCAAATCACGAAGCCGTTATCAACGAGCTTCGGCAACGGTACTGGCTTCTTCGTTTACGAAATACCGTAAGGTCAGTGGCGCACCGATGTCTGTGGTGTAAGCTAAAGAAAAGTGTTCCAGAAACGCCACCCACTGGAGACCTACCTCAGCAACGAATGGCACATCACTGCCGGTGTTTCACGTTCACTGGTTTGGACTATTTTGGACCGGCAGGCGTGAGAAGCGTTATGTGGCGCTATTTACCTGCATGACATCCAGAGCTGTCCACCTGGAGCTAGTGCATTCTCTTTCTGCGGATTCAGCGGTATCCTGCATTCGTCGATTCATCGCTAGAAGAGGTGCACCCACTACCATTTTTTCGGATAACGGCACAGCATTTGTGGGCGCAAACAGGATACTGACAGAATTTTACAACGGTGCCGTGGAGA
The DNA here is from genome assembly GCA_958496325.1 of Nomophila noctuella. Classification (NCBI taxonomy): domain Eukaryota; kingdom Metazoa; phylum Arthropoda; class Insecta; order Lepidoptera; family Crambidae; genus Nomophila; species Nomophila noctuella. The sequence continues at coordinate 2,334,448 of OY292503.1, read as the reverse complement.
ATTACGCCGCAAGTAATGGCATTGGCTGGAGTTTTATACCACCCGCCTCCCCAAATTTTGGTGGATGTTGGGAGAGGCTAGTACGGTCGGTGAAAGTGGCACTCTCGGCGACCCTAAAAGAACGTGCACCAAAAGAAGAGACGCTTCTCACACTACTCGCCGAAGCAGAAGCGATAGTCAACTCGCACCCTCTCACTCATGTGTCTGTGGATCCTAGTGACCAAGAAACGTTAACGCCTTTTCACTTTTTAATCGGTTCATCTTCCACAAATGCGCTGCCTACTGGTCTTGACGACAAGGTACTCATGGGGCGCGCGGAATGGAAGAAGGCGTTACGGCTAGCAGATTTCTTTTGGTCGAGGTGGGTGAAAGAAGTACTTCCCACAATGCAGCCTAGACAACGTTTCCAGCGAGCCGCCACTGTCCAGATTGCTACCGGAGATCTCGTCCTCATCGCCGACAGTAACCTTCCCCGAGGCGTGTGGCCTCGAGGCTTGGTGACAGCGACATATCCAGGACGTGATGGAGTGGTTAGAGTGGTAGATGTGTCCACTGCGGCAGGTACGCTCCGTCGTCCTCTCAGCAAGGTAGTCAAGCTTAACCTGTTAAATTAGTGCTTGCACTAGGGGGGAGGATGTAGCGTACAACCTCTTTTGTACATATTTTCTATATTGCAGCCTTTTAATATGTCAACTGTCATTGTGGCTTCTTATCTGTCATTGATTTTATTGTACATTTTCTCATATAAATTTACTCTTTGTTTTCTCGCATTAAACCATATTTTTACAACAAAACCATTTAGTTTCCATTTCAATCCACATTTTACAGCTAGAATGTTATGAAAATAAACTACAGGACGCCCAAAAAAAGTATCAGCATATTAATATCTCACTGCAGGGCAATTGAAATCATGTTTTTTACAAAGATGGGTTTTGGTTTAATCACCACGCTTACCACCAAAAGTAAGTTTTTAGTCTCCTTTTTTGCCCGTCAACATTCCCAAATGCTCCCAACTTTTATCCAATACCCGACACCGCCCTGCAGTTAATCCAGACTAAAATTCGCATTGAGTTCACTGTTTCATCGGAAAACGCAAAAACCCTTTTAATCCCAATCGTTACGATTGTTTATGTTACGGTCTAAAAGCAAATTAATTTTGTTCCAGACTCCGGTGTATAATATTGAGGGATCAATTTTATTTTAGGTGGTAAGATTAGAGCGAGTCTTCTAACATAATGAGGACAAAGAAAATGTGCATATTAAACATTTCAAGTGCTCAAACCTTGGAGGTTGCTGGTTCGAATCCCGCGGGGAACTCTCACTCTGTGTTGGTTTTCCAGTTTGATTAGGACATTGCAGACTTGAAGCACCTGATCGTCTGACAAGAATGGTATTTCCATACCTCTTAAGGCACGTTAAGGCTTCGGTCCCGACTATGAGCCAATTGGTTTGGTTTCCCCTGTAAGGGTTAAGAAAGTCAGATGACAGTCGAGCGTCGAAATTGATTACGGATTTTTCTTAATTTTTTGCGATCGTAATTCTTCATTATTTCGATCGTAATTTGAATGCTGAAATTGTTTGCTTAAGTAGTATGTATAAGTACATTTTTTTACTTTAATTTGGATTTCTCGCTGCAGTAGGCTGTGTAATTGACAGTTACCTGTTTGTGTACCTAATTAAAATAAATAAATAAATCTTCTTTCTATTTACATATCAGGTGATGGTCATTTGGCCAATAGAATTGTCTTCGAAAAGGCTTATTCTTATTCTGTTTAACGTATTTTTGAGATTGTTTCCGCTCTATCTTATGCCTGACACTGGATCCACTCAATATCTCGACTCATCCGTAGAACAAAGTCCGATCTGCAGGAATGCTAGTTTTCAGTAGAGGGCAAAGAAGTTTTAGATCTTTGTTTTCGGGCTGCGATCAAAAACGGTAAGACGTATCATTTTGAATTTTAGATATGTTTATATAGCGCAATAGCGTAATTAAATGCTCTTTAGTGTATATTTCTATTGCTTTTATTTCACGAAATAGTGAGTTCCATATCAACATCGGACATTTTCTAGCGGAAGACCGGGAGTCCTTGGTGAACATAACACGTTGTTTTACGGAGACGTCCGAATTAAGTGCCGTTCTATATGAACTTGGGGCGTTTTTTGATTGAATAATTTATCACTTTAAGGTCCTATGTGAATACTTATCTGGTTTAAAATGTGTTTTTTGTAATGTTAGCCATAACATAACATAACACAATCTTTTATTCGGGCTTACACAAGGTTTATTCGTTAAAAAAAACCGAATTAGGAACTTTATGAAGCCCGGTGACCTGCTTGGTGTAGTGCTCAAGAGGTTGGGTTGGGTTCGATCCCAAGATTTGTTGGCATGAACATGTATCCATTTTAAGTGTATGTATTTGTATAAATAAAATATATTTAAGCATGTCTTTCAGTTCCCTAGCTTGCCATGGTACAAGCTTCGAGCTTAGTTTGCTGCTAGGCAATTGGCGTTTTCAAACCCATTAGGCAAGGATCTTCACAGAAATCAACTCCGTGCATTTATTTATTGCCAACTGAATGGTGATTTTTCATTTGGTATGAAAAATCACCATTCAGTTTGAAGATTTAAAAGTTCCACATCACAAATATTTCCCGGTTAATATGGAACTGTCAGTACCAACTCTTCCAAATATCCTTGCCTAATAATACCTATTCAGTCTGTGATAGTTAATTCTGGCGATATATTATGGAGAAAGTTTTTTTTGTGATTTGTTCGTCGTCATTTAGCACCTCTAATTAACTAGAAAACCATTTAAGTAGAAAACCCGTGGCCCCTAAAACCAATAGAAAAATGCAGAGACGCCCTAAGTAATGAACAGACGGTAAGCGCAAATGGTTCAAGAAACATAACGAAATAATCGAAAAAACGATGGGACCATCTTACAATGTCGTTAGTCGTTACAAATCTTCTTCTTCTTCCTAGCGTTTATCCCGTTAGTCGTTACAAATGATCCAATTAAATATCTCACCAACAGTACTTGGTACAGTAAATTTTTGGCAACTGGGAGATCGAGTTAAGCTATGGGATATCATCATCAAGTTTTCAGATTAAATCAAAAAGAAAATATGCCTCAAGTATCTCCTAATGAATTTCAAAGTATTATGGTCACAGGAACCAACCAATCTCACTGCGAGAACATTGAAGTATGTGAAACAATATTTATTACACTTAAGTGTATATTCTTTTGCCGTAACAGCTTGTATCTTAAAGAATGTGTGAAATACAAAGGAGGTCAGCGTACAAATAATAAGATACATTTATAAAGCACTTCCATCGTACTTCTTCCACGCAGTCTTTAAGATACGAGCTAAAACGGCAAGATATTGAAACATTGTTTGATATACTTATATTTTCTCTCAAAAACATTCCTTAAAGCCTGTTTATTTATAAAATTCTATCAAATAACTTCATGATGCAGTTTCTTTCCACAAAAACAGAAACAGTCTAGGCGCTGTTGGTGAGATATTGTATCGAATCATTTGTAACAATAAATGGCATTTTCTACACGGTCCCATCGCTATTTTGACTTTTTCATAACATTTGTCTTGCCTAGGTTTTTAAATCACTTGCGTTTAAGGTCTGTCCATTCTTTATTAGTCTCTGCCTTTTTCTAGTGGTTTTAAGAGCCACGGAGCTACTGCTTCAATACGAAGACAGAGGTGAATTTAGTGGTGCCTAATGACGAAGAACAAGACAAAGAGAAACAGTCTCTATGATAAGGGCAGAATAAACTATCACAGACAGAATGGATGCCCATTGCTATGCCTAATCCTAGTAGGAGAGGATCTAGGAGTTAGTACTGACAGTTCCATATAAACCAGGGTAGATCTGTGGTACAAAATATGTTAATCCTAAAACTGAATGAATGGTGAATTTTCATAATTTGATGGCACTTCTAAGGAAAACGTAAGTTGATTGCTGTAATGATCCACACCTAGTGTGCCAGGTATGGCGTTGGATATTAAGCTGTAGCAGGAAATTTTCTCGACTCATCCGTAGAACAAAGTCCGATCTGCAGGAATGCTAGTTTTCAGTAGAGGGCAAAGAAGTTTTAGATCTTTGTTTTCGGGCTGCGATCAAAAACGGTAAGACGAATCATTTTGAATTTCAGATATGTTTATATAGCGCAATAGCGTAATTAAATGCTCTTTAGTGTATATTTCTATTGCTTTTATTTCACGAAATAGTGAGTTCCATATCAACATCGGACATTTTCTAGCGGAAGACCGGGAGTCCTTGGTGAACATAACACGTTATTTTACGGAGACGTCCGAATTAAGTGCCGTTCTATATGAACTTGGGGCGTTTTTTGATTGAATAATTTATCACTTTAAAGTCCTATGTGAATACTTATCTGGTTTGAAATGTGTTTTTTGTAATGTTAGCCATAACATAACATAACACAATCTTTTATTCGGGCTTACACAAGGTTTATTCGTCAAAAAAAACCGAATTAGGAACTTTATGAAGCCCGGTGACCTGCTTGGTGTAGTGCTCAAGAGGTTGGGTTGGGTTCGATCCCAAGATTTGTTGGTATGAACATGTATCCATTTAAGTGTATGTATTTGTATAAATAAAATATATTTAAGCATGTCTTTCAGTTCCCTAGCTTGCCATGGTACAAGCTTCGAGCTTAGTTTGCTGCTAGGCAATTGGCATTTCCAAACCCATTAGGCAAGGATCTTCACAGAAATCAACTCCGTGCATTTATTTATTGCCAACTGAATGGTGATCGAGTTAAGCTATGGGATATCATCATCAAGTTTTCATATAAAATCAAAAAGAAAATATGCCTCAAGTATCTCCTAATAAATTTCAAAGTATTATGGTCACAGGCACCAACCAATCTCACTGCGAGAACATTGAAGTATGTGAAACAATATTTATTACACTTAAGTTTATATACTTTTGCCGTAACAACTTGTATCTTAAAGAATGTGTGAAATACAAAGGAGGTCAGCGTACAAATAATAAGATACATTTATAAAGCACTTTCATCATACTTCTTCCACGCAGTCTTTAAGATACGAGCTAAAACGGCAAGATATTGAAACATTGTTTGATATACTTATATTTTCTCTCAAAAAGATTCCTTAAAGCCTGTTTATTTATAAAATTTTATCAAATAAGTTCATGATGCAGTTTCTTTCCACAAAAACAGAAACAGTCTAGGCGCTGTTGGTGAGATATTGTATCGAATCATTTGTAACAATAAATAGCATTTTCTACACGGTCCCATCGCTATTTTGACTTTTTCATAACATTTGTCTTGCCTAGGTTTTTAAATCACTTGCGTTTAAGGTCAGTCCATTCTTTATTAGTCTCTGCCTTTTTCTAGTGGTTTTAGGAGCCACGGAGCTACTGCTTCAATACGAAGACAGAGGTGAATTTAGTGGTGCCTAATGACGAAGAACAAGACAAAGAGAAACAGTCTCTATAAGGGCAGAATAAACTATCACAGATGCCCATTGCTATGCCTAATCCTAGTAGGAGAGGATCTAGGAGTTAGTACTGACAGTTCCATATAAACCAGGGTAGATCTGTGGTACAAAATATGTTAATCCTAAAACTGAATGAATGGTGAATTTTCATAATTTGATGGCACTTCTAAGGAAAACGTAAGTTGATTGCTGTAATGATCCACACCTAGTGTGCCAGGTATGACGTTGGATATTAAGCTGTAGCAGGAAATTTTCTCGGTCTCGTCATGGCCATCCAGATTTTTTTCCATTCTATCAGCTCATTATTTAACACTAGCGGCCGCCCGCGACTCCGTCCGCGTGGTTTTCGATTTCCAATATCCTATGTGTTATTCTGATGTATAAGCTATATTGTGGTAGTTTCATTCAAATCCATTCAGTAGTTTTTACGTGAAAGAGTAACAAACATCCATACATCCATACATACAAACTTTCGCCTTTATAATAGTAGTAGGATTACAACGGGACTAAACGCGATATTATTTTCGCTTGTGACCACGCCACGGTTGTAGCATCACAGCCGAAACGTCAAGCAGAAAGTACTCAGTAATATATAAAAATAATATCGCGTTTAGTCCCGTTGTAATGTTAAATAATTAAAACGCAACGCGAAAGTATAAAGTTATATATTCTCAGCTGATTTTTCTTCATCAGTAGGTAGGCAAAGGTGACTATGGTGGAGACAAGTTTTAACAAAATTCTCAATAAAAATAATAGAAAATGTATTATTACTAATAAGGCAAGACTATATACCTGCCTAGCAATTCATTACACAATGTTTAATTCAAATATTTGAATAATTGAGGATTTTTTTAATTGAACAACGTCTTATCTTATTCCGTTCTTCCAGTAATAACGTCCCATTTTACCATCGGACTAACAAATCGTCTCATAGATTCCGAAGAAAAGTGTTCTACATTCACATGCAACACTCAGAAGTACCATTAATTTCGTATAAAATGGTCCTAAGTTCTGTTAAGACTTCTACTTTTTACTATTTATTTTTACAGTTATAGTGGTTATCCTGCGAATATGCATTACAACGCATGTATTTTCGTACGAAAATTACGTTACTTAACTTTTCCATCAAAAAACGCCCTATATAAAAATCGATCACCCACAAATCGACTCATCCGTAGAACAAAGTCCGATCTGCAGGAATGCTAGTTTTCAGTAGAGGGCAAAGAAGTTTTAGATCTTTGTTTTCGGGCTGCGATCAAAAACGGTAAGACGTATCATTTTGAATTTTAGATATGTTTATATAGCGCAATAGCGTAATTAAATGCTCTTTAGTGTATATTTCTATTGCTTTTATTTCACGAAATAGTGAGTTCCATATCAACATCGGACATTTTCTAGCGGAAGACCGGGAGTCCTTGGTGAAAATAACACGTTGTTTTACGGAGACGTCCGAATTAAGTGCCGTTCTATATGAACTTGGGGCGTTTTTTGATTGAATAATTTATCACTTTAAAGTCCTACGTGAATACTTATCTGGTTTGAAATGTGTTTTTTGTAATGTTAGCCATAACATAACATAACACAATCTTTTATTCGGGCTTACACAAGGTTTATTCGTTAAAAAAAACCGAATTAGGAACTTTATGAAGCCCGGTGACCTGCTTGGTGTAGTGCTCAAGAGGTTGGGTTGGGTTCGATCCCAAGATTTGTTGGCATGAACATGTATCCATTTAAGTGTATGTATTTGTATAAATAAAATATATTTAAGCATGTCTTTCAGTTCCCTAGCTTGCCATGGTACAAGCTTCGAGCTTAGTTTGCTGCTAGGCAATTGGCGTTTTCAAACCCATTAGGCAAGGATCTTCACAGAAATCAACTCCGTGCATTTATTTATTGCCAACTGAATGGTGATTTTTCATTTGGTATGAAAAATCACCATTCAGTTTGAAGATTTAAAAGTTCCACATCACAAATATTTCCCGGTTAATATGGAACTGTCAGTACCAACTCTTCCAAATATCCTTGCCTAATAATACCTATTCAGTCTGTGATAGTTAATTCTGGCGATATATTATGGAGAAAGTTTCTTTGTGATTTGTTCGTCGTCATTTAGCACCTCTAATTAACTAGAAAACCATTTAAGTAGAAAACCCGTGGCCCCTAAAACCAATAGAAAAATGCAGAGACGCCCTAAGTAATGAACAGACCGTAAGCGCAAATGGTTCAAGAAACATAACGAAATAATCGAAAAAACGATGGGACCATCTTACAATGTCGTTAGTCGTTACAAATCTTCTTCTTCTTCCTAGCGTTTATCCCGTTAGTCGTTACAAATGATCCAATTAAATATCTCACCAACAGTACTTGGTACAGTAAATTTTTGGCAACTGGGAGATCGAGTTAAGCTATGGGATATCATCATCAAGTTTTCAGATAAAATCAAAAAGAAAATATGCCTCAAGTATCTCCTAATAAATTTCAAAGTATTATGGTCACAGGCACCAACCAATCTCACTGCGAGAACATTGAAGTATGTGAAACAATATTTATTACACTTAAGTTTATATACTTTTGCCGTAACAGCTTGTATCTTAAAGAATGTGTGAAATACAAAGGAGGTCAGCGTACAAATAATAAGATACATTCATAAAGCACTTCCATCGTACTTCTTCCACGCAGTCTTTAAGATACGAGCTAAAACGGCAAGATATTGAAACATTGTTTGATATACTTATATTTTCTCTCAAAAAGATTCCTTAAAGCCTGTTTATTTATAAAATTTTATCAAATAACTTCATGATGCAGTTTCTTTCCACAAAAACAGAAACAGTCTAGGCGCTGTTGGTGAGATATTGTATCGAATCATTTGTAACAATAAATGGCATTTTCTACACGGTCCCATCGCTATTTTGACTTTTTCATAACATTTGTCTTGCCTAAGTTTTTAAATCACTTGCGTTTAAGGTCTGTCCATTCTTTATTAGTCTCTGCCTTTTTCTAGTGGTTTTAGGAGCCACGGAGCTACTGCTTCAATACGAAGACAGAGGTGAATTTAGTGGTGCCTAATGACGAAGAACAAGACAAAGAGAAATAGTCTCTATGATAAGGGCAGAATAAACTATCACAGACAGAATGGATGCCCATTGCTATGCCTAATCCTAGTAGGAGAGGATCTAGGAGTTAGTACTGACAGTTCCATATAAACCAGGGTAGATCTGTGGTACAAAATATGTTAATCCTAAAACTGAATGAATGGTGAATTTTCATAATTTGATGGCACTTCTAAGGAAAACGTAAGTTGATTGCTGTAATGATCCACACCTAGTGTGCCAGGTATGACGTTGGATATTAAGCTGTAGCAGGAAATTTTCTCGGTCTCGTCATGGCCATCCAGATTTTTTTCCATTCTATCAGCTCATTATTTAACACTAGCGGCCGCCCGCGACTCCGTCCGCGTGGTTTTCGATTTCCAATATCCTATGTGTTATTCTGATGTATAAGCTATATTGTGGTAGTTTCATTCAAATCCATTCAGTAGTTTTTACGTGAAAGAGTAACAAACATCCATACATCCATACATACAAACTTTCGCCTTTATAATAGTAGTAGGATTACAACGGGACTAAACGCGATATTATTTTCGCTTGTGACCACGCCACGGTTGTAGCATCACAGCCGAAACGTCAAGCAGAAAGTACTCAGTAATATATAAAAATAATATCGCGTTTAGTCCCGTTGTAATGTTAAATAATTAAAACGCAACGCGAAAGTATAAAGTTATATATTCTCAGCTGATTTTTCTTCATCAGTAGGTAGGCAAAGGTGACTATGGTGGAGACAAGTTTTAACAAAATTCTCAATAAAAATAATAGAAAATGTATTATTACTAATAAGGCAAGACTATATACCTGCCTAGCAATTCATTACACAATGTTTAATTCAAATATTTGAATAATTGAGGATTTTTTTAATTGAACAACGTCTTATCTTATTCCGTTCTTCCAGTAATAACGTCCCATTTTACCATCGGACTAACAAATCGTCTCATAGATTCCGAAGAAAAGTGTTCTACATTCACATGCAACACTCAGAAGTACCATTAATTTCGTATAAAATGGTCCTAAGTTCTGTTAAGACTTCTACTTTTTACTATTTATTTTTACAGTTATAGTGGTTATCCTGCGAATATGCATTACAACGCATGTATTTTCGTACGAAAATTACGTTACTTAACTTTTCCATCAAAAAACGCCCTATATAAAAATCGATCACCCACAAATAGGAACGGAGCCAAAAAGTATGAATAAAGAGACAAATTGATTCTATATTCTAATTTCATTTTTTCGAAGAAAACCTAAGCCCGTGAAATGTAAATTTCCTTCCTCCACTGAACAACGGCCGGTCTCAACAACAGACGTGGCATCCGCACCGCCCCCACTGTCCCTTGGTCACATGAAGCGTTTTTTTACGGAAAGTTTATCACATGGAACGTTATTCGACTCTGTAACTCTGGAACTAAATAAGATAGAAAAAAAATAAAAATGTACGTCGATAGAGTTCGTTATCCTTATACTGTTAAGGTATTTAACTCATTTTTGCTCTATGATCACATCGGACTTTGTTCTACGGATGAGTCGAAATAGGAACGGAGCCAAAAAGTATGAATAAAGAGACAAATTGATTCTATATTCTAATTTCATTTTTTCGAAGAAAACCTAAGCCCGTGAAATGTAAATTTCCTTCCTCCACTGAACAACGGCCGGTCTCAACAACAGACGTGGCATCCGCACCGCCCCCACTGTCCCTTGGTCACATGAAGCGTTTTTTTACGGAAAGTTTATCACATGGAACGTTATTCGACTCTGTAACTCTGGAACTAAATAAGATAGAAAAAAAATAAAAATGTACGTCGATAGAGTTCGTTATCCTTATACTGTTAAGGTATTTAACTCATTTTTGCTCTATGATCACATCGGACTTTGTTCTACGGATGAGTCGTTCTCGGTCTCGTCATGGCCATCCAGATTTTTTTCCATTCTATCAGCTCATTATTTAACACTAGCGGCCGCCCGCGACTCCGTCCGCGTGGTTTTCGATTTCCAATATCCTATGTGTTATTCTGATGTATAAGCTATATTGTGGTAGTTTCATTCAAATCCATTCAGTAGTTTTTACGTGAAAGAGTAACAAACATCCATACATCCATACATACAAACTTTCGCCTTTATAATAGTAGTAGGATTACAACGGGACTAAACGCGATATTATTTTCGCTTTTGACCACGCCACGGTTGTAGCATCACAGCCGAAACGTCAAGCAGAAAGTACTCAGTAATATATAAAAATAATATCGCGTTTAGTCCCGTTGTAATGTTAAATAATTAAAACGCAACGCGAAAGTATAAAGTTATATATTCTCAGCTGATTTTTCTTCATCAGTAGGTAGGCAAAGGTGACTATGGTGGAGTCAAGTTTTAACAAAATTCTCAATAAAAATAATAGAAAATGTATTATTTCTAATAAGGCAAGACTATATACCTGCCTAGCAATTCATTACACAATGTTTAATTCAAATATTTGAATAATTGAGGATTTTTTTAATTGAACAACGTCTTATCTTATTCCGTTCTTCCAGTAATAACGTCCCATTTTACCATCGGACTAACAAATCGTCTCATAGATTCCGAAGAAAAGTGTTCTACATTCACATGCAACACTCAGAAGTACCATTAATTTCGTATAAAATGGTCCTAAGTTCTGTTAAGACTTCTACTTTTTACTTTTTCTTTTTACAGTTATAGTGGTTATCCTGCGAATATGCATTACAACGCATGTATTTTCGTACGAAAATTACGTTACTTAACTTTTCCATCAAAAAACGCCCTATATAAAAATCGATCACCCACAAATAGGAACGGAGCCAAAAAGTATGAATAAAGAGACAAATTGATTCTATATTCTAATTTCATTTTTTCGAAGAAAACCTAAGCCCGTGAAATGTAAATTTCCTTCCTCCACTGAACAACGGCCGGTCTCAACAACAGACGTGGCATCCGCACCGCCCCCACTGTCCCTTGGTCACATGAAGCGTTTTTTTACGGAAAGTTTATCACATGGAACGTTATTCGACTCTGTAACTCTGGAACTAAATAAGATAGAAAAAAATAAAAATGTACGTCGATAGAGTTCGTTATCCTTATACTGTTAAGGTATTTAACTCATTTTTGCTCTATGATCACATCGGACTTTGTTCTACGGATGAGTCGATCTGATTGTAATCAGACTGGGTACAATTCACAATTTTACTAACCACGTTTTTGTCAACCCATTCGCATTAACATCGTATAGTTTCATTTTAGTTACGCCTGCATTTATATGTCGTTCTAAATTAAATATTAACTAGTTGAAGAGCTGGCTTCCCTCGGATAAATGTGACTCATTATATATTGATGACAAAACCAATAATTCAACAATATTTCAAATACTCAACAATTGTTTGACTAAACTAATTGCATTCACAAATCTTACCGTCTCGCAAACCAATACCATTTAGGTACTACAAGTTTTAATCCCGCGCCCATCTCTTAAGGCGAAGTAGTAGCTCTTATACCTCTCTTGTACCACTTGTAGTTTCAGTAGCTCTTATAGCTATCTTGTAGTGATAGAAGGGACTTCTGTGCATCTTCAGACAGACGCGACCGCTATACTACTACAAGTCTACGACATTAATACGACGATACGACACTCGTCCTGGTAGGAGAACTACTAATAATGGACATATTTAGGACAAATATTAAGAGTGATGGTGAGATATTTGAACTGCCGTGTGTTTCTTATAGTTTCTTATACGTCTCTTGTACCATTTGTAGTGACAGTAGCTCTTATAGCTATCTTGTAATGATAGAAGGGACTTCTGTGCATCTTCAGACAGACGCGACCGCTACACTAAAACTAACTACAAGTCTACGAGTGACATTAATACTACGTTACGACACTCGTGCTGGTAGGAGAACTACAAATAATGGGCATATTCAGGACAAATATTAAGAGAGATGGAGAGATATTTGAACTGCCGTGTGTTTCTTATACCTCGGTTGTACTATTTGTAGTGACAGTAGCTCTTAAAGCTATCTTGTAGTGATAGAAGGGACTTCTGTGCATCTTTAGACAGACGCGACCGCTACACTAAAACTACAAGTCTTCGGGCGACATTAATACGACGATACGACACTCGTCCTGGTAGGAGAACTACAAATAAGGGGCATTTTCAGGACAAACAGTAAGAGTGACGGAGAGATGTTTGTACTGCCGTGTATTGGCTTTGAATAGGACATTTCGGGGGATTTATTTCATTTATTTATTTCACGAAAGACATGTTTACATTATATACTTATATCTAGTGACTCTGCACTAAGCAAAATTTGCTTGTATCGCAGCAGCCAATATACTCCGTATACAATGTTAACAATTGTTGTTGTCAATGTTGATTGTCAGCTGAATACCCCAATTTTTATTGTTCACAAAACTGCGGTCAACAACCCAGGTGGGTTGGTGATTTGCGTGTTGGTTGGTGAGCAGCCCAGCGTGGTAACTACAGGCATATTTGACACAAGTACTAAAAGAGCCGGTTTAGTTATAAGGCCGAGGAATATGGAAAAATTACACCGCCAACTTACAAACTGTAAAGGAAACGGCCAATTTCTACCTAGTAATGGCCACGAATGGCAAAAAAGCACAAAGTTTATAAAATAAAAATAATAATTATCATGTATTTTAGAACTTTGTAGAACTTGTCAGTTTTTATGTAAAATATCATAAGTAATTCAACTTCCGTTATACACTGCCTATAAAAATGCATCGATATCAACGTAAATGCGGGTAATCTGTTCTTGTCCCATTTATTAAAATATAGTTCGCCGCGCACCGCCAGTCCGCTTGTGACCATGGCTGCAGCATCGCAGCCGAAACGTCAGGCAGTAAGTACGAGAGTACTTAAGTATAACATCGCGTTAAGTCCCGTTCAAATATTAGTTAATAGTAATTAATGCAACGTGAAAGTTTAAAGTCTTATAAAATAGAGTTTTCTATATCTAAAAGTTCAAGTGGACTAATAATGAGGTGCATCAATTGTGGAATTGCCGTGCATAGAATGCAGAGGTCTTTTTGCTACCATCACTTCCCATGCATCTTCAAACAAGACTGTCAGTCTGGCTGTTAGATCAGGTATGTTCGTATTTTCGAGATTTATTTGTAGTGTATTCACATTGCAATATCATATTTTTATGACTTAACTATGTATTTGTTTAAGCTACCTATGGATGCATACGTGTTTGTTTTGAAATCGACAATAATATTATTACGCTTTAAGGTCAAATCCATGGACACCGTACCCTATAAAATATTATTGCTCTCATCTACCGCAGCCGGTGTTTACAAGTGTAAGACAAATTCACTCTAGGCGAGTTCGCAGAATGATGGCGACCGTCTCAAATAAACTAAGTAAGACGAGACCTCGGTAACTGTAATTGAACTAGGGAAGTTAATATTTGTCGAAGTGATAAAAATGTTTACCAAGAAGTATAAAATAACTAGCGGCTGCCGGCGATTTTTTTGCGCTATCCGCGAACTCATTCAGCTATATCTATAGTGTAACACATATTAAGTGTGCAGAAACCGATAACCACGCGTACGAAGTAGCGGGCTGCCGCTAGTGTAAATTTCAAAGCCCTACTTCACTACTATTCCCTTCTATATAAATGCGAAAGTAACTGTGTCTGTCTGTCTGTTTCGCGCATTAATAAGGATCACTGATGCCCGTGGCCGCTCGTCAAGGCGATGACGGAGTATCGCGGGGTTTAGTGGGTAAACCCATGGGTTTAAATTCCCAGGAGCAGTGTCTTATAAGTATCGGGACACGGCCTTTCCCAATGGTGAAGGGTAAGAAAAAAAGGCACTTTCTGCCTTCATAGAAGCCCTATAAACTCAAACTTCCTTGCTGTCGAATAGAAATGTAATTAATGTCAAAGTTTATTTATATCCATCGCATGAACTGTACTATCAGGCGACCAATAGTTAGTTTTACGACAGACCATTTTGTATGAACTTAGCTCGTAGTTTATAGCCAGTTAAGATATCGCTTCAATGATAAATGCCATCGATGGAGAACCGATACAATGGGAAGGTTGATCGGAATGACGTATGAATATTGTTATACGCTAGTTATGATGAAGAAGTGATCGGGCGATATATTTTATGTGAGTATCATACTTGGCAAGTTGAATGCGTCATTACTACTTGAGACTTGACTTTTCTTATATCAGGTATATATATATCAGGTTCTGCCGAGATCTGTATTTCCTGCACATTACAACTTGGGGCTCTTCAAGGCCAGAATAAACGGGCTTTTCCTGAGCAAGCACGCTCCATCGTAGACCACATAGTTGTTTAACATCAGGCAACTTTGTGGTCAAGTGCTAGCTTAGTCCTAAATAAAAAAAAAAAAAAGGTCGTAAAAGTTATCAGAAGAAAAAAAAAGTATATCGTTTATGAAACGGATAGTCCACAATATAGATGCATAATTTAGTAGTATTCATTTAATTCATAATAATGTTTTATAGTTTCCCAACGTGCCACAATGCTTACTATCTAATCAAAAATATAATAAGTCTAAGAAACTTTAGTATTTCTTTTTTAATAATAAAAATAAAAATAATGAATTTATTTATATATTTTGTATATTTTTTAAAGGCTAAATTAGAAAAGTACACGAGAGACAGTCAAGTGAGTATTTAAGACAAGGCCACTTTTCTTTTACTAAGAAATACGAGTATTAAACAATACTTACTGCTAATCTGGATATTAGATACAGCTATGTATAAATACTCCTCTGAAATTGGCTCTTGATGTCGATAGAGTTGTTTGTTGAAACCTTTCCAGATGGTAGATATTTCTATACAAATATTATAAAGAGGAAAGGTTTGATTTTTTGTTTGTTTGTTTGTATGAATTGAATAGGCTCCGAAACTACTTGGCAGACTTGAAAATTCTTTCACTGTTGGAAAGCTACAT
This sequence comes from Nomophila noctuella, assembly GCA_958496325.1. Taxonomy (NCBI): domain Eukaryota; kingdom Metazoa; phylum Arthropoda; class Insecta; order Lepidoptera; family Crambidae; genus Nomophila; species Nomophila noctuella. The sequence continues at coordinate 2,318,878 of OY292503.1, read as the reverse complement.
TCACCCAGAGTAACATAGGCTATATTTTATCCCGGTACGGGAAGTAGTTCCCCCGGGACGCGGGTGAAACCGCATGACGGGCCGCTAGTATTTAAATATTTAGGAGTTGATATTATGATTACTTGGATATTCTTTAATTTCAATATGTGTTTGTCAAAACTTTTCACAGTTTGTTTATTTATAGCAGCTATTGTCGATACCAGATTTTTATCACTACATAAGCGACTTTGTATAAAACAAAGTCGCTTTCTACTGTTCTTCCCTATGCATGCTTGAATCTTTGAAACTAAGGAAGCGATTTTCATGCAATTTTTTTATCAGATTGTTAGTGATTTGAATATGTGTCTGATAAATTCATAATAGTCACCCTGATAAATTTTAGTTGCACCAATGCGATACCGGGGCGGGTCACGCAAAGATGGGAAAATAAATTGTTAAAAAAAATGAAACCATATTTCGTACTGTGTGTAAAAGCATGCGAAATAAACACCTATCCTGAAATAATAAAGTCTCTCATAACACAAGCGGGTAGGTCATGTTCTCGGTTGCTACAGCGATAAGCGCGGAAGCGACTTCCGCGCCGTAGCGCTGGGTATCGCCCGGACGTCGCCTGCCGGGAGGTGGATTAACACGTAAAGGAGGTTACCTCATGCTCTTACATGTATGGTGATAGTAGTTTATAATATAACTCGTTTACGCAGGTAATTATTAAGAAAGTGCGTGTCCTTGGTGCATAAGCGGTCTATTCACAAGAGTTGCATTAGAAGTCACATTGTAAGTTATGTACAGTGCAAATCTGAAATTAACAGATAGAATGATAGAAGTAATAATGTTGTCAACGATTTTGAAACGCCTTATACCTGATATTGTAGTGTAATGTATGTGAAAAGCATACAAAATCCTGTAATAATAATCTCTCTCATAACACAAGCGGGTCATGTTCTCGGTTGCGCGATAAGCGCGGAAGCGACTTCCGCGGCGTAACGTTGGGTATCGCCCGGACGTCGCCTGCCGGGAGGCGGATTAACACGTAGACTGGGTTACCTTAATGTATCATGTAGAACGATGTGGGTAACATGAGAACAATTTGCCAAACAGACCGATGCAAAATAATACCTACCTTTAATATTAAAATCTCACAAGTACTTACTACTCAAGCGGGGTCATGTGCTCAGTCGCTAGGTAGACGATAAGCGCGGAAGCGACTTCCGCGCCGTAACTTTGGGTATCGCCCGGACGTCGCCTGCCGGGAGGCGGATTAAAACGTAGAGGAGGTTACCTCATGCTCGTACATGTATGGTGGTAGTGTATAACTTGTTTACTGAAAATAACAGATAGGAGTAATAATTTGTCAACAATTATCGTAGTCCAATGTATGAGAGAAGCATGAAAATCGTGGAATAATATTCTTTTTCACATGACCTCTCGGTCATGTTATAAGAGAGGATACGCGATAAGCGCGGAAGCGACTTCCGCGCCGTAACGTTGGGCATCGCCCGGACGTCGCACAGTGGTCCCGATTAAATAAAAAATGGACATTGATGCTAGAAGCTCGAGAATTTTTCTGATGGTTAACACTAAAGCAACTAATATGGCAAAAAAATATTATTATCCTACCGCGACTATTTCGTATTAAAAAAAATAAGTATATATTTTTTTGTATGGAACAAATCACATTTCTGTTTATTTCTCGAAATACTTAAAATATGACAAGATGAGGTTCACATATGTAAGAAAACAAGTGATTCTGAGTATTTCATGCAAAGATACTATTTACTTATCTCTGCGTACTTTTGAGTTATTAAGGGTTGAAAAAACGTATTTTTTTATTAATCAAGTAAGTTGTAAACGTCCATACTTTTGAAATCTATAGAACCGAAAAGCTTCCAATATTTTAACAATTCCTTTTAAGATAGATTCGAAGAAATACAAACTTATATTCAAAGAAATCACAGAATATTTGGGTCAACGTTTTCTTGAGAAATTTCTGTTTCCTCTAAAAGTAATTCATTGTTTAAAATCAATGCGCTGGCTTCTGGGAATAATTGTTTTTGCGATCGAACAAATTTTGGCTTAATATGAGTGACGTAGGGATCAGAGCTAATTAGGAAGTTGTGGATTATGTCCAAATTACTTTCAACTCTACCGATTTTTCTTGTGTGGGCCAGTCTGACGTTTCGGAAATCTTTATTTCGCGCTTCCGATGCTTCTTCGGAAAGCATGCCTATAGGAATAAATGCAAAACTTTCACAAATGTCTGCACCATGAAGCAACAGCTTATGTACGCTCGAAGGCATGTAATACCATGGGTATAGGTTGGTATATAGTATTGCTGTTTCTCTGCAATATTCCCTAAAAAGGCTATTATTAATAAGTTGCCCAGATGAAATCGCTTGAAGGATAACTGCAAATCTTTTGATTAAATCAGGGTGAATACCTGTTATTTCAGCAGATAGTTCAAAATTTGTGAAAAACCTTCTTGCTGTATTCCCGTCGTTGGTGGTTCCAAAACCCTGTTTAACTATATCAATTAACAAACCAGTTCTTTCCCTGAATTCTTCTTGGGTAATTTTTTTCTTTGTTTCTTTTAACAATTTGTCATCATTTCGAGCTGCCCACTTTTTAAAGTCTAGGTTGTAAGAAATATGTAAAATACATTCCATGCATCTTATCCACATATGAAGCGAGGACAAACCATATTTGTACATGTCCTCTCTGATAGGTTGTTTGGACACAAAGTCCAAGTCATTCATTTTACTTGGTGGAGTACCACATATATTACAAACTGCTGCAGAAGAGGTATTAGAAACCACAGTAGAAATTTTTCCATCAATCATTGTCATATACAAATCGTGATGTATCTCAAGGTTTTCTACAATTGTCGGGACAAGATTGGAGATTTCTTCATTTATGGAAGCGCTTTCCTTTCTAATCAAATCACTTGTTTCTTTTGTAAATTGAAAACTAATTGGACGACAGTAATTTGTTGAAGATGGAGAAGGATTCTGCCAAACGATAGTACCACTATCTTCTACCAAACGAAGCGGAACTAAACTAATCATGAAAACTGAAGAATCGTCAATGTGTATGTCGGACTTTGACTTTTGTTTATAGTTACTTTGAGAAGATGACCCATCACATCCCCATTTACTTATTAATTTTAGTGACTTTGTGTCCGCAGAATGAAGCTGAATAACTTTTAAGATCCTCTGAACAGTCAAATCCAGTAGCGATTGCAGTCGTATTTTAACTCCAGATTCGGTTACAGTTATATCCCCTTCTGAAGGATAACAAGTTTTTTTTGTTTCCAGAAGCTTCTGATAGGATGGAAGCCCAAACACATTTTCTGAAGCGAGGATAACTTTTAAATTGCGATATTGCCATTTTGAAAGATTTAATGATGTAACTAGCGCTAACGTTTTATCTTCAGGGAGGCACGGTTTTTCAGTTTTTTTTGTAAACAACAGCTTGTCTGCTATTTCGCATTTTTCTTCGTTTCGAAATAGCTCTTTGATTTTAGTCGCTAATTTTGTTTTGTTAGACTCTTTCAGTTTAGCACATAAAGCATAAACCAGTTCTTCCTCAGAATGATCCAAAAGTGTTAGAGAGCGCCTTTTCTTCTGCTTATCAGATAAATCTTTAAAAGGTTTTTTATTTATACTGGAACTCGATTGATGCACATCTACTTCCGTGGTCTCAATAATTGAAACGTCTTCCGCGGTCTCTAGAATTGGAACATCTTCCGCGGTATTAATATTAAAAACATTGTTTAAATCTATAGTTTGACATTTTGGCCAGACAATTTCAGACTCTAACCAATGTGAATTCTGGTGCAAAAATGTCGTTTGTGCTCTGCTAGCAGCAGACCATCTCTTTGATATATTTCTTGTAAAATTATGACAAAATAATTTGATAATTCTCAAATCTTCGGAAGACAATTCGATGCCAATACGTTCGACAAGAATATTATATAAAAATTCGGTATTTTTTAAACCAGCACCACCTGATTTAAGGGCGCAGTACAAATCTAAATTTGTGACAAATGCGGTCATATTGTATGATATTCAAAGAAAATAAAAAAAATGAAGAACAACTTCGATACGATTAAGGTACGAGAAAAACGAAAATATTATATGGGACAAATTAATAAAGAGATAATGAATAAGAAAATCATACGAGAGCAAGAAACGAACCAGTGACTAAAAAGGAAAAAACATTTAAAAAGGAAAAATAACGAAAACAAGTAAGGATAACAAAAGAAATACTCAAAAAGGAAAAACAACGAAAACAAGTAACAATAACAACAAAAATATTTTAAAAGGAAAAATAACGAAAACAAGTAAGGATAACAAAAGAAATACTCAAAAAGGAAAAATAACGAAAACAAGTAACGATAACAAAAGAATAACTCAAAAAGGAAAAACAACGAAAACAAGTAACAATAACAACAAAAATATTTTAAAAGGAAAAATAACGAAAACAAGTAACAATAACAAATAAACAACAACAATTCGCAGTGAAATATTTATGGAAGCGTACAGAAAATGTAGGAACAAACGTCTTATCGCTACTACACTTAGCTGCAGTGTTATTCTCATCAAAAAATGGGTTGCCGTATCTAAATATTGAAATTGCCGTATTTATGAGAAAAATTTACAAAATTGCCGTAAATTTAATTTAAACTGAAAATGTTATCTACATTTATATAAGTTACATATAAAGAGGAAAGGTTTGTATTTTTGTATGTAACGAATTAACTCAAAAACTACTGGACCGCTTTGAATAATTATTTCACTGTTGGCTAGCTACACTATCCCCGGTGAATGTAAGGTACTTTTGATCCCGGAAATGTGGGGGGAAACTCTGCCATCTCGTTACTCAGATTCAAACCTTTTAAATCTCAATGTCGGTAATTCTACTGTCAAACCACGGAAAAACACGGTGCCTTGTTCTGCCATCTAGTGACTCATATTCGAAACTTTCACGCTAAATGTCACATTTTACTGTCAAACCACAGAAAAAAATTGGGATTTTAGCGCCCTCTATAGTTTCTGCACGGTGCCCATTCAAGGGGATAGTTATAGCATTGCATTTCGTTTAAGCATAGTAAATAGAGCTAAGAAATGTTCATATAAGTTGCGTTTCGTTTAATTTTTTTCAAGGTGGGCTGAAATGCCGTATTTAATGATACGGTAGTCAAAAACCTGCCGTATACCGTATTTTAAGAAAAAAATCCATGGATTACCGTATATTACGGCAATTGCCGTATAAAGAATAACACTGCTTAGCTGTACACTGATGCATACGAGCGCGTAGCGGGTGCACGTGCAAGTAGTAATAATAAAAATCATTTATTTCAGAATTCCATAGTAATGAGTCATAGATGTCTATATCGTAATTCCGGGAAACTCAAGTACCTTATTTATTACCTAGCTAATATCTGTAAACAAAAAGTAAAGTTTGCTGACCATCTGTGTGGATATTAACAAAAGATAAGAAAGCTCTTTTGTGTCTTTGGCGGCCGCCGACTCTGGTCGCAACATCTGCATGGAATTTCTAAGAATTTATTATTAACTATTCATTAAAAACAGTCGCTACACCCGAACTCGACGTTACATACAAAGTCGCTAAAACCATATGTTCGTACATACTAAAGTGTGTTTTAATTCAAGGGACTTAGACTTAACGTCCCTATAGACTAATGGTCGGTACAACCAAGGTCGTAATAAATGAAATCCACTGTGTTTGTATGTTATACAGTCCATTTTGAATCTCATTTATATAATTTATTTTAATGGTTTAAGCAATAAGTTAGGAAAAAAATGGATTTTTCAACCCTTAATAACTCAAAAGTACGCAGAGATAAGTAAATAGTATCTTTGCATGAAATACTCAGAATCACTTGTTTTCTTACATATGTGAACCTCATCTTGTCATATTTTAAGTATTTCGAGAAATGAACAGAAATGTGATTTCTTCCATACAAAAAAATATATACTTATTTTTTTTAATACGAAATAGTCGCGGTAGGATAATAATATTTTTTTGCCATATTAGTTGCTTTAGTGTTAACCATCAGAAAAATTCTCGAGCTTCTAGCATCAATGTCCATTTTTTATTTAATCGGGACCACTGTGCGTCGCCTGCCGGGAGGCGGATTAACACGTAGAGTAGGTTACCTTACATATTTATTATGAAAGTTTCGAATTTAAACAGTATGTATAGGTAATTACTTTCTGGGGAAGGCGCTGTCTATACGTGGTGGCTTTGTACAGAAGCTCCTTTTTACAAGCATTTCACAAATTTAAAAGTCGCTTTATAAGTATTGAAAAACTGCCTTCAGCAGCATGAGAAGAATTTCTATGCAAAATAAACACCTTCTATACAAAATATATAAAAACCTCTCACAATTACATATGTATTTAAAACCCTGTGTCTTTGATGTATAAAGGGTCGTTTCACAAGCTTTGAAATAAAAGTCACATTTTAAGTTATTTGCAGTCTACGGGAGAAATAATTTGTCAACAATTTTGAAACGCCGTATAATATTATAGTGTAATGTATGTGAAAAGCATGCAAAATAAACACCTAACCTGTAATAGTAATCTATCTCATAACACCAGCGGGTCGGTCATGTTCTCGGTTACGCGATAAGCGCGGAAGCGACTTCCGCGCCGTAACGTTGGGTATCGCCCGGACGTCGCCTGCCGGGAGGTGGATTAAACGTAGACTGGGTTACCTTACCTCACGTTCTTACATGTATGGTGATAGTGTATAAGGGTGTTAACACACCAATCGATCGATCGTCGATCGACGCCATCGACAACATCGGTCGATGTTGATCGACTGGTGTGTTAGCTTTAGTTGATCGACGCCATCGACAATCACCCTAACTTGTTTACTGAAATTAAAAGATATGAGTAATAATTTGTCAACAATCTTGCAACGCCGTATACCTAATTTCGTAGTGTACTGTATATAAAAGCATGTAAAGTCCTAAAATAATAATCTCTCTCATAACACAAGCGGGTCATGTTCTCGGTTGCGCGATAAGCGCGGAAGCGACTTCCGCGCCGTAACGTTGGGTATCGCCCGGACGTCGCCTGCGGAGGCGGATTAAAACGTAGACTGGGTTACCTCATGCTCTTACATGTATGGTGATAGTGTATAAGGGTGTTACCACACCAATCGATCGATCGTCTATCGACGCCATCGACAACATCGGTCGATGTTGATCGACTGGTGTGTTAGCTTTAGTTGATCGACGCCATCGACAATCACCCTAACTTGTTTACTGAAATTAAAAGATATGAGTAATAATTTGTCAACAATCTTGCAACGCCGTATACTAATCGTAGTTTAATGTATGTGAAAAGCATGTAAATCCTGTAATAATAATCTCTCTCATAACACAAGCGGGTCATGTTCTCGGTTGCGCGATAAGCGCCGGGAGATGGATTAAAACGTTCACTAGGTTACCTTACATGTATCGTGTAGAACGATGAGGGTAGCATGAGAACAATTTGCCAAACAGACCGATGCAAAATAAATACCCACCTATAATATTAAAAACTCACTAGTACTTACAACTCAAGCGGGTTCATGTCCTCGGTTGCTTGGAGCACGATAAGCGCGGAAGCGACTTCCGCGCCGTAACGTTGGGTATCGCCCGGACGTCGCCTGCCGGGAGGCGGATTAAAACGTTCACTAGGTTACCTTACATGTATCGGGAAAGTGTAATACATATATTACCATATACTTATGTTATAACATATTGTAACTATCGAGAAGAAAATTGAGAAAATATCCAGTACAAAGAAGTAACTTCTCCTCCATCCTTCAGAAAACTCTTGAGTGAGAGCAGTGAGGAAATTATTGGGCTGATTATAATAATGATGAAATGTGCATTATCCAGAATAAAGTAGAAACTGCTTTATCGACAAACACTCTTGAAGCACACGGCAAGTAAAGTATAATGTTTTCTTAGGTTTACGCGACTGTTACTCATAAAATAACACAATTTTTTAACGGATGGAATCGCGGTAGAATTTTAATCTACATGTTGACAGAAAAACCCGAAGTATTGGGATCACGGCTTCTGAAAAGTAGCCGAAACGTCAGCTTTTCCGACGTAAGGCATTGGCAAATAAAATTTCAACTAACTATATCCAGTAATGAACTGACACATGTTGCGACAGAACGATTTCGAATGATTGGATGGCTAACAAGGCCTTTACTCGACACTCCACAGTGGTGTAACTCAGAAGATTCCATTTATGTTGTTACCCACAAAAGTCATTAGTCAAATGGCTTGATAAAACCCGAAGTACATTCGTGCATCAACTCCGGCGAACTGAGAATAAATGACTGAATCTGCCAATGTTCTCGAGAGTTAGTCGTCGGAGAGCGTCGAGGAATTATACTCCTACGCTACGCAATGTGGTATAGCCGCAGTGTTGGCGATCTGTGATATGATAAATTATTTTAGAGAGGTAGAGCTTAGTGGAATTTCCACTCGAATGAGCGGCTACCTTTTATTGCGAAAAAAGGGATCTGAAATTTACTCGGACGAAGTCGCGGGCGGCCGATAGTAAACAGTAATATACCTCTCATATGACGGGTTTATACATCGTATGCTTAATCGCAATAACCGGGGAGTCCTACGTCTATTTCAATACAATTCAGTGTACATTTCTACCCACCTTTGTTTTTATATTACAGTCAAAGCTACACACAAAGGATATTAGTCCAATGGCTTGATGAAATCCGGAGTACATTCGAGCATCAACTCTGGTGATGTGAGAATAAATGTCTGAATCTGCCAATGCTCTCGAGAGTTAGTCGTCGGAGAGCATCGAGGAATTATACTCCTACGCTACGCATCTGTGTGGTATGGCCGCAGTGTTAGCGATCTGTGATTTGATAAATGATAACTTATGTGATAAAGCTGCAGAGTTTGTTTGTTTGTTAATTTAAACGCGCTAACCTCAGGAACTACTGGTTCGAATTGAAATGATTCGGTCGCTTGTAATTTAATACATTCCTTGGACCAACTAGACAATCGCCTAGTTTCAACTATGTATACTTGAAACTTGTACTATTGAAGCTTGAAGCGTATATTCCAGGGAGAACAAGGTTGACTGGTAGAGAATGCTTTTAAGCGTTAAGTCCGCTTAAACCCTTTTTGTACCCTACTTGTGTGGTCAATTTTTTTTTTTATAAATAAATAAATAAATGGATGATGTACGTACCTACATACTTACATGCTACTCAATTGTATCTAATACATACTGCTGTATGATTTTATATTAAAGAAGATTTTATGAATACTGAAATGACGCCCTACAGATGATGGTGTTTAGATCATTTATTTGGCTGTTGTGTGTGTTTCTGTAGGTAAGTAGGTAATACTTATATTCCTCCTTCCTTATTTTATCCATGTTAAGAAATTATTGTGATTTGACATCTCAAGTATCCGCTATAATTGTGACCCCACATTAACCCCACTATCCGCTTCATACATCTTCTTATACCTGGCGACACGGCACCTCCATTAGCCGCTCATTGCCGAAGGTACAGCCTAATCGGTGCACGTTCTGTAGGTATTATGAGATTTATTCACTAAATACCTACTAAAACATTTCTCTACACATACGTAATAATTGCAAGATCCTGGGTTCGATTCCTGAATTTTAAACTCGAGGCTTAGGTACCAGTGTTTTCTCGCGGATCTAATGGTTCAAGAATTTGGCCATAATTTAGATGTCCTAGTTTCATTTCCCGGGTCGCTACGATCTTAACCCCGTGCGAAGACGTGGTGGTTCGCTAATATTACAAAAAGTAAAACCATCGCCCTTGAAAGCAAGTCGGGAACAACGTTAAAATAACAACACCGGTGTTGTAACTTTAACTTTCGGAACTTTCGGAACTAACTTCAAGGAAAATGTTTTGACTTCACGCTCCACAGAACGTGGTTCTGGGTACCAAGTAAGAAATCCGAAGAATTCTTTCCTATACGGGAAAGTTTCTTACATAAATAAACCTCCAAACTAACTTAATACAGATTTTTCCAATTCAGTCAAACTTTTGGAAATCAAAATAAATGTTGGTTGGTTTGTAAGAAAGATCTTTGTTAAGAATTTCACCTTTCTTTAACCGTTTCGATTTTTTAAACATCCTTTACATTAACTTTTTAATTGTATCATATATCATCCAATAAATAAAATAAATGAAATAAAATATCCCAAGTCAAGAAACGAGAAAGAAATGAGTTATCAAGCTAAATAATGTTATTTAACCCTTAAACGGCCATGACATGTATATTTTTTTTTACCCTAATTCAATGCCATAAGGTTCAGTTTAATATGGGATAACTCATTTATTAAATTAAAGTGCGATTCACTTATAAAGTCCCAAATTTTAATAAAGAAATATATTTTAATTGATTAGGTACAAGCTTACTTTAGTTCTTCAATATTCAGTAAGTACCATAATCGAATCAAAAGACGTTCCTCACACCCTACGAATTATTAATAAAACAACCAGACTCCCTTTAATAAGTTAATAAGACCTACAAATCACCAATGAAAATGCGCAGAAAACACAGCTATTACATCGAAAATATATAATGCCTGATGAAGTCCTCAGAGCTCTTCGCCACATGAAGAATCGGAAAGCAGTCAGTGCCGATGGAGTCCCCATTGAAGCCTGGAAGGCGATGGGTTCTCGTGGTGTGGGCATCTTAACCGACCTTTATAACCGCATACTCTACACCGGGCGGATCCCTTGCCAGTGGAGACGGAGTATCATAACTCCAGTCTTCAAAGGGAAGGGATCGGTGCAGGAGTGCGGAAGCTATCGCGGTATAAAGGTAATGTCCCACACTATGAAGCTATTTGAGCGGATAGTTGACTCTCGGCTACGACAGGAGTGTACTGTCTCGGACTGTCAGTACGGATTTCGACCTGGTCTTGGTACCATGGACCCTGTTTTTGCCCTAAGGATGATCATGGAGAAATACAGAACGAAGAACACGCCTCTGCATTTCCTGTTCCAGGACATGCAGAAGGCCTTCGACTGTGTTCCTCGCATGATGATCTGGTGGGCACTGAGGTCCAAGAGGGTGCCTGAAACTTATATTGACGTCATCCGAGACATGTACCATGATTCCGATTCAATAGTTAGGACTGCTGTTGGTGACACCAACCCTTTCCCCGTTACCGTCGGAGTCCACCAAGGATCCGTCCTTAGTCCCTTCCTGTTTAGCGTGATATTAGACGAACTGTCAACCAGCATCATAGACGCACATGAGCAACCCCCGTGGCTGCTCATGTATGCTGATGATATCGCGCTGACGGATTCGGACAGGGGACGACTGGTGCGACGAGCGGGTAAGTGGAAGGTGGCACTTGAGAACGGCGGTCTAAAACTAAACGTGGCGAAGACTGAATACATGGCCTGCAACACAGATCCCCCACCCGTACGCATAGACGGTGACTTGGTCGAGCGTACGGACCAGTTTAAATACCTGGGATCTGTACTTCATGCGTCCAGCGACATCGATTGCGACGTCAAAGCCCGTATTTCAGCAGCCTGGGCCAAGTGGCGTGAGGTGACTGGTGTCATTTGTGACCCCAAAATGCCGGTTAAGTTGAAGGGACAGGTCTATAAGACCATCATTAGGCCCGTCCTTTTGTACGGCGGTGAAGCGTGGCCTGTGCTTGAGCGACACAAGCAGATGCTGCGTGTCACGGAGATGAGGATGCTGCGCTGGATGTGTGGAGTGACGCGGAAGGACCGCATTAAGAACTCACGCATCCGAGGTAGCCTTCGTGTCCGTGATATTGCAGATAAACTGCAGGAGTGTCGCCTACGTTGGTACGGCCATGTTTTACGGAAACCGGCCAGCTACGTGGGAAACAGGTGTCTCACCATGCCACCACCGCCGGGTCCCGGAAGAAGGGGCAGGCCCAAGAAGTGCTGGCTTGGCGTCGTTGAAGATGACATGCGTGCCAATGGTCTTTCCACCCAGGATGCCCCAGACCGTGCGAAGTGGAGTAGGTGCAGCAGGAAAGCGGACCCTGGACTCCGAGGCAACAGCCGAGGATGCGACCGGGACAAACGCTAGGATGATGATGAAATAAAATAAATGAAATAAAATATCCCAAGTCAAAAAACGAGAAAGAAATGAGTTATCAAGCTAAATAATGTTATTTAACCCTTAAACGGCCATGACATGTATATTTTTTTTACCCTAATTCAATGCCATAAGGTTCAGTTTAATATGGGATAACTCATTTATTAAATTAAAGTGAGATTCACTTATAAAGTCCCAAATTTTAATAAAGAAATATATTTTAATTGATTAGGTACAAGCTTACTTTAGTTCTTCAATATTCAGTAAGTACCATAATCGAATCAAAAGACGTTCCTCACACCCTACGAATTATTACTAAAACAACCAGACTCCCTTTAATAAGTTAATAAGACCTACAAATCACCAATGAAAATGCGCAGAAAACACAACTATTACATCGAAAATAACTAGTATATTTCATCCACACAACATGGCTTATTTCATTATTCTACTAACGCTGCCCGCTTATAACAACCAATATAAAAATAACCCTCAAACTTGGCATTTTGAACCAAAATACAAAAGAAATAAAGAAATCATAATTTGTTCGAAGGACCTAGTTATAGTGGTCTGGTTATAACAGTTCGTATTGCAGTAATTCCTATGATTCTCACCAATAAGTCTTGCTGCAATCCTTGTTATGTATTTGGCAGAAGTTTTGCGCTATTGCTTTACTTGATAAGGTTTTTATTTATTTAGAACTGCGAGTAGAACACAACGGAATCCCTTGAAAACCTAATGTTTTTGAGAGATAAAAAGTTGCAATGCCCTTAACTAAAATAATAATAATAATAAATTCCTTGGACTAACACACCAATTGCCTAGCCCCAAACGGATAGACATACTTAAATACTTTTATAAACATCCATGACTCGAGTACAAATGCCGATGTTCATCACACAAACATTTGCCCCTAGCGGGATTCGAACCCGCGACCTTTGGTTTTGTAGCCAGGGTCTCTAGCCACTCGACCAACGGGCCTGTCAAATGATAACTACATCTCTACGTATGTTGTTACTTTCAAAGCCTTTTCAATTCAAACAAACAAACATAAAATTAAATCTTCCCTATTTATGATGTTAGAGACTCGTGGTTAAGTCTAAGGAATAAAACTATTTTGGACAACAAACAAAATAACGACGGAATTTATGTCGAGACGTAATTTTAATAAAGAAAAAAGCATTTTAAAACTTTTGCGAAATAGCATATCTATTATCTAAAAGTAATATATTTGTAGTTACTTTATATTTGTATATTAAAATTAAAGGTTTATTTTTAACGCTAATCCATTTGAGAGTCATACGTAATACGTAATTCATTTTGGACTGTAGAAAGGCCAAAACGTCAGATACATTTTTAAACCATAGATTCTAATTACGGCCCCCAGTACTGCACGGCCGGTTAGTAAATATTTAATCTGTGGCTAATTGAACTGTCACTCGCTCTAATCGCTAGTTCGTCGTTTCTAATGTTAACCGAATGTAAAGCTGGCTGGAAATAAAAGACCATTATCTTTTTTACAATTCACTCTTTATAGCGCTACATTTAACATTTTACCTTGGTTGTGGAATGAAACAGATTGATAATTTTGGTTTTTAGGGTTCCGTAGCCAAATGGCAAAAAACGGAACCCTTATAGTTTCGTCATGTCTGTCTGTCTGTCTGTCTGTCTGTCTGTCCTGGCTTGTTCTCCGCCGTTTCTGAACCGATTGCCACGAAAATTGGTGGAGAGATGTATAGTGATAATTCAAGAATTGGTTTTTAAAATAATCGAAAAATAATTATTTTTACTCCCCCTCCCATACAGCGAAAAGTAAATTCGAAAAAAAAAAATCGACTTACCCCATCGTGTGGGGTATCGTTAAAAGGTATTTTTAAATACAATAAAACTTGCCTTGAAACCATGTGGATCAAACACCCCAGTCTCGAAATATATTAATACAAAGTTAAAATTAGAGCGTCCCCCCCCCTTAACTTTTGAAATACTATTACAATAATTCTGAAAAAAATGTCCTGTATACCTCCAAGTAAGTACTTTCAACTAAAACTATAGCGAACTCTGTATCATACATAGTTATTTTGATACAACTCGACCAACTTATGACGTGCAGTTGCCCTTACTAAAAAGTGTCTTAAGCGGTCGGGCCATCTTTTAGCTACGGAACCCTTTCATGGGCGTGTCCGACACGCTCTTGGTCGGTTTTTTTTTGCTAATATGATAGGGAGGCTAACGACAAGAGGGTCACCTGAGTGCGGCTCTTGATGTCTCATCGTAATGTCATAATCTCACGGCTGTGTAATCGGTGACATAAATTACTAATTTCGCACCTCTGAAGTGGAACATCATTCCTCCTTATATAATAAATGCGAAAGTAACCATTTCTTTCTGTTACGCTTTCCCGCTTAAACCTCTCAACCGATTCTGATGAAAGGCACATACAATCTTTAGACCCCGTGGGAAGACATAGGCTACCTTTTATTGCGAAAAAAGGAATCTGAAATCGCGGACGAAGTCGCTGGTGGCCGCAAGTAAGCTGTAATTTTTCACTTTCTTCCGATCAAAGGTCATCACGTCCACAATAGGCCATTAAGCAGTGGTACATTCCACTCCATGGCCACATTCCACTTCGCAAAGCAATCCACCTGGTCAGGCATTTCAATATCGCCATTTTATAGACTGCAGGAGGCGGTGGCACGTTTCATAACCGTTTTATATTTCGTTTAAAGAGTTATCCGGTGCAGCAGTCCAATAAATATTTATGTGTAAAGAAGCGAAATTTCTGACTGGCCGCATTTAAAAGGAAATGAAGAAGAACATGAACACCGTTTATTTACTGAGGTGTTAAACCTCTTTTCGGTTGGATGTATTAAAAATAATAAAATTGAAAATTAAATACAGTCACCGTTCCATTTTCAAATAACGCGCATCAATTGTTTTTTCACGTACTTAGTTTTATAGGAGTTTTTCCCTCCTCCTAACGTGTGATTACACATCTTATTATTTCAGTGTATTATAAAATTTTTACTACTACTAAAAAAAGTGCCTAAGGAACTTACCGGTTTTTAGGGTTCCGTAGCCAAAATGGCAAAAAAACGGAACCCTTATAGATTCGTCATGTCTGTCTGTCTGTCTGTCTGTCTGTCTGTCCGCCAGTCTGTCACAGCCACTTTTTTCCGAAACTATACGTACTATAGTAATGAAACTTAGTGAGTGGATATATTCTGTGAACCGCAACAAGGTTCTCACATGAAAATAGAAAAAAAAATAAAAAAAAGTGGGGGGTCCCCATAGTCGGAACTGAAACTCGAAAAAAAATTTTTCATTGAACATATATGTGTGGGGTATCTATGGATAGGTCTTTAAAAATTATATTAAGGTTTCTAATATCACTTTTTTCTAAAGTGAATACTTTGCGTGACAGACCCTTCCAAAGTGGAAAAAAGTGTGTCCCCCCCCCCTCTAACTTCTAAAATAAGAGGATGATAAAACTGAAATGATTATATGATGTACATTACCATAAAAACTACCAACGAAAATTGGTTTGAACGAAATCTATTCAGTACTTTTTTTTAATACGTCAAAAATAGAATTTGTACGGAACCCTCAGTGCGGGAGTCCGACTCGCACTTGGCCAATTTTTATTTATTACGTTTAAAAAATATATTTCTTTGAATTGTTTTGCCACCATAACACAGTTTAAGCAAAAACATTTTTTATTATTCTTGTACTTGAGATATTTGAGTTTTAACCAAATTCATTGAATAAAGAAGGAACAACGTCTTCCTTCAGGGGTCAGCTTGTGAGCTCATGTATATTCCCGATGCACTAGCCCACATGCATACAAGACGAAACACCTTGCGGGAGATGCATTTATCCCGTGAAGGAAGCAAGTAATATTACATGTGTTTTACTTGCAGCAGGCTGCTCCTGCACTATTTACAAGACATAGTATTAGTGCAAGAGTACGTGGCATTAGATACTGCAGAGATCATTATCATCATCTTAGCGCTTCTCCCGGTTGCATCCTCGGCCATTGTCTTGGAGCCCAGGGTACGCTTCGACTATGATCCTGAATTGACAAGCCTGGTACTTACATTGGACTGTCGTCTGACCTCCGCAACCCGTACAAGAGAAGATAGAAGAGAAGTAATATCATGACTAACTATTCTAGTATAACTTTCTCATACTTTTTCACCTCCTTAGGCTATAATATATGTATTATAGTTTTGAATAAAATCCAAAAACATGTTCTATCAAATCTTTTACAAAGGTGTCATACAGAACAAAAGATTTCTTTTGGCTCTCTTACCGATCAATTACCCAGTTGAATAATTGCCGTTTTTTGTAAAAATAAAGTTGTTACCCTTTTGTACGTCGAAACTGGAATACTTTCCTGTATCAATACTATACTGGCAGGTTTGGGAGTCTGTCCGACGAGCACGGTCAACAAAATACTCGTCGTATGCCGTATCGAAATTTCCGAGACACGACGTAAACGGTCATTCATACTGTATTAGCCTACTGGCTCCTGTAAGAGGTCCTTTACACATCTATGGGTTCTGGAACTTCTCTAAAGCCAACGTGATGATGAATAAAGCATCGATATAACGATATGTTGGAGCAAGCATTTGCTGGGAGCTGGTAAGAGAACCGGTCCCTCCCTCGCATGTAGCGGGACGATGTCTTGAGCCCTGCACACGGCTGCAGATCAAGCTAGCCTGAAGCCAAGGAGCGAAAATGCATTAAACGGAAAAAAAAACACACGTGATGGTGTCGAGAAGTAAAACCTCCGGGCTGGCCGCTTTTAAGAAATATTCTTAATGTCATTGTCTTCTATCGCCAATATGAACTGATATTTTATCGTGTATTTTTGTTTATTTAATTACAGCGTTTCACTTAACCGATTTTTTTTATTAGAAATGTATACGTTCTCACGCCTTATGGCTAGCACGCGCTTAGAAGTGATCAAATCGTCGGAGATCTCGGGTTCTAGGTATCAACTACAGTAATACTTCACTGTGGTCTCCTGTAGGGAGGTAAATCCTAAGACGAGCAGCTCTATCGTAATTTTAATAATTATAACATAATGTGCGGTGCTCCTGACAGGTGTGAAAGCGCCTTTACACTAGTGTGTTAGGCAGAATAGTGAATAATTGACACATCCAGCTCGCACTAGAATCTAGACCTAATCCTGCCTGTATCCGCTGTTGACTGCTAGGCACGTCACTTACTTACAACAAAATACGTGCACCAACCGACGGACTAGTAAAAAAGCCGTGAAGTACTGGAGTGTAGTGGCCGTCATAAAGGCAAGCGCAGTGTGCTGTGCAAGGCTGCGACACATCGTTGCCAGACGTCCCGATTTTATAATAATCCCGATAATTGAAATATTCCGCGCGGGACAGGCCCAGTCCCGCTTTTCGGGGATAACTCGACCGTGCATGCATAGATTCGTCATGTCGGGTCTGTCTGACCGCCAGTAGATATGGCACAGCCACTTTTGTCCGAAGCTTTATGAACTTGTAAGTAGACATATTCTGTGAACCGTCAAGATTTTCATACGAAAAAGGGAAAAAACCCAACACACAAACAAATGTTTAATTAAACCTATATACAGGTTATACACCACCGCCCCCACCGCCCCCACCCCCCGTTACTTGACCGACTCGCACTTGGCTGTTTTTTTTTACTATGTCCCGCTTTAAACGAAGGGATCCCCTTTCGGATAACACATGACATCCCGGTGATGCATCCCGGTCCTCATTCACTTTGAGGAAGGCCTAAGTTCAGCAGTGGACAGCAAAAGACTGACTGATTGATGAAACTCTTAACAAAGAAAATTGTTTTTCACATCGCATTCCTTGCCATAAGTTTAATAACCTTTCGCCCCGGCATGTAAAGATATACTCGTAAATATTACCGTTTGTAATATCACAATAAAACTGAGAACCCAATTTCTCCCGCATGGTATTCCTTAACGGCAACCCGTAAAATTGTAAACTACTTTCTGAACAAAGACCAAAGCAAAGATTAATTTGTACAGAAGGTATTTTAATAATTTTAAGACAGTCTCTCTGTGAAATGAAACGATAAAATCATAATTCTACATAATTAATTAAGTACATTAAAAGTCTTTCAGTTTAACTTAAATAAGGTTTTTGTCATTTTAATTATGTGGTGAGTGTACAAAACATAATAAGTGATTTTTACTTTTAGTAATCCCGTCTTTTAGTGGTCCCGACGCACTTAATTAAAATCAATATCATGTTATTCTTATTATGATGGATCAATCACACGAGTTATTAAACTGTGTTTAATTTGTTTTAAAAACATTTGGTTGAATTTGGCGTTTGTCGAAAATGACTGCATGCTTTAAAAATTTAGTAAACCTGACCAAGAAGAAGCATTTGTATTTCACATACGTTCTTCTTTCCATCTGTAATATGATGAGGGTAGGCGATATTTCCATACAAACCTACACCGCGCAAGCAGTGTTTCCGCTGCGGCTTAGTAT
Organism: Nomophila noctuella; assembly: GCA_958496325.1. Lineage (NCBI taxonomy): Eukaryota > Metazoa > Arthropoda > Insecta > Lepidoptera > Crambidae > Nomophila > Nomophila noctuella. The sequence goes on along the minus strand of OY292503.1, from coordinate 2,300,228 downwards.
TTACACGACTACACCAACCAACCAACTGGAAAGGACCACGGTTCCCGAGCTAGATCATCCGATCGGCAGAAATACTTCTATGTTTTAGGGTATGTGTGGTTTCTCTATAGCTCAACAGATACAAAGTGCTACTTCACTGAGCTTTATCCAGCAGTAGACTTGTAACGGAGCCGTTCCCGTCCAGCCTTCATGGATGTACAGGCCTACATGATGGCTGGAAATATCTAACCAACGCGTCACTGGCCGTATATACTTTTACTTTTACTCATACTACCTAAACGGCTACGGAGTGCGTAAGAAACCCTGAGACCGCACCCTGTCACAGACTGATAATAAAGTATCGTATCTGTATCTCTCAAACTTTAATCTATGCTTCGGTAATGTGCAAACAATGTTGTGTGCGACACCTGCCGGCAGGACAATGCAATTTGTCTGGACGTGCACTAAAAATATAACGACCGGCGAAACCGCACTGCACTATGACAGCATTTACTCTTTAGTGCTATTAAGAACACACGTGGATTCTTAGAACTTTATCGTGGGAAAGATGATTGTGTAATAAATAAATAAATAATTAAATATTTCCCAACATCACATACATTGATCTGACCCCGTGTTAAGTAGCTTAAGCAATTGTGTTACAGACATCAGATCAACAGTGGTATTACAAATATACTTAAATAAATACATCTAACACCCAGACCAGGACCAGACATGTTCATGCACACAAATGATGGTCCTGTGCGGGGATCGAACCCGCGACCTCTTGCGTAATAGGCAACAACTTGACCATTACACCAAGCGCGTCGTCAAACTTATGCTTTAGATGAGAAATGATTCTGGATAACTGGAGAGAGGGAATTCTACTGTCTCTCGTCTGCACTGAGACTGTGAGCAAATAATAGCACTTCGTAACTGTTGTGCTATGTTTCTGCTGGTGAGTAAGGTTGCCAGAGGTCAGTTGGGAAGGATATGGGGTTTTGAAGGCAAACAACTCATCTGCGGCCCTTGATGTCCATGGGCAACGGTGATCACTTCCCATCAGGTAACATTCTTATCCGGTTGCCTTCCTATAACATACGTAAAAAAAACTGTTGTGTTACTATCGTCGAGGAAGGTATCGTGACTGTATATAAATTGGGAATGACTCCGATGTCAAAAGTATCTTTAGATGACGGTGCTTACCATCTGGTGAGCCAATAGCTTGAGTGACACCTATTAGAATGTTTTTTCGGAGAAGTAGGTACTCGCCATGTCTGCTCGCTAGCTAGACCACCAGACGTGTGTGACTTGTGTGAGGCTAACACACTTATTGCTCCAGTTTCCTTCTTTTGCACCTAGGACGTGAAGAAAAAAAGAAACCAATTTTACTTCAACTGGTGGCGTCCATTACATCAGCTCACCAGGTTAAATGTGGACTCAGTTGAGGGATAATCTATATTTCTGTAATATTCAACCTCCTCAGTATTCCACAATTCTTTGAAGTTCTTATAATTACTAACTTAGAATGTATATTTCGCTGTTGATATATAACAGTATTACACACAGGGTTGCTATTAGTCAAATTAGACCTTATACCAAATTCATATCCATTATTAGTAGTTTCCGCCCATTAGTTTCAGGCTCCACTTAGAACGCAAACAAACTGACTAGGAGTGTTGGTGAGATGGGTTGATTAAATAAAACTATTGTCCTGTTTAAACAGCGTATATCGAGAGTGCGCAAACACAATAAGAGTTCGGGACAAGTTAGATTAAAGCAGGCTTAAGTCTCCCGCGTTCAACTTCGGTACCCCTATCATTGCGGTGGGGTACTAATGGTAGTTTTCTCGATTGTTCCTAACTCGAAATGGAAATGGGAGTGCCGCATTTATTTTACAACTAGCAGCCGCCCGCGACTTCGTCCCCGCGGAGTTCCCGCACACATAGTGTTAGATAGCTTAAAGCCTTCCTCGACAAATGGACTATACAGCACAAAAATAATTATTCAAATCGTTAGATTTAAAGAACCCTGCGGTTCCAGGGATAATTGCGTTCAAGCAAACAACGAGCTCTTTAGCTTTATAATATTAGTGTAGATAGCGCTCAGAGAGGAACCTCTTTTTGTTTTGTTTTTTACCTTTATAGCCTATACGAATAATAAAAAGCTGCAGAGTTTGTTTCTTTGTTAGAAAGCAGTAATCATATGAACTACTGGTTTGAATTGAAAAATTATTTTTGTGTTGAATAGTAAATTTGTTGAGGAAATCTTTAAGCTATATGATTAAACTACATATGTGTGCGGAACACGGGGACGAAGTCGAGGGCGGCCGCTAGTAAATAATAAATTGATACCGGTTCACTTCTGAGACAGGGTTTTTCCAAGCACACACACAGCTGCAGGTCTAGCGTTGCGAATGGGTTCGTTTGTCAACAAAAAAGAGTTAATCCTGCCTTAAGTATCCACGTCTAGTAGAAAAAAAAATTAGGTATTTTTCAACGCATCTATTTACAAGACATGTTTTCATTTCATTTCGATCGTCGAGTTTCCGTAGTAGCGGCGGCGGCGGCGGCGGCTGTGTAGTGAGCAAACTTCACAGCCAAAGGCTGATGTTTATCTTCTCAACAAATAAAAGGCCAGTCCAGCCCGTACCTACCACATTACACAGCTAATAACTACGCATGTACATAACTGTCATTACATTAACAATGGCCTGATGTGCTTTGCTGAGGTACTTAAGATAATCAGACTTAAGGGTGAGACTCCATCAAAGCGGAGATGAGCGAATGGAGCGGAGATGTGTCGTAAGCAGCCAATACGATTTTGACTTTAACACGTTACCAAACTCAGTAATGAAATCTTACTTTCCGCTTATCCCAGGAACTACTGGTTAGAATTGAAAAAAAAAATGTTTTGGATAGTTCATTTGTCGAGAAAGGCCTTAAGCTGAAATTTACTACTTCTGCGCTAGTAACTAGATAAAAGGTCATTTGTTTTTGAATGACTAATAACTTGGTATTTTTTTTGCATTTTTACAACTTCGTTTTATTTTACTTCCTAAGTTTATTATGTTTTGAACGATTTTAATTGTACTTCATTCATCAAACCGATTCAGTGATTGAAAGAAGCAAAAAAAAACAAATATGCAATCTTATTTCAACTGGATAAGGTTGTCGATCAAATTAGCAAAACACTTCAGATTATTCTTGGGTACTATTTATAATCTTTTGGATATCTATAGCGTTCAAGGCGTCTTATCTTCTGATAACATGAATTGTTAAAACGTAGACTAGGCAAAATGTAGAAATGACATTTACATTTGTATAAATATAAAATAAAACAAAAAGAGTGGTATTTTTTTCAAGTTAGCTTTTTATGTTACAGAAAACAGCATCATTTTAAATCTTTTGACGTCTCTAAAAATATCGATATAATAATTGATTCCATATTAATCATTAAACGGAAATTAATTCTTAAATCGACGGGCCCGTTCTAGTGGTCCCTCTTGAGAGACCCTGGCTACAAAACCAATGGTCGCGGGATCGAATCCCGTTAGGGGCAAATTTTTGTCTGATGAATATTTGTCTTCGAGTCATGGATGTTTATAAAAGTATTTAAGTATGGCTATCCGTTCCCTACCTTCCATAGTAGGTACAGGCTTCGAGCTAAGTTTGGGGCTAGGCAATTAGGTTGTTAGGCAAATGTAGTCGAAGTCGGATTTAGTATTATTTTGCATTATTAAATCGATATTTTTCAATACATATCACCATTTTTCATCGTCACTTAGACCTGATTCATAAGATAGTAGTTTTATTGCGGACAATGAGATACAAATATACTTCAAATGGAAACGGAAAAATCATCACACAATTTTTTTCATCGTCATTCTATACCTTATTAATACTACTTCTTATATCATAACAATCATACGCTGAGAATTCGTCGATAAGCCATTTTCGAAGAACATTTTCGATGTACCTACGTGCGCGAGAGTTCATAAAGTAAATATGATTCGGTGACTAATCTTTATAGTGATTTAAGTGGTGGTTTAATGAAATAAATTAAATTTTAGTGAGCCTAGGAATATACTCTCCTAGGAATGTCTGGACAAAGAGGTATGGCAGTTAATTCTAAAAATTAATTACAAGATAACCTAATCATGGGTGTTATAATTTGATTTATCAACTACGTTTAGAGTGGACATTGAGAACAAAATCTATGCGTCAGCTGTCAGGGGAGGAGGCAGTTAATTGTTTTTTTTTTGTCTCCTTTCCTATTAAATGACACGCCACTAGCTTTTTTTTTCGTCCTGGAATGATTTGTACATGTTTTTAAAACAAAAGACAGCATTATTTTCGGAACGGAATTCGGACGGAAAGTGTTGTCCATGAACAACAGTGCATAAGAACGTATTTCTTCGAGGTCTCTATACTTAGTAGTATTACCTCAAATAATTTGTCATAGAATTTCGTGTGCCGTGAAGTGCCTGCCTTGTACCTACTACCTAATAGTAGTGCCCTACTTAACACTATTCTTGTGAGTGTTGTAGGGCTAAAGGACATTTTTGGGGGTTTTCAGCAGCTTTTCACTGAGTTTCGTCTTTTACCATAATGCAGTATCTTACGTGCCTGATCAGTAATATTTTTTTTGGCGGAACACACCAATTGCCTAGCCCCAAACTAAGCTCGTAGCTTGTACTGTGGATGCTAGGGAACGGTTTTACATACTTAATAAGTACTTTAATAAACATCCATGATTCGAGTACAAATGCCGATGTTCATCACACAAACATTTGCCCCTAGCGGGATTCGCATCCGCGACCCTTGGCTGTGGCCAGGGTCTCCCAAGGCCGGGAGGGGGTGGCATTCCACAACAGAAGAAAAAAAGGCTGGTAATAATGCTAACGATACAATTTCCTCAATTAGTCATACAGGATTTCTTCTATTAATCTCCGATTTATTATTCGATTAGAATTCGTCTGGGTAATGGCTTTCACATTTGACGCACTTTTTCAACTAACTAAAAAAATATTATCATCCGAGTCCTCATTCATTATTAACAGGAAATTACGAATTGTACAAATTCGAATTAATAATGTATTCCGATGCGACAAATTGATGCGTAATGTTTGTTTATTCATTTCTTGCGAATCCATAATCTGCCTTAAAACTTCCAATTTGGTTTTAATTAAAACACGTAATTGGAATTGTTTTGTGGTGGTACTGAACTGATAAGTTGAAAATCCTTTCATCATAATTATTAACGTGCATGAATTATTTTTGCATTTCATAATATCACGTATTCCATTGAGAAATCAAGTAAAGGACAAATTCAATAGTTTTGTTATTTAGGAGCCAGATGGCGCAGTTGCTAAAGTGTTCGGTCTGCGAATGCTATGGTTCAAGCAAATTATACAGAGGTCGGTCATCGGATGGGTGACCGTTTTTTTTATGCGAGCTCCTGATCTCTCTACGATCGTGTCTGATTACTATCTCACCGAACTATTAAAATGAGGGAATAGGTAGTGCACCTGTGCTTGCGCTCACCTTGTGCACTATAATTTATCCTGCCTACCGGATTCACCGTATGACCGGCCACCATATTATCCGAATACGTCCGGCCCAAAGAGACTTTTTGAAAGTAAAGTAAAGTATCAGTCCTTCCTGAGTTTACAGGTATACTGCCTTAGCAAATATTGTTTGTGCCCTCAAGAATATATTACGTATATTACCATGTTTGATTGATGGACGCAAGAAAAAAAACGCCACATCTCCTTCAAAAATCGGCATTGTCTTTTACAAGTGGAACACTGCAAAATGAACAAACGTTCGGTTCATTCGCCTCAACCATAATAACCGACCTTGGATCCGTTTACTTTGCCAGTTAAGATAACTATAAGAAATCTCGCCTCTAGTCATGTCAAAACAAACTACAAACTAGTAACATGTGACTCAGACGAGTATTTTTGTCATTTTCCCTTAATTATTTCATAAAAGACTGGTGTTTTTTTAATAAAAATCTCTTAAATGTGTACGAAAAATATAATAACCAGCCTTTTTAACAATGATGCTTCTAAGTGTAATAGTGACAGAAAAAATGAGTGTGGTTGTGTAAAAACCAGAAAACTAAGTAGATGTTTTGATTTCAAAGGTTTGTTTTTATCTTTTACGATTAATCATATTTATAGTTTGATAGTTATTTAAGTAGATAACTAATGCCTTATTGTGATTAAAGTGTTAACTGTTTTTAATACGATTAGTACTCGTAGGAAAACTGTTGCTCTAGGAGCAAATATTATGGGCACTATCATTATCATATCGTCACTTTTGCTCAACCCAGAAATTGAACAATATCTGAATTGAGTTCTTGGCCCGATACCGAATTTCAATGATCTGATGGGTCCGTTGGTCTAGTGGTCAGAGAGGCTGCCTACAAGACCGATGGTCGCGGGTTCGAATCCCACTAAGGGCAACAAATGTTTGTGTGATGAACATCGGCAATTGAACTCGAGTCTTGGATGTTTATAAATGTATTTAAGTATGCCTATCCGTACCCTCGCATCCATAGTACAAGCTTCGAGCTTAGTTTGGGGCTAGGCAATTGGTGTGTTAGTCCAATGAATTTGTTTATACATTCTTATTTTTTGAATACAAAAAAATCATTATTTTCTATGCGAATTGTTTGGTCTTCTTCCATACGTTGCAATAGGAGCGGATGAGTACGTTACGTCATGGCTTCCTTGATCGATAAATGCTTATCGGATCATGGCAATTTATGATTCAGTATAGTACTCTATGATTAATATAGTAATCCATCTATGTTTTGTAAGACTCGTAGTTCTACCCCGTTTCTCCCAATGTTGGTAATGTGTTCCTTTTGCCTTCCTGTGGTCTCATTCGCTTGACCAGCGAGTTGACTATGAGGATAATAGTTCAGGAATTTTAGATTTTATCTGCGGAATAATTCCTAGTGAGCTGAATTTTTGTATACACCTTTATTATGATATTGTAATGATGATGTGAAAAATCGACATTGACATCGTGCCGGCTAAAAAAGTTATAGGGGTCCAAACGTCACGAAAATCAGTTTTTCGCAAATATCTCGCGATCTATTGCTCAGAGGTCAATAATGGTTTCATAAAAGTTGTTCGTCGTAAAATTGTCTACAAAAAAGGTCTCTTGCATTTTTCTGTAGAATTAACCGTTTTTGAAATAGAGACTAGAACGCACTCACATATGGTATTGTATACCGTACGGCGCATACCAAGGCATAAACCCTATTGTTTGTTTTTTTCCCTTTTTTGTTTGAGTGTTTTTTGTTAGTATGATGATCTACATATAGAAATATAAAGGACTTGTAATACTAGTACAGTCAGGAAAATAGGAATATCAACTATAAAAAACCAAGTGGATTTATTTTTGTCACTTTATAACTCAAGAACGGGCTCATTGATCAAAACCAAATTTTCAGGGTTTGTACAGACTATTTAGTATATGTTTTATGTGAAGTTTGAACAAAATCGGTCGTTCACTTTATACGTAGCGAAGCACGTACCGGGCCGCTAGTAATGATATAGATATGCAAAGTGAATTTTAGCAATTTTGATCCACGATCTGCGAAAAAAATCCTAATGGGCTGAATTTTTGTATACGCCTTTATTATGATATTGTGATAAAGATGAGAAAAATCGACATTGATATCGTGCCGGCTAAAAAAGTTATAGGGGTCCAAACGTCACTGGACATAGCATATCTATATCATTACTAGCGGCCCGGTACGTGCTTCGCTACGTATAAAGTGAACGACCGATTTTGTTCAAACTTCACATAAAACATCTACTAAATAGTTTGAACAAACCCTGAAAATTTGGATTGGATCGGTGAGCCCGTTCTTGAGTTATAAAGTGACAAAAAAAATTGCCACTTAGTTTTTTATAGTTGATATTCCTATTTTCCTTACTGTACTAGTATTAATAATAATACCCTCCGGCCGTATTCGGCCATGGCGGCCGATCTTACGATCAGCCAGGTACGCAGGATATATTATAGTGCACAAGTGAGTGCGCAAGCACAGGTGCACTCCCTATTCCTTCACTCTCATAATTCGGTGGGACAGCAATCTGACACGACCGTAGAGAGATCAGGCGCAGGACCAACGGCTTAACGTGCCTTCCGAAGCACGGAGGAGCTCGAGATGAAATTTTTCGGTCACCCATCCGATGACTGGCATCTGCGAACGTTGCTTAACTTTAGCAACCGCAGGCCGAGTGCGCTAACCACTGCGCCATCGAGCTCCTCAATGTACTAGTATTACAAGTCCTTTATATTTCTAAATGTAGAACATCATACTAACAAAAAATACACAAACAAAAAAGGGAAAAAAACAAACAATAGGGTTTATGCCTTGGTATGCGGCGTACGGTATACAATACCATATGTGAGTGCATTCTAGTCTCTATTACAAAAACGGTTAATTCTACAGAAAATTGCAAGAGACCTTTTTTGTAGACAATTTTACGACGAACAACTTTTATGAAACCATTATTGACCTCTGAGCATTAGATCGCGAGATATTTGCGAAAAACTGATTTTCGTGACGTTTGGACCCCTATAACTTTTTTAGCCGGCACGATATCAATGTCGATTTTTCACATCATCATTACAATATCATAATAAATGTGTGTACGAAAATTCAGCTCACTAGGAATTATTCCGCAGATCGTGGATCAAAATTGCTAAAATTACTGGACTATAACCCTCAGATTAATGAATATCAATATCTTCAGCCAATGATTTGTCAGTTATGCTATCCTTTTTCTCCTTATTACGGTGATAGAGCAAGATAGCAGACACAAGTACTCTCGCCGCCTGACCTGTCAAGTGTTCCATTTCATTATAATTCCAAACGTCAAGTAAATTATTTGACAGATACAATGTTCCTTTTCATATTTTATGTTTCTTTAACCGGCCAGTACCAAGGAGGTTTAATGCCGGTTAAACAACCGGTTATTGCGAAAAAAAGGGTTCCGAAATCTATGCGGACGAAGGCGCGGTCGGCCAATAGTAAAGAATCTTATGAGTTTGAGTTTGAGTTAATAGCAGCAATAAATGATTCTAACATGGTAATATGTTGTTGCAGACGTAGAACAAGGAATCCCAGAAGAGGAAGATGAGGCGGCGGAGACCCTGCATCCTCTGCTGCCGACTCCTGACGAAAACAAAATCCATAAACCTGGCAATGGAGAAGCACCTCCTCTGTTCATGCCGACCAGGCCTAGCAACTTGAGCCTGGCAGAATTAAGGTAAAGCCACAAGGGAACTTCTTCCTAGCGTTTATACCGTATCTGTGCGGGGTCCGCTTTGACCATGATCCAGGATTTGGCGAGTCTGGCTATTACAGTGAAGCGACTGCCATCATACCTTCGTAACCCATAGAGGGGAACCAGACAGATTGGATCGTGGTTACACATTCAGATCTAACTGAACTAAAGTCTGAATGTGCAGGTTTCCTCACGGTGTTTTCCCTTACCGCCCAGCTAATGGCACAAATCCACACATAGATTTCAAAAAGTCCAGAGACGTGGGCCCGTTTTCAAACCACTGAACTCACGTATGTGCAGCGTGGTCCGTACCACTAGGCCAGCCACAAGAGAACATGAGCATAAACGTTAACAAATCGAATCTTATGTCAAATCAAAAGAGAAGTAGAGATTTTTGGAACTTCCCCAACAAGAAGACTTGTTCCAAATGCAAGTTTTCTTTATAAAAAATGGGATTTGCTTTTATCACCATGCTTGCCACATGCGAATTGATCACAAATCCGGGCTGTGTTCGGAAAAATCAACCGACCCGAGAATCGAACCCAGGACCTTGAGACTTTGGCCTGGTAATTATTTTTACTATTATTATTATACGTTGTTCTTATTCTTATAGCAACTAAAAATATGTTCCAGGCACCACCCGCGCTTCCATCACCTCTCCAACCTGGACATGGAGTCAGTGGGCCAGTCTTCAGTAGCTTCGACTGTGAACAACACTCCTGTCTCCGAGGTGCCTGATGGTCTACCGAAGAGATGGAGACGAAGCGACCGGCGGCTGAGGCGGCTTAACACAGAGCTGCTGACCGCTATCGATGAGAATGACGTTGAGGAGATTGAGAGGTAAATGTAATAAAATATCATAACATCATCATGATCATCCTTGCACCTCTCTTGGTTGCATCCTTAGCTATTGCCTTTTTTTCCAGCCTGCAATGTCCTAACCAAACTGGGAAAACCGACACTCAAGTGAAAGTGTTCCCCCCGGAATTTGAACCCACTACAAAATACAAAAAACTTAGATTACCATTGTCCTCAATTATTACCAGCATACATCGAGACAATGTTTTCTTATCACCTAGTTAGTGGCGAACACTACTGTTATTTTATCGTGACACCCTTCTCCACCAGTAACACTGGAAACTTCATACAAAATTATCAAATATCTTTTTTTCTTTTTCCCTTACTTTCAGTCTGCTCAAAGCAGGTGCAAATCCCAACGCCACCTGCCGGCAAGACTACGTCTCAGCGTGCCACGTCGCGGCCATGAAGGGTGGCGACGCGCTTTCCCTCCTCGTCAAGTTCGGAGCAGAGAAGTACCGCCTGGACAAGCTTGGAAGAACTCCCTTGCATTTAGCTGCGTGGGCAGGGAACTCACGGCAGATGGCAATCCTTCTGGATTTTCCTGAAGGTAAGTTGCTGACTTATAGGAATGCTTATAGGTTATGTTTTAGCTGCCTCCGTAAAATAGGTAAGACACTCCAGTGTAAAAGCCGAAAGATATTGCGTTAAAGGCAGTAGTCTCTGATTTGGGTTAGCTAGCTTTGCATCCCACGGATTAATGAGATCCTAGTAGACGGAAGGCATGGCAGCTGGCTATCTTCTTAGGTTTGCCATCATGACGGGTGGTGACGCGCTCTCCCTCCTCGTCAAGTTCGGAGCGGAGAAGGACCGCCTGGACTAGCTGGTGAGAACTTCCTTGCATTTCGCAGGCTGGGCATGGAATACTAGACAGATGGCTGATGAGGATGATGGATGATGAGGTTTTAATTGCGTAGACGCCGATAGATCTTGGTCTTTGATTTGGTTTAGCTACTTTAACTATAATACATGACAGATGGTTATCCTCCTAGATTTTCCTGATGTTGAGTTGTTCACTGCTTCTCTGGACCACGAAGCAAAGCTTTATGACCAGTTTCAGGGATGGGGAAGTTACTATCGCAATGATTCAAAATAAAATTTCTTGATTTATTTTATTTTTTATTAACAATTATATCAAGTCACTAGCAGAAATTACAATTATTTAAATTCACATTACTAGCACAGTAACTTTAATTTAAATGAAGTCAATACAATTCCTAAGTACGTCTCATGACCACGATGAGGTGGAACTCGTGGTCAGGAGCCACCACGGCTTCGGATTTCTTGGACACCAACCTCAGGACAAGCAGGTCATCGGTGACGTCCTAGAAACACACCTAGGTTTAGGTTTACGAGGTACATCCACACTATGCTCAAAAATATATGACAATATGCGTTTTGGAAAAATAAGCTCATCATTATTATCTTGGTTTTGGATGACTTTGTTTTAATTTACTTTGAAAGTATTGGTTTTGGCGGTTGTGAATGCTCTATAAAGGCTATTGTGGTAGTTGACTTTAGAAATGAAAAAGATGATAGTGAGAAAGTACTTACAATTTCCTTAAGAGCATTAGAAGCAAAATGTGAAAGGGACCTCATGTGGGTGGAGTATGTGGCAGCCGTCAAACTGTCCAGGGTTGTGGTCTCTGGAAAGCCTGTTGAAATTGAATATTAGAAAAACAAAAGAAGGAACTGCATATTTTGTTCATAGATTAAAGCTAAAAACGCTACTCATAGAAAAAACTAAAGAAAGAAAATGTTGTTTGGGATGATTATCAATTTCTTACCTTCACAATTCACAATGATAGTCCCCACCACATTACCATTTTCATTGATGCGGTTCATTGTAGCTGTAGCTAGTTCTCCCTGTAAATAAAAGAATAACCTTTTGGATTTACGCTGTTGTACATCGTTTAAATCCTACTACTATTATAAAGGCGAAAGTTTGTATGTATGGATGTATGGATGTATGGATGTTTGTTACTCTTTCACGTAAAAACTACTGAATGGATTTGAATGAAACTTTACCACAATATAGCTTATACATCAGAATAACACATAGGATATTGGAAATCGAAATCAACGCGGACGGAGTCGCGGGCGGCCGCTAGTCAAAATTAAAGCTACAAAAATCCAATAAATCAGGATTTCTTGGGATGGAGCTTTACATTGGGATCTTAATCTCTCGTGAGAAAAAAGTCCCTGAATATCTAAAATGCCTAAAAATTCATACAAACCATATAGTTTTGAGCAATTTCCATTTTCGCAAATGTATGTAAATAATCCAAGCTTGTAAATAAACTCGGTTATCAGGAATGCAGAGGATGCCTTCTTGAAATCTTCTGTCAATTGCGATTTAAAAATCATTCGCAAAACTGTCATTCCAGAAGAGTTTCTAATAGATTTAAGACATAATACTGTTATAATAATACGAATATGCCAGTTTTAAAATATTTTTTGAAACCAATTGAAACGCACCTAAAACGTTGAAACTTTTTCATTTCTAAATGAGCAAGTCTAAATTATTATCAAGTTCAGGGACACACACATAACAAAACACAACTAACAGACTGCATTCCTATAATTATGAATAAACTTAGCCTGCCTCTGAGCAAGTAATATACCACCCAACCAAAAAGAAGCTAACGACATCCCCCCACTAAATTCTACTTCAATTTTCAAAATATACCTTCAGGGCCGTCTTTCACCTATTAGGGGCCCTCAGCACATGGGCCCTTAATCCTCTTGTTTGGTAAACATGGGGCCCCCAGAACCTGGTGTTGTGCCCAGTGGAAAAGACGGGTCTGCTTTTCAGTGGAATTATTAATGAAAGCTAGGCCGTTAGCAACAAAAACAAACTTAACTGCCTTAACACCACTTAAAAAAATAAATACGTAATAAATAAATATTTTACAACATCTCATACCTACATCGATCTGGCCCCGTGTTAAGTAGCTTAAGCACTTGTGTTACAAACATCAGAATCAACAGTGGTATTACAAATATACTTAAATAGATACATATTATGTATAACACCCAGACCAGGACAAACAGACGTGTTCATGCACACAAATGTTTGTCCTGTGCGGGGATCGAACCCGCGACCTCTTGCGTAATAGGCAACATCTTGACCATTACACCAAGTGGGTCGTCAAACACTTAGGCACCAACCACACTCCACAGACATCCAAGAACGCGTGGACGACGAGAGCATGTCGTCAGGAGCTGAAGAAGACATCAGGAAGCTCTGCGAGAAGACCAGGCAGCTGGCCAACATCCGCTGCGACGTGGGGGAGGTGAAGACCATCCTCCCGAGCACCTGGAAGGACAACATCGATCATGACTGCAGGAGCATTGAAGGCTCGGTAAGGTTTAATGAAAATCTTTCGATATTGGAGTTTGTATTGGTTCCTTTCAGACTTCTAAGTCACCTAAGATCCTTTAATTTTTTACGAGCTCATCAATTTTATTACATTTTTGCCTTGAATGTTATTGAAGAAGATACTCAGCTTTTCATACAAGAGGATTAATCTGTGGATGGGGTAAATAATAAGCTTAATAGAGGACTAACGAGACAATGAGCTCACAAATCACAGTCTCTTAAAAGCACAGCTATTTAATGCGAAATTAAATTGCCTTTTTTTTGAAGCCATAATTATTATAATACGTTCAAAGGTTTTTTTTTGACAATGGTTTGTAAAATATTCTAAGAACCCTACGGTCACACATAGAAAGTTTGGAAGTGAAACTAAAATCGATTTAAACAATCCAGTAAAGTGTCAGTTGTTTGGATTCTCCCGATTACAAGAAACTACTAGGTGTTCTTTGCCTTGCAGCTTCGAAACTTTACAATAGTAATACGTGTATAGTTATTGAGTAACAGCCAGATGACATAAGCACACAATAGGAGGCTATAACAGTAAAAAATGAGACTGGCGGATGGACAGACAGACAGACAGACATGACGAATATATAAGGGTTCCGTTTTTTTGCCTTTTGGCTACGGAACCCTAAAAAGGTAATTTTACATGCTGCTATTTAATATTTTTTATTCCTCAGATCCCCCTACAACCAGGCTGGACGCCCCTCCACGTAGCATCATCTTGCGCCAGAACGCAGTGCACCCGTCTCCTCCTGGCGGCTGGAGCTGACCCCAACATCTGTGATGAAGAAGGAAGAACTGCGCTGGACGTAGCTGGTTCCGCGATCTACGTCGATTTGACAGTTAACTCTAAGTGGTTAGTGGACTTATATCATAATTTTAATAGAAATTGCAGTCATAAATTGACGACAGGTTTGGTGTAAAAATTTAATCATGGTATGTTCACAAAATTGATTCGACGTTTCTTTCAATAAAGTGGGGGCACGGAAATTAAATATGCCTGCGGGGGTCTTTTGTTCGGCGGTAGGCACTAGAACAACCGTTATATAGTGTTTTATTTCACTATGGTCTTCTCAATGTGGCCCACGAAAAATTAATCACGTTTACTTTCGTAGGAAAAAATTTTTCACTAATACATATGACATAAGTCATCGTATTACCTGACTTCTGTAGGTCTATTAAATCTTTACGTTTCCAAACTTCTAGCTTCACAGAAGTGATCCAGCTCATCCTAAAAGCTGGTGGATATCACAACACCATGCGCCTTGGTGGTCTGAACAACATGGCCACTCCCCTCCACACGGCGGTGGAGCTGGAGAACGAGGACGCCATCAGAGAACTGCTCCAGATAGGAGCGTCTACTGCTTGCCTGAACGTGCAGGGGGAGACTCCGCTTCATGTCTGCGTGAGGAAGGAGTTTGAGGAGCCCTTGAAGGTAACGGGTCTTTAAAACTTCTCCCAGCTTCAAGAAGGGATTTAGTTCATCCTCAAAGCTGGTGTACATCAGAATACGATATGTCTAGGGGGTCTGAGCCATTGAGTGATCTAACTCCCTCGGTCACTCTCCCAGCTGTGAGGAGGCCTATGAGATAGGCACAACACCGTGTGTACCCAATTGTCAAATACGGTGTTCGAGAGAAGTACTTGGTGTTTAGTGAATCCCACATACCTCTATTCAAGCAAGGATTCGTAAAAGCATTCACCAAGTTTAAAAAGGGGGTGTATAAAATCCATAAAAGGAGTGTCTGAACAACTTTACCACAACTGTCCACACGGTTTTGCACCTGGAGATCCAGGCTGCCATCAGAGAACTGCTCCATATAGGAGACCAAAAATCCAATTAGAAATCTTAAGTTTGAAGAACAGGTTTGAATAGTTTTAAATTCGAAACCCCAAGTGCACCAAAACTATCAAACAGCCTTACAAGAAAAGTGCATGCAGTAACTTAAAATGGTATTTCAGATCCTCAGCAACGACGGCAGGAACGACCACCACCCCCTATCCGCTGTAGTGGACGTGCAGGATCGGGAAGGCCACACCGTACTACAGGCAGCTATTGAAGCCGCCTGGGTGGCAGGCGTGTGTGTGGCGCTTGAAGCAGGAGCTGATGTTACGAAAAAGGTATGTTTTTAGGAGAGGTCCAGAAATAGTCCACGTGATTTCCCGAATTACTTCTGTAGCCTCTTCCATAACTATGTTCGATGCTGTGTCATTTCTTGATGGACTTCTCGATTAAATCGTTTTTAGTTAATGTCTTAAATAGTTATGTAAAGCTGAACATAGCCTTAATATAAAAGGGCTAGTTTTTGACCATCATGAAAGCGAGGAGCCTCATAATGTGGCTTTTTCGTCATCATAAGCAACCGTGTTGAAAAGCAGTTGTAAGCCTGTAATAAGTAGCCTCAAATAAAAAAGTGCTTGTTAGTAAAATATGTACATTTATTATTCTGTTTCAGGCTAATGATGGCGAAACTCCAATACATTCAGCAGCAGCTCTAGGCAACCTGGACGTCTTAAACGAAATCCTCAGTGTTGCAAAACAGACAGACTCTATAGACTATCAGAACGAGGGAGGAGAAACTGCGCTCTTCAAAGCTGTGAAAAATGGTCATATTGATTGCGTGAGAGCAATACTAGACGAAGGCGCTTGTGTAAAACTTACTTTGAAAGGAGATGTCAATGTCCTCCACGTCGCTGCAGAGAAAGGCCATAAAGATATACTAGAAATGCTCCTCGATTTTGACAAAGAAGCCTCCAGTGAAATGCTTAACAGTCTCACTGAAACAGAAATAGGCGGCTTCGGCCCAATACACTATGCCGTCTTGAAAAACCATTTAGAATGCGTCCAACTCCTCATAGAAAAAAGTGCAGATATAAGACTAAGAACAACTGGCACTCCAAAGAACACTGCTCCTTTAAGTAAAGGATCAACTCCGTTGCATATAGCAGCCGTGCATAATCATGCAGACATTGCTAAATATCTTTTAAGTGTTGACAAAACTATTCTACATGAAGTAAATTCCAGTGGCTGGTTCCCTCTACATACAGCCAGCAATCATAGTAGCAGAGATGTAATCGTTGTTCTTTTACGTGAAGGAGGCAACCTAGCAGGGTACCCTGATGGCCCGAAGAAGTACAAAAGGACCGCGATAGATCTAATTGTGAACAATCTTTCCCAACCAACACAATTCTTGGAAGAGGTTTTCGATTCTTACATTTCAGCGAATATTCAAAACTTACAAGATGCGAATTGCGAAGTAAAAATAGACTACAGAATATTAATGCCGAGCGAGTGTGAAATGGAGCAGATGAAAGTTATAGAAGCGTTGCTGAAAACTGGGAATAGATATGGGCAGAAGAAGTTACTGGTGCATCCACTACTGGAAAGTTTCCTGCACCTGAAATGGAGAGCGTTGCTTCCGTTCTTTTACACAATCATACTATTTTACGCCATATTTGTGATGTCGCTAACAATCTTCTCGATATCTGTGTTCTTCTACAAGGATACAGCGGAACCTAAACCGGATTGGCTCAACTCTGCAGCGTGGGGTCATGTGGTTTATGCATCTATATCTTTAATTATTTTGCAAGTAAGTTTTGGACCAGTTCATCACACGTAAAGCCGTTCACGCACGTACTTTGTTGCGTTGCATAATACGCAAAAACTAGTTTGTACGTATGTACCAATGACGAATATCGAAGACTTTGTTTGTCAAATATATTGCCCATATGTATATATAAACCAAATGTGCATGTTTTATGTTATTGTTCACAATGTTCGTGTTCGTACGTGCGTACACAGCTGAATCCATAGTACATTACCGATTTAGATTTAAAGATTTTCGACTTTCGCGTTTCAATATTAACTATCGCTGTCTAAACAGGACTTAATGCGATCTTTATTATATATTGCATTGCATAATACTAACTGCTTAATAGATTAGTTCTACAACATGCACACCTCCCTACATATTCATTCCTATCTTCAACATTGATGTTGATTTGCAGGAATTTCTCTACATGAACGTCAAGAGCAGTCGCTACTTCCTCCAACTAGAAACGTGGGTGAAGTTCGGCTCCATTGGTCTGGCCATCATCCTCCCTCCTGCATTGGCCATCATAGAGACTGAAGATGCCGAGTGGCCGCGGCACGTGGCCACTGGTGCTCTACTCCTGGCCTGGATTCAGATGATGTTCCTGCTGTCAAGGTTCCCGAACTGGGGATATTACGTGCTGATGTTTGGAAAGGTGGCTTCAAATGTTGTTAAGGTGAGTTTGACTGTGATGATGACAACAATGGAAATTGTCTTATTTTGTATATTAAAGTGGAAGTTTTGGGAAAAGTATTAATTGCTTTGACACACACGCCAATCATAAATTGAAGAAGGCTCTGCCTATTAATCTGACAGTGCAAGGGTAACACCTCCATCAATTGAAATCATGTTACATATACAATTGTGGGTTTTGGCTTAATCGCCATGCTTTCGGATAGCTAATCCGAGATCACAAACTCAAGCAGTGTTCAGAAAAACCGACCGAAATGCTCGAACCCAGAATTTTACATAAATGTTGTTCTTTATTTCCAGATCCTGCTAACCTTCGCGTTCCTCGTCATCGGCTTTTCCCTGAGTTTCATGATCCAGTTCCGTTCCCAGGCGCCCTTCGAAGGTCCAATCGCCGCTCTCATCAAAACCGTCGTGATGATGACGTCAGAGTTTGAATATGCCACTCTGTTTGACGAGCAGCATTCCCAAGACCTAGCCTTCTCCTTCCAAATTGTCCGTCTTATCTTCGTCATATTCTTGGTGTTAGCTGCTATCGTCCTCATGAACTTAATGGTTGGTGTGGCCGTTAACGACATCACTGACTTAGAACTGTTAGGAAACATCCGGAGACTGGACAAGCAAGTCGGCTTCTTAAGTACTCTAGACACTTTAGTGTACAATAGAATATTCTCGAAGCTGCTTCCAAGGAGGGTTAATAATAAGATAAAGAAGAAGAGGAACGTAAGCAACATAGTCACGTTACGACCTGGGAAACCTCGCTGGAGGCACTATAAGATGCTCCCTTCGAGAATTCGAGACGCCATTTTCAATGTTGCTCAAGCTCAGAAGAAGCAGCAACAAGATGAGGAAGGTTTCCTCAAGTTCAAGAATTTGCTCGACGAAATTCGTGATTCGATGGTTGAGAAGAAAGAGAGAGATGCGAACAGAGATGCAATCAGGGAATTCGAAGACAGACCCGCTCGAAGCAAACTGAGACATGAGGAAGTATTGAAAAGATTGACACATTTGGACGAAGATATAACAGGTGTCAAAGAACAAATGACAACTATAGCCGAAAGAGAATCACTAGAAAACTCTCTATACGTGAAAGTTGACCAACTCTCTATTGAAATGGGGGAGATAAAAAGATTTTTGGTGAGCCTTGAAAGTAAATTGGATACCCTTAGTGCTACAAGATAGTTGTGACGGATTAACCCTTAATCAAATTAAGCAATTGCCTAGGGCATCACGTCTGGGGGGGGGCACCAGTGACCAGATATTCTAGTTGACATACGGATAAGGGGGCCCGCAGGCGTGGATTGCTTAGGTCATCAAGTAGTCTTAATCCGTCACTGTCAAGATAGTTTAAGAATTTTACACATTTACAGATTTGATTACGATTCCAGTGTTTTCCATTTAGATAATTGAGAAAATAAAACCGTTGTTATAAACTGATTAAAAATTCTTTATTTAATTTAAAAGTCTAATGGTCTTATGTTACTAGGTCTGTATTAATTAAACATGCAATTAAACAATCACTTGAAATAAGAATACTTCTCATGAAATTCTTACTTAATAATCCCTTAAGGAAAATAAAAAAAAATGTTTGCCTCGTTTTTTTCCCACTTGCGCTTTCGCAACTTCACTTCTCTTCACGTGAAGTAGGTATCACATGCCGCGGTTTTTCCTGCTACGTAGACTTTATTAACAAAGTTCGCTTGCCCCAGAATGTTGACTTTTCTTTGTTCCGCAATAAGTTACCCTTTTTAATAAGACGGCTTTTGGTTTGTTTGCCATTAAATAGAGGACTTACTATATTTAATAACAGTAAGTCACAAGCTTATTCACTGGGATATATGTGTTATGAAATAATAAGTTATTCAATACATATATTATATTATCATCTGATGTTTAAAGGAACGTTTTCTTAAACTACAAAATTGTGCAGGGCCTTTCTCAGCCACTCCAAAAAATAATTTATTTATTGGGAGGTTGCACTTGAAACAGCACATTCCCCTCATTTTCTTGTGAAGTTAAGAATCAGGTATTTTATTACTTAAATTATCGTAAATTTATTGCCATAAATAGTTTCGATTAACAGTGGGTATTTATATCATGGCCAATCAGATTTTGTTAACCATAAGTGGTATTTTTATAATCTTTATAAGTAGTAGTTTTGACAAATTTTATTATTTTGTAATATTGTACAAGCATTTGTAATACTTAATTATTTCTTTAGTTTCGTTTTTATACGTACTTTATTAATTAATTTATACAAATGTCAGGGCTTGAAGTTAAAAAGAGAATATCTCTCCGGGATATACCAGAGGTAAGTTGTTGTTGACACTACTATTAATTTATTGCTCAAAAATTCAGATAACCGATGCAGGAGTTTTGCTTTTTTATTATTTATTTATATAACACTGCGATCTGCAACAGACTACAATTATAACGTGATCATTAATCAGGAAAAATCTGTGGCCCTTGTACGTCCGGTCCTTGATGTCCATGGGCAGCGGTGATCATTTACCATTGGGTGACCCTCTCGTTCGTTTGCCTCCCTATCACATAGCAAAAACATCTTCGATTTCTACCACTATTCCAGGATTTGGGAGAGGAAACAGCGAACACCATAGCTCGGATTGAGGAGCACCATAGCGTCGTGGGTGTCTTGTATATAAAAGGCAGTAAGTATGTATACTACTATCAAATTACCAGCCGATTACTTTCAAGTTCTTGCTGATTATTCTCGGCAGAAACTGCCTTCCGAATCGGTGGAACAGTTATTATTACTGTATTTTATTTTTTGACGATTCATAAGTTTTTATGATGCCGAATTAAATAATTATATTTAGATTATAGTCGTAGCGTACCCTGGGCGCTGAAGCAATGGCCGAGGCAGCCCCTTAGTCCCACTGGACACAATGGGAACGTTCCCAGGGCCCCACGATCGATCAGGGCACCCAGACACTGCACTAGGGGCCCCCAGACCCTGTACAATTGGGTACATGACTTAATACTACTTCAGAATAAATTATGAATCTCTTACATAAAAGAATTTAATTAACAAATAAATCACTAATCAGTAAGCCACAGTAACTGTTGCGCTTTTATCAAATTATTACAGTAAATCGGAACTAAAAATATTTTTTTTTTACAATACTAAGTTAGGACGTCTTAGCTTAGTATTTCAAAAATTTTTCCCTACAAGCTTACGTTTTTGACTTTTAATAAAAGTGAGTGATTTGACCTATTGAGCTATTACTACTACGTAGCACAATGATTTGACCTGCTGTCAGTCAACAACCATATTACCAAACCAGAGGTTTAAAGGCCCATGTGCCCATGTCCCATGTGCCCGGGGCCCCTTATAGGTGAAAGACGGTCCTGGCCGAGGATGCAACCGGGAGAGGCGCTAGGATGATGATGATGACTCTAATTCTAGATGTTACCCGCGTGTGCACGGTGCCAGAGGGAATGGCACAAACCCTGACGTCGAAGCTTCCCGGGTTGAATGACGGCATGCGTCGGGCACTCACGGAAATTGTAAGCAACGAGCTAGTTTTACAATAGGGTTTTTGTAATTAAACTAACGGTTACCCGTGACTCAGTCCGTGTGGATTTCAGTTTCCGCGCACATAGATACCTACTATAGCCTTCCACGTAAAATGCACCATATAACTTATTAATTAGATGGCGCTGTTTATCACTTTAGTAATTGAAAATGTAAAAGTTTCTTTGTTTGAATATTTGACCCTGAACCACGCTGAAACTACTGAGGGTTTTGGATAAGTGTACAAACAGGGAATAGGCTGACTTAGTTGGGTCTCCTTCTGAGGCCTGGAGTCCTGCATAACCCGTCGATTGCCCCCGTGGTCGACGGGTATGCGTTAAGGTTGACAAAAAAAAAAGGTGATAGTTAACTTTTTATCTCGGTTAGTTCATTCTCCCATGGTTTAAAACAGCCGAAAGTACTTATTTTAATGTCCTGATTCCACGCGGGCAAAGCCGCGAATTAAGCTAGTAAACTTATATTTATTATGTTCCATGACCAACAGGATGTCTTAGACGATCTGGTCGCGTACAGAATCGCAACCATGACCAACGAGATCTTAGTGGCGGCTGGACCAGATTTCACTGCCTGTGTCGTGCACACAGTTAAGAACAAATCTAAGAGGAAAAACAATTGAGAGTAAACAAAACAAGACCGAGAAGAGAAAATAGTTAGAGAATACTTTAGCTGACTTAAAAAAGGTGCAGTAAAGGTTTTTGTTGGGTTTTAAACAGTTCTACGCCACAGGGTTTCGATTTGAACCATTCATTTTGATTTATCATTTCAATGACATATTTTGTAATGAGTTTTCTATTACAGCAAAACGCAAGTCCTTTTCGCCATTCAATAATGAAAATCTTAACCAATCTCATAAAAGACTTTCAGGACGAGTGGCTTGTACAAACGGTAAAGATCTTTTTAAGAATTATTTTACATTTTTAACTGTTAATTTTATTAAAACAAAATATTCATGGCACAAGCTGTACCTACAAATCCTATGTCTTTAAGTTTTTTTTATGTGACAGGTAATGTGAGGTGTGTGTAAATTATTAATCTTTTGTTTTCAGGCGGTGGTTATAAATAATGTGAATCCTATAATAGATCGAATAATGGAGGACGACTCGGTCGAAGGCGTCGTAATGACAAACAAAGAAGGCAATACCAAATTACATAAATGAGTCTTTTTATTAAGGAATATGAATATGTACTTACTATTGCATTTTAATTGCTAAGCCGTGTGAGAATACGTGAACAAATTCATCAAACATGAAAATTTAGTTTTTACATGGGCAGTATTATGCCCGCTTTGCTCAAATCTTGGCTGGGACACTGCCGTGCCCCCAGATTGACGAACAGAGTGTGCGATATTCGTTAGTGGTGGTGCACACGTGCAAACTAAGTTTTTGCGTATTATGCAACGCAACAAATGTGATCGTACGTGCGTACACGGCTTTATACAATTTAATAATTATAAATCGTTGCCTCACATTACAGGTTCCCCTATATTGACCAATATAAGCTCTACTAGAGCAACAACGATTGGACTTACTCTACATCCATTTGGTTCCATTGCCCAAGCTTACATCAAAGAACTGGTATAAAAAAACTAAAACCTTATATAAAACGTAATAAATAATAATATTCTATGATATTGTAAGTTGTTTTTTCTGAGGAAGGCCTAAGTCATAAATATGTATACGTTAGTAGCAATGTAACTTAAAAAAAAAAATTAGTGGCCTAAAAAAAATATTTATTTCACAGGATCCATTCGATGAAGTCTTGGTCACGCGTATCCACACGAAGAGAGTCGAAATCATGCTGGCGCCCCACCCAGAGTTCAACATAATTGTTGTTCAACACGGCAGGCGCAAACTAAAAGACCGTAAGCGAAAGCTTGATAAGGCGTAAATTTATTGTGTTAAGAGTCCCTTTGTTTTAGGTATTAGTAGTATTGTCAATATAAATAATCATGTTAAAGGTTTGAGAATAAAATAAATAGTTTACACAACATAAAAACTTTTAATTGATATCGACCAAAGCAAAGCGTCTCTTTCAAATCAACTGACTGACCACATTCTAACTTTTCTAATGACCCTTTCGCTAAAACTAGATCGAGGTCTTAAGAAACAAAGTTTTTATAAAAAATATATGGTTGCAAAATTTTACATTATCTGTACCTATCTACATACAAAAATATTAATCTACTATTGTAAGTGCATAATACCCTCAGTATTTATTTTTAGCATCTATTTTTAACATATTATCAATATCAGCTATTTTTGAATCATGTGATATTATCACGTTAAATTATGCACATCTCTAACCGGAAGTTCATAGCAGTTCAGACAAATAACTCGTTCACCTGTCGTTCACTCACACAGCATACGGCTTCCATTCGTTCGTCACCGGCCGCCATTTTTCGTTTGGCGTCGTCCATGACTTATTATTGAGCAACGCTAACAAGTGATTTTTCGTAATTTGTGTAATCAAAAGATATAAGTTGATTAGCCAAAATGGCAGACCAGTTCGATAAAAATGGCTACAATAGTGGCGATTTCAAAAGGAATCCCGATGGGGGACAGATGGATAACAACGAAGGAATGGAACAGGATACCGAGGATATGCCAAAACTAAATGAAAAAGTCGGTGAATACATGCGGGAATTGTTAAGTGAGAAGATTAAACTCAACAACCAGAAATTCCCCATATCTTGTCAGCTTATTGACCAAGGTACGATTTTTTTTTCTATATTTTCCTTACGTTTAAACACCATACGTACATACTCTTCGGACGTGGTATTTTATACATTAGATTGAATAATTACGTTTCTTGTGTTAGATGTGCCAGCAGGCTTGAAGTATTTTACATACGTCTAATTATACAGGTCAATGACCTATGGCCTTGGGTCGACTCTTGAAAAGCTTGTTGTCAATCTTAGGTTATTAAATTTTGCCACCAAGCACTGACTTTTGTATTTTTGAAATAAATGCTTACAGTTCACTTCTTCTTAGGTTGAATAGACTATCACTATATATTCCAAATCTAAGTCTTTTTCTTCTGTCTGTTCTTATGTATGCTTAAATCTTAAAAACTATGCAACCGGCTTAAATAAATTTCTGATTTTTACCAGTGTTATTAAAGAGGAAGGGAATACATAATACATGCAAAACATGTAGAGAGACACTGATACCAGGACTGTACAAAACATCAATTGATGGCAAGACTCGTACATTAAATTGTTAATATTTTATTCCAGAGGTGTCAAAAATACAGACTACAGGAAGGATACCAGCTAAGGACTCAAAGTACTTGGATGTTTTCCGTGAAAAGCCGGTCAAAGTCACCGTCAAAGTATTAGTACCAGTCAAACTGCATCCCAAAGTAAGTTTCTAATATTAATATAAGGTAAAAAAAACCCATTCACACTTTTGTGTGAATGAAGTTTTTTTTTTTTTCAAATGACATAAATAATAAATAATTCCTATCTATACTAACATATAAAGCTGAAGAGTTTGTTTGTATGTTTGTTTGAATGTGCCAATCTCAGGAACTACTGGTCCGATTTGGAAAATAATTTTTGTGTTGGATAGTCCATTTGAGGAAGAAGGTTTTAAGCTATTGGAAATCGAAATCCATGCGGACGGAGTCGCGGTCGGCCGCTAGTAAAAAATATAATCATATTGCATGTTTACTCATCTATAAGTTATCTTACAGTTCAACTTTGTGGGAAAGCTGCTCGGTCCCAAGGGAAACACCATGAAACAAATGCAAGAAGAAACAATGTGCAAAATGGCTGTACTTGGCCGAGGCTCCATGAGAGACAGGTAAATACAATCAATCTTCATCATTATCATAGATGATGAAAACTTCCACTCCAATGAGCTGCTCCTCTGGGGAAGTACCTCCCACCTTACAAAAGGCCACAGTAAATTAGCACTTCGTAACTGTTGTGATATGTTTGTGCTGGTTTGTAAGGTCACATGGGCTCGGTTGGGTAGGGTTCATACCGTAAGTTGTCTGCGTTTAGGGAACGCTTCTGAGACCCTAGTGCAGTTGTTAATGTCCATGGGCAACGGTGATCACTTTCCATCAGGTGACACTCTTGCACGTTTGCCTCCCTATGACAGAGATAAGATGAATTTTTAAATTATTAAAACTTATAAGATCTTAACACAGTAGAATCCACTTATAGCGATGGCGAAGGGACCTGTGATATTAAGTCATATTAACTGGATGTCAGTACTAGAGGAAAGACAATAAGTTTTTTCTTATTTGTCAACAGACAAAATTTTTGTGTTTCATTAGTCAGTAAACCTAAAGCACGCATGACCCGTTAATAACGCTGAAAACAAAACGCACGCACTTGAATCACTGACACACAAAATTGGTCCAAGATTATTAATTCTTAGTATCCTATCCATATACCATCAAAAAGTTTGCATAATTTAACAAGTAGTAATAATAAACGCTCCATTCTCAGACGAAAGGAAGAAGAACTCCGCAACTCCCTCGACCCCAAGTACGCTCACCTCACAGACGAGCTGCACGTCGAGATATCAGCGATGGCGCCCCCGGCCGAGGCACACGCTCGCATCGCCTACGCTCTCGCTGAGGTGAAGAAGTACCTCATTCCAGACAACACGGATATGATGAGGCAGACCCAGATGAGAGAGATTATGGATAGAGGTGGGTATTGAATTTTAATCAACTCGTGACTGATAATGTAGAAACACATTAAGCTGAAAAAACGAGACCGATCATTTTGTATACAATATAACGCGACGTTATTTCAGCTCAGTGGGATATTATCTATTTGAAATACTGGATATGATGAAGTAGACTCAGATGAGGGAGATTATGGATAGGGGTGGATATTGAGTTTTGCAATCAACTTGTGACTGAATGTGTAGACAGGGCCGTATTTTACCTATTAGTGGCCTGGGCCTGGGCTTTTAAACCAATTTTTTGGCAAGTGTCGGGCCCCCTGAACCTGCTCTGGGGGCCCCAATCGGTCGCTTCGCGGGGCCCTGGTCACTTGCCCATTGCTCCCAGTGGGAAAGACAGGTCTGAGTGTAGAAATACACTAGCAGAAAAACGCGACCGAAGTTAATTTTCTATACAATATTACGCGACGTAATTTCGGCACAGTGTCATCCTTCATTTAAAATATATTGCGGGCTTAATCCTGCTGAACCTCATTCGCGTTTAATCGACCTAGTGTGTTTCTATACTAAGAGTTAGCGAATCTGTTGTAGCAATTTGACAACAGATCTAGGATTTAAGACTTTTGCATTAAGTGTTAGCAGATCTAGTGTTTCTGTTGTAGTATAGTATAGTTAATTTCACCTCATTCAAGATGATCTCGGTGGCTGTTGTTTGTTTACAGGAAAATTACACAATTCTAACCACTCAACCGTCCGTGGATACCATAGTATCCAAAAAAAATATGTAAACTTACGTCCGTGGATACTATAGTATCCAACAGAGAAAAAAAATTCTTGGTGTATAAAACTGCTTTAAAACGCCATCTGTTGGCCTGTGACGATAGCCCGAGCTTTTAGAACGATTCTCTATTAACTAATACACTTAAAAAATCATAGATGGCACTATAGTATGCTTTCTGGACTGAATAATATTTTTTTTTGTTTAGTGTTACCTGTGTTTTGAGGGACTTGTGCATGCGCGTGGAATTACTGCTGATTATGTCGTTAGAACTTGTTTTATTATATAATTCAGTTGGTTTTTATTAATCTTTATGATTGTAGAACTACATATTTGCTGTGGTGTTTCTTTCACGGCGATGAATATCGAGTAAACCCAGTATTACGAGAGGCTGTAACTTTCGTGTACAAACAATAGCCGCCGATAAGGTTTTTTCTAACTATTCCATAAAATTTGTTTTATTGAAGATTCATTAGTTTGTTATTAACATACCTTTATAATTATTTGATAAAAATACATTAAGTCTGCTGAAGATTTCTTAAAATAACATGAAAGTTACCTACTCATGACGCGACCAGCGATGATCAATGTGAGGGAGAAGGTAATCTTTATGAATTTATTGTACCTCAACAACTGTATAACACAAAATTATTTTGGTATCATTTGAAAGGTAATTTAGCCCAGATTGATAATATATTTTTTAATTGTCACAATCAAATTTAATTATGCCAAAAAAGTTAAGTTGAAATAATTAAATAAGCATTTATTCAAGGTTTTGTATGTTTTTGGCCCAAATACAGAAAAAAATATGAAATTTTATACAATAAAATATATGTTGTGTGGTAGTGTATATAACCAGCTTCAGCACAATATTTTTTTTGTAGCTGTAGGTCGTTTAGTTAATGAGTTATGAAGCATTTTTCGAGAGTTCACAAGCCGCAATTTGACGCTGTGACGGGCCGCGCGGACCCGGACGTATGCTTACATAGTCATAAAGCGCGCCGGACGGTTGAGTGGCTAAAACATTAAGAATCCTATGGAAAATAATATATACAGCTCTGGATCTTATTGCCTTGAAATAGGGTTTCATTTCATTTAAAAATTACACCTGTCACAGGAATCATCTTAGGTGAAACATACTATAGTAAGAAGAGTCAGGCGACTGATTTATCTGTATAGTAAGATCAACTGGACTGGCCTTTATTATGAATAATTATTGGAATACATTAAGATCCTAATTTGAAAATAGTACTTTGTGGGTATGTATCATATTTCCACTAGATGCTGGTAGTACATTTTTTTATTTTTTTATTCGCCCCTTAACTACTTCTCTCCCCCATTATAAGACATTGCTCTGAACTTCACCGCACCTTTAAATTGCATTCTGTGCATTGGTCAGAGACAAACTTCTTAGCTATCTATGGATTCTCCGTGCGGGTGCCAGGCCCATCGCGTGGAACAGAGAGGAATGTCAGTTGGCGCCTGGGACTTTCGACCCAGCGTGTAGGTTTAAGGGGCCCCTTTATAGCGGCCGCCCGCGACTCCGTCCGCGTATATTTCGATTTCCAATATCCTATGTGTTATTCTGATGTACAGCCTTGGCCAAAAGTATTAGGCACCCCAAAAAAATTCACTTTACATGTTTCTTAATTAAACACTGGCTAAATGCTTATTCTAGATGTTATGCTGGTGTCTTAAATAATCTCTAGGAATAGCAATCGGCTACTCGTAAAGGTCATAAAACACATGGTGCCCAAAAACAAAGGATTTAGTATTCTTGCGGTCTTTCCCGTCAGTAGTTGCTCACTTGTGTGCGGAACTTTCATGAGTCAACAAGTTTTCTTTTCTGTTGAAGCAATTAGATTGATACCTAATTTATTTCAAAATGCCAAAAAGAAGTGAAATTACTTCAGAAAATCGAATCAAAATACAACTTCTCTATGAACAAGGCAAGTCGCACAAAGAAATTGTCAAGTAGTTGTATCTGAAGAGATTGGAAAGCCAACAAGTGCTCGCACTGTTAGAAGAAGACTTGGTGAAGTGGGCTTAAAAGGTTTATAAAGCAAGGGAAAAGCCATGGCTTTCAGAAACAAACAGAAGAAAACGGCTGGAGTGGGCTCTACCACACCAACATTTCACCAAGGAGGATTGGTCCAATGTGGTGTGGTCTGATGAATTAAACCTCATAGTAATTTGGTTTTAATGTTTTTATTACTAATGAGATTAATCATTCATTTAATTTATTTCATTCTTCATAAATAATACTAATTCAAATAAATTGATTTTTTTTATTCGTACACAAGTGTTTGGACCACCCTGTATGACCTTCGTGAGACGACTTATCGGTGAAGAATACCATCCAGACTGCGTCGTACCTACTGTAAAGCATAGAGGAGGCAGTAAAATGGTCTGGGATTGCATGGCGGCAAATGGAGTTGGTGAAATGTTGTTTGGTGAAGGTGGTAGAGCAGTGAAAAGTACATGCAAGTACTTGAAACTGCGCTTGAACCTTCACCAACTAGCATTTTTGGTGACACTAACTTAGATGGAGTCGTATTCCAACAAGACAACGCGCCCTGTCTAAGTCAGCCACTACGATGCACTGGTTTACTGACAGTAACATTGATTTGTTGGATAGACCTGCGCAGTCCCCAGATCTTAGTTCAATTGGACATTTTTGGGGCATTTTGAAGCGAAGGATTAAAGAACACAGCATTTCATCGAAAACAGCACCGAAAAATTCATTATTTCAAGAACGGCATGCCATTACAATGGAAGAGTGCCCCAAGATAGTACGCAGCGTGCCTCATAGAGTTAGTGTAGTTATTAAATCCAAAGGTGGATCCACTAAATAATAAGCTTTTTATATTCATTTTCTTATATACTAACTGTAACAAATCCATTTAGAAAGTAGTTGCTGTTTTAATCCATTAATTTAAGTAAAACGTAGGGTGCCTAATACTTTTGGCCAAGGCTGTATAAGCTATATTGTGGTAAAGTTTCATTCAAATCCATTCAGTAGTTTTTACGTAAAATAGTAACATACATCCATACTTACAAACTTTCGCCTTTATAATAGTAGTAGGACTAACGATCACCTTCACCAATGACATTCCTCTCCCTTCCCAACCATATATAAAAATTTTAGATTGTCGAACCAAAGTATTCTTTATCCATGTTTTTAAAATGTGGCTCTCTCTCTAGATGCGATGGGCCCGCCGCGACCGCCCCCTCCTCCAAAGAGCGTCACATACAGCGCCTGCATGGTCACCAAACGATCAATGTCCTTCCAAGGCCCGATATTTGACAAAGGTCTATTTTCCTATAATAATTATCCTTTCAAGCGCACAAGTGAAATGTAACGTCTGATTGCAATTATTTTGAGTTGTGGATTTGGTAGAATGGAATACTTACATGATTTTTTAAGAAACAGTATTGTAGCTTAGTTTAGTTATAAGTTATTTTAAAGTTGGATACATGACACTTAATTTTAAGACATATAAATTATTTCTTGTCCATTCTATATCTAGGTATAAGCCAATGGTTTAGACACGAAAATAAATAATGAAATCAACTGGCATGTATGATAAGTGATAACAATAACTCTCAAAATATTGTTTGATGGGCCCGTTGGTCTAGTGGTCAGAGACCCTGGCTACTAAACCGAGGGTCGCGGGTTCGAATCCCGCTAGGGTCAAATGTTTCTTTGATGAACATCGGCTTTTTACTCAAGTCATGGATGTTTATAAACGTATTAAAGTACGTCTATCTGTTCCCTAGCTTCCATAGTCCAAGCATCGAGCTTAGCTTCGGGCTAGGCAATTGGTGTGTTTGTCCAAGGCATTTATGTATATATATATAAATAAATGCCTTGGACAAACACACCAATTATTTAATTTTGTGCTATAGCACAAAATTAAATTACATTATTTGTTTATTTATAGCACAAAACTAATTGTTTGTATCCCTCTTTCCAGACCAGCACTCATCAAGCATGTTCCCTGGCGGTCCGCCGCGGCCGCCGGGTCGCGGGCCGCCGCGCATGCACCCCGCGCCGATGGGCCACGCGGGGCACAGGCCCATGCCGGGCAAGGCCAAGGTCGTCAGCATCCTGGACCGCGCGCGGTCCGTCATGGAGTCCTCGTATGCGGGGTATGACGACCCGTACGCTATGCCGCCGGAGCCGCCGGTGAGTTGTTGGTCCTTGCGTTTATCTGGGTGCCACCCATTATGGACATCAGGATACGATGCAACTGTCATCCTAGTTTGATCAGCTAGGTTATTGGAGGAACTGCAAGAGAGGTAGAATTTAATGGAACTTCCAATCGAATGAGCCCGCTCGTCTGGGAAGTACCTCCACCCTACAGAACACCACAGTGAAGTAGCACTTCGTAACTGTTGTGCTATGTTTCTGCTGGTGAGAAAGGTCGCCAGAGCTCAGGGACACCCACACCCTTGGGCCACGCGGGACACAGGCCCATGCCGGGCAAGGCCAAGGTGGTCAGCATCCTGGACCGAGCGCGGTCCGTCATGGAGTCCTCGTATGCGGGGTATGACGACCCCTACGCTATGCCGCCGGAGCCGCCGGTGAGTTGTTTATATGTTCTTTTATACGGTCATCTTCCAATCGCACCAGGTTAAGCTACGAATGGGATCCTGGTTTGATCAGCCAGGCTACATTGGAGGAACTGCAAGAGAGGTAGAGCTTGGAACTTTAAGCCGCTCGTCTGGTGAATTTTCTCCACCCTACAGAAGACCACAGTAAAATAGCACTTCGTAACTGTTGTGCTATGTTTCTGCTGGTAAGAAAGGTCGCCAGAGCTCAGGGATACCCACACCCTTGGGCCACGCGGGGCACAGGCCCATGCCCGGCAAGGCCAAGGTCGTCAGCATCCTGGACCGCGCGCGGTCCGTCATGGAGTCCTCGTATGCGGGATATGACGACCCCTACGCTATGCCGCCGGCGCCGCCGGTGAGTTGTTTATACTGTTTTTAACCGGGCATTTTCCTAATGGCACCAGGATAAGTTGCAACTATCATCCTGGTTTGATCAGCCAGGCTACATTGGAGTAACTGCAAGAGAGGTAAAGCTTGGAACTATGAGCCGCTCGTCTAGGGAAGTACCACCACCCTACAGAACACCACAGTGATATAGCACTTCGTAACTGGTGTGCTATGTTCCTGCTGGTGAGAAAGGTCGCCAGAGCGAAATAGTTTCTGAGATTAGCACGTTTGAACAAACTCTTCAGCCTTCTTGAATATTCCATTTGTCGAGGAAGGCTTTAACCTATAAGCTTTATAGCTTACATATAACACTATGTGTGCGGAATCCGAAATCGCCGTGAACGAAGTCGCGGGCGACTTAGTAAAATATAATTGCCTACTCTGTCGTCATCATCATCCTAGCGCTTATCCCGGGCGCGTCCTCTGCTATATCTGCCTTCCTGCTCACGTACACGACTGACAGGTCAAATCACTCACTTTTATTTCTTCACTTCACTTTTTTTTCCCTACAAGCTTACGTCAAAACGTAAGCTTGTAGGGAAAATTGTATGAAATACTAAGGTTTGACGTCACAACTTAGACTGTCAAATGAATACTTTTTTAGTTCCGAATAACTGTAATAATTAGTTAAAAGCGCAAAAGTTACTGTGGCGTAATGATAAGCGATTATTTATTAATTACTTCTTTAATGTAAAAGTTTCATAATTTATTTTGAACTCAGTCGTGTACCATATTGTAAATTGTCAATTCTCTCTGCCGGTAAACAGGTAGCGCGCCCAGTCCGAGGGCCTCCGCGCGCCGCCGAGCCGGACTTCTACTACGACCGCGGCGACCGCTACTACGAGGACGAGTACTACAAGGAGGAGCCGCGCGAGTACAAGGCGTCGGCGCGCGACGTGGGCACGCGCCGGCCGCACGCGCACGGCCGCCACGCGCCGCGCCACGAGCCCTACGCGCGCGCGCCCAAGTAGACCGCGTAGTACGTGCCAGCTGTGCGGGCGGGG
Source organism: Nomophila noctuella (assembly GCA_958496325.1). Lineage (NCBI taxonomy): Eukaryota > Metazoa > Arthropoda > Insecta > Lepidoptera > Crambidae > Nomophila > Nomophila noctuella. Next base: position 2,267,422 of record OY292503.1, on the reverse strand, counting down.
GGACTGGATCTTTACACGCAGTTAGGGCTACTCTTTGGCTTACAATCAGGCAGAGGTGTCAATATACCGTGCCAATGAAGGTTTTCGCAAAACAAAAATCCGCTAGGTGGCAGTAGTAGTAGGTTGGTGAGTTTTGACATCTGTCAGTGTCATGTCAAATTCAACAATCTACTACTACTGCCATCTAGCGGAATTTTCATTAGCGAAAACCCTCATTTTAAAAAAAAACAGGATTATTAAACGCGATATTAATTATGTATTTGTGTGTGTGAAGTTAAAAAATATTAGTGAAATAATGCATCGCGGAAACAACAAATTAACAAAGTCAGAAAACGTATCAAGAAAAAATTAAAACCCGCGTGAATGAACTGGCCAAAACCCGGAGCGGTGAAAATGTACTCCAGTATGTCAGACTTCGTAGAGGATCGCGGAGAAGGCTCCCAATTATGGACGATGAAGTAGCGCCGCAAGGGTTTCAGTGGGCATGCCTTAGGGAGAGCCCCTCCTAGATTGACAGCCCCCGCAACGGGTGTGCATTAGGTAGAATATCTCCCGCGACAAGCAGACTAGAGACATGGCATACGCGGAGGAGCCGCGCGAGTACAAGGCGTCGGCGCGCGACGTGGGCACGCGCCGGCCGCACGCGCACGGCCGCCACGCGCCGCGCCACGAGCCCTACGCGCGCGCGCCCAAGTAGACCGCGTAGTACGTGCCTTGTTGTGCGGGCGGGGGGACTGGATCTTTAGACGCAGTTAGGGCTACTCTTTGGCTTACAATCAGGCAGAGGTGTCAAAATACCGTGCCAATGAACGTTTTCGCAAATTAAAAATCCGCTAGATGGCGGTAGTAGTAGATTGGTGAGTTTTGACATCTGTCAATGTCTTGTCAAAATTCAACAATCTACTACTACTGCCATCTAGCGGATTTTTCAATAAAAAAAATAACGGGACTTAATGCGGTAATAATTATGTAGTATATATGTAGTTATTTCGTTAAATAATATCAGTGCCAAAGTGCATCGCGAAAACAACAAATTAGCAAAAACGAAGCCAACAAAAAGTATCAAGTTTAAAACCCACGTGAATGAACTGGCCAAAACCCGGAGCGGTGGAGATGGACTCCAGTATGTCAGACTAAAGCGTCATGACATTCCCAATCTTGTCAATAGATTCCAACCACAACAAGAAACATAGAGAGATGCTGAAAAGAAATAGTTTTCGGACAAAGAAATGGCCTTTTGTTCTAAGGACAGATTGCCAATAAAATACAAAAAAAATGCATTGCTAAAGTTTAAAATCTTGTATAAACCTTTAATCGGCTAAACAATATATATTTTGAAATAAAATACTTGGTCAGCTCCATTAAAAGTTAAGGATGTGATAGTAACGCTTGTAGTACTTTTTTAATTATTTCTTAAACAAAAAAGACATTGTCTTGTCTCATACATCGGGCTGGATGAAACCGGTACCTCTCACTGAATAATTTACACACATCAAATAAGCATGGAAATGCTAAAAATAATAATTGTAGTACTTCTTCAGCTTAGCGTTTCTAGCTAGGGCTTCTCTAAATGTTTCAAAATAGTTAAAACACGTGGATAGACACTAATAGGATCCCTAATTCTTTAACTTCAACAACAAAGTTCACAAATATTATGTTAAATTTGAAAACTCTCCAGTTAACCCCGCCACTGCACAACGTTTTATTTTGCTTCTTATTTTTATTTCTTAATGCAATATCTCAAATAAAATATTGATATTGATAAAAAACTCTAAAAACAAATAAAATATTGATATTGAAAAATATTGATAGAACACTGATGAATAGAAATCGTACCTGATAATTCAATTTTGAAATGGAATGGATTTTTTTGTGCTACCACAAATACATACTTAAATAAATAACATTACCATAAACATTTTCTGAATAATGTTCTGTCCGCTCCAACTAGTACTGTTACTGAATTGCCTCATCTCAGTAACAAAAAATTAAATTAATTTAATTAAATTAAATAAGTCGCAATTTAATTTTTGTTGCAAGTTATTTTTTTTATACAAGTTTTAATATAATATCATAATCAAATGAAACGTTATTATGTTCACTATATTATTATTTGTTTCCTTTCTAGGACGACGTCAAAGAGACAGCGGACTCAGTAATTTGGTGAGTACAAGCAGCTAAAAACCACATGAAAACCATAAAACTGCAAGAAAAATAACCAGAAGATTAAAATAACATAATAACTTAGAATTCACTTAGTATTGGACGCGACGCACTCAACAATATAATTTAGGATAAAAAAATAACATTATTTTTTATTTTACGGACCAAAACTAATAATGTTCTGTTCCAAATATTTGGTATTATGTATACCTGTTAGTAAGCAAAAAAAATATATAAAAAATACAAAAAAAATGATTTTGTAAAAGTATGAAGCAATACTTTTTATTTAAGGATATTTTAGTTTTAGCTTAAAATTAAAATATTAAACGGAAATCATGGCTGCATTCGAAATTAATTGTAAAATGCAATCTATTTTGACGTCGAAAAATTATATCTTAGTAGTTTCTATAAGAACAAAAATTAAAAACTAAATTCAATGTAATACTTACTTAGTTTTGAAATAGTGTTTTAGAATTTTAAAGTCGTAATTTCAACATGTTTTAATTAAATTGATTACACTAAATCAATTATTGTAGGAGAAGTTTGAGGACCAAAAAACTACCCTAAAATTGTTAACCTTTTGAACGCCAGTGGTCAAACGCATCGGCGCCCTTCCCACGCCAAGCCATAAATTCAGAGCAAATACCTACAAATAAAATAGGAATGCCAACGATGTTATCGATAAGTTGTCAATAACCGATTTAATCTCTGCTATTCGTCACATATTTTTGAAATAAAATATATTTGAAATAAAATAATTTTGATTTCGTATTATTTAACAGCAGTTACAAAATTCTATACAAAGTAAAAGTAGACATTAGAACTACAAACGAATAAATCAGGTAATAATAAGATACATCACTAATCTCGTTCGTGTAGGCATTCGCTGTCGGGAAGACCCGACTCTGGCGTGGTTGGCACGACCTTTGACAGCTTTCTTGCGTGCGAGGTAGTGATGTGACATTTCAAGTAAACTTATAATTATAATTGAACCACCAATTGGAAGAAGGGAATAAATCCAAAAAGCATGATTAGAGATAATTGAAAAAAACTTTATAACTTTTTATTTTCCACTTATAGGCTCATGTCACATCACTGATATTAAAGAAAATATAAATACTAACTTATTTACTTAAAGATCTTGTTGAAATATATAATACTCATTTAAATATATACATGTAAATGTGTTGGATTTATTCCCTTCTTCCAATTTATAAGATCTAAGTACAAAATTATTTGAAATAGCGGCCGCCCGCGACTCCGTCCCCGTGGATTTCTTTTTTTCGAAATAAAAAGTAGCCTATGTTCTGTCTCAGGGTCTAAAGATTGTCTGTACCAAATTTCATCAAAATCGGTTGCGAGGTTTAAGCGGGAAAGCGTAACAGACAGACAGACAGACAGAGTTACTTTCGCATTTATAATATTAGTTGGGATAATATACATTATGAATGAATAAAAAACCTATTTATTTATTAAAAATCAAACTTAAAAACACTAATAAACATCTATTTCTTCACTCTCGGAACATGTAGTTGGCCAAGACAGAATAATATCGTAAAAATTTTGAGTTCCTCGAGTATGTATCGGGTATGTATGTAACATATGCCGGATTTTTGGTATTTTCGGGTTCGTAGAAGGTTTTTGAAGAAAAAATTTAGCTTTAACGAAACCATCGATAAATTCGGAACATGTCTAGTAACCTTTATGACTTGAACTATACGCAAAGCTTCGATATTGCGAGATCTTGAATGTTTTTGCCTTGTCTAATGACATACAGCTTTTTTTAAAACGTTTCTGCCATGAATTTTTAAAATCAAGTATGACATCTGAAGTAACAGGTGTAACTGTAAACCCCTTGGTTTTTGCTGCCAAAATTAAATTCTTATATTCATTTGAAACGTAAATTCTGTCCTTTCTCATAATGAGTCTTAGCTGTCCCTTTCAAGCAATTTCTATCACATTGTAGAAATATGGCGTCTATAAGATCCCAAGTATCGCGTCCTCCGCCAATAGCGATGCATTTTTGTTCATCGCTAAAATAAACGAGCAAAAATAAACACTAATTATGTACTTGTAACGTTGATAGTTGGAAAAAGGGAATAAAGGCAGGATTTGTTCCGTTCTTCCAACTAACCGTTTTTATGCCCACATGAATCTATACAAACTGAATGGTTTTTGTTACTTTCTTCGAACTCACAATTTAGCGCTACGTCTATAGAATACAAAAGTGTAAAAAACTGAATATATCAAAAAGTGGCGTTTATTCCCTTCTTCCAATTGGTGGTTCAATTATAAATTATAAACAACAAGGTAAAGAAAGGGTTGTCTATTAGAGTACTAATTAATTACTTAGCTTTAGGCTTTTTTTATGGAAATAGGATAATAAATTCATGCTTAGTATAACAAATTTTCACTCTGCGAGAAAAAGCTGAGTTCGGACGGCCGGCACATATTTTGTAGTAATTTTGCAGTTGTATTTATAGTTTTTATCGAAATAAGATAATAAATTCATTATAAAATATTATGAAGTAACAATTATTCTGGTATAAATTTTGTTCAATAATATTATCGTATAGGTGAGATTCACAGCGATCTTAAAGCGATTTTCGACGTTTTTTGGTTTAGAATAATTTCTAAGTAAAATCAATGACATCTAAAAAATCAGAGGCCGCTACGAACTATTCGACTATTTAAGAGATAACATTCTATTTTTTTTAATTTCATTTGTTTAGAACAGTAGTTCAATCTAGGAGCTCAAAAGTGCCTTCGCGCACTTAATGAAATGAGATGTCTCATCCCAGGCCCGCACCATGTACGTGGTACCAAAAAATCGGTAAAATATTGCTATTTCCATTAAAAATACAATAAAACATTTTTGGTCCGTAGTTTAGTCGCTTTTGTTATTGTTTCAAATATTTGATACTATGTTGATTTCATAAAAAAGTACTTAATTTAAATGGAAATAAAACTAATTTCGGAACTGCTGTTTTAATTTAATAATTTTTCGATGTTAAATTGCAAAACATGTGACGTCACACTAGGGAGGGGGGGTCTCAGAAATGTGACCACCTGTGACAAGGACGGGGGAGGGCTAAAAAACTCATGAAATTAGTGTGACGTACTTTATGGATGGCCCCATATTACACTCCCCGTTATAAATTATAATAGGATAGGAAATCACATCACTAGGAGTCTCCCGTAGCGCTAATGACGTCACCGCTTGACGTGTCTTCCCGACTGTGGCGTACAGGTAACTGTCTATGCGCTGTTCCGTAGGGATGCGCGAGAGTGAACAGTTAACTATCGATCAATAGATATAAATAGTAATCATTTTTCAATAATTTCATAAATATTACGCATTAAGAATATTCAGATACAAATAGTTGCTATTAAAAAATAATTATCGATGTAGTATTAAGCTGCTTTCAATAAAATATTTCATAAATTCAAAATTTAATTTACCTAACTTACCCATCACTAGCTGTCGTGTCTTGCCGACTGTGGCGTGAGGAGAACACCATTTCGGTTAGCAATATTTAGTGATAATTTTTGCTAGTGAAATGTAACTGATGGATATATCTTCGTGCCATTTTACAATACATCATTAAAGTACTTTTAAATAATAGGAAAAAGAAACACAGAAAAGTTGATTCAGTATGTTTATTTTGTGTTTTAAAAATGTCGTTTTCTCGTCGGCCATACACGACGGTGGCGTGTTGGGCACTTTTTCATTTGTCGTCCAGTGCCGACCGTGGCGTTCTAAAGGTTAAACCAACATTTTAACAAAACCTCTTCCTTCTCAATAAATATGAAACATGTTGAATCTATAACAAATACATATGTATCAATCTTTGTGTGACTATGAAATAAACATTATTAAAAAATAAATCAGATCTTTAATTTTCAAGAATGTGATTGGTTTACCAAAACCTAAATGTAAGTGACATCATATTGGCTAAGAAATAAATGAAGAATGGAGTTTAGGCTGTGATAAAATAAAATTATTATCAATACAATATTAAAGGAAAAATCGATTATATATTTTCTATAAAATTATATAATAATATGTCCAAATTGATGTCGACATTGTAAATATTCCTCTGACTAAATCTGGAAATACCTTTTAGAGGTACTAGGAATCAGTAAAGTATAAATAATTGTAAGCTGAATGAATTCAAAATAAGTGGGTTTCAATGACCTACACAAATCGTCAAAATGTGCACCTCTCTAAAATGCGTTTTGAAAAATTATAACGAAGTAAGTAGTACCAAAACAGCTGCAATAGTTTATTATACTTACCTAAAACAAACCTGAACATGATAAAAACATAATATAATTTATAGATCAGGAGTAGTATAATAATGCATACTTGGCAAAATGAGTAAAATTTACCAAATACTTCATTCATCAGTTTATTAATGCCATGCTGTAAAAGACAATGCCGATTTTGTTAGGGGAGTTGGCGTCTTTTTTTTTTCGAGCGTCCACCAACCAAACTTGGTAATCTATATTCTTGAGGGCATTACAAACGATATTTGCTATGGCAGTATAGCTGTAAACTCAGTCCGAACTGAGTAAATCAGGTTTGAACTTTTTTCGCTTCATACATTTTTCTATGGGAAATTGATTTTTTTTGTTTCTTGCGTCCATCGACGAAACGTGAAAACATAATATATTCTTGAGGTCATCACAAACAATATTTGCTATGGCAGTATAGCTGTAAACTCAGTCCGAACTGAGTAAATCAGGTTTGAACTTTTTTTCACTTCATACATTTTTCAATGGGAAATTGAATTTTTTTGTTTCTTGCGTCCATCGACGAAACGTGAAAATATATATTCTTGGGGTCATTACAAACAATATTTGCTATGGCAGTAAAGCTGTAAACTCAGACCGAACTGAGTGAGACAGCCAAAAAAATTCAATTTCATACATTTTTCTATGGAAAATAGTTTTCGTCGACGAAACGTGAAAATATATATTCTTGAGGTCATCACAAACAACATTTGCTATGGCAGTGAAGCTGTAAACTCAGTCCGAACTGAGTAAATCAGGTTTGAACTTTTTCACTTTGTTTCAGTTTGAAAAAAAACTGCAATTTCCCATACAAAAATGCAGGAGCGAACGCCTAGAGTGAAAAAGTTCAAACCTGATTTACTCAGTTTGGACTGAGTTTACAGCTTCACTGCCATAGCAAATGTTGTTTGTGATGACCTCAAGAATATATATTTTCACGTTTCGTAGATGAAATCTATTTTCCATAGAAAAATGTATGAAATTGAATTTTTTTGGCTGTCTCACTCAGCTCGGACTGAGTTTACAGCTTTACTGCCATAGCAAATATTGTTTGTGATGACCTCAAGAATATATATTTTCACGTTTCATCGATGGACGCAAGAAACAAAAAAATTCAATTTCCCATAGAAAAATGTATGAAGCGAAAAAAAGTTCAAACCTGATTTACTCAGTTCGGACTGAGTTTACAGCTATACTGCCATAGCAAATATTGTTTGAGATGACCTCAAGAATATATATTTTCACGTTTCGTCGATGGACGCAAGAAACAAAAAAATTCAATTTCCCATAGAAAAATGTATGAAGCGAAAAAAAGTTCAAACCTGATTTACTCAGTTCGGACTGAGTTTACAGCTATACTGCCATAGCAAATATTGTTTGTGATGACCTCAAGAATATAGATTACCAAGTTTGGTTGATGGACGCTCGAAAAAAAAAAGACGCCAATTTTACGCATTGTCTTTTGTAAGTCACAATAACAAAATCTTTATCTTACGAACAATTATCAAATATAAAAAAAGCTTGACAGACAGACTCAAGTTTCGTAAATAATATTTGAACCTCTTGAATAATGAATATGAATAAAACGTTTTTTGTAATGATAAAAAAACATACAGATTCAAAGAAATTTTCATAAACTTAACTGTTTTGTTATTAATTTAGCAATTGGAATGGTCCGAAGAAGTTTCAAACGACAAATAAACATATGAAAATAAACGTGAAGAAAATCGTAAAACTTCCATCTTTTGGACGGCCTGGTAAGTCAATGATATAACATAGAATAATAACCACATAGCGTTCTATGTTATAGTTTTGGCCAGCTGGTGTAATGCTTGGAGAACCTGACCACAAAACTTACGGTCGCGGGTTCGAATCCTGCTAGGTATATATATCTGTGATGAACAAAAGTACATATGTGTATCTGTTACCTAGCATACTTATGCTATAAATGGAAAAATGACCAAATTAGCTTGACAAGGGTTACTAACATTTTAAATAATTTATGTTCTGGGTTCGATTCCCAGGTTTCATTAACAAATTAACTACCATGCATTCGGTGTGAAGCGAATGAGGTTTGTTTTGCAGGACAGGTACATATAAATTTCTCTTTCGGGATGCAAATCTCTTAGACTAAGTTCTCTTTTTCTTAATAAAAATATCTTCAGTAGTACATTGTTTCATTTATAATAATCCTTACACAAACACCATTTTATATACATTGCCTTAAAAAAAAATAGCGATGATATAAACAATAGTTTTACATATATTTTTGAAATAAAGAATCAAAATAGTTTGCTTGGGATAATTAATTAAATACAAAGTGTAGTTATATGATTATTTATTTTTGTTTTATTGTTACAGTCCTTTTATAAAATAAATAATAACAATACACAAAAAATATACTTAAGTTAAATCAATTATATTGCATTAGAGCTTAACTTTTAGACAAAAGAATATTTAATCTTAGAACTAAATTTAGTGTATAAAAAGCTATGGATTAAAGTGTTATGTCGTTTTTCTTAAAGTGTGTCTATGATTTTTTTATTTTATGTGTGCTATTTGCCTAATAACGTGCAATGAATCCTTGTTATTCTACTTTATAAAATGACTTTCCCTCTTTTGCAGTCACTAATGACAATTGAATAAATTTCATGGAGCATTCCAGAAATGAAACGCATAAAATTTTAAGCTTACTTATTCTTATAATACCAGAGGCTAGCACACTAACTAGCGGCTAGATCTTTTAGACACTTGAATATGAGGGATAAGGGTCACTTTACCAATTTGATTTTACAGGCTTATTCACTTCAGGGCATTCTGTAGTTCCAAAGAATCACAGAATGCCTAATCTGAAGTATTCTGTATGACTATAAGAATAAATTCACGGTCAGGAGCGATGAGTATCTCGTGTCTTCGACTCCTCACGCGAAGGAATGTCAGCTCATTTGTGGAATCCTGGAAACATAATAATAAAAAATTGGTAGCTTGGTTTTATCGCTTTGGCAATATAACATGATGCTATGCTTGACTATTAACGATTTCATTAGACAAAATTAAGTGCATTGATAAAATTTACTAATAAATTCGACAGGCCCATTGGTCTAGTGGTCAGAGACCCTAGTTACAAAACCAAGGGTCGCAGGTTCGAATTCTGCTAGGGGCAAATGTGTGTGATGTACATCAACATTCATAATCGAGTCATGGATGTTTATTGTATTTAAGTATGTCTATCCGTTTCCTAGCATCCATAGTACAAGCTTCGTGCTAAGTTTAGGGCTAGACAATGGGTGTGTTAGTCCAAGGCATTTATTTATTTATTAATAGTCACTTTTGTCTGCTTACTGGTAAAACAATGTAAATGCTGCTGTCATTGAACTGAGACAATTGAGAGTTATAAGTTCAAATTACAATCTATTCCATTCCATTAAGATTGTTTTGACTTGCTCTTAAATAGTATTCTCACTTAGGCTCGTTTCATTTCATCCATAGATAGAGCGTAAAAAATACATAACTCTATTCTTTAAATTTTATTTCACAAAAAGTGTATTTATTATTTTTTAAAAGAAAGCAGACAAACTCCTGTGAGTAGGGGCAAAAGAACCAACAAAAGCACCAAAAACTAAATAAAACTTATCAAGAAGTAAATTCAATTCATTGATGGTCTACTAATGGAATGGATTGAAAATGTAAAACCTTACCATTTCACGGACAACATTCCTGGCCTTCTCAGTAAGTTGTCCGATCAACCCAGCGTATAATACTGAAGTAGCATTATCAAGGGAGCTTTTGATTGGTATACCTGTAAATAGAAAGTTTAAATCAAATTACGATTCAGTACCATACCTGTAAGCTATTAAGTGTGCGTATGTATAATTTGCGTAGGAAAGTAGTTCTAGAAGGATAAATCAATATAGCCATGGAAATATTGAGGAATCGACCAAACCTTCATGGTTTACAATAACGACCCCCATCACCCCCTTATGGGCTTGGATTCTTTTGATGGTTTCCTCAACTTCAGTAGCCTGGAATCAAAAACATTCACCATTATATGATCTGCTAACACAACACAACAGAAATGTATAACAGTTTTGACTTTTATCACCATTTTATTTATTTATTTTCGATACTTTGCGCAGCAACAATCCCAATCAAAATTGTATTTCTGACCAACGAAACGTAACTACGATGACAAATCAACAACCATAGACAATTTTCCTTTTTTTCCATGATGTTGAGTGATGTGCTTATTCAAATAACGTAACGTGATATTTTTAGGACACCACAATATTTAATCGATTTTCATCAATTGAACACTTTTGACAATCTAGGTTAAAGTTTGATTATCTGTGCTATTTTGCAGTCCAGCAATTTTTCAGGGTTGGCGATATATTGAACGAAACGAAAAACTTATTATTTTATTTTAGGCGTAAACTATGAGTCCGTATAAATAAATAAAAACATTGTGAATACATTTAGCACGAATTGTATGTAAATAAAGCTAAAATGCATCGGGTTTGATAGAACAATGAATGATAGCGGCGCTGAATGCTCTGAAGCTTTGGATCCGAGAGTTCAGGCAAGTTAAATCAATAATATTTATTGATGAGCAGAAAGACAACTTGCTAAGGTCATTGCCTTCCTTACTGGGGGGCTGCCGAATATCTGATGATCGTATGAAACGAACAATATGCCTGGGATGTTCGTATTATCAGCGTTTGTTATGCAACAAAGTTTTCATTATATTCTGTTGGTGTTGATGATCTAATCTGTGCATTCTTAATTTTTCCTCTCTATAGAATTAAATAAGTTCAAACTAGTTCTTTTAATTTTCATAACAAGTACTTCAAATTATCAAGAACTGAATCCTGTAACAAAACAAAACATTAGGTGTATTTTTATTTATTAAATGAAATGGGTAGGAAAAAATTAATGTTCTTAGATTTCTGTCCTGCACTGTATTCTTATAAGAATTACAATTTCTAATCTTGTCTTCTTCACAAATACAGTTTTAAGTATAAAATTCAAGACAGGATAAAGTACATCATAGTAATTTAGGCGGAACACAGAGATACTATGTATAATAATGTATTCCATCTGTAATATCCTGTGATTCACAATAAAAAATATTATGATTATGATAATCCTTTTCTCTCCAGATTGAGTTGGAAAGACTCAACACAGCTACAGACGAGATCAACAGGCTTGAAGTCGAGTTAGACGAGGCTCGCTTAGCATTCCGGAGATTGCTGGCCGAAGGGCATCTACGCATTCAGCAACTGACTAAGAAACTTGGCACCAGCATACATAAGGCCCGGCCTTATTATGAAGCGAGATTCAGGGCTAATATTGTAAGTAAATATTTAGTTGTTAAGTTAAATGATGTATCTATTTAAAATTGGCTTTTACCTGCCTCTTTGCGTGAGTTATGAAGATTCCTGTTTTATCCCGTGGGCGCATTTAATTGAGTTAAAAAGTATCCAACCACCTAAGTCAGGCCATCAATCAAAATCCAAATAATCTTTATTCAAATAGGCCTCAGGAAAGCACTTATGTATTAATAAAATTATAAAAACTACGTATTGACTATAACTGCTCTTAAACCTCTCTCTAACTCCTTAAAATTACGACCTGCTTGGTGTACTGGTCAAGATGTTGTCTATTACGCAAGAGGTCGCGGGTTCGATCCCCGCACAGGACAAACATTTGTGTGCATGAACATGACTGTTTGTCCTGGTCTGGGTGTTATATGTATCTATTTATGTATATTTGTAATATGTACCACTGTTGATTCTGATGTCTGTAACACAAGTGCTTAAGCTACTTAACACGGGGTCAGATCAATGTATGTGATGTTGTGAAATATTTATTATTTAACTTGGAAATGCAGTCATCTACCGAGAAGAAGCAGCAAGAAACATAGCCTGCCTGTATACCAAATTTCATATTAGCAAACAAACAAATTTTCACACTCATAATATTTGTATCAATATACTGTTGGAGTGTTTCGGATTGCAGACTTGAGAACCCCATTTTATGGGATTGCAGAACAGCAATGGTGCCCAACTTAACTGCTGGCTGTCTGAACCTATCTCCAGTGGAGCAATGGCGCTGTACCGCTTTCTGAGCCTCTCCATATAAAAAGAACCTCATTTAATGCTCCTATGAGGCTGGCATAACCGCCAAAGGTGGTTGAAGTCTCAACAAAATTGAAAGAAAAAAAAATTTATGTTATTCTTTTGTACCCAGACATCGCAAGAGCTGCAGACGGCGACGCTCGCGTACGACAAGGCGAACAGCGCCCACGCCGCCGCGCGCGAGATGGTGTTCCTCGCCGAGCAGGGCCTGGCGCGCCTCGCCGACGGCAGCGAGGGCGGGCTCACCCTCGACCCCGCCTGGCAGGAGATGCTCAATCACGCCACGCATAGGGTTAACCAGGTACTGGCATTTTCATAAATATTCATCATCATCATCCTAGCGCCTGTCCCGGTCGCATCCGCGGCCATTGCCTTGGAGTCAAGGGTCCGCTTTCCTGCTCCATCTTCTCCACTTCGCACGATCTTCGGCATCCTGCGTAGTAAGGCCATTTTCTTAAATATTATTGGGAGGCAAACAAACTAGAGCTTCACCTGATTGTTAGTGATGGAAATCAATAAGGGTCGCAGATGCGATGGTTTAGTTTAGATCCAAACCAGTAGTTCCTGATTTAAGGCATTCAAACAAACAAATTATGATTATGAAACAATCTCTTCAGCTTTATTAAATGAGTAGGTATAGATGCAACAAGTAGATATGGTGGCCTGCAATGACCCTTAAGTACCGTCATCATCAATCATCCTATTGCTGTCTACTGTTAGGCGAATGAGTGCCATCAAACTTGGGTGACTTTTATTAACATTATGAATACTGTCTAGCGCGTACGTACACATGCGTACGTGCGTGTGCATTTATCTGCGTTTGTGTGTTTGCGTGCATACGTGTGTTTGTGTTCGTTCGTGCGTGTGTACGTGCGTTTATCCGTGTGTGCGTGCGTTCGTAAGCGCGTGCGGTCGTGCGTGGTGCGTGTTTGTGTATGGTGCGCGTGCGTGCGTCTGTGCTTGCCTGCAAGCGTGCGTGCGGGTGTTTTAGAGAAATGCGTCCCCGTCCATGCGCATTTGTGGGTGTGTCTGTGTGTGTCTATGATACATTCCCGCGTGTGATGTGGCAGGCGGAGGCGGAGCGCGCTAGTACGGCGGTGACGCAGCGCGCGCGCGCCGCCGCGCACCGCGCCGCCGCCGCGCTCGTGCACCAGCTGCAGACCGGCCTCAAGCGACACATCGCCAAGTCCAGGTCAGTGCTCCACCACGCTTGACCACGCGCCCCCAAGAACGTATTGTACCATGACGGGCCCCACAAATCCGGGGCCATCTTTCACAAAGATACCACCAATGTGATCTAGCAAAGATACCACCTTGACCGACCAAGGCTGTTTTTCACTTATGAGGGGCCCTTTTGGTCTAGCCAAGATGCCACTTTCGCGAGCGCGAGCTATCGCGACTTATATCTCAATACCGCTCATAGATTAGCTGGGCACATGGGCTTTTAATCCTCTTGGTTGGTAAACGTGGAGCCCCCAAAACCTAGGAAAGAGGGAACCGACCCATCTCTACTGAGACGCAGCGACATTCTATACAGATGGGTCTGTCGGATTAAAACCTAGGCCCAAAGAGCTACTCAAATGTTGATGCCAGGTCTGTCTTTCACCTATTAGGGGCACATAGGCCTTTAAAATTCTTGTATGATAAACGTGGGGCCCAAATCCTGGTCTGGGGTCCCAATCGATGGCGGGGCCCTGGGCACGTGCCCATTGTGCCCAGTGGGAAAGTCGATGTCTATTTTCGTATCTGAACAGGGCAACTGCTTCCATCCATTAAAAAATGGTATATAACGTTATACCACGCTTGCCAAATACGAAAGGGTGGTCCAAAGACGACTACATGTTCTAAAAAGCCTACATAAAAAATTTACCGATCTAGACATCAAACCCAAGACTCACGGAATCTCGGAGCGCGCCTATAAAAATATATTTTTTAAAAGTATGTAAAGTAGTAATGTTATGTAAAAAGGATCCCTTTTCCAAATTCTTTAGTCACCAACAGCTTCGTAGATAATTCAGTTTTCCAGCTTCGTAATCACTAGAACTAATTGGCTGAATACAATCTAATGTACGCAATTACTACTCATTGAATAAAACGAATGAGCTTGTGATTCATTCAAATCAACGTTTTTAACAACATCATAGACGATGCTGGCAATAGTTGACAGTAACTTTTCAATGATTTCATGATCTCTTTGCCTATACGATTAATGAAATTACTTATAATCCAGTCTGTGGGGACTTATAAAAGCCTTTGCTCTACAAAAGGTGGAGTAAAAGCGGTTTTGACGTTATTTTGTTTAGGTATGGGGACCTAATTAAAATCCAAGTTTTCGACCTTGGGAGGAAAAGGCGCGAGCCACCATCTTGAATTGAATGTGCCAAAATTAGTTTTTTTTTAAATAATGTCTCAACAGTTGACTTTGTGGCAAAAGTGTCTATGGGAAGTAGAAAGAAGACAAAATTACTAACATTTTTATCATACATGTTTATTCTGTAAGTCTTATAGGTAAAAAGTTACATCTGGTAGAAGAAAAACAAAATTACAAAAATCATCAATTTACTTTAGGCAAATTAGACAATCTTGGGATGTTTTGATCGGGTGATACGGCATCATAAGGGGTTACGCACTTGATAGCTCCCATAATATGAACAGTATGCAAACCATCTATTGTATTGACATTGTGATCCGCATTATCACAAATAACTTGAGGTCTTGAGAGAATGAATCTGGGTCAACCAAGGTGCCAGCTGCATCAGGACGAATAACGGTAGATTTTTCGAAGAGTGTAGTTTCAAAGTACGACGCCGCGAAGCCCAACGAAGACAGTAAGTCGATAAGTTTCTTTGATCCAAACTTCTTGTACAAATATGTACTGATACCGATCAAAAGTGGCGACAAAAAAGATCTAGGTCTTGCTGCTGAAATTACAGCATGAGATATCGCTTCGCATATTTTATTCTATTTGTCAACAGAGCCACGTTTTTTTTTGGAAATATTTTATTCCGGCGCTTGTAACTTTTTACCTATAAGACTTACAGAATAAACATGTATGAGAAGAATGTTAGAAATTTTATCTTCTTTCTACTTCCCATAGACACTTTTGCCACAAAGTCAACTGTTGAGACATTATTTAAAAAAAACCTAATTTTGGCACATTCAATTCAAGATGGCGGCTCGCGCCTTTTCTTCTCAAGGTCGAAAATTTGGATTTTTATTAGGCCTTCATACCTTAACAACATAACATCATAAACGCTTTTACTCCACCTTTTGTAGGGCAAAAATACCTACAGACTGGATTATTACGGATTGTGTTAATGTAGATGAGAAACTTCATTCGTTTTATTTAAAATTGGCTATAACTTTTTCTTTATGCCTCTAGTTTCCAAACACCGAAAAAGTAGGTAATTCTTCAGTTTTTTTTTACCATATTTTAGCATGTTCAGGCTATAAAACAAACTGGTTTTCTTAATCTTTTTGACGGTGAACGTTTTCAATTAGTTCGGTTTAGCAAAAAGAAATGCTGATAAAGGCAAACAATTTATTTTGTCATGTCAATCGATCCTATTTCATGTAAGGAAAAAAAAACTCTATGGGACCATTTAAGGTTCGAGTGCTGGAAATGACAGAAATTGCAAAAATCTTGTCCCATATATAAGGTGTAACAAAATATACTGCAAATATTTTAAGGGCGAATCGTTTAGTGGAAATGTATTAAATTTGTCGAGTAAAATTTTTTTGTTAATACGCTAGTTTCCGAGAAAATCAACAAAATAAATTGAGTGAAAAATTAGGAAAAGTACAAAAGAGGGATGCCGGAATAAGGCCAAGAAGTGCACACGATCTTCCATTTTATAAAAATAGCTAAAATATTCGTTCTTAATTATTCGCGCTATTCGTATGTCGCTAAAAGTTGGGGTTAATATAACAAAAATTAAAAGAAATTCAACTATTTATTAACCCCACCGGAATTGCGTCCTTTTGACAGATATGTGTAAACAAATCTATCTACGCTTGATCTACGCCCTATCAGCATTGAAGTAAAGCTCAAATTCGTGTGTATCGAGCCGACCCGCGGCGGGCTCGTGTGTTTTAAGAGTTGCCACTACAGAAATATAATTTCAGATAATCGATTATAAGAGAATATCGAATATTATTTAGGTGGTGGATCTTAGCTAAAATAGAAATAAAAATACCATTTATTTACAATTTATCTACAGAAATGAGATGAGGTGAATAATTGGTTGCAATTTTTAAGATACCCGTACGATCCCGTACGATCGTGACATGAGGGGTAGCATGCCTAAAATAAAAAAAATATATATTTCAGTGTCAGTATCCCATTTATCTTTTAAATATTTTATAATCTTAGTTAAATATTTTCATGAATCAATCAAACGTATATTTTAGGCTGCATTATTTTATAAAACTATATTAGAATCGAATAGATCTAAAATCGAATATCGATATTTTTTTACGCAATGGAAACACTAAATTAACTGCCAATTCAACTGTCAAAGTTCAAAATATCAAAAAGTAATTGTGTTTTTCTTGCATCAACAAAGTGATCGGTTTTATTTCGTGCGTTTAACTAAACAACTTCATCATGAATACTGACTCCGACGATCCGGGTTCAGCCGTAGCAGGTAAACAAATACTTTTTACAACCTTCAACAGCTAATATGGTGGAAATTGTAGATTGTATTACTGATGGAAAATAATAAATATGCATTTACCCAAAAACACTAACTTTTTTTAAACCCTTTCTTTCGCCAGTTAACTAATGACTATTTACTCTATATTTACATAGTACTTTCATATGTGTGCACTGTGGGCCTAACATTCTATGGCCAGCCGGCGTCCCCCTTTGTCATATGCAAGACAGCTGGTCGTGTCTTATCAGTGTAATACAATTACTACACTTGTCCTGCCCCAAAAGCAAAGTGGTGGAGAGGGGGCGAAGCTTACATGACGAAAAGAGCAAATTGGCCAATGCAAAATTTGGAAGGCATTAGTTTTGACTTTTTAATATCTGATATTGATAACATTGCCACTAAAGAATTCGCCCTTAAAATATTTGCAGTATATTTTGTTACACCCTCTATTTTGCAATGTAAATTCACCCTGTACAGTCGCCATAATATTTAGCGTATTCAGCGTTTAGCATTTAGTATGTAGCACCTATCTTAGTTGCAGTGATCTTTGCTTGTCTAGTTGCACCGAGATCTCTTCCGCAGGCGCGGCGGCGGCACCTTGCTCTAGCTCACGTTTGGTACATACTTTTTATTTTACTATGCATGCTTGCAATAATTTTCTTGTTACAAGTTTATGGGAGTTCAAAATACAATGAAATGTGATATAATGCAGAATGATATTATGAATTTTGTAAACCGCTCAGGGAAATTATTTAACTTTACTTTTGTAATCTAAATACACAGTTAATTATTCCATAACGGAGATGGCATAAAATATTTATAGTTTATCTCATTAAACTCTATGGGTATGGGGTTTTATTTAATGCAACGCTTCACCGACTCTTGTGGGCTTGTTTATATCCATGGGCGACGGTGACTAACCATATTCGTTTGTGAAAAAACAAATGGACAATAAGAATACTACCGTAAACTTGTAATGTTATTTTCCTTCTCTAAAATATGTACTAACACTTGCATGCATTAAAATTATGCACTTCTCTAATTTGCTACAATTATAAACGTTTTATTTCCTATTTTGAATCTTATCCAGAACAACTTTGGTGTATTTTCTATTACATCTAAGGTTTCAAGGGTATCTATGTGGTCTTTAATTATTCAAACGTATTTTCATCAAAAAAAACCATGTTTCCATAAAATAGTCCTTCGAGCCGGATAACTTTGCAGACCCTACTTCGAAGAGAAAGCTCGCATCAACGCCGCGCTAGAGGGTCAGAAGGCGCGCATTCAGACCCTGGAGGAGCAGGTCGCGGAGGCGAAGCAGCAGTACTCCTCAGCGCTGAGGAACTTGGAGAGGATATCAGATGAGATACACAAGCATCGGTCGAGGAGGCAGTCTACTAGGAACGGGAAGGAAGGTACTTGTCGCACGTGTGATTTGTTTATTTATTTAATATGTTACACTACAGATGACAAACATTAATGCAATATGTAGCAAATAGATAGGACATAAGTAACAAGTAAGTCAGTCATCTGCGGGGTTCAAGGGCCGTGGGATCAGACCATCGAGAATGGATGTAGCCATACTGGGGAGCAAGCTGAGCTGTGGCGCTTGCTCCACCCTGGCCCTGATTTCTAAGGTTCCTTATTTAACAAAAACCGATTATTCAATTAATTCAAATATTACCGGGAGATGGAAGGGGGCGGGATAGATTGACTGCTGCCTTACCCTGAGCCCAAATCCCAAGGCCCAAAGATGTTGCCACCAAGGGGGCCGCGGGATTGGGCGGGCGTAACTGTGAAAGCGACTGACTAGCGTGGTGATGTGGTTTTAGATTAGTTTAATTCAGTTAATGTGTTAGGGGTATAGGGGTATTTTAACGTGAACTGGATAAGGCTGATGTTGCTTGTGATAATTCCAGAAATCGACCGGTCAACCATCACCGACACGGCCAGCGATACCAACACAACGGCAAGCGACAAACTAGAAGAGCTGTGCGACCACAGCGCCGACGCAAGCGTTCGCGAGTGGCTGCGCCGGACGGCGGACGCGCGGCCCCGGCTGCAGGACAGCGACACCTGGACGGAGATCGACCTGGACTACTCCAGCCCGGAGGAGGTGAGCCCCTGCGACACTGCACAGTGCTGCCAACACTACGGCGACGCGAGTGGCTGCGCCGGACGGCGGACGCGCGGCCCCGCCTGCAGGACAGCGACACCTGGACGGAGATCGACCTGGACTACTCCAGCCCGGAGGAGGTGAGCCCCTGTGACACTGCACAGTGCTGCCAACACTACGGCGACGCGAGTGGCTGCGCCGGACGGCGGACGCGCGGCCCCGCCTGCAGGACAGCGACACCTGGACGGAGATCGACCTGGACTACTCCAGCCCGGAGGAGGTGAGCCCCTGTGACACTGCACAGTGCTGCCAACACTACGGCGACGCGAGTGGCTGCGCCGGACGGCGGACGCGCGGCCCCGGCTGCAGGACAGCGACACCTGGACGGAGATCGACCTGGACTACTCCAGCCCGGAGGAGGTGAGCCCCTGTGACACTTCACAGCGCTGCCAACAACATAACGTAGAAAACAAGACCTACCAACACTTTGATACTTGAAAAATCGGCCAGTGTGCAAAAGTGGCGTGCAGTAGGCGGCACATGCGCCGCGACATCGGAACACTTTTTTATTTTGTTTAAGGCAGTCTACATTAGTATGCGCAGACTCTGTTTAATTTCGTTCATCACTCAATCAATAATAATCAACTTGAATGAACCGCTCGTCTGGGGAAGTACCTCCACCTTACAGAAGACCACAGTGAAGTAGCACTTCGTAACACTTGTGCTTTGTTCCTGCTGTTGAGTAAGGTCGCCAGAGCTCAGTTGGGGTCTGAAAGGCAGGCATCGCATCTGCGCCCCTGGTGCGGTTGTTGTTGTCCATTGGCAGCGGTGATCACTTACCATAAGATTACACTCTCATTCATTTGTTTCCCTATAACATAAAAAAGTCAACATCAACGAATACTCCATTCGTTGATCACGACACCTATTTTGCTACTTATTTTATAACCAACAGAAATGCCTGATGTTATATTACATTACCCATCTTTTTCACTCATCAGGTCAGCTTCGAAAAGTGTTCGTTCCGGCCCCGCTCCACCCCGGAAAAGGGCTCTCCCCCCTCCCCCGGGCCGATCCTGGAGTCGAAGGTGTCAGCGGCGTCCCCGCGTCGCATCATCCGTGCGCAGGACCGCAGCGCTGCCATCAACGCCGAGCTGGACAAGGGCCGGCGGCAGAGCCTCGACGCACTGTTGCATGATACCGGGGAGAAGGTCAAGGAGATGTTTCAGGGTAAGTGGTTAGAAACGTACTACTTGTATTTGTTAATGTACAAATATAAAAAGAAGATAAAAATCGGAGGATTTGGTACTTATGAGCTAAGTAATAAAATCGGTCCTACGAAACAACCCTGACGTACGCTAAAATATATTTATTTTAATGTCAATACATACACAAAATCTTAATAAAAAATCACTTTTCGATTTCATCATTGACATCCTCGTGTTTCTCAAAGAGTTAACGTAGCAGTTGAGTAGCCTATTCAAAGAGTTTTAGTAGTGTCATAGTGTAGAAAGCCTTACTAAGATCCATAAAAAGTAACAGTTTTGAAAGGATTGAATTTAAGATTAAATTCACCTAAGTTTGTAACGGTGCCATTTCCTTCCAGCCTTCATGGATGTTCAGGCCTCCATGATGGCAGGAAATATCTAACCAGCACGCCCACTGACCGCAATTAACTACCTTTCTAAAGTCAAAATTTGTCTGTTATGTTCTATTTTCTCATTATTGGAGGAGTCATGGACAGACCTAGGGCCACCGCGGAGCTAGACACAGCTCTTATAATTATTTAACTATTAAATATTAATAATAATATCCACCAAATATCTGTAAACCCTATTATAACCTCAGTAATAGTGTAACAGAGTGAAATAAAACAGTTAACTAGTGTTCATATATGTACTTTTACTCGTACCTATCATGCAACTAACTACCTATACGGCTACGGAGTGCTTATAGGAACCCCCTGAGATCGCACCCCGTCGCATGTGTCTGAGCGAGTGCCTTGTGTCGCAGGGCTATCCCTGTTCGGCGAGCGACGCGGGTCGGGCAGCGCGTCGGGGCCGGCCTCCGCGCCGCGCACGCCGCGCCGCCGCTCCCCGCGCCGCGCCGGGGCGTCGTCTACCTCCGACGACCGCTACTCCGACACCGACAGTCTTGCCAGGTACGCACACACACACACGCACGCACTCACAATCACTTGCGAGCGTGCACTCCCACACATGCACACACGCACGCACACACAAACACACACAGAGCACGCGCACACACACAGAGCACGCGCACACACACACACACACACACACACAAACACTCACACACACACACGCACACACAAACACTCACACACATACACGCACACACACACAAACACTCACACACATACACGCACACGCATGCAGGCACACGTCACGCACATACTCAAAAGCCCGTGCGAACTTTTACACTTTACACACTGCCATCAACCTAGACATATTCGAGGAATTTGATATGAAAAACCCGCATTGATATGAAAAACCCAAGATGCACAGTCTCGAACTAAAGTAACAGTCAATTCTGTCACCAAAAACTCGGCAAATCTATGTGTCAAACTATAAACTTCATTTTTTGCATATCAAACCTTATGCAGATTAGTTAAGATTGTTTTCAAAAGGGAGTGTTTAAAATTGCGATGACGCGGTTGACGCAAGACTGTTTGAAATAAGAGCATTCTACACTGATTTTCAGGGGACGTTTTTGAGACGCTGATTGTGTATCTTGGGTTTTTGTATATCAATGCTTACACGCCATCTTCTATAGAGAACGTATAGCCAATTTTTACACGAACGACCATTCTACATATACTTGCACCTACACATACTGGACGGCATTCCTACAAATGCATAGATATAAAAGTGTGACTGATACACAATGTAAAATTGTACATATGTACATTAGGATTTTATATTGTTTCATTATAACAATGCATTTTATCATTAGATTTACGTACTAGTAGAACCCATATTGACATCAGCCATAACTTCATCCAAAACGAAGGCAATACACTACCACTCACATACTGAATTGTTACTTCTTCGTTTCAGCGTGGAAATGCTAACAGACGATCAAATCGCATCCCTGATGCTCGACGCGCAACTCGAAGCGGTCTGCGAGAGACTAGCGGGCGTCGGCATGCGGTAGCCAGCCACAGTAAGATTCACCTTAACATGTGGGCAGTAAATACGAAAATCGCGCGGCAACGGCGATCTGACAAGTATGAAGTTGATATGTCAATTTCACAGGTTGAAAATGAAGCGACGTGATTGGTTGACGCTATGACAAATATCCATGACAGATATAGTTAGATGAAAATAAAGCTTTGTGATTGGTCGACAACATGACGAATAGCCATGACAGATGTAGGTAGGGAAAGATTGAAATGTTAAGTTTAAAGTTCGATAATGATAAACGGCTTAAATTAATTATAATTAACGAAAACTAAAATTCAATTGTCATTAAATAATGGCACTGCTATATTAACTGACTGGTGGCAAATGAATGAAATGATTCAATTTAAATATTGTGAGAACACTTTGTGAGATTACATGGTATTCTGGAATTAATATAAATAATTCCATTTCTTAATGAACAAAAAATATTATAGTACTGTGCTATTTGATACTGTTAAAACATCAGATACCATTTTAAGACAATGATTCTCAAACCGTACGTAATCAGCGAAAATCGCAATTCTTGCCCAAATATTTCAATGACCGCGAATAATATGTGATAATAGAAAATACCAAGAAAACATAAGTTCATACTGTAAAGGCTTGTTCAGCCGGTCTTTCAGAAACAATAATGCAACATGTACCTAAAATACATTCCGCTAAGTGTATTTTAAGAAAAAGTTAAACAAATACAAACAACAATATTTAATTTTAATAACTTAATAATTATCGCACTGCTAGTAAAATAATAACTCACAAAAAAGTATAATGAACTAACAATAGTAACCTGAACAAAGTGATAACTCAAACTATTCTTGATAAAAATATGAAATAATTAATAAAAAAACGGTGAAATAGTGTAATAAAAGTAATAAGAAAAGTGAAGTCATAATACAAATAAATTAGGCATGTATTTTTCCACGCATAACAATAAAACTATAATAATAACCATACGCCTGTGTAGTTAATTTCAAAATATTTGATAAATATACAAAAGTAAAACTAAAACTTATTAATTTATTATTACCTTTGTTAATATTATATTGAGTTTTTATTTTTATCAAATAAATTTGAAATGGACTTCACAACAAACTTCACATGAAAAAAGTACATGACAAATCTAGTCTAACTCTCATTAATTTATAATATAATTAAATAACATAATAAATATTGGTGTACGCGTAAATAATATTTTAATAAACTTTCAAGTCATTTAAAGGACATATCAAACATGGCTAAAACATATTTTATGTACCGCAATTCATTATTTAATACGACTTCCACATTCACTAAAAATAGAGGCTTGATGTCTTAATGATAATGATAAATTAATAATAAAATAGCAAAATCTCATAATTAAAATAAATTATGTAATAATAATGGATGTTTATCCACAGATATTTTGTTACTCAATAGAATTAAAACCTGTTCACGTTATAAAAAATACATAGCAAATGAGATGTCCCATCCTAGGCCCGCACCATGTACGTGGTACCAAAAAATCGGTAAAATATTGCTATTTCCATTAAAAATACAATAAATCATTTTTGGTCCGAAGTTTAGTGGCTTAAAAATAAAATCAAATTCATAATTGTTCACTTTACTTCGTAAAGATGGCAACTGTAATTTTTTTCTTTACTGGGATTTACAGCTTTGGGCCCCAGCCTTTTTAGGTCGTTTGTAACCAAAAATATAAATACTTTGTGAAGAAACTGCATACTGTCAAAACAAATATAAACTGACGGATAAACGACATAAACGTCATTGAAGTTTCAAAGGTGCGTCTTGGTATATTTACTTTACTCTATGGATGCGTCCTCCGCCATATTGTACTGAGTTGCATTATTGTGGTATAATTTATTGTTTCAGCCAAAAAACTAAGGTTTTCCATAAGAGTTGGAGTGATTAAAAGTGTAGTACACTTATTCGCCTATATTTAGGTATAGCGTACATGGACCAGGCGGAGGCTTCATACATTTCTGGGACATCTCTTTTACTCGCCTTTTACCTACATAGCTGAATAGAATAGAAAAATAACTAATTATTAAAATTTAACGCAATAATACGATAATAATATTGTATAGTTGTAGCTCGAGTACGTATTCAAACGACGATACGTATAACTGTTGTATTGCCTAGAATCTTGCCTAAATCTGTAACATGACAAGTATAATGCGTTCACAGATATTTTACCTCTGACATCTCACTTTCTATCGGTAAGTATCTCGACATTTTGTTATTTTTATTATCACTACCAATATAGAAAATATGAAGAGCTTCGTCATACATTTTTGATTTGAAGTTTAACGATAATATAATATTTAATTTTAATCAAAGTTAGAGGTAAAATAACTGTGAACGTATAGTAAAGGTAAGTGTAAGGTATGTTGTATTGTAATATAGTAAATTATGTATGTTTATTGTTTAATAAAAATATATGTTATCAAATATGTTATTCGAATGAGAGTGGTTGAGTGTTTTCAATCATGCAGATATTAAAAATTATGCCAATGAGGATGTGTTAGAATGAAATAGCCACTAGATGGCGTTGTGTTTAATTAAGTTCTGATTGGTCAATTTGATTGTGATATGTCCTGTAGAAATGGACCAATCACTTTGCAGTTAGTAAAGATGTCTACGTCACGCCATCTACTGGATATTTTGCATACTGAAAATACCCTCAAATCAGGTTATGTATGGTTGAAATTATTAGAAGAAATTGTTCGCTTTCTTGTGTTCTTAAAAAGCGCTATATCAGTATAAATTTAAGCTTTCACGGCAATATTTTAAGGTTGTAGAAATCGTATAATGCAATATAAGGATCTCAAAATCAACTATTATGCGTTGTGAGATATTATAAATATATATTTATTTTCATTTTTACTTTATTGTAATGTTGCATTTCTCAAACTAGGGCTAACTTTTTATTGAAGTATATCAATCATGCCACAATAGTTAGAACTTTTATATGTATTAAATTATGAGACGTCAGTAATGTTTGAGAAATAATGGAATTATAAATAACACTAGCGGCCGCCCGCGGCTTCGCCCGCGTTAAATTCGGGGTCGCACAATGTTCCTTTTCTGGACACAGAGGAGAACTCGAAACGGACTTTTACACGTTATACTCGTACTCCCGTTCCCGTGGGAATCTGTTGCAGCTAAGCTATACATTTACTAAGTTATCTGCATGCCTAATTTCAAGCGTCTAACTTGAGCTGTTTTGGCTTTTCATACTAATGTTTTTTCCTGCTAACTCCAGTCTCCAGTCGGGAATTCCTTTCTTAGTGCACCTCTACGGTACCTAAGCTACGTCCATTCCTAATTTCAAGTGCCTTCCTTAAGCCGTTTAGGCTGTGCGATGATATGACAATCAGTCAGTTTCTCCTTTTATATATTAAGATAAGAAAAAGTTTTTGAAAAACTTAAATTCACTTGAAAACTTAAATTCACTTGAAAGTAAAAAATATTTTACTTTTAAGAATTTGCCATTTGCCTTAAACAAAGTAACTGAAGTTGGTGCTTTTTTCTTTTGTTTTCAGGCAGGCACCGAAAATTCTTTTTTACTTTGAAGTGCATTTAAGTTTGTTTTGTAATAGGTTTTCTGTTATGAAGTCGGTTTTTTTTGTTATTTTTTATTTTCTGTTAATCTGAATAAGGTAACTAAATATGGGTAGACCTAATATTGTGCTGCTCATATGAGACAGTGCCTTTAACGGACGGTCAATTTGTTGAGCACGTACTTAATGTAAATTTCAGACTTTCAGTTTTTTCACGGATGCCACTGTCAGAACTGGACCAGATTGCTATGGGACCAAATTGGAAGCACCAACTTTCAAATAAAACCACAAACATCCAAATCGGTTCACCCAGGCAAAAGTTGTGAGGAAACAAATATATAAGGTGTAACAAAATATACTGCAAATATTTTAAGGGTGAATTGTTAAGTGGAAATGTAATAAATTTGTCTAGTATTTTTTTTTTGTTAATACGCTAGTTTCCGAGAAAATCAACAAAATAAATTGAGTGAATAATTGGGATAAGTACAAAATTTGTCATATGCAAGACAGCTGGTCGTGTCTTATCAGTGTAATACAATTACTATACTTGCCTTGCCCCAAAAGCCAAGTGGTGGTAAAATATTTGCAGTATATTTTGTTACATCCTATATTAAAAAAATACAGTCGGTCAGAAGTCAGAAAAAAATTATATAAGTAGAACTATTAGTAAAATCACGCGGGCGGCCGCTAGTATATATATATATATATATATATATATATATATATATATATATATATATATATATATATATATATATATATATATATATATATATATAGCACATTAGTAGCACGCATTAGGTTACACATATTTAGGCAAATAAATGTATGTATACACATATATATATATATATATACATACATTTATTTGCCTAAATATGTGTAACCTAATGCGTGCTACTAATATGAGACAGCGCCGTTTACGGACGGCCCTTAGCCAATTAAAGATTCCTTCGATTATCGTTAATTTGCTCCTAAAATTTGAAGAGTTCCGTCGCTTTTCCATGGATCCTATTATGAAAACCTAACCAAACTCTTATCAAACTGCCATTAAATAACATTCTTTCCAATAAATAAATAAAGAATCGAAATCGATTTATTGTGCATTTGTTGAGCACAAACTAAATGTGAATTTCAGACTTATTTAGTTTTTTCATGGATGCGACTGTCAGAATGGGACAAAATTGCTATGGGACCAAAGCACCAGTTTTCAAATGAAATTAAAAACATCCAAATCAGTTCACCCAGGCAAAAGTTATGAGGTAACAAACATTTAAAAAAATACAAACGACTTGAGAACCTCCTCTTTTTTTTGAAGTCGGTTAAAAAGTAGCCTTAGTTACTCACCATCCCTTCAACAATTTCCTCTTTAAAAATCACGTCAATCCGTCGCTCCGTTTTGCCGTGAAAGAAAGACAAACATACAGACAGACAGACGTACAGACACACTTTCCCATTTTTATAATATAATAAAATATATATATAAAAATTATAAAATATATAATATATATTTATACATATATATAAATATATATATTAGTATGAATATAGTATATAGTAATAGTATTTATAATATTATAGTATATAGTATGGATTAGTATGGAATTATGGATAGCGGCCGCCCGCGACTTTGTCTGCGTGGATATCGGATTTCACGATACAAATGTTTTTTCCCGCTTACTCCCGTTCCCGTGAGAATTTTGCAATATCCTTTTGCAACTAAGCATCAAGTTTACTAAGGGACCTGCATGCCAAATTTTAAGCGTCTATCTAATAATAGTATTTTATAAATATAGATATATAGATTTTCCATACAAACTTCCAGCCCCCATTTTAGAGAAGTGGGGTGTTGGAATGGGTCAAAAAGAAGCCTATGTTACTCTCCATCCCTTCAACTATCTCCGCTAAAAAAATCACGTCAATCCGTCGCTCCGTTTTGCCGTGAAAGAAAGACAAACATACAGACAGACAGACAGACAGACACACTTTCCCATTTATAATATTAGTATGGATTGGTATAATTTTATACTTTTTTATTTTAGCTAATGGACATGCTTCTTGCATTTATTCGTGTTATTAACTCAGTATTATTGTTTTATATTTTAGTCTTAAGTGTAATCCTAGCTTAGTGCGTAAACCCCGCCAATAGTAGCACTGATTTTAATAATTGCCTTTTTTTCCTCGCAAAGCATAATACGATAATAATTAATGCATACCAATGCTGTTTCCTGTACTAGAGCTCTTTTGAGTTTCATCACAGACGAATTTGTTAATTAACTAATAGGTAAAATAATTTGCTTCGAACACTAAGCCATTACTTTCTAAAAATGCAATATTCAAAGATATTTATTTCAATTATTAAGTTTTCGAGCAGCTTTGTTTGGCTGTGCAATTCGTCATAATAATTGTCACAATTCTACTCACAAATAATAAAGATTTATATAAATACAATTATAGTCTCGAACATGCAACAACTATGCATTGTAATAATAAATAATTATAAAAAATTATTCTATAAGTACATAATAGATTATAATTCGCGAATATTTTTATTTACTTTTCTCTTCCTTTGGAAGTTGGGGTGTAAGTAAAGAATTGCCAATTTAAGTTGTGATGACAGTGTCTCGATGGTACAAAATGAAAAGTTTATATTTTTTTCGAAAAGTCAAAATGATACGAAATCTGTAAACGCAAAAATGAACTATAGTTGTGTTAAAACTCTGTAATATTAATTATAAGGTGTACATTGTTGAGTTATATAGAATAATGATAATAATAATATATTAATATATAACTAATAGGCGATAATTCTCACTTATTTCATGTGACATTGGTATTTATAGTATCAAGATCAAGTGATTACATAAAAGTTTTTTTTTCATCCGGTTATTGTTTATTAGGAACTAGGTAGGTCGGTCATCGGATGGGTGACCGAAAAATTTCATCTTGAACTCATCTGTGCTTTGGAAGGCACGCCAAGCCTTTGGTCCTGCCCCTGATCTTTCTACGGTCGTGTCAGATTGCTGTCCCACCGAACTATGAGAGTGAGGGAAAAGGGAGTGCACCTGTGCTTGCGCACTATAATATATCCTGTGTACTTGGAGTTGGCCCTAAGGGTATGATTACTCTAGAAATTACTGGAAATGCTGTAACCCTAAAACATATGTATCTAATAAAGTTTGGTATAAGTCAAAGTCACATGAAAATATGGGAATAAATTATTAAACGCTTTTAATGTATGTAAAATGCAATAGACGCTTAATTAGACTACGCACAATATCAGTGTTGCCAGAAAGGTTGTAATGTCGGATCTGTGTGATGTTTCACTCCAAATTATAATCACACTAAGCTGATAAAACGCGACCGAAGTTCTTTTTCTATACAATATTGCGCAACGTTATTTTGGCACAGTGTGCCATCCTCCAAAATACATTGCGGACGTAATCCCGCCGAACTTCGCGATTTTTCGGCCTAGTGTGTTTCTATACTAAACATTTTTCAATTAAGGGCAGGCAACGCATCTGCGATCCTTGTAGAGTTGTTGATGTCCAGGGGCAGCGGAGATCACTTACCGTCAGGTGGCCTTCTTGCTCTTTTGCCTCGCTCTAGCATAATAAAATATATGTAATGGCTCGTACACATATAGCCCCCTATGTTAACGAAACCTATTTGATAAATATGTGTACCAGCCCTTTACATAATGGCAGATCATGTATTTCCATTTCATTTGTTTTGGTCCTTATTGCACTTAAATAAAGATCAAAATTGATGCAAATATATGACTAGTACTTTATAAAGGATTTATTTCAATCAGTACTTGTAAATCATTGGTATTGTTAATTGTAATCAATGTTGAATAACGAATAACTGGCTGTTCTGTCTTGACGCCGCGTGGGCGTTTTAGCATAATATATAATACAACACCCTGGTTATAGCCACATTGATATCATAAGAATCAAGGAAATTATATTAAACATGTTGGAAAAGTGGAAGCATGAAGGTGATGTCCACTAAAATATTATAGCAAACAAACAATTAATTTGAATAGTCGAAATTTGTTATTAACTGTCCTGTCACTCTTAATAAAAGACAATGCTTAGTTGCTAAACATGTCAGTCAAGCTCATATTATTTCAATTTAATAAAGATGATTATGATATCGATCGATTTGACTAAATTAACAATCGTTTCACCACATGTTCACTATGCCAGACATTTAATCAAACGCAACCATGCTATTCTTAAAGTTATGAAGATATGATTAATCTGTTATCTTAACATTAATTAATGAACAAAATAAAATCGTTGTGGCAGTGAATGTGTTAAATGCGGCATTTCTTTGTTCTGGGAAGGGGCACATTACTGTGTGTCAGTATGTGTCCTCATAACAACTGTTGCCTCTTGTAGCGGACGCAGGGCAGTACTAAACTGACTCTAATGCCTTGATCACACGTACTGAGCAAACCGGCGAGACAGTAAAATGTTTTTCGGCCGAGACAGTGTAGTAAGCGAATAGCTGTTCACACACGTTTTGAAATAACGGCCGAGCACTCGGCGCTACGTTTATATGTACCGAGTACTCGACCGAGAGCATTGTCTCACCGGGACCGGTTTGCTCGGTACGGGTGATCAAAGCATTAGTATAGGAACACTCTAGGCTGAAATTACGCTACCGAAGTTCGACGGCAATACATTTTCTATACAAAGTTAAGCGACGTTATTTCCGCAAAGTCGGTCATCTTCCATCTAAATTCATTGCAGGCGTGGTCAGGCCAGGCCGAACTTCGATAGCGGTTTTTCGGCTAGGTGTGTTCCTACACTTGGTGTGGTGAAACGAACCTAGGGTGTAAAGCAGTGATAGTCCACGAGACAGCTTTAAGAGTATATTGTTTTCGCAGTTGTGATATTACTGTACAACTAGCCATACAGTGCTAGGTTAAGAAATGCGTGTACATATGTACGTGTTGGTTATAACTCGCCTTCAGATGAATAAATATCATTAAGTAGTTACGCTTGTTGTTTTATTTACTCTCTCTCTCTCTCTCTCTCTCTCTCTCTCTCTCTCTCTCTCTCTCTCTCTCTCTCTCTCTCTCTCTTTACTGTATAATATTTTATCTATACTCGCTGCGGTGAAATTAGTATTTAATAATTTTAAAATTAATACTTGAATGCTGATTTTGTATGGGGACGATACTACACATTTTGTAATTTAATTTATAAAATTGAGAATATCTCGAAAACGGTGCGTCGTACGCAAAATCTGATAAAAATTTTGATCCCCCTTTATAAAACCCCGCCAGATATTTTAGATCTACCCGATGAGGTCATCCAAAAAGGTCAAGGTCGAGGTTAACTTTTTACTCTCCATCTTCAAAAGGCGCGCAGTCCGCACACTAGCGACACCGGTCGTTTTCTTCCAATATATTTAAAATACTAATTTTGCCAGATGGCGCTAGTGTGAGGACTGCACGCCTTTATGTTCGCTTTTGAAGATGGAGAGTAAAAAGTCAACCTCGACCTTGACCTTTTTGGATGACCTCATCGGGTAGATCTAAAATATCTGGCTGGGTTTCATAAAGGGGGATCAAAAATTTTATCAGATTTTGCGTACGACGCACCGTTTTCGAGATATTCTCAATTTTATAAAATAAAATAACAAAATATGTAGTATCGTCCCCATACAAAATCAGCATTAGATAGCATTCTATACAGAAAAAAATCAAAGTGAGAATTAGACGCTACGCATTGTTAGACGCTAGACTGCATCCTAGGGTTTCAAAAGGGCTCCAGGGCTTTTTTTTCTTGATAGCCATTCGTTTATTTTAGGGATTTATTAATAAATTAATTCCACAAAACGCTATCATGGCATTATACATAAAAAACACAGCTAATTCTCACTTTGATTATTTCTATCTAATGCTGATTTTGTATGGGGACGATACTACATATTTTGTGATTTAATTTATAAAATTGAGAATATCTCGAAAACGGTGCGTCGTACGTAAAATCTGATTAAAATTTTGATCCCCCTTTATGAAACCCCGCCAGATATTTTAGATCTACCCGATGAGGTCATTCAAAAAGGTCAAGGTCGAGGTTGACTTTTTACTCTCCATCTTCAAAAGCGAACATAAAGGCGTGCAGACCGCACACTAGCGCCATCTGGCAAAATTGGTCTTTTAAAGATATTGGAAGAAAACGACCGGTGTCGCTAGTGTGCGGACTGCGCGCCTTTTGAAGATGGAGAGTAAAAAGTCAACCTCGACCTTGACCTTTTTGGATGACCTCATCGGGAAGATCAAAAATATCTGGCGGGGTTTCATAAAGGGGGATCAAAATTTTTATCAGATTTTACGTACGACGCACCGTTTTCGAGATATTCTCAATTTTATAAATTAAATTACAAAATATGTAGTCTCGTCGCCATACAAAATCAGCATTAGGAGAGCGATGGTGGTCTAGTGGTATGGATCGCGCCTCACATACGTGAGGTCCGTGGTTCGAATCCGGGCCCACACCTCTGGATTTTTCGAAATCTAAGTGTGGATTTGTGCCATTAGCTCGGCGGTGAGGGAAAACACCGTGAGGAAACCTGCACATTCAGTGATTTCTGACTTTAGTTCAGTTAGATCTGAATGTGTAACCATGATCCAATATTCCAATCTGTCTGGTTCCCCTCTATGGGTTACGAAGGTCTGATGGCAGTCGCTTCACTGTAATAACCAGACTTTCCAAATCCTGGATCATGGTCAAAGCGGACCCCGCATAGAAACGGGATTAGCGCTAGGAAGAAGAAGAAGAAGACAAAATCAGCATTAGATAGCATTCTATATAGAAATAATCAAAGTGGGAATCAGCTGTGTTTCTTATCACTACATAGTATAAAACAAAGTCGCTTTTTCTGTCATGTTGTCTGTTGTATGTCCCTATGAACGCTTAAATCTTTAAAACTACGCAACGGATTTTGATGCGGTTTTTTTTAATAGATAGAGTAACTCATTAGGAAAGTTTTTATGTATAATATCATCCATTAAATAGTGGACAAGTACCACGAGCGAAGCCGGGGCGGGCCGCTAGTTATGTATAATGCCATGATAGCGTCTGGTAGAAGTAATGGCCCACGGAAACTGTCTGGCAAAATTGGTATTTTAAAGATATTGGAAGAAAACGACCGGTGGCGCTAGTGTGCGGACTGCGCGCCTTTATGTTCGCTTTTGAAGATGAAGAGTAAAAAGTCACTTTCGACCTTGACCTTTTTGGATGACCTCATCGGGTAGATCTTAAATATCTGGCGGGGCATTATAAAGGGGGATCAAAATTTTTATCAGATTTTACGTACGACGCACCGTTTTCGAGATATTCTCAATTTTATAAATTAAATTACAAAATATGTAGTATCGTCCCCGTACAAAATCAGCATTAGATAGAAATAATCAAAGTGAGAATTAGCTGAGTTTCTTATTATGTATAATGCCATGATAGCGTTTTGTGGAATTATTTTATTAATAAAGCCCTAAAATAAACGAATGGCTAATACCCTTACAAGAAAAAAACGTCCTGGAGCCCTTTTGAAACACTAGGATGCAGTCTAGCGCTAACAATGCGGACACTGGTCAATCCCTGCTTGGGTTGAAAGGAAACCGCAGGTGTTTAGTGGGAAGTGGGACGAGCGTCTCTAGTTTCGACTACAATCCTGCTTTCTTTACGCAATAGTCAATTTTAATTCTACACAATATACTCTCAAAAAAACATATTTGAAAACTATCTTTGCTACTTTAACTTTAGGTAAGTTATTTTTTTATGTACCTGTACTTCGTGCTACCTGAGAAACGACCCCGCTTTCAAGGTAGTGGGTGCGCATACCTCTTAACAACACATTATACTAACAATCCTCAAAATTTAGCCTTGCTAAATTGACGTAGGTCTGGGGGCTCTGGGAACTTAGACAGAAATTGAAAAGACTTTTTTAAATTCGCATAATTTTATTACATATTAGCACATGGTTACAACAGAATAAAAATGTACGAACGGGGACGGAAAACATCTTCAACACAAATAAAACACGCCACAGTCTCATTTTCAATAATAAATAATATTGTTCATTATTTAATTTTTCTGCACACAAAAACCACTGGTCCTGGCTGAGCTAACCTTTATATTAATTAGAAATATTTTTACTATTGATCATTCGACTATGACGCTGTAAAATTCATGTATTCCATTAGATACTAATAATCTCTGAATTTAAACGAGTATTTTAGGGAAATTATTTTTACAGGTTCATCGTCAATATTCAAATCGTGATTCAAAAAATGATCGAATACGTTAATAATATTGTGTGGATTCAAAACTAAAATATAAAATAATAGACGCAATGGAATACATGAAAGACACTGACTAAAATAATAGTTTTAGAATATTTTTATACACATCTAAATAATTTATAAAAATATGTCTTTTGGTTTCAATTTGGCAACTAATTAATTTAAGGGTTGCTTTGATTTACATTTATAAATTAAAAACCAAATAGCGTTATCATTCAACTTTGTTTTTATGAAGTAGGTTAAATAAATATATTTCAAAACATGGGAAAGCAGAATAATTTATGAAGTTTTAGAGAAATATTTTTTTTTATTTTAGAGAAAAAATCCTTTATTTATTTAAACGCAATATAATTGTAGGTACTTAATCCTTTTTAACTAAAGTGCAGACAAACAACTACAGTCTGGCGATTTAAATATTAATAATCTTGATTAATTCTGACTACTCGTTTCTTTTATTAACTAGGCAATAAATTAATATAACAGCATTAAACTTGAAGCATCCTTTTCCTTACATCCCTGTCGAAATGGGACAAAACATAAAAAAAATCAACACTTAAAAAGACAAATGTGTATAAAAACGACTTCTTACAATTAATATGAATGCTAGAAAACAACAATGGAATACTATTTAAGAAGGATCTAAATTTAAAAAAATCTGACCAAAGCTTACCCTTAAAGAATACTCAAAAAATACGATTTAAGGACCATATTAACCACTCTTAGGTGAGTTTCTGATATCAACATCACAGATCGTACGAACTACATACAATCACATTGGTGTTAAACCTTTATAGAGCACTGTCCCCATACAAGACATCATATTTCGAACCACAATCCCTTAT
The DNA here is from genome assembly GCA_958496325.1 of Nomophila noctuella. Lineage (NCBI taxonomy): Eukaryota > Metazoa > Arthropoda > Insecta > Lepidoptera > Crambidae > Nomophila > Nomophila noctuella. The sequence goes on along the minus strand of OY292503.1, from coordinate 2,232,127 downwards.
AATAAAGGACCAAATTTAAAAACATGTGCTATTAAGGGTTAGCACTCCACATCAGAACATCGGAATCGGAATGCGAGGATAACCACAAATACCTACTAAACTACACAACTATCACAAATGTACTATTTGAGCACGAAATTACAACGAAAACATACACAATTATTATAAAAATAAATTAAGTACAAAATCGTTTACTTATTTATATATTAATCATTGACATTTCTTATTCTATCTTTGAGTTTTTGGGATAATAAGGTTTAATATCCATGAGGGTACGTACTAAATTATGTTTTCGCTAGATGGCGTAACATAACCATGGTAGAGATTAATGAATACCACCAAAACGTCCAAAATTCACCTGACTGCACCAAAGTCTGTTTCTTTCAACAGAAGACGACGGCCACGCGATAATGGGGGCGTTTGGCAGAAAAAAGCGTTTGCAAGCATTTACTAGCGCTAAAAAACAAACTGACAGTTTTCGGCCAGGACGTGTTTGCTAACTGTCAGTTTACTGTGTTACCGCTTAACAATCGCCAGTTTGTTTACAAACGCTTGCAAACGCTTTTTTCTGCCAAACGCCCCCAACGACAGTTACCCACTTGACAGTTCATGCGGCAGGAGTATGTGTGTCCGTTATCTTGCTCTATCACACGTGATTCATAATAAGGAGGAAAAGGATACCATATCTATCCAAATAATCGCTGCATCTATTGATCAATCTGAGGATTGTATGTGTATGTTACGCCATCTAGCGGAAATATATTTAAAAACTCTCATCCAGTTGACATTAAAACCATAGCCCAGTGAACGGCAAATGAAACCTTTTATTAAACTATATTCCATTGTGGGACACTTATGGAAGCGTTATTATAACATGCTCTGCTATAAATTATTCTAAATGTTCGAGCCTTATAATTGGAGGACATTCTAATATTTTGCTGAGCAATTGTTCCATGAAAACAAGTAGCCTACCTCATTTTCAACTTTAACTGAGGTGCGATTCACTAAGGGCAAATGTCATAACCCCACGGCTGTGTAATCGTTCACAGTGTCAAATTACTAGTTAATTACTTGAAATTTGCGCTTAGTGAATTGCACCTCTGTACCTAATTATCACTTTTTAACCAAACTGCACTTATTCAATCGTAAACAACATCTAAATTCTAATAATAATTCTTTACTTACACGAAAAAAGCTAATTTACTCCTACTAGAGTCGAATACTGAGTAATTTTGGTCTTAATCATCAATATGCTATGTGTATGTTTTATCGAAGGCTACTAATACTACATAACAATAACAAAAAAAAACTTAATTTTATACTCTCGCAAATGGCGTCAATGTATCATAACATTTTCTTATCATTTCACCGATCATTTATTTACATTTTAATACGCATTGTTGATTATATAATATGAAAATATCATCCACAAAGTACTCATCATATATTTTATTCGTATAAAATCTTTTTAGCTGAAATTCTGTTGAAAACAATTTATTGCAAAGGCTGCGGATGAGCTTTAAAAATTAAATGCCAATGTAATTAAGAAATACATACATAATATGAACGAACGTATTTCCCGCTACACAGCAAAAAAAAAAATGGACGACGTTGGGAATTACTTTTTCAATATGAGGCTAATACCTAATAATAGTTAATAATTATTTACAAATACACCCTAAAGCTTCGCTAGTCGTGTTGAGTTAACATCGTGAGGTCTCGCGGTCAATTGACTCGGAAACAGTAAGCGACCCTGTTCAGAAACAACATTCTATATACACTTAAATTAAATTGAAATAAAATTCAAAAATAGCTCAGTTGATTTAAAAGGTTTTAAATAATTTATAGATTCTCAAAATGTATGCCGCAGAATATAATTTAATAAAATATGTAGTTAAATTATATTTGGCGTTATTTCCACCAATCATCTTGACCAATCAATTTAAAAAATACCATATGATAAATAATTATACATAACTAAATAAATGCAAATATCCTCCGTTCCGCCTAGCTATATAATGTTCACTTAAAACTAAATCCTATTAATGTTTATTTGTCCTATACAATCTCATTAATTAAATAAATAATTGGTTATACAACAATCTTTTTCATATACAATAAGTTATTCTTACAAAATTGGCACTATCACAATACTAATAATATTTATTTATTTACGCGCGTTTCAATAACCAGTGAGAACTTCGTTTTAATAAATATTCAAATACATTTATCATTATGGATAACAGTTATTGTTATGCACAAAATCTTACACCTTTTCATTAAAACTTTCTTGCGATCTGGTTTATACAAACCCTTTTTCTGTTGGTTGAAAACAGAGGTATAACTAGTAAAAAGGAAAAACAAAGAATGGCTGTGATAATTTCTGGATTCATTACTCCTTTTTCCATACTTTATTGTTATTTATTTTAATAAAAATTATGAATAAATGAAATAAAATAAAACTTTTGTATTATTTTAAAATATGAGGACTTGTCCTTAAAGTTCATATTTAAACCAGACCACAAAATAAGCCTTTCATTTTAGTCACAGACTTTTTTTTACGTCAAAACGCTGCAAGTGCCGAAAGCTTAGCGCGTCTCGATTATAAATATAAAAATAGCATAACTTTATATACATTCTCCAATTTATATAATATTCCCAAACACATTTTAAATAACAACAAACATGTTTCGGAAATATATCTCTTATCTTTACATACATTTTATAATACTTATTTTTTTAGTTTTGTTTTTTAAATTCATTACAATGACTTATAATTTTCCCATCTCGCAATGGCGGTCACATTTTATATTAATAATTATACAAACATTTTTAATTTTAAAGTCATTACTTTTATTTTCTTTGTTTAATCTTTGGAATGTCATAGCAATTTTTTTTGGGTGGGTCAATTATTTTAATTTAATTCATGCATCAAAAATAACATGACAAAACACTCTTTGGAGTGTTACTTACCCCATACTACCAATAAAAACTCAGAATTCATTGAATTTTCTACGATATCTCGATGTAAGAAATAGTGTACGAAAGTTCGAGAAAATTTTGAAATTTAATTTTGGAGCATTAAGCAAGAAACTTCCACTAGATGGCGTAATGTGGGCTATCCAACTAATTCGTGATTGGTTTACTTCAACTGAACACTTCAAACAGGCTACAAATTGAATAATTGGACCCAGCAACGCCATCTAGTGAATAATCTGTAACACCATTATAAATACTATAAACATTATAATTCTTTTTGTAGCTTTCACAAACGACTGTATTGAATATTGTCTCAAATCGTTTTAAATGATAAAGGAATTGTCACTTATCTTCATCTCTTCGACACTCCTCTTTCAGCAAAGCCAGAAGAGGTTACATTTATATCCTGAAAAGATAATTGCTAATTAAAATATGTAGAAGTAAAAATTAAATAAAACTGTAACAAAAATGGAACCGGGGATATTTTAATCATAAAAATTAAAAACAAAATATATTTGCAGTCCCCCCCATGAATTTGATTTCAGCGCGGTGGGGGGACAGCATACTTGTGTTGCGTTCATGGCTCTACTCGTGACGTTCTATTGTTATCCAGCTACTGGCATACAAACAGACATGTTCTTGCACACGAACGTTTGTCCTGTGCGTTATTATTGCACAAAATATATAATAGGCAACTTCTTGACCATTTCACCAAGCGGGTATTACACATGGCTCACGGCACTTGGGTTCGGAGTTCAAACTTTAGCCTGTTTCCAGGGCCGTTTTTCACTTATAAAGGACACTGGCCATATGGGTCCTTAAACGTCTTGTATAGCAAATGTGGGGCTCCCAGAACTTAGTCTATGGGCCCCAATCGATCGCGGGGCTCTGGACACATGCCTATTATGCCCAGTGGGAAAGACGGGTCTACCTGTTTCCACTGTAACCAGTACTGACCGTGCAGTCGCCCCCAGTAGCCGCGGCTAGTGCGAGAGCGTGGTGAGGGGTCAGGGCGTGTGCGCGGGCTGCTGGCGACACGCGCGGCACGCCAGCATGTGCGACGCGAACCGCTCCACCTGGAACGTGGCCTGCTGCACGCCGAACTCCGACCGGGCCAGGTTCACGCAAGCTCGTAGGACCACGTCCGGGTCCGCTAAATCATCTGGGGGAGAAAAAGTATTATCAAATGGCGGGTATCCACTTTAAGTACCTTAGTTAGAGAGACAAGTGATGAAAATTTTAATAACGTGCAAAAAGGAGTCTTCGAATATTGATCTGAGACATTAAAAGACACTAAAGAAAATATATTTAAGTAGATCGAGAGATATAACAATATCTCTAATAAACAGTTAGATGTGTAGGACGGCAGCACAGACACACCTCGGGGAGTACCTACAGGAACTTACGCACGGGGGGACAGCGTCGACACACTCCCCACCGGCACGTGAGCACGGGGGGGACAGTGGGGCTCGGTCACTCACCGACGGCGACGTGCGCGGTGAGCACGACGTGGTGCGTGGAGAGCGCCCACATGTGCACCGAGTGCACGTGGCGCACGCCGCCCAGCGACGACAGCGTCGACACACTACCCACCGGCACGTGAGCACGGGGGGGACAGTGGGGCTCGGTCACTCACCGACGGCGACGTGCGCGGTGAGCACGACGTGGTGCGTGGAGAGCGCCCACATGTGCACCGAGTGCACGTGGCGCACGCCGCCCAGCGACGACAGCGTCGACACACTACCCACCGGCACGTGAGCACGGGGGGGACAGTGGGGCTCGGTCACTCACCGACGGCGACGTGCGCGGTGAGCACGACGTGGTGCGTGGAGAGCGCCCACATGTGCACCGAGTGCACGTGGCGCACGCCGCCCAGCGACGACAGCGTCGACACACTACCCACCGGCACGTGAGCACGGGGGGGACAGTGGGGCTCGGTCACTCACCGACGGCGACGTGCGCGGTGAGCACGACGTGGTGCGTGGAGAGCGCCCACATGTGCACCGAGTGCACGTGGCGCACGCCGCCCAGCGACGACAGCGTCGACACCACCTCGCGGTACCTGCGAGCGAGGGGACATATTATACATACTGTTGCACACTATACTCATATACAGAGTAACCATTACCATTAAGAAATGTTTCTTTGCAGATTTTAATGGAAAGTTTTTTGGGATTGATGTTCCCGACCAACCTCTTTAAATGATTGTTTATAGTACATATTATTGATTGATTAGTTTGACAAGGAATGTCTTTTTGTGTTATTTTGAAACCTTTGGGAAATGAAGATTAAATAGGTGGCGCTTTACTCCCTGCATATCCCTAACTTGCTCCTTACAGCGAAAATATTACATCTCGTTCATGTTGTTCAAGTATAGTCACCTGGCGGGGTCCGGCACGGCCTGCATGAGCATGGCGAGCGCGTCGCGGACGACCCGCGCCGACGTGAGCAGCACCAGCACGCTGAACACGAACGTGCACACGGGGTCCACCACCTCCCCCGGCTGGGGGGACACTCTAGCTCCACAGAGTGTCTAGTGTCATAGTCACCTGGCGGGGTCCGGCACGGCCTGCATGAGCATGGCGAGCGCGTCGCGGACGACCCGCGCCGACGTGAGCAGCACCAGCACGCTGAACACGAACGTGCACACGGGGTCCACCACCTCCCCCGGCTGGGGGGACACTCTAGCTCCACAGAGTGTCTAGTGTCATAGTCACCTGGCGGGGTCCGGCACGGCCTGCATGAGCATGGCGAGCGCGTCGCGGACGACCCGCGCCGACGTGAGCAGCACCAGCACGCTGAACACGAACGTGCACACAGGGTCCACCACCTCCCCCGGCTGGGGGGACACTCTAGCTCCACAGAGTGTCTAGTGTCATAGTCACCTGGCGGGGTCCGGCACGGCCTGCATGAGCATGGCGAGCGCGTCGCGGACGACCCGCGCCGACGTGAGCAGCACCAGCACGCTGAACACGAACGTGCACACGGGGTCCACCACCTCCCCCGGCTGGGGGGACACTCTAGCTCCACAGAGTGTCTAGTGTCATAGTCACCTGGCGGGGTCCGGCACGGCCTGCATGAGCATGGCGAGCGCGTCGCGGACGACCCGCGCCGACGTGAGCAGCACCAGCACGCTGAACACGAACGTGCACACGGGGTCCACCACCTCCCCCGGCTGGGGGGACACTCTAGCTCCACAGAGTGTCTAGTGTCATAGTCACCTGGCGGGGTCCGGCACGGCCTGCATGAGCATGGCGAGCGCGTCGCGGACGACCCGCGCCGACGTGAGCAGCACCAGCACGCTGAACACGAACGTGCACACGGGGTCCACCACCTCCCCCGGCTGGGGGGACACTCTAGCTCCACAGAGTGTCTAGTGTCATAGTCACCTGGCGGGGTCCGGCACGGCCTGCATGAGCATGGCGAGCGCGTCGCGGACGACCCGCGCCGACGTGAGCAGCACCAGCACGCTGAACACGAACGTGCACACGGGGTCCACCACCTCCCCCGGCTGGGGGGACACTCTAGCTCCACAGAGTGTCTAGTGTCATAGTCACCTGGCGGGGTCCGGCACGGCCTGCATGAGCATGGCGAGCGCGTCGCGGACGACCCGCGCCGACGTGAGCAGCACCAGCACGCTGAACACGAACGTGCACACGGGGTCCACCACCTCCCCCGGCTGGGGGGACACTCTAGCTCCACAGAGTGTCTAGTGTCATAGTCACCTGGCGGGGTCCGGCACGGCCTGCATGAGCATGGCGAGCGCGTCGCGGACGACCCGCGCCGACGTGAGCAGCACCAGCACGCTGAACACGAACGTGCACACGGGGTCCACCACCTCCCCCGGCTGGGGGGACACTCTAGCTCCACAGAGTGTCTAGTGTCATAGTCACCTGGCGGGGTCCGGCACGGCCTGCATGAGCATGGCGAGCGCGTCGCGGACGACCCGCGCCGACGTGAGCAGCACCAGCACGCTGAACACGAACGTGCACACGGGGTCCACCACCTCCCCCGGCTGGGGGGACACTCTAGCTCCACAGAGTGTCTAGTGTCATAGTCACCTGGCGGGGTCCGGCACGGCCTGCATGAGCATGGCGAGCGCGTCGCGGACGACCCGCGCCGACGTGAGCAGCACCAGCACGCTGAACACGAACGTGCACACGGGGTCCACCACCTCCCCCGGCTGGGGGGACACTCTAGCTCCACAGAGTGTCTAGTGTCATAGTCACCTGGCGGGGTCCGGCACGGCCTGCATGAGCATGGCGAGCGCGTCGCGGACGACCCGCGCCGACGTGAGCAGCACCAGCACGCTGAACACGAACGTGCACACGGGGTCCACCACCTCCCCCGGCTGGGGGGACACTCTAGCTCCACAGAGTGTCTAGTGTCATAGTCACCTGGCGGGGTCCGGCACGGCCTGCATGAGCATGGCGAGCGCGTCGCGGACGACCCGCGCCGACGTGAGCAGCACCAGCACGCTGAACACGAACGTGCACACGGGGTCCACCACCTCCCCCGGCTGGGGGGACACTCTAGCTCCACAGAGTGTCTAGTGTCATAGTCACCTGGCGGGGTCCGGCACGGCCTGCATGAGCATGGCGAGCGCGTCGCGGACGACCCGCGCCGACGTGAGCAGCACCAGCACGCTGAACACGAACGTGCACACGGGGTCCACCACCTCCCCCGGCTGGGGGGACACTCTAGCTCCACAGAGTGTCTAGTGTCATAGTCACCTGGCGGGGTCCGGCACGGCCTGCATGAGCATGGCGAGCGCGTCGCGGACGACCCGCGCCGACGTGAGCAGCACCAGCACGCTGAACACGAACGTGCACACGGGGTCCACCACCTCCCCCGGCTGGGGGGACACTCTAGCTCCACAGAGTGTCTAGTGTCATAGTCACCTGGCGGGGTCCGGCACGGCCTGCATGAGCATGGCGAGCGCGTCGCGGACGACCCGCGCCGACGTGAGCAGCACCAGCACGCTGAACACGAACGTGCACACGGGGTCCACCACCTCCCCCGGCTGGGGGGACACTCTAGCTCCACAGAGTGTCTAGTGTCATAGTCACCTGGCGGGGTCCGGCACGGCCTGCATGAGCATGGCGAGCGCGTCGCGGACGACCCGCGCCGACGTGAGCAGCACCAGCACGCTGAACACGAACGTGCACACGGGGTCCACCACCTCCCCCGGCTGGGGGGACACTCTAGCTCCACAGAGTGTCTAGTGTCATAGTCACCTGGCGGGGTCCGGCACGGCCTGCATGAGCATGGCGAGCGCGTCGCGGACGACCCGCGCCGACGTGAGCAGCACCAGCACGCTGAACACGAACGTGCACACGGGGTCCACCACCTCCCCCGGCTGGGGGGACACTCTAGCTCCACAGAGTGTCTAGTGTCATAGTCACCTGGCGGGGTCCGGCACGGCCTGCATGAGCATGGCGAGCGCGTCGCGGACGACCCGCGCCGACGTGAGCAGCACCAGCACGCTGAACACGAACGTGCACACGGGGTCCACCACCTCCCCCGGCTGGGGGGACACTCTAGCTCCACAGAGTGTCTAGTGTCATAGTCACCTGGCGGGGTCCGGCACGGCCTGCATGAGCATGGCGAGCGCGTCGCGGACGACCCGCGCCGACGTGAGCAGCACCAGCACGCTGAACACGAACGTGCACACGGGGTCCACCACCTCCCCCGGCTGGGGGGACACTCTAGCTCCACAGAGTGTCTAGTGTCATAGTCACCTGGCGGGGTCCGGCACGGCCTGCATGAGCATGGCGAGCGCGTCGCGGACGACCCGCGCCGACGTGAGCAGCACCAGCACGCTGAACACGAACGTGCACACGGGGTCCACCACCTCCCCCGGCTGGGGGGACACTCTAGCTCCACAGAGTGTCTAGTGTCATAGTCACCTGGCGGGGTCCGGCACGGCCTGCATGAGCATGGCGAGCGCGTCGCGGACGACCCGCGCCGACGTGAGCAGCACCAGCACGCTGAACACGAACGTGCACACGGGGTCCACCACCTCCCCCGGCTGGGGGGACACTCTAGCTCCACAGAGTGTCTAGTGTCATAGTCACCTGGCGGGGTCCGGCACGGCCTGCATGAGCATGGCGAGCGCGTCGCGGACGACCCGCGCCGACGTGAGCAGCACCAGCACGCTGAACACGAACGTGCACACGGGGTCCACCACCTCCCCCGGCTGGGGGGACACTCTAGCTCCACAGAGTGTCTAGTGTCATAGTCACCTGGCGGGGTCCGGCACGGCCTGCATGAGCATGGCGAGCGCGTCGCGGACGACCCGCGCCGACGTGAGCAGCACCAGCACGCTGAACACGAACGTGCACACGGGGTCCACCACCTCCCCCGGCTGGGGGGACACTCTAGCTCCACAGAGTGTCTAGTGTCATAGTCACCTGGCGGGGTCCGGCACGGCCTGCATGAGCATGGCGAGCGCGTCGCGGACGACCCGCGCCGACGTGAGCAGCACCAGCACGCTGAACACGAACGTGCACACGGGGTCCACCACCTCCCCCGGCTGGGGGGACACTCTAGCTCCACAGAGTGTCTAGTGTCATAGTCACCTGGCGGGGTCCGGCACGGCCTGCATGAGCATGGCGAGCGCGTCGCGGACGACCCGCGCCGACGTGAGCAGCACCAGCACGCTGAACACGAACGTGCACACGGGGTCCACCACCTCCCCCGGCTGGGGGGACACTCTAGCTCCACAGAGTGTCTAGTGTCATAGTCACCTGGCGGGGTCCGGCACGGCCTGCATGAGCATGGCGAGCGCGTCGCGGACGACCCGCGCCGACGTGAGCAGCACCAGCACGCTGAACACGAACGTGCACACGGGGTCCACCACCTCCCCCGGCTGGGGGGACACTCTAGCTCCACAGAGTGTCTAGTGTCATAGTCACCTGGCGGGGTCCGGCACGGCCTGCATGAGCATGGCGAGCGCGTCGCGGACGACCCGCGCCGACGTGAGCAGCACCAGCACGCTGAACACGAACGTGCACACGGGGTCCACCACCTCCCCCGGCTGGGGGGACACTCTAGCTCCACAGAGTGTCTAGTGTCATAGTCACCTGGCGGGGTCCGGCACGGCCTGCATGAGCATGGCGAGCGCGTCGCGGACGACCCGCGCCGACGTGAGCAGCACCAGCACGCTGAATACGAACGTGCACACGGGGTCCACCACCTTTCCCGGCTGGGGGGACACTCTAGCTCCACAGAGTGTCTAGTGTCATAGTCACCTGGCGGGGTCCGGCACGGCCTGCATGAGCATGGCGAGCGCGTCGCGGACGACCCGCGCCGACGTGAGCAGCACCAGCACGCTGAACACGAACGTGCACACAGGGTCCACCACTTTCGCCGCCGGCTGGGGAGGAAACAACAAGATTACATGTTATTAGGTTTCATGTCAATAAGGTTCAAAATGTGGATGACGACCCGCTTCGTGAAATGGTCAAGATATTGCCTATTATACAAGAGGTCGCAGGTTTGACCCCGCACGGGACAATTTGTGTGCATGAACATGTCTGTTTGTCCTGGTCTAGGTGATTTATGTATCAATAATAATTTAAGTATATTTGTAATACCATTTTTGATTCTGATGTCTGGAACACAAGCCTTAAGCTATTTAGCATGGAGCCAGATCCAGAACCAGTTTGGAGAGACCTGACGTAGACGTAGGAAGGTCTGTAAAAAAATGTCCCCCCCTTGATTACAACACATATTATTTTCATTATCTCCGAAATAGAGAAGTAACGTAATCATCAATCAATATCAATAATTTAACCCCCCGTGATTTCAAAACAGATTAACTTCCTAGTGGATTTAATAAATCAGGTTTAAAAAGTGGTTTAACACGCTCTCCCATTAAACATCTTATTGTCCCCCCTTTGAATACAAAATTATTTTCAAATGCATATTCATCATCAGCTGCATAAATATAATTCTTATTTCCTTATTTTTTTCGAGTGGTAACAAAATGCTCAACTACGCAAGAGTAACACGTCTGCAAGTGACGTCACTCACATAAAACTTGATGAGCACCGACGCCAGGAGCACGCCGCAGCTCTGGATGAGGTCGCCGATCACGTGGATCAGCGCCGCGCGGAGGTTTATGTTTCTGTAATAATATACAATAATAAGTCAGTTTAACCTAATTATATCAGCTTGAAAAGTTTCATTTGCGGGCATTTCTAATTATGACTCTTGATGCTTGATACTCAAACTAACGGTTACATTACATTCTCGGTCTTTAGCATTCTCAATATCAAGCCGCCATTACGTAAATCTTGTCGTGTACCCCCAACCCTCGAATGGCGTACCCCTAGGGGTACGCTAACCCTACTTTGAGAAACCCTGCTTCATAGTATAATTCCCGTTTATTACGTTGTTATGTTACGATGTAAAACCATGATGCTGTCAAGTCTGTTTAAAACAATAAATAATTGTTGATGTATGTGCAGTAAAATAGTGTTGTAAATTGAATAAACCTGATGATATGATGTCTATACTGTTTTAATTATTGGGATGCTAACATACTGTTTTCAACAATTATAGGGGGCGGCAAACAACTTTACCAAGAAGGTAAGATGCCCAGAGAGTATGATACCAGATGGCTTCTAAAACACCTCTTAGTCCAGGAATTTTAGATTTTATCTGCGGAATAATTCCTAGTGAGCTGAATTTTTGTATACACCTTTATTATGATATTGTAATGATGATGTGAAAAATCGACATTGATATCGTGCCGGCTAAAAAAGTTATAGGGGTCCGAACGTCACAAAAATCAGTTTTTCGAAAATATCTCGCGATCTATTAATCAGAGGTCAATAATGGTTTCATAAAAGTTGTTCGTCGTAAAATTGTCTACAAAAAAGGTGTCTTGCATTTTTCTGTACAATTAACCGTTTTTGAAATAGAGACTAGAACGCAATCACATATTGTATTGAATACCGTACGGCGCATACCAAGGCATAAACCCTATTGTTTGTTTTTTCCCTTTTTCGTTTGTGTGTTTTTTAGGGTTCCGTAGCCAAATGGCAAAAACGGAACCCTTATAGTTTCGTCATGTCTGTCTGTCTGTCCTGGCTCGTTCTCCGCTGTTTATGAACCGATTGCCACGAAAATTGGTGGAGAGATGTATAGTGATAATTCAAAAATTGGTTTTTAAAATAATCGAAAAATAATTATTTTTTACCCCCCCTCCCAAAAAACGAAAAGTAAAATCGAAAAAAAAAATCGACTTACCCCATCGTGTGGGGTATCGTTAAAAAGGTATTACTATTTTTAAATACAATAAAACTTGCTTTGAAACCATGTGGATCAAACACCCCAGTCTCGAGATATATTAATACAAAGTTAAAATAAGAGCGTCCCCCCCCCCCTTAACTTTTGAAATACTATTACAATAATTCTGAAAAAAATGTCCTGTATACCTCCAAGTAAGTACTTTCAACGAAAACTATAGCGAACTCTATATCATACATAGTTATTTTTATACAACTCGACCAACTTATGACGTGCAGTTGCCTTATTAAATGGTGTCTTAAGCGGTCGGGCCATCTTTTAGCTACGGAACCCTTTCATGGGCGTGTCCGACACGCTCTTGGCCGGTTTTTGTTAGTATGATGATCTACATATAGAAATATAAAGGACTTGTAATAATAGTACAGTCAGGAAAATAGGAATATCAACTATAAAAAACTAAGTGGCAATTTTTTTTGTCACTTTATAACTCAAGAACGGGCTCATCGATCCAAACCAAATTTTCAGGGTTTGTACAGACTATTTAGTATATGTTTTATGTGAAGTTTGAACAAAATCGGTCGCTTCACTTTATACGTAGCGAAGCACGTACCGGGCCGCTAGTAATGATATAGATATGCGATGTGAATTTTAGCAATTTTGATCCACGATCTGTGGAAAAATCCTAGTGGGCTGAACTTTTGTATACGCCTTTATTATGATATTGTGATGAAGATGAGAAAAATCGACATTCATATCGTGCCGGCTAAAAAAGTTGTAGGGGTCCAAACGTCACTGGACATAGCATATCTATATCATTACTAGCGGCCCGGTACGTGCTTCGCTACGTATAAAAAGAACGACCGATTTTGTTCAAACTTCACATAAAACATCTACTAAGTCTGTACAAACCCTAAAAATTTGGTTTGGATCGGTGAGCCCGTTTTTGAGTTATAAAGTGACAAAAAAAATTGCCACTTAGTTTTTTATAGCTGATATTCCTATTTTCCTTACTGTACTAGTATTACAAGTCCTTTATATTCCTATATGTAGAACATCATACTAACAAAAAACACACAAACGAAAAAGGAAAAAAAACAAACAATAGGGTTTATGCCTTGGTATCATTAATCAGAATTAATAGATCGCGAGAAATTTACGAAAAACTGATTTTCGTGACGTTTGGACCCCTATAACTTTTTTAGCCGGCACGATATTAATGTCAATTTTTCACATCATCATTACAATATCATAATAAAGGTGTATACAAAAATTCAGCTCACTAGGAATTATTCCGCAGATCGTGTATCAAAATTGCTAAAATTACTGGACTACTGCTGCAGGGGGGGAGTATCAAGCGGGGCGCGGGGACGGACCAACGTCGTTACCATCGAAGCGACTCTCGTCTTCACGGACAATGTATGCAATAAAAAAGATTCTGACCTTGTCTGATGGCTGACGACGCTCGCTTCAGTACTCGACAAGTCTTTCAAGGTGTAATCTCCGTTGACGAGCGCGCCGTTCTGTTGTTTCCGCTCGCTCGCGCGCCGGAACAGGCGGAAGAGCGACCGCGGCTCGCTGGGCGCGGGAGGCTGCGCGTGCGCGTGTGTGTGCGCGTGTTTGTGTGTGCGAGCGTGTGTGTGTGTGCGCGTGTGTGTGTGCGCGTGTGTGTGCGCGTGTGTGTGCGCGTGTGTGTGCGCGTGTGTGTGCGCGTGTGTGCGCGTGTGTGCTCGTGTGTGTGAGCGCGTGAGCACGACGCGCCGCCATGCATGTGGTGGTGCGCTAGGGATAAAAATATTGATTCTGACCTCGCCTGATGGCTGACGACGCTCGCTTCAGTACTGGACAAGTCTTTCAAAGTGTAATCTCCATTCACAAGCGCGCCATTCTGTTGTTTCCGCTCGCTCGCGCGCCGGAACAGGCGGAAGAGCGACCGCGGCTCGCTGGGCACGGGGGGCTGCGTGTGCGCGTGCGCGTGCGCGTGTGAGCACGCCGCGCCGCCGTGCGTATGGTGGTGCGCTGGGGAGACAAAATAAAATTGACTTTAAGTAACAGCAGTCCAGGAGGGCTGCAGAACTAAAGTAGGATTGAGCCGGCCATGTGTATCGAATGCCAAAAGACCTATGGACCTGATAGCTGCCCGAGTATAGGAAGCGACCGCGTGGCAGCCCAGTAAGACGTTGGAAAGATGATAATATAGACACATATTTAAAAGATTGGGGAATTTTGACTCAAGACAGTAGAAAGAAAGTGGAGGAAAGTAGGGAGGCCTTCTTTCCTTCAACTGTCAGCAGTAGGACAGCATAAGCTCGTAATAAAAATAACAAAAAAAATATTTCTATTCAAAAATAAGATTTAGAGTCGATATGCGAAAGCTGCTTTATGATATGACTCACAGATTACCTACCCTGCTCATCTTAGTAACGTATCAACGCGTGGTAATCTTTTTTTTTTTTTTATTTAGGACTAAGCTAGCACTTGACCACAAAGTTGCCTGATGTTAAACAACTATGTGGTCTACGATGGAGCGTGCTTGCTCAGGAAAAGCCCGTTTATTCTGGCCTTGAAGAGCCCCAAGTTGTAATGTGCAGGAAATACAGATCTCGGCAGAGAATTCCACTCCCGCGCAGTCCGTATCAAGAAGGAAGGAAGGAAGGAAGGAATCGAACTTTTGATTCAGTTATTACATCGATTCACTCACACGATTGTTTATTTCACGTGGTTTACGTTACGTCACCACATGCACATAATAAATATGTCCGCTATCTGTCCTAGCAATTTCATTACCAATGCCAACACGTGTGCCAAGTATGCGAAGACATCAATATCTTTTACAAAGTTACATGCTGGCAACAGAAGAAAGAGTTATCTCTAGTGAGACCGTTCGTAAAACTAGTATAGTTCACTACTTTGTGACGTAACGAAGGGGCGTTCCCTTTCCCCTACACAACCTTTCAATAAAGTTGTGAAAAAACAATCTCAAAGTTTTTTAAGCAAGCGTGCTTTCCTTTTTATGATTTTGAATATTGGGATTTATATCACTACATAGTATAAAACAAAGTCGCTTTTTCTGTCATGTTGTCCCTATGAACGCTTAAATCTTTAAAACTACGCAACGGATTTTGATGCGGTTTTTTTTAATAGATAGAGTAACTCATGAGGAAGGTTTTTATGTATAAATAGTGGACAAGTACCACGGGCGAAGCCGGGGCGGGCCGCTAGTCATAAATAATTTATAATTTATATCATAAATCCCCATCTCATTCTACTTAATATATAAAAAGGTTTTTCATTTACCACACGATGCGAAACACGTACCGGGCCGCTAGTACGTCATAAATCATACACCGCAATTTACTAGGACTCGTACGGAACCATCGGTGCGCGAGTCCGACTCGCACTTAGTCGGTTTGAAATGACTTGCCAATGCCAGACGAGCCACCCATATCAGCAGCACCGACACCGTCCGGCACCTCCGAGGAGACAGGTGATGATACACTCACCGATACCGGACGCGCAGCCGTGCAACACCAGCGCCAGCACCACGTTGAACGCGACCCCGCAGCCGGACACCACCATCATGATGTCCGGCTCGATGTTGTACTCGCCGGAGCGCAGGCGCACCGCCGCCACGTACACGAACACGCCCGTCAGCACCCAGATCAGCAGCACCGACACCATCGCGCCGAGAACCTCTGCGAAACAATGAGACACAACATGAGTATACAGTGTGGCGGCCATTTTGATAACTGCAAGAAGAAACAAAATGGCCGCCAATTAAGAATTGTCACAATTTTTTTTGCTCCTTTTTATGTTATAGGGAGTTAAACCAAGAAGGTCACCTGATGGTATGTAACCACCGCTGCTCATGGACATCAACAACCGAACAAGGGGCAGATGCGTTGCCCGCCTTTAAGACCCAACATCCCTCCCCAACAGAGCTACTGTACGCTGGTACTGGTTACTGGACAGTCTGTTCGACATCACACACAGACTGTTGGCCACAGTCGCCACTCACCGGCGCGCTTGTACCCGTACGACATGGCGACGTCCGGCGGTCGCTTGGCGCAGCGGAAGGCGAGCAGCGCCAGCGCGAACCCGCCGCAGTCGCTCAGCATGTGCGCCGCGTCCGCCATCACACACAGACTGTTGGCCACAGTCGCCACTCACCGGCGCGCTTGTACCCGTACGACATGGCGACGTCCGGCGGTCGCTTGGCGCAGCGGAAGGCGAGCAGCGCCAGCGCGAACCCGCCGCAGTCGCTCAGCATGTGCGCCGCGTCCGCCATCACACACAGCCTGTTGGCCACAGTCGCCACTCACCGGCGCGCTTGTACCCGTACGACATGGCGACGTCCGGCGGTCGCTTGGCGCAGCGGAAGGCAAGCAGCGCCAGCGCGAACCCGCCGCAGTCGCTCAGCATGTGCGCTGCGTCCGACATCACACACAGCCTGTTGGCCACAGTCGCCACTCACCGGCGCGCTTGTACCCGTACGACATGGCGACGTCCGGCGGTCGCTTGGCGCAGCGGAAGGCGAGCAGCGCCAGCGCGAACCCGCCGCAGTCGCTCAGCATGTGCGCCGCGTCCGACATCACACACAGCCTGTTGGCCACAGTCGCCACTCACCGGCGCGCTTGTACCCGTACGACATGGCGACGTCCGGCGGTCGCTTGGCGCAGCGGAAGGCAAGCAGCGCCAGCGCGAACCCGCCGCAGTCGCTCAGCATGTGCGCCGCGTCCGACATCACACACAGCCTGTTGGCCACAGTCGCCACTCACCGGCGCGCTTGTACCCGTACGACATGGCGACGTCCGGCGGTCGCTTGGCGCAGCGGAAGGCGAGCAGCGCCAGCGCGAACCCGCCGCAGTCGCTCAGCATGTGCGCCGCGTCCGACATCACACACAGCCTGTTGGCCACAGTCGCCACTCACCGGCGCGCTTGTACCCGTACGACATGGCGACGTCCGGCGGTCGCTTGGCGCAGCGGAAGGCGAGCAGCGCCAGCGCGAACCCGCCGCAGTCGCTCAGCATGTGCGCCGCGTCCGACATCACACACAGCCTGTTGGCCACAGTCGCCACTCACCGGCGCGCTTGTACCCGTACGACATGGCGACGTCCGGCGGTCGCTTGGCGCAGCGGAAGGCGAGCAGCGCCAGCGCGAACCCGCCGCAGTCGCTCAGCATGTGCGCCGCGTCTGACATCACGGAGAGACTGTTCGCCAGGTACCCGCCGACCAGCTCGCAGATCTAGACATGGGCAAGCAACATGATGGTTATCACAGAGGAAATCAGTTATGAGCCCCTAGCAGGTCGGGCTACGGCAACCAGTCTTATTGGTCCGGTGAGAACGTTAAGCATAAGTTCTTTCAGCAATTAGCCAGAGAGAGATCATAAACAAAGCAGAAACATAGCACAGTAGTTACGAAGTGCTATTTTACTGTGGTCTTCTGTAATTGTAACCTAGCAGTATACACTGTACGGCGAATATGACAAATCACTTATACAGTGTGTACTTCTCCTATATGGTCAGAAGCTCACCATGAGAAACCCGCAAAGAACCAGCGCTATGAGCAGCTGCGGGACCGCGCTGGGCGGCTCGGCCTGCGGCTTCCAGTGGCAGTGCTCCGATGATGCCAGTGGCATCTGATGCTAAGGCACATCAAGCCATACCACGCACTAACACACTCAGGCATCACACTTCACAGAGTAAGCATTCAAAAAATACATCACACTGAACAGAGTACTCAAGAAATATGACATAACACTGATGGGCTCTTGACAGTATGCACTTTCTCCTATTAGGTCGGAAGCTCACCATGAAAAACCCACATAGCACCAGCGCTATGAGCAGCTGCGGGAATACTTAGAACTCAAGATATATGGCATAACACTGGTACACTTTTGATAGTATGGACTTCTTCTGCCTATGTGGGAGCTCACCATGAAAAACCCGCAGAGTACCAGCGCTATGAGCAGCTGCGGGACCGCGCTGGGCGGCTCGGCCTGCGGCTTCCAGTGGCAGTGCTCCGTGTTGTCCCCGCCCGGGGACACCGGCACGTCTGAGTACGTCTCCTGGAAGAAATCAAACCGTTACACGTTGTTTTTGTCTATAGAGCCAGCTGGCTTCCGATGGTCAAGGATGAATGGGCAATAAAACACATGGACACTATACTAACACTAACAACAATTAAATAAATAAATAAATTAAATTTAAATATTTCACAACATCGCATACATTGATCTGACCCCGTGTTAAGTAGCTTAAGCACTTGTGTTACAGACATCAGAATCAACAGTGGTATTACAAATATACTTAAATAGATAAATACAACACCCAGACCAGGACAAACAGACATGTTCATGCACACAAATGTTTGTCCTGTGCGGAGATCGAACCCGCGACCTCTTGCGTAATAGGCAACTTCTTGACCATTACACCAAGCGGGTCGTCATAACAATTAAGGAAAGCAAATCATCATTTGCCTGCCTTGTGCTAAGTTTATCTGGGGCCGGCGCAATACGTTGACTTCTTCCATACATCATTCGTCATCGCGTCATTCACATCTCTTTCGCTCGTATCATTCTTCACAAATCCATCCATCTTTTCCCCTCAATCCCATAGGATCCACTATTTCGATCCACCAGTGGATCGAATGGCACGCCGGAGTTCACTATGATCCACCAACGGTCTCGGTGGATCCTATGATACTTGGATCTTCTCATATGCTCCACCAGTGGATCGAATATAGTTCTGGGAGTTTTATGAGATCCACCACTGATTTCAGTGGATCCTGTGATATAATTTATCACATTTACACTAAGCTTCCATGGCGCCGCTCTCATGGGATCCCCAGATAATTTAGTTTAGTTGTTTTCTCGACATTCAATTGTTTTTTACACATTCAGTTGTTTCCTCGACATTCACTTGTTTTCCTTGATATTCAATTGTTTTTCTTGATATTCACTTGTTTTTCAATTCAATTGTATGTAAGTCAACTGTGATGACATGTTAGTACATACGAACAACATTAAAAACAATTGAATATCAAGTAAAACAAGTGAATATCAAGAAAAACAATTGAATATCAAGAAAAACAAGTGAATATCAAGAAAAACAATTGAATATCATGAAAAACAAGTAAATATCAAGAAAAACAATTGAATATCATGAAAAACAAGTGAATATCAAGAAAAACAATTGAATATCAAGGAAAACAAGTGAATGTCGAGGAAACAACTGAATGTGTAAAAAACAATTGAATGTCGAGAAAACAACTAAACTAAATTATCTGGGGATCCCATGAGAGCGGCGCCATGGAAGCTTAGTGTAAATGTGATAAATTATATCACAGGATCCACTGAAATCAGTGGTGGATCTTATGAAACTCCCAGAACTATATTCGATCCACTGGTGGAGCATATGAGAAGATCCAAGTATCATAGGATCCACCGAGACCGTTGGTGGATCATAGTGAACTCCGGCGTGCCATTCGATCCACTGGTGGATCGAAATAGTGGATCCTATGGGATTGAGGGATCTTTTCTTAGGCCAGCAGATGCGCCATACAAATAGGAGTAGATTCTTTGCAATTCGATAGAAAAATCATATTAATACCTTCTTTAGGCAGTAATTTGAAGGGAATTAGTCTTTTGTTAAGAGAAGTTATTGTCAAAAACATTATCCCTTGACTTTAACCTTATGACGCAAATGAATAAAATTTTCAACAAGACATTTCATAGGGAAAAAAGACCTTACCCAATACCACGTTGAGGTTACTAATCCATGACAAAATTGGCTACAAAAATCCACTATATTGTAAATAACAGTATCAAAGTCAAGTTCATTGGATCGTCTCGGCGACGCGTGGGAGCCCACGATCGATCACACGCCAGAGTGACGGACCGGTGACATTGTGTTAATGCTCTGCTGAGCTTTCGATAGGACCCTGCACACCTCGCGATCATTTATAATGTACGTATAATATACCTACCTACTCTGTATCAATAGAAGTACCTACCTGAGGCTTTGTTAGCCAAAACACAGTGATAAATCAATCAATCATTCCTTACTCCATAATGTACATTTATAGGTAGTGTTAACAAAGATCATTCTCATGTTGCTGTGGTTTTGGCTATGGGTTTTACAGCCGGCCGCCTGCCTGACATATGATTGACGGCTGATAGGAGTGAGTGGAAGCAGAAGACGTGTTGCGCCGACCTGGGATAAGGGCAGGAAGATGATGATGTTAACAAAGATCATTATAGGCCCAAAAGGGCACAGCAACTAGAAGAGGGGAAGATTCCAATGAGGGTTTTCGCAAATGAAAAGTCCGCTAGATGGCAATAGGTAGGCGCACGGTCTAACTGGTATGTGATTGGTGAACTTTGACATGTCATTGACCTTACGCCTAAGTATTGCCTATCTAGCGGATTTTTCGCAAACGCAAACACCCTCATTGTAACTAAAATTTAACTGAGATAATGGTACAAAACCTGCCATCCCGACTGATCATCACCAGCTGATATCGCAGTCTACTAATGGACATAGGCCTAAAAGGGCTCCCCATTTAGCCCGATCTTTAGCAACCATAGATCGATTCTTGCATTTGTTACGCTGATGTCCATAGATGGTCCATCATTTGGGCGATGACCCCCTCACCCACTGGATTAACCCACTAGTGGGTGGAGGGGTAACTCCAGTTTTGCATAGGTGACCGTCCACCTACCGCGTCAAGGCTGGAATTAATACCCATGTATTTTGTCGATAATGAAAAACAATATGGACGATAAATTTCATAAATTCAATTCTTTCTTAAGGTGTGAGGAAGAGTTACCTTCCGCCCACTGCTGGGTGAATCCAGTAGGCGAACGGAGCATGGTCCCATTATTTACCATCAAGTAAACATAAAAAGTGACGGTCGTCTGCCAAGAGGCAATCTAACAGATACTATAAAAACATCATTATGTTATTTTAGTATCACAAACCCGCATTGGAGGACATCGGTATTTTTGCATCGTTATTGTAAAGTGCAATCATGTTGGCTGCAGTCCACTTACATTTTAATGAGCGTTCGGTTGCAAATTGGTACCTACCGAACTACTATAGGACATAACAACATTTAAAATATTACGTCATACATTTACTATGCCCCGCGGACGGTTTTACTATGCCCCAGTAATGTTAGAATGTTGCAATGATGGGCAATGGGAGACGATAAATAACAACTTAGATGCGAAAACTGCTACTACATTGTACTGTACAGGCTAATATAGGGAGGTGTGACATAACTAATTAACTAATTTAACTAACTTTTATGGCTCAACGACCCAAAGTCTTGGCCTCCGAAATGAAGCGTGACAAACACTTTTTTTTGTATTTGACGATAATAAGTATTTTATTAATTAAATAGATATAGATCTATTTATTATAAGATTGATGTGTAAAAAGAAATAAAGAAGAAAGAGAGCACTTTTATTTAGTTTTATAATATGAGGGAATAATAAAATGATAAAAAAAAAAAAAATTCTGACTTCTTGTCTCAAAAAGTGCTTATAATTAAATAGGTACCAACTTTTATTTTTTCTAATACTAAAAAGACTGACTATAAATATAATTGCAATAAACATACCTACCTAGTTGGTAAATGGTATGACTAATTTCACGTCGACTTCTATGCAAATAGTTTATTTTATCGGCATCTTAAGGTCATATTTAGTACGTAACAAGTTCGGTTCGGTCACAATTTATTGCGAAACTTTTTATGTATAGCTGCCGTTTATACGGTAACAAAATTAGAAACTTGAGCTCATTGAACCACTTGCAGATAGATATTATTATGATAAGCTGGCAGATAGTATCTAACACACACGTAGGTATATGCTAGCGACGACAAACAAAAAATAGCGGACCTATCTGAGAATGTAAGCTGATGCTTGATCTCTTTGATTTTTCTACGCCCGTACCAGTTTAACTAAAATACGTTTAATAATATAAGATTATATATTTTCGCGTTACTTTTTAAACCTAATATAATATTATTTAACGGGACTAAACGATTATATTAAGTACCTATGGGTTACATGTACCTATACTACCTACTTACTGCTTGACGTTTCGGCTGCGTTTCAACAACCGTGGTCGCAAGTATTATCATGTAGGTAGTAAGTACACATTTAGTCCCTTTAAATAATATTAGTGTGATGATGATGATGATGATGTCATGAATTCTACTAGTCGTGGCCAGTGGTTCTTCTTAATCCTTGCGTTTATCGCGGCAATGTACATTTTGTTCACCAGGATTTGCAAGGAAATCGAAGAAGAGTAAGTAACGACTATGATCCTGATTTGACGAACCCACTTATTACATTGTTAGTGTACCTATTGTTATTATCACTCGTGGTCGGTGGTTGAGACCGAAAATGGCGGACCCTCAGACCGGACGACTTATTTCCCAAATCGCTTTAGACGAGCTGGCGTCGTTCAGGAAATTACTTGCGTTCATTACGGGCTTTCGTGACTGATGCGTGTAGATTAGGTACAGTCATGAGCACCAACAACATGTATGTACACTCTAGCGGCCGCACGCGACTTCGTCGGCGTGGAAATCGGTTTTCATGATACAAATGCTTTTTCCCGCTAACTCCCGTTCCCGTGGGAATTTTGCAATATCATTTTGCAACTAAGCATCAAGTTTACTAAGGGACCTGCATGCCAAATTTCAAGCGTCTAACTTAAGTAGTTTAGATTTTTCATACACTTCCACCCCCCCCCTCCATTTTAGGGAAGTGGGAATATATAGTAGATAGTATAGTATGGATTACATACACGTCGACTCTTATGTCAAAGCAGTAAAGTTCATATTTGAATGTGTTTGTATACATGTTGGTGCTCATTACTGTACACTGGGCTGGCGAGGGCTGAATAGGTGAACCTTACAGTTGCGATCTGCCGTACAAAGGCAATGTTTTGCCACTAAGAATACAGGGCGTGCGAATTAAGTTGGCCAGAAGGTCATTGAGCTGCAGCTAGGAATAGTCGTAGGTGCAGAGCAATGAAGGGGAGTGGGGACTATAGGCCCCACGACTAACAAACCAGACTCAAAATCAAAATCAAAAAATACTTTATTCATGTAGGCCTCTGCAAGGGACTTATAAATCGTCAATAATTATAGCACAATAGACTGACTCGACCACCGACTCGAATACAGAAGCGGCAAGAAACTTGATAGTTGCTCTTTTAGATGTTTAAAGACCCATGTGCCCAGTGCCTCTAACAGGTGAAAGACGGCCCTGTTGGCCAATGCTGGATGTAGGCCTCCCCCAAGTGGATAGTTATGTCCATAGTCACCACGCTTTGGTGCAGGCGTTTGGTGACTTGGTGGTCATAGCATAGTATGGTGAATAATAAGGATAAAACACAGGTATACCCTCCAATTTTTTCCGAACGGGCAGCATTGTTCTCCTGTGTTTATAATATCTTGGACATCAAAGAAGTATAAATCATTCCCTCTTATACAATGGCAGTGCAGTTGCTTATTATAATCCCCTCAAATAATAAAAGACCATGATGTATGTACATACGATCTTCAAAGTCAAGCTAAGGTCAAAGCACAGGGTCAAAGTACTTATATTGCAATTTGGTTCTTAAATAAAACCTTAGTTTTATGAACCAGCACTTGGAAGCGAATTTATTTCCAAGAAAAATATCAACACTTTTGTCGTCACACATACCCTATTTGTTTAGGTCTTAGATATATAAAATTGATTTGGTTTTATGATTGTTATGTGATAACAAAATAAATCATTCACAAACACATTATTTTAAACTTCAATACTTATGTATTTGAATTAATTAATAAATCATAACAGTGTGTTAGCAAGAGGGAATGATTTATTTCGTGTTCATCCTATTTGTTTCCTTTTTGGCGGAGATTATAAATAAATAGTAAGTATAAATAAATAATTAATTAACATTTTTCCCGATGCTACATAGGTAACATTTATTTAGTTAGTTATCAGCAACCGCGCGAAGACTGGACGGGTCAATGATATTATAATAAAAAAAAAGAGGAGGCGTGTTGCGAATGACAGAATAAAATAATTTATAAGGAAAGTAAGAACCTACATACCTACATGAAATATAACAGTAATATCATTAGGACGGGTCGCTAAGTTACGGAATAATTTACACGAAAAGTCAATAAGATACTAGCAAGTAAAGAGATACATATCTAGTAAGGGGCTGTCGTACCCTCGAATTCTTATCATTATTTGACTTAGTAGAATTTTGTCTTGAATTGCCTTCGTTCATTCATCTAGCAAGTTTTAATATGAAATTTAGATACCTCTTAAGGCCCCGTACTAGGCCAATGACAAGTTCGATTTTGCCCCCACTTCCTCATGCCCCGCACAAATATTTCGCGAAGTCATTGGGGGCGTTTGGGCGAAAAAAGCGTTTGCAAGCGTTTGTAAACAAAATGGCGATTGTTAGCGCAAAATGGCGATTGTTTAGCGGTAACACAGTAAACTGACAGTTAGCAAACACGTCCTGGCCGAAAACTGTACAGTTTGCACTAACAATCGCCATTTTGTTTACAAACGTTTGCAAACGCTTTTTTCGCCCAAACGCCCCCAATGATCGCGCGGAATCATATTCGAAATTTGAAATTCTACATATTTTATCTCCAAACACATAGGGTTCCCAAAAATATGGTTTGGCACGATTTTAGTGAACATCTCTTTTAAACTTTTAAAAAGAATAGAATGCAATCATATTTTCTATACTAATATTATAAAGAGCAGAGATTTGTATTTTTGTATGCAACGAGGAGACTAAAAAACTAATAGACCGATTTCAAAATTTTTTTTTACATTAGAGAGCTTTATTGTTACTAACTCAGATAGGATTACATAGGCCATAATTAGTTCTATTAAGTACACTTTTATCTCCCCGTGCAAAGCCGGGACGTAGCGCTAGTATGTGATAAACTTGTTTGTCAGTGTATGATATTTCAAATTTGAAACTCGATATTTTATGTATAATATGCATACAAATACCCAAGTTTTGGAGTGATCCATGAACATACCCTTTTTTACCAGACTACCAAAGAAAATTGTGTAGGTAATCTACCTGCCTACCTACTGTAAAAGGCTAGTAAATCTTGAGTGCTGCAAATCCTCAAATTTGCTGGTAGTATGAAGATACTACCAATAAGAGGTGGCAAGTGAAGACTTCACTTGCCACCTCTTATTGGTAGAAGGACGAAGGTGCAATCAGAAATTCATAATACCGCCTTTTATCGCCATCATTACCCAGTGAATGTACGTTTAACTATTTCAAATATGAATGATAAGTACTTATTACCTACGACCCATCTCATATACGTTAGTTAGTTGAGGCATAATTTGTCAAATTTGCAAACTACCAATCTGTTAAGGCTTTGGCTGGTCACAAAAAACATCCCTTACCTATATCCATCAAATAGTCTTTCTTTTAAAAGTACTAGCAGGTTATAGCATCGTCTAAGATAAACTGTCGTCAACTTTGCATGTTTTCACGCAATCGTATAGTCACTAGTCCTGAAGCTTGCTGCATTTCAAATACTATATGACTATACTTATATTGTTGTTACAAAAGATAATTTTAAACAATCAATCCTTTAAAAAAACTAATTAACATGGAGTTAGATCAATGTCTGGGATGTTGTGAAATATAATGTTACGTGCTGTCCTGTGAGCGGTTGTTTACATTCGATGTTCAACAGTCTACCAATTGTTGAAAAGAGGTAATTAACAACATTAATTTGAATGAGGGACTAAACTTTGGACACAGAAAAAACGGTGCTTTAATATTCAGTAATTAAATTGGAACATTTAACGAGGCTCACCTCGAGTCCCGTTTTTGAACCCAGTATTATCAGATTGGACAACTCTTGGCCAATGTTAGGCAACAACATATTTTTAAGTATTGCAAAAGAAACTCTAAATCGGCTGATGAATCAATTCGTTTTATTATAGTTTCATGTAATCTTGATAATATGTAACTGATAAGTATTTTTATTTTAACCACAAAATGGGTGCTTTACTTGTTTTAGTTCTGGTACTTGGACAATGTTTTCTTTTTCAGAATCAGAATCAGAATCTTTATTGCTTGCTCTTCTTTTAATTTAACCTACTGTAAATTTTGGCAACAATGATCTGCTGTTCTGCCATTCAAGTAATTTTTATAAATGAAAATGACAACATTTTTGGCCTGGACAGGCTTGGATTTAAATCAACGCATAATAAATCGTGTTCTACATCAGGTATTTGAGATTTACAGCAATATTCTTTTAATCCATATATTTTATGTCCACTCAGTAGTATTCCTGATTAAACTTGAAAAATATTATTCATACAAAGATGTTGACAAAGTTGCTCTAACCTGGAATCAAACCTTGCAAGTCGAAAGCTAGAGATTATGCATACTTTCAAATAAAATAATATCCATGCGTTCACTAATTTCGAAATCGTAGAATGTTATGTTCTCTCTATGAACCCAATTTGTTGTTTATAATTTAATTGTATTTGAGTATCATCCAAACATAAAATTGTAATATTTGAAACATCAGAGCATCTACATACATAAATATTACTACCACGATAGTATTGTCTAAATCGACAACCCTGGTGAGACATTCGAACGTAGGTTTGAAAAATGGCATGTGATCGTCTTTTGTTTCACGCGACGACGAGCGACACAGCCCCCCCGTCCGAAGGCCGAAGCCGGACTGAAAATTAAATGAAAATGGCCGAGCGTGCAAAATATTTATAGTTTTAAGTCTTTTTTTTAATATTTTATTAGTAATTGAATAAATAAGAAATATAAACCTCGCTTTATGTGATGATTATTTATATTAAAAAGTTTCAAGCTTTGTTTTACTGTATCACCTGAATAATGACGATTCTTTTGGTGATTTAGAG
Organism: Nomophila noctuella; assembly: GCA_958496325.1. Taxonomy (NCBI): domain Eukaryota; kingdom Metazoa; phylum Arthropoda; class Insecta; order Lepidoptera; family Crambidae; genus Nomophila; species Nomophila noctuella. The sequence continues at coordinate 2,204,934 of OY292503.1, read as the reverse complement.
GCAACTTTGCAATTTTTTTCTATCGAGAAAATTTAATGCAATCGTGTTTTCGTTGAATATGAGTCCTAGTGTAAGTCCTGAACTTTGCTATATCTGAATTTCAAACTCTTGTTTTCAATAATATAGAAATTACAGCCAACTATCTAACGCAATTTGGGCTAGTACGGCCCCTTAAAATGCAGAATTGCAGACGACTTCAAGACTTTATAATGTAAATGTTAATTTGAAAAAGTTTACGTAGGTAGGTCAGGCAACGCATCTGCAAACCTTATACGGTTGTTGATGACCGTGGGCAGTGGTAATCACTTACCATCAAAAACCTCTTCTTCGTATGCCTCCCTATCAAATAAAAAAACCGGCCAAGAGCGTGTCGGACACGCCCATGAAAGGGTTCCGTAGCTAAAAGATGGCCCGACCGCTTAAGACACCATTTAGTAAGGGCAACTGCACGTCATAAGTTGGTCGAGTTGTATAAAAATAACTATGTATGATACAGAGTTCGCTATAGTTTTCGTTGAAAGTACTTACTTGGAGGTATACAGGACATTTTTTTCAGAATTATTGTAATAGTATTTCAAAAGTTAAGGGGGGGGGGGACGCTCTGATTTTAACTTTGTATTAATATATCTCGAGACTGGGGTGTTTGATCCACATGGTTTCAAGGCAAGTTTTATTGTATTTAAAAATACCTTTTTAACGATATCCCACACGATGGGGTAAGTCGAATATTTTTTTTCGAATTTACTTTTCGCTGTATGGGAGGGGGGTAAAAATAATTATTTTTCGATTATTTTAAAAACCAATTCTTGAATTATCACTATACATCTCTCCACCAATTTTCGTGGCGATCGGTTCAGAAACGGCGGAGAACGAGCCAGGACAGACAGACAGACAGACAGACAGACAGACAGACAGACAGACAGACAGACAGACATGACGAAACTATAAGGGTTCCGTTTTTTGCCATTTGGCTACGGAACCCTAAAAACCGGCCAAGAGCGTGTCGGACACGCCCATGAAAGGGTTCCGTAGCTAAAAGATGGCCCGACCGCTTAAGACACCATTTAGAAAGGGCAACTCCACGTCATAAGTTGGTCGAGTTGTATAAAAATAACTATGTATGATACAGAGTTCACTATAGTTTTCGTTGAAAGTACTTACTTGGAGGTATACAGGATTTTTTTTTCAGAATTATTGTAATAGTATTTCAAAAGTTAAGGGGGGGGGGGACGGTCTAATTTTAACTTTGTATTAATATATCTCGAGACTGGGGTGTTTGATCCACATGGTTTCAAGGCAAGTTTTATTGTATTTAAAAATACCTTTTTAACGATACCCCACACGATGGGGTAAGTCGATTTTTTTTTCAAAATTACCTTTCGTTGTATGGGAGGGGGGGTAAAAATAATTATTTTTCGATTATTTTAAAAACCAATTCTTGAATTATCACTATACATCTCTCCACCAATTTTCGTGGCAATCGGTTTAGAAACGGCGGAGAACGAGCCAGGACAGACAGACAGACAGACAGACAGACAGACAGACAGACAGACAGACGGACAGACAGACAGACAGACATGACGAAACTATAGGGTTCCGTTTTTTGCCATTTGGCTACGGAACCCTAAAAAGGCAGGCCTACTTAAAATAATCTACTAAGCGTAACGAATATCGCGTCTCTGAGTCGATAAATTTGTATTAATCAAGTCTGGGTGTTTATTGTCATCATAATTTGATATACATATATATTTTGTAGAAGGTTGGTTCCAAACCTTATTTTGATAGGGAGTACTTAAGCTACCCACTGAACACACGATATGTTTGATGTTTTATTTAAATAACATTTTTTTTCTATCATCTATCATTATTTCTTAATAATAATCTTTCTGGAGAACCTCTTACAACGCCTCTTCATCTATTTTAATAAGCTCATCTTCAGACTCGAGCAATCCAACTCAATATCAAGTGGTACCAATTTAGTTAAGTTCATTCACATTATACTACTTATATGTTTTGTTGAAACCATAGATTAAGGTATATGGTTAGATTTGCCCTCGCCATACTTTGAAATTGGCACTAAAATAAGAGCGACAGTCGCTTCTTAGACCGAGACAGCAGGTTGGCAGTCACCCGTTTAAATCAATGGTCAACGTGTTGTATCGCTCTTATTTTAGTGCCAATTTCGAAGAAGCGAGGGCAAATCCTTCGATTAAAATCTATGATTGAAACACTCACCACTCTCATATTGGCACAGAGTCAAATATCACAATAATATCTGGATTGAACGGATAATATCTGGACACGATCACAACATGGATAACTGAATGACAATATCAAAGTTTAATGTTACTGTTGTAGAATGAATCTACCCCCAATATCGTAATGTTGCTTAGTTACAATACAATTTTTTGTTGCAAAAAGGTATTGTAAGTTTGCGATTTTGAAAGAGTAGAATTGAGTTTCCTGCTTCTTCTTGAGATAATCTTTTCTTACCTTGATAAATAAGGATGCATCTCTAAATCCTACATGAAATAAGAACACTTTCTGGTTTGTTTGAGAAGAACGGCAAGAAAATCGACAGTTAATCAATCGGCAAAATGTTTTTCTTTTTTCGCATTTCATATTTTTTGTAAAACTTTCGTGACAAATAAATCCGTTGTACTGGTCCTAAGTAATTTTGTATATTATTTTAATTTAACTCATTGATTGAAAACATTGAGGTATTACCTACTACTAGGTATAGGTGAGGAGCTCGATAGCGCAGTGGTTAGCGCACTCGGCATGCGGTTGCTAAAGTTAAGCAACGTTCGCAAATGCCAGTCATCGGATGGGTGACCGAAAAATTTCATCTCGAGCTCCTCCGTGCTTCGGAAGGCACGTTAAGCTGTTGGTCCTGCGCCTGATCTCTCTACGGTCGTGTCAGACTGCTGTCCCACCGAATTATGAGAGTGAGGGAATAGGGAGTGCACCTGTGCTTGCGCACTCACTTGTGCACTATAATATATCCTGCGTACCTGGCTGATCGTAAGATCGGCCGCCATGGCCGAATACGGCCGGAGGGTATTATATATTTATACTACTAGGTATTACTTATGCCGCCTTGTGTTTTAAAAACATACGTATAAAATTAAATCATGAAAGGGCGAAAAATAAAGCTAGTGGCGTGTAATTTCATAAGTAAAAGACAAAAAAGTCACTTAATTATCCACCCCCTTACATCCAGGTTAACGCATAGATTTTGTGCTAGATTTCCACTCTATACGTAGAAGTAATACCTACCTCATTGATGGAAACACTCGCACTCATCTTGGCACAGGCAAAACACAAAAATATCTAGATTAAACCGTGAATATCTAGAATTCAAGATTAAACGGACACGGAATATCTATAAGTACATACCTAGTAGTAATACCTACCTCAATGATTGAAACACTCGCACTCATCTTGGCACAGACAAAACACAAATATATCTAGATTAAACCGGGAATATCTTAAAGATTTAACGGACAATATCTAGGCACGATCACAACAGAGTTAACTACTGAATGATAATTTCATTGTGAAGGTAGCGGAACGGAATCAACGTCGTTAAGGGCGCCATTCACGGTGCGACCGCTTCACATTTTCCAGGTGACACGATTTGCAAGCTAATTGTTCGCTTCGTTTTAGAGGGAAGTGGAACAAAACAAATGCTTGAATCGAATTTTGCAGGATTCTCCAAAGTCAAAACTAAAACTATTTATTTGTAAATGAAATTAACAATGGGCTGATAACAATAATGCGCCCAGACCAATCAGTAATTTTATCACAACACTCTCTAATACTGAAATCCACTTAGGCCCTTGCATTATAAATAAACGATATCCAAATGCGTCTCAGGAACCTACATGAATCTATCTATACTCATTTAATAAAGCTGGAAAGTTTGTTTGTTTGTTTCAACGCGCAACACCAGTACCCAACCGTGGTACTGAGCAATGGGATACCACGAATAAAAATATTATTTACTAGCGGCCCGTCACGCGGTTTCACCCGCGTCCCGGGGGAACTACTTCCCGTACCGGGATAAAATATAGCCTATGTTACTCTGGGTGAATGTAGCTATCCAACAGTGAAAGAATTTTTCAAATCTGCCAAGTAGTTTCGGAGCCTATTCAATTCATACAAACAAACAAACAAACAAAAAATCAAACCTTTCCTCTTTATAATATTTGTATTGTATAGATAATAAACTACAACGAATTCTTTTTAGCTGATGTGAATGGACTGCTGAAATTAATTATCGTTTTCATTACCTGTACGGATAAGCAGCAGCAATGATTCCCCATGATTAAAGTCATTACAATTTTAATAACGACCCACAACAACGAGTTGTCAAACGAAAAACACATTTTAAGCCGTAAAATATGAGAGCAGAGCATATTATACAATGTAGCAAATGAATAAATAAATAAAATTGCAATTTGCAAAACTGTTTGTTTCTTTTTCAGTATTACAGTGAATAGCCGCCGTTACGAATGCAAATCAAGTGTAGGGCAGTCGGATGCAAATTGTATTCCATTATCGCGATGACTTCGCTGCGATGGACATTACAAGGCTTTTTTATTTATTTTTGTTTCGGACAAATGGATCGACGACTGCCCTGAAGTGCATTTTTTTTAAGTCAGAGGCGGCAAACGAGCTAGCGGGTCGCCTGATGGTAAGCAATCATCGCCGCCCATGGACATCCGCGACACCAGAGGTATCGTTGTTGTCTTGCCGGCCTTAACCCCCATACCCTCCCCAACTGAGCTCTGGCAACCTTACTCACCAGCAGAAACATAGCACAACAGTTACGAAGTGCTTCTTCACTGTGGTCTTCTGTAATGAAGATGAATGTTCTGCATGCCCAGAATTATAACACATAAATGAATTGATTATTATTCGAATAATGCTCAAACCTCGCTATCGTCTAGTTAGAACGAGTAAGTATCTGCGCAAAGGGGTCGCAATAATATAAAATCCCAACTAATCCCAACTAATATTATAAATGCGAAAGTAACTCTGTCTGTCTGTCTGTCTGTCTGTCTGTCTGTCTGTCTGTTACGCTTTCCCGCTTAAACCTCGCAACCGATTTTGATGAAATTTGGTACAGACAATCTTTAGACCCTGAGACAGAACATAGGCTACTTTTTGACCCATTCCAACCCCCCACTTCCCCGAAATGAGGGGGTGGAAGTTTGTATGGAAAATCTAAACTACTTGAGTTAGACGCTTGAAATTTGGCATGCAAGTCCCTTAGTAAACATGATGCTTAGTTGCAAAAGGATATTGCAAAATTCCCACGGGAACGGGAGTTAGCGGGAAAAAACATTCGTATAATGAAAACCGACATCCACGCGGACGAAGTCGCGGGCGGCCGCTAGTATATATATAGATTTACATATAAATCTTTAATTACGCCCTGACACCCAGAAAACAGTGTTAATATTTTTTTGACATGCCGTTACGTTCTATCACGCTGGCATCGTGGTAAGAAGCGACGGTCACTTCAAATGTTTTGTGCTAATTTCAGGACGGGTGAAATGATGGGCATATGTAACGTTTTATATCTATGAATAGAGAAGTTTTAATTTTTAATGTTATGAGAGGCAAACGAACAAGCAGGTCACCTGATCGTAAGTGATCACCGCTGCCCATGGCCACCAGATATCCTAATCAATACAACTACATATAATATATATGGTCTCATCTGTCCAAGGACCTACATCCATTACAAAGGACGCCTGACCGGTGCCCAGCCCATCTAACATGGTGAGCAGGTGCGTCTGAGACTATTTAATCAGCCTGCTTATAGGATGCGAGACCCATATCACAGGAGTGGGGTCGACAATTAATCAAGATGAAGGTAGTAGACCTTCCATCTAACTTCAAGTTTTTTAAACATATGTTGGGTCTCCATACCCACTACCTATCGCGGAAACAAAAGGTTTAACTTTATTTACTACTAGCGGCCGCCCGCGACTCCGTCCTCGTGGATTTCGATTTCCAATATCCTATGTGTTATTCTGATGTAGGTATAAACTATATTGTGGTAACGTTTCATTCAAATCCATTCAGTAGTTTTTACGTGAAAGAGTAACAAACATCCATACATCCATAAATAATAGTAGTAGGATTAGAGGAAAGATTCAATGTAAAGTTAGTTTGTTTAAATTAAAATAGGTTCTAAAACTAACAGCCCTATTCCAATACCCTTTAATAATCCAAAAAGAATCCTTTATTAAACCTGAATGACCATAGGTACCTAGGCAAAATTTTTGCCCGACAAATACCTATCACATTCCCGAGGGATACCACGAGGGCAAAGTTGGGCTAGTAATAACAACACAATAATAAAATTTATTGATTGATTATTAGGTATTTGTAATATACTAATATCTTGATTTATAAGCGTGATGAATAGTAACATCTGTTAGCTTTTGATGATTGTAATAAGTAGAATGATGTTATGTGTAAATAAATAAAAACGAAACATCTGGACAGTGTTCAAACTAGCCAAAAAACTACATATCCAATTTGTTTTCGGCATCGCTATGAATGAAGGCCATTAGAAATGCAAATCAAGTGTGGGGCAGCGGGCCGCAAATTGTATTCCATTACCGCGATGACTCTGCGCTGGGCATAACAAGGTTTTTGCCAATGTTTCTGCATCGTTAGACCCTCAGGGTGTAACGCCTACTTTGCCTCAACATTAGCATAAATATGTAGTATGAACAATAATATGTATGCCCTTCCGGCCGTATTCGACCATGGCGGCCGATATTACGATCAGCCAGGTACGCAGGATTTACATTTATAGTGTACAAGTGAGATCCAAACACAGGTGCACTCCCTATTCTCTCACTATCATAATTCGGTGGGAAAGCAATCTAAAACGACTGTAGAGAGATCAGGCGCAGGACCATCGGCTTAACGTGCCTTCAGAAGCACGAAGGAGCTCGAGATGTAATTTTTCGTGTAGAATACGAATCTGATGACTAGACGCTGCGAAAGTTGGTTCACTTTGCAATGCTAACCACTGCGCAATCGAACTTCTTAGGATCTTAAATTTTTTGCAGAATCAAAATCTAATAACGATCCAACCAGAGATTAGAACCCAGCACCCCTTGACGCTTTATAGCCACTACGCCACGAAGCCAGTGGTAACAAGGCGTACTGTCTATTTCGCTGGGTACTCGCTAAAAGCACTCGTATTAGCATAGTATGAATAAGGGGTGACCGAAATTGCGCGAGCATGTAAATCCTTTGTCGTAACGTCGAGCTTAATTATCGCAGTGGTTCACTTTGTGGTTTGCGTAGGAATAGTGTTATTTAAAAGCTAGTCTAGTCTTTGCCTACTAATATTATACCTATCTATCATACTAATATAATAAGTGTTTGTTTGTTTGAACGCGCTAATCTCAGGAACTACTGGTTCAAATTGAAGGCTTTAGCTATAGTATAAAACTATGTGTGCGGAAACTGAATTCCACACGGACGGAGCCGCGGGCGGCCGCTAGTAACTAATAATAAAGATAAATGCTATATATTTTAATTTCGGTTTAAAACAGTAAACCAAACCAGATAGCCAATTACAAATAAATATGTTGCTGGCATGGATGTATTTATAATAGTGTCAAAATTATCTCTCCATTTCATTTCATGTTTGGGAAATTGATAATGGACAAAGTTAACATTGATAACCAAATATTTGATGTAAAATCAATGTTGGAATTCCCTGCATTAAATAACAAACAAATTGGAACCAAGTGTTTGTTATGATGGCTTACCTAAGATAATAATAAAGTTGAAGTTGTTTGTTTGTTAGAACATGATAATATCAGGAACTACTGGTTTGAAATAAAAACAAATCTGTTGATGTTGGATAGACCATTGATGTTAAGGAATGCTTTAAGCTAAAAAAAATCCTGTGTGTGCGGAAACAAAATCCACACAGATGAAGTCGCCGGCGGCTGCTAGTGATCTAGTATAATGCTTGACTGCTTCGGGGGTCCTCACTTCAAAACCCAGTTTGGACAAGATTGGAATCAATAATCACACACTTTTGTGAATTCTTAGCAACCATAGCAATCTCATTACTTATCTTTTTTCTGATTACATTTTTTGATGATGATTTTTAAAAGCAGGCTAACAACATTATACCGGCATTCTACTGATATTTAAATATTGTTATCAACCTCAAACAACTTCCTCTCTTATCTTAGTAAGTAAAATATATTACCAACATGATAAGAAGACCATAAATTTAAGGCAAATGTGTAACATATTTATCCTAGCATAGTTGTAATACAATGATGCTGTTTTTTTCCTAAATAAATAAATAAATAAATAAATAAATAAATAAAATATTCACTCAAAGCCCTTATTTAACTTGGATACCTATTACTTTATCTAAACTGTGCTCAGGATAAATTATCAGTAGATACTACAAAATATCTAAATTTTATCTTAATAGGCGAAAAGTCCAATTCAATTCTGATATTAAATTTATTACTATAGATATTTAGACTATGCAGACAGTGGGTTTTCTCCAGAATAAAAAATACTTAGTAAGATTCTTTACTTAATGCAGAATTACTTATTACAATAAGCATCTATTATATATACACACAAAACTTCCTCTTGAATAGCTCTGCCTTATTAAAAAATTGCTTTGAAATCAGTTGCATCGTTTTAAAGATTAAGCATACGAAGGCAGACAGTAGCGACTCCAAATAAAAAATCATAATAGATAGGTTTTAAAATCTGAGCTCAGTAAATTCCAATTACAGTCTTAAAGAACGATGAGATCCCAATTATCATGACAGATTTATACTGAAGCAATTTTTTACTAGGTTTATAATATTACTGATTATTAATTTTATTGAGTACAATTTTTAAACAACTTATTAGAAACCTGAATGTTCTTAGAAACATATGTTTTTGGACAAACATTGCAATGTTTAAAACTAGAATTGGTATGCAATATACAGGTCGTTCCAAGTTATTATTATCATCACCGAAATCGATTTACATAAAAAATACGAGGAGAGCTATAAAAACAAATATCAAAGACTCACCTCAGACAACAAAGGAGCCCTGTCGAGGTGCTCGGACGAGGCGAAGGCCGACTCGAAGTAGGCACCTCGGCTCCGGGACTCGTACCGGGAGCCCCCGTCATCCCACATCCTCGCCTCGAGCTCATCAGACATGCTGGCGCCAGACAATCGCAGATTTTAACAATACCAAAACTTCCTCACTTATCACTCATTATCCTTCCCCCTATTTACCACCTATTCTCGTAAAAACATTGGCACAAACACACTATATTATTGAGCAACTGTTTAACATTATTTTTTATTCACGGCACGACGATATCTGATGATAACCGAACGGTAAATAAATTCGCAAAACACTGTTCGCGTTTTCCTGGTTTTCCTCTTGGGACGGAACGTTCTGAATAATTTACATGTAAAAACTAAAAGTAAGTACAAACATTTATTTGCATTAGTTTTCAATTACGTTGTAAGAAATTTCTTCAATATTTTCTATCTATCAACAAAAAAGGGAAAAATTTATGAATCTCGTCATTTGAAAGTATAAGTTTTTTTTATTTTTTTAAACGTTAAAGTTGTTTGAGATTGAGATGATGTTCAGATGCAGTGACTCCTTGACTCAAAACTGGTTTCAAAACGTACCATCTTGAACTGTCAATTTGACAGATGACAATTTAATCAATAGACTGCGTTCAGTCGCGTTCAAAATATTGGTATTTTATTTTACAACATACTTTGTCAAATTAAAGAACATAAAATAAAATAATTTATTATTTGTTTAGTATCAATATCCGGAATCCATCTTGAGTCAAGCACCAGTCTCTCTACCTGTAGTCAGCACTTCCGGTTCCTTTCCGTATTTAGCGCCCCCTATATTATCGTTTTGGTACTACTTACTTGGCGCGCGCGCACCGGGTTGAGTCTCGTCATTATAGCGTCGTTTTTCGCGCCTTTCACAAGTCAGCTTTGCGAAAAATATTTTAGTAGTATTAAATACTAAAATTAATTAAGTGAAATTGTTCCTTTCCGAAAAATAACTGAGTTTACTTTACGATTACGATGGAGAACCCGAATCCGGATGGTTCGGAGCGCGACCGCGATGTTGATATTGAAAGTTCTACCGCCGCGTCGCGTAAACGTGATCGTTCGTCGTCGTCAAGTTCGGAGAGCGGAGATTCATCCAGCGAGTGCAGCGGCAGATCAAGGAGAAAGAAAAGGAAAGTTCATCAAACCGTGAGTTACTCACATTTTGAATTTTTGTCTCAACAAGTAGCTTTTTTAACAAATTTGATTTCTCAAAATAAAGAAGTAACGAAGACTAATCAAGGAAATCATACGTTAGAAGCTAATACTTCAGAACTTTATTTGCGCAGACCCACCGAAAGTGTTTCAAAGATAAATCAGTTAAATCTTTCGGAACCATGTACCACGGTTAAAGAACCACTTTACACACAAGCAAACGAGACTTATCTTAACAAGTTAATAGATTTGCAACGATTTAAATGTAATGATTGGTACGCGGTTCGGTTTGCCGATGCTCAGAAAAAATATTTAGCTACCCCCGGTTTCGTCGAATTAAATGTGAACGACTCATTAAAACGGTTTGAAGCTGCGATGTTACGTGAAGATCCACGATCTTATTTACTAGAACGTTCTTTCGCCGGGTTAACACACGCTTTACTATCTCAAAAGGAGGAATTACGAACAACATTGCAATCTTTGGTGAATTGGGCCCATGCATCAAAAGACCCATTAACTCCTAATGCGTTGTTTGACAAAATCGAGTCGCTGTTTTCTAAGGACTCGTCGTACACCAAGGTCACTGATGACTTATTGCAAATTGTGTGTGGTCGGCGCGCAGATTTTATTACATTACGAAGAGATGCGTTACTGCGTCAAATACCGGACGAATTTCATCGCGATGTTTTATATAAATTTCCGCCGAGTGCGGATACATTGTTCGATGATGATTTAATTCAAAACTACCTTCAAAAAATTGGGGGGGTGGATAAATTGGTTTCGTCAGTACATCCAACAGCTCGAACAGAAACCAAAACAAGTTTTTATCAAAATCAAAAACCTTCAACGAGTAAACAAGTAGATGAAACTAATTTTCGTCGCACTATCGGTACAAAAAGAAACGCTCCTCGACGTTCCTACCCAAAAACCCAAGACAAATCGGGAAACAGTAAGCCAAAAGGGAAGAAATCACGACCTAATACTTCCTTTAAGAACAAGCGTCGCGAATGACTATCAGATATTTCACGGCGGCTGTCTCAAGCAATATCAGACTGTTTGGAGCAATTTCGGGGCACCAAAACAAATTTGCAATTTGTTAAATGGAGCACGGATTCCGTTCAGGCTAAAACCACCACTGATATTTCCGAGTTTACTTGCATTGAGGAGTTACAGAACCAAAACAACTCCAAATATGACTACCCAAATACAAAATATGCTAAAATCGGGAATACTCGAACCTGCGGAATTAAGCCCAAGTTACCTTTCTACTTTCTTTCTGGTACCCAAGCCCGACGGCAGCCACCGACCAATTTTCAACTTGAAGCAGCTGAACAAATTTGTCATAACAAAACCATTCCAATTGTTCAGCCATTTCAAAGTACCGACATTTTTGCAAAACCTAGACTGGATGGCAAAAATCGATCTAAGCCAGGCCTATTTTCACATTCCTATTGCGCAACAGCATCGCAGATTCCTAAGGCTCAACTACCACCACGATCTGAATCGCCACCAAATGCTGCAGATGACGTGTTTACCGTTCGGACTTGCATCGGCTCCAAGGACATTCGCTACAATAACAAATTGGGTCGCCGAGCTACTGAGAAGTCACGGTATCAGGTGTGTAGTATACTTAGACGATTTTCTGCTTGCAAACCAGTCGAAACAGCAGCTACGCGACGATATAGCCTTAACGACAAAGATTATGCAGCTGCTGGGCTGGAACATAAATTACGAGAAGTCTGTTCTGACTCCGACGCAATGCCTCGAGTTTCTCGGCATAACTTGGGACACAAAACGCAACGCAATGTCCTTGTCGGAGTCGAAGTGCCTATCGCTACGCAAAGCACTTCAGCAACAGCTCGAAATAGGCAAATGTTCCCTGAAACAATATCAAACACTAATGGGGAGACTCAATTTTGCCACATTTGTAACAAAACGGGGTCGCCTTCACTGTCGTACACTGCAAATCTTCAGTCGACAGTTATCAAAGGACCACCCTTATCGAAAAGTAGTAATGCCGCAAACAGTTCTGTCCGAGATCGAATGGTGGTTCAAAACGGTAGGTTCGAGCATGCCAATACACAAAAACGCTGTGACTCACCTCCTCACAACAGACGCTTCAGATATCGGCTGGGGCGCTCAGATAAACGACCAATCGATTGCAGGAACCTGGACAGATTTTCAACTGTCGTGGCATGCGAACAGAAAAGAAATGTTTGCCGTGTATGCAGCGATACTTCACGAACAAAGTCGCCTACAAGATGCTCAAATTCTTCTTCAGACGGACAACCGGACTGTAGTATCCTACATCAACAAAGAAGGCGGCACCAAATCGAAGAAACTGCTCGATCAAACCCGACAACTTCTGTTGATTTTAGACAAACTAAATGTTCATCTTTGCGCCCAGTATTTCCCAGGAAGATTCAATGCGGAGGTAGATGCTTTGTCACGCCAGAAAGTTTGTCCCGAGTGGCATCTCACCACAACGGCAACGTTGAACATCTTCCAAATGTGGGGCTTGCCAGAGATGGACCTATTTGCGTCGAAGACAGCTCATGTAGTACCCAGTTATGTCTCGTTGGACGTGCAAGATCGACAGGCTCGGGATCACAACGCGTTCCGTCACCAGTGGCACTACGGACTCGCGTGGTTATTCCCACCACCGAATCTGATTCCCAGAGTGCTCTGTCACCTGAACGAAGCCAGGGGCCAGTACATTCTAATTGCACCAAGATGGAACAAAGTGTTTTGGCAAGCAGATCTTCAGCGCCGAGCACTCAGGCCCCCATATTTGATTCCGAACCTAGCTCAAGTGCTGATAGACACACGAACGGGACTGCACCCACCGGAGATACACGACCTGCACTTAGAAGCATGGTTGATTTTGGGTGGAAAGACATGTTGACAGAATGGACCGATCAGGAGCAAGACCTTCTTATGTCAGGATGGCGTCCATCAACAATGAAAACATACAAACCTGCCTGGACAAGATGGAAAAAGTGGTGCGAATCGCATCAAATTAATTTTCAATACCCTAACGCTGATCAAGTTGCTCGTTACCTAGCGCATCTACATTGTGATGCAGGGTTAGCTTATAAAACTATTTTGGTACATAAATCAGTAATCTCAACGTTTACGCACCTAAATTCAAATGTAGATCTTTCTTCTAATTTCTTTGTCAAGCATATGCTTAAAGCAATATCGGTTGCCCGCACCAAACCTACTAAGCCACCTATTTGGAATCCTAAATGTTTATTACAATACTTGAATAAGTACAAACCAGATGAGAATAATCTTTACCAAGTTTCGAGACATACTGCTACTTTATTATTATTAGCATCGGGTAGAAGAGTTCATGATCTCACTCTGTTGCGTATTGATAGCAATAGTCTTATTGATGAACAAGATAGTATAGTGTTTTGGCCTGCTTTTGGTTCTAAAACTGACAATGCAAATCATCGTCAGTCAGGTTGGAGGCTCAGAGAACATCCTGAGAAAAATTTAAATGTAAATTTTTGGATTAGGCAATTATTAAAAATATCTTTAAATCGTAGGCAAGATATTCTTAATTTATTTATAACAGCCCGTGGTGACACCAAACCCGCAAGTAGAACTGTGATCGGTGGCTGGGTAAAATCCTTATTAAAGGATGCTGATATCGAGGCTAGTCCCGGTTCAGTACGTTCCGCAGTGGCTTCCTTAAATTGGCTAGAAAACTTTTCTTTAGACAAAATTCTTACAACGGGCAATTGGAAAGCTGTTCATACATTTAGAAATTATTATCAAAGAGAGTTAATTAATGAAAGATCTATTCGTACAGAATCAGTATCATTGTCTAATTATTTTGATGCAGTTAATGTATAATTATTATTATATTCTTAAGTATGATTCAATATCATGAATTTACTATCAGTTAATGATCATACAGGTTTTGTTAATTGTGTTTAATAATACTCAGATACATCTGTATTCAATAAAACTGTTTAAATATGTTTTATTATTCTTTCATTACAGAAGAAACTTCTTACACATTATAGCGTCAATAACATTAGTTATTAGCACCAGGTGATAACAAACACATCACTCAAGATGGATTCCGGATATTGATACTAAACAAATAATAGAGAGTTTTACCAAAAATTAAAACTTACCTATTATTTTTTATTCAATATCCGGAATCCAGGTAAGGTCTACCTGGTGCATCATGAGTGTTATAATGACGAGACTCAACCCGGTGCGCGCGCGCCAAGTAAGTAGTACCAAAACGATAATATAGGGGGCGCTAAATACGGAAAGGAACCGGAAGTGCTGACTACAGGTAGAGAGACTGGTGCTTGACTCAAGATGGATTCCGGATATTGAATAAAAAATAATAGGTAAGTTTTAATTTTTGGTAAAACTCTCTATTTTATGTTCTTAAATATTAAAATCATACTCCCCGAAAACAATGCCTCGGTGGTTTAAGTACCGGGCCGGGGTCTCGGGGGCCTGGGTCGGGCAAAATTAGTGCCGATTTTTCTGAACACAACCTGGGTTTACCGGCTGACTCTTGAACACCAACCCGCATTTGGCAAAACTTTTACCTTTTTACCTTTCTCCGAAAACTATTTTAAAACTTCATATATTATGCACCAATCTACTTTACAATATTTATTCGTCTTTTAAGTTGAAAAGGTGGTAAATTAAATAGCCAAATAACTTCAATCGAGAGTTTAATCAATAAGTTTATATAATCCATAAAAATTAAATTAAGTTACATACGCACAGTGGCGGATTTACAAATTTGCCGCCAGTAGGCAATTCAATTTTTGCCGCCCCTACTGACTTTTATATCGTCGTATGAAATATTTTTCATACATAAGTTCTGCCTCAATACACAAAAGAGATAAAGCATTAAGCTTTTCTTGACTTAAAGTAGATCGCAGATAGTTTTTGACCCGTTTTAAGCAAGAAAAGCTCCTCTCACCAGAACAATTTGTCGCCGGTGTGCATAGAGCCCCATGCGAAGTGCTATATCCAAGTTTGGATAAATGTGCTCCAAATTTTGTTTTCGCAGAAACGATGATATAATCTTCTTAATGATCCAGAATCTGGTTTTAACGAAATTCTTTCAGAAGAAAGCGTGGCATTGAAAGTGTAATCATTCTTGAACTAAATCAGATTTTAAATCATTAGGGTACATTTTTTCAACGAAATGGCTTTTTCACTTATATTCGATGGTAACAATTCACTCATTTTGGTCAGAAAAGAAAACTTCTCGTTAAATTCGTGGTACGCCTTCTGCCGTTCCTCTAACTCGGAAACGAGCCGATCTACAAGGACGAGAAACGTATTAATCCTAAAAGATTCACTTGCAGTCATTATAATAACTTCTTCAGGTGTTTCATAAAATCTTTTTTTCTTGTCGGTTGTCTTTTTCCAATCTATATTGTATATTGCTTCGATACGCTTAATTCCATCGCTTTTTGTTCGTAATAATTAAAATTCTCTCGTTCAGCTGCAAAAAACCTACGGAGTGGTTCGTAAAGATCGGCAACGGTGATCAAATCTACAGTGGACGCCTGAATTTGAAGACTGACTTTGTTTATTCTTTCCAAAAAAACATTCTACACAACAACCATTACCGCCGTTTCCAGTTTCTTCAAATTTGTAAGTATTCCTACCGCTTCTTGTCGCGTTACAGGCTTTTCAGCACAATCATCTTTGATTGATTTCAAAGTCTGAATAACTGCGTGCCAAGAATGTCTTAAACTTTTACAAGCGTCCTCTCTGGCTGACCAACGTGACAAATTCACTCTCTTGAGGGTGTTAACTTTCCCGATTTCACTCATTAAATTATGCCAGCGTTGTGTCGAGTTTAAAAAAAACGTAAATTTCCTGTAGCAGCATAAAAGAGCGACAAGCTTTTGAGCACGATTCAGCAGCCGCAGTTGCCACTAAATTCAAAGAATGGGCGGAACAAGGAACGTAAAGTGCAAATGGTGCTTGGTGTCGGTATAGATGACAGAAGACAATTAGTTAAGAACTAAGTACTTAAAGTTAAACTGAAAGACCAAGGCCTGATAATAAAAAAATATGTCACGAAGTTGTGTAGAGATGGTGCTCGTGCTAGGCTCCGAATGTTTTAAGAGTTTTTTTATTTTATTTCAATTGAAACGCTGAATATTTCTTAATTCATGATCACATTAGTACCTAAGTATACATTGCAGTGCGTTTATTGATCGTTTATTTATAGTTTGATTGTGTATACGTAAAATATTTTTTTTTTGTGTAGAAAAAAAATCTAAATTTGCCGCCCCTCTAAATCTGCCGCTCTAGGCACTAGCCTACTCAGCCTATTGGTAAATCCGCCACTGCATACGCAATCACAAGAAAAAACATGATTTAAATAACAACATTAAAACATTACCGAAACAACACTGCAAATAGAAATATATAAATTAATATAGTATATTATATACAAAGTTTATTACACCTAAAATTTGAAATAAATATCACTTTACAATGCATAAATATCAGGAACTTATCTGATTGGTCAATTGTTCATTATATCGTTTGGCAAATCACTACATGTTTTTAACTCAGCATACTTCGTTTAGAAAATATAGTAATTAGTTATTTATTTATCACAAACAATTATTATTTCGAGAAATATCTCCCTACTGGGCTAAAATAGTCATAAGTAAAGTGAGTTAAGTTATTTAAGTTCAAGGTATGCAATTAACAAAATAAACAACCAATATTTAGGAAATGTTCAATTCAAAGTTTTAAAATGCAAATTTTAATATGCTATGTAACTTACAATATACACTAAACCTATTTTTTTCATAACAAAACAACAATATTTATCTTCGAGCGAACAAATTCAAAAATATAACTAAATAATTGCCTATTCACAGAAAATATTTCTTCTCAAGAGAGGCAGTTTTGCCTTGCTCCCATAGATCGATCAAATCGAAGCGCAATTTCAACTTAACTGGTGCTCTAGCCAAGTTGCCACTTCGACCACTATCGCCATCGCCATCGCTTCGACTAATATTGCCATCCCGCACACGAAGTATCTGTGTGAGCGGGATGGGGGTATAAGTCGCGACGATAGCGAAAAATAGACAAAGTGGCAACTTGGCTAGACCACCTGTACCTACTGTATCTCAATCGTTAGTTTGATCATGGAATAAATTATAACTACATAGTATAAAACAAAGTAGCTTCTGTCTGTCTTTCCCTATGTACGATTAAGTCTTTAAAACTACAGACAGAGCTATTCAAGAGGAAGATTTATATTTATAATACATCAATATACATAGTATAAAACAAAGTCGCTTTCGCTGTATGTCCGTATGTATGCTTAGATCTTTAAAACTACGCAACGGATTTTGACGCGGTTTTTTTTTATAGATAGAGTGATTCTTAAGGAAGGTTTGTATGTATAATACATGTAAGTAAGTACCACGGGCGAAGCCGGGGCGGGCAGCTAGTATATCATATAGTAGAGAAACACTAATCATTTAGTTGCCCTCGTGCGAAGCCGCCTAGCCGCGGGGCGATTTGCTCTCTCCATTAATAAATGGCATTGACTTTTCATCAATTTTTCAAGCAGGCAGGTAGAGTAACTTGGAAATAGCATATTATGCGCGTTGAATCGATTCCTTTGCATTCACAGTGTTGTTTCAGTAATAGTTCAGTCACCACTCGTAACGTCGTCAGCAGTTTACAAACTGTTACCCTATTGCATTATCTATAGCTTTCAAACTCCTTTTCATTTCACTATGTTTATAAATAAAAATGGCGGATTCCGCCATTTTAATTTCCCGCCATGACACATAGATCAGAACGCGATTTTGAAACTGTCAAATTAATTTCTCTGTAAAATGAAAGGTATAAATCTTCACTCAGATCAATGACTATGCATTAATCTGAGGGTCTTCTGATTAAGAAAATTAATTTGATAATTTCTGACACAAGTTTAAGCTGCGTTCACCGCAACTTTTTGATAAAATGTTACATACGTTATCTATAGGAAAAAATACTAGATATGCAAGCTATTATTAACATATCCCGAGGCGTTGAAACCACCGCACCAAATTCAGATTAACACACATTGGAAATCATCTCTGATTAATTTTGGAAGTCAATTAATTACTATCCGTTCACAATTATTTTACCTCTGCCAAACCTAAAATTAAATCGATTCGTTCAGTTTGCATCTTTTACTTTTCTCAAAGCTTCAGATCAATATTGAAGTTAAAAGATCAAAAATAAAAATAATGAAGCTCTATTTTTATTAAATATTTTGTAAGGGGCAATAGAACATGCATTATACTAAAACTTCCCCGATATTGACCGAAAGACCGAGGTAAAATTACTGTGATTGTATAATATAATTTACACGCAACATTGTAACATCAAAAGAGCTATAGATACAACAACAGTGCACACCCATCACTTTCGTGCATCCAAGTATATCCCGCGTAGCAACCAATCACAATCAATTGGAAAGCTACCTAACGCCGAAGAGTCGGCTAATGGAATGCTAAATATCTAAGTGTTGCCATAATCACACGTTTTCAACAATAGTATTTTGAGAAGTTTTTTCGAGTTGAGTTTAAGTTGGCGATTTACAAATAAATCGTTCATTCGTTGGCAATGCTAATTTAAATTCAACAAGATAAAAGACATATTTAAAACACTTTTGGATAAGTCTTTGATACTTCAAGAACTTTAGCAGCTACATATATCCAGAGGCGGATAATCAAGCTTTCAAATACCGAACATTGAATATCCTTGACTTTTGTTTTTTAAAACGTGTGAAATATGGTAACGAAGGTCTAGAGCCCGCTAACCTTTTTGATTGATTGTTACCATCGATGTTCTTATAATGACTTTGTTCCTATTCACAACACAACATTATAAAAGAGTATGATAATTGTATTAGGGCTCTCCGAAATACCACATCCAGTAAATTGAAAACGTCCAACAACTGCAAAATTTAGAATTTGCAAGGAAAAAAAAATGTAAGCCACGCTCAATGATCTCTGACAGGTATACTTCTTATACGAAATTAAACTTTATTTCAATGCAATAAGATCCACGGGCTGTTTATATGATTTTCCATAGAGTTTCCATAGAATTATTTAGGGTGTAAAATCCCTAGTTGCAGAGAAGTATTATAATTTAAAAAGATTAACAAACACCATTCGATAACGCCATTGAAAAAAATACAGTAATTTAAAAAAGATTCGTTCACGTCTAGTTAGCTCACTATGATGTATTATAGTATGATTAAATAAATTATTTATCATTATAAGCTAACTCGAAAATGATGTTATCCTTGGCAAAGAGTTCGTTGATATTATGAAAACGTAATTCTGTTAGGAAAAACAATTTTGAAAGTCCAAAAAACCTTCCAAATTATATTATAATGCAGCAAAACTTTAATATATGTAGTTCAAAACACTTATCTTCTACTAAGCGATTTTTTTAAAATTCACTAATCACGAAAAATATATTCTACAATAACTACTTGTTTCGTAATTTGAACTTTCCGCTTAAACGTAGTCGTATTACAAGAGCATACAGAAAAATATACATTAATTCGTCTACAATAGAGCTCAATTTCAAATGGTCAGAAGGAGGAAAAAGCTGATCTTTCTAAATTGATAATGATTCTTATCTCCATATAAATAAAGACGATTACGATGGCTTAGTAAGTACAACTACTGTAGGTATTTACGGACTGTAGATGGCGCCACTGGTGGGATATAGGCACCTAATTAAGAAAACTGTGATTTAAGGGTACATGTAGGTTTGTCAAAATACGAATGCACGAATGAGATATTACATATAGAAATTTAAGGGACGGCTTACTGTAACTTTATAGCAATATTGAGAAGGATATTAAAATTACTTCATAGTCGAGACTTAGTTGAGTTTAGTAGTCGTGATGAACCGTACACGCGTACGTTTATGATTGATCATTATAGTGAGATCATGATGGCAAGACTGACAACTGTCACGTTAAAAGAGCGTAGAGAACAGTGGAGTGGGGTTGTGAAGCGAAGAGCGTGTCGACTAAAGAAAAACGGGCGGCATCTCATACCAACAAATTTCTACTTGTATACTAATATAATAAAGCTGAAGAGTTTGTTTATTTGAACGCGCTCTCAATATCTACTGGTTTGTATAGAAAAAATATTTTTGTATTGTATAGTCTATTCATTAAGGCAGGCTTTAAGGTATAATATAACACTATGAGTGCGGAAACCGAAATCCACGCGGCAGCTAGTAAACCTATTAACCACATCTCACTACGCAAGTTCACTGCCAGCGCTCTTTTAACGTGACGCAGTCACTACGTGTCAAAATGGCCGGTATAACATCTTTCGTAAAATTTACTGTACCGTACGCAACATAGTAGGTTAATAACTTCCTAGACAGTACCTGCGTAAATGCTTTTACCTATCAATCTCGCCATAATTAGCACTACAGATCGGACGAGAACAAGTTGAAAAAAAAATAAACAGCGTAAATCTCGGTACTTGTTACTTTACAATAGTGTTGTTACTCGGCGCTTAGCACGTTCGTCAGACACGTACTTTCTCAACGGGTACGGGCACGGTTCTTTAAACTCAGGGTAGAGGTTATGCGGGTGATGATGCTGATGATGGGTGTCCACTAGACGACGACTACGAGCGGCAGGTCGTTGATCATAACTGCGGCGGCGGGAGGCCACGCGACGCGGCGAGGCCGTCCGCGTCCAGCCTCGGCCACTCGACGAACTCCTTGCCGTGTCTGGAAATGTGGAAGGTTTTCTTTAAATATTCTGCCATTCTAACGTTTGCCTGCTCAAAGTTTTGATTGCGGCGACACCTATGTTTAATAGCCGATCTTACGATCAGCCAGGTACGCAGGATATATTATAATGCACAAGTGAGCGCGCAAGCACAGGTGCACTACCTATTCCCTCCGTCTTTTGCAATTTGACACGATCAGGCGCAGAACAACGGCTTACGTGTCTTCCGAAACACGGAGGGACTCGAGATAAAAAATTTCGGTCACCCATCCGATGACTGGCCTCTGCGAAGGTTGCTTAACTTTGCAATCGCAGGCCGAGCGCGCTAAGCACTGCGCCATTGACCTCATCCTTAGGAGTATAGTAATGACAGTGTATGTGACTGAGGCGACACCTATCTTCATCACCACAAAGGAGTAGTTTAGACACATCTCAACAGATGGCGCTGAAACGCACTGCGATATTTCAATATAAACCTACGTCGCGCAAGCAGAGTTTCCGCCACGAATTAGTATATATTCGACTACACCAACACAGTGTAGTAAGGACCACGGTTCCCGAGCTAGATCACTCTGCAGAAGAACTTCTATCTTTGTGATTTCCCTATAGTTATATATCATTGCAGCCCTTGCAGAGTCCGTCTTCGGACATAGGCCTCCTCTCTACTTCTCCACACTTGACGATCTGCTGCCACAGACATCCAATTAATGCCAGCATACTGCCGGATATCATCCGTCCATCTCTTCGGAGGACGTCCTCTGCCGCGGGTGTTTGCGCGGGGGCGCCACTCCAACAGTCTTCTTGTCCAGCGGTGGTGGTCCATTCTAGCAATGTGTCCTGCCCATCTCCACTTCCTGCGCTCAATTTCCTCGACCACGTCAACCACTTTCGTTTTCTGTGTTCCCTATAGTTATTACCTGAAGATGAAGGTGAGCGTGGCGCCCACGGCGGCGCCCCAGAACATGAGGTAGAGCAGCACCTCGCTGCTGTAGCGCTGCACCAGAACATCGACATCCTTGGGAGTATAGCATGGTGTGTGTGTGGTCACCTGAAGATGAAGGTGAGCGTGGCGCCCACGGCGGCGCCCCAGAACATGAGGTAGAGCAGCACCTCGCTGCTGTAGCGCTGCACCAGAACATCGACATCCTTGGGAGTATAGCATGGTGTGTGTGTGGTCACCTGAAGATGAAGGTGAGCGTGGCGCCCACGGCGGCGCCCCAGAACATGAGGTAGAGCAGCACCTCGCTGCTGTAGCGCTGCACCAGAACATGGACATCCTTGGGAGTATAGCATGGTGTGTGTGAGGTCACCTGAAGATGAAGGTGAGCGTGGCGCCCACGGCGGCGCCCCAGAACATGAGGTAGAGCAGCACCTCGCTGCTGTAGCGCTGCACCAGAACATCGACATCCTTGGGAGTATAGCATGGTGTGTGTGTGGTCACCTGAAGATGAAGGTGAGCGTGGCGCCCACGGCGGCGCCCCAGAACATGAGGTAGAGCAGCACCTCGCTGCTGTAGCGCTGCACCAGAACATGGACATCCTTGGGAGTATAGCATGGTGTGTGTGAGGTCACCTGAAGATGAAGGTGAGCGTGGCGCCCACGGCGGCGCCCCAGAACATGAGGTAGAGCAGCACCTCGCTGCTGTAGCGCTGCACCAGAACATCGACATCCCTGGGAGTATAGCATGGTGTGTGTGTGGTCACCTGAAGATGAAGGTGAGCGTGGCGCCCACGGCGGCGCCCCAGAACATGAGGTAGAGCAGCACCTCGCTGCTGTAGCGCGCCGGCAGCCACGCGCTGCACCAGAACATGGACATCCTTGGGAGTATAGCATGGTGTGTGTGAGGTCACCTGAAGATGAAGGTGAGCGTGGCGCCCACGGCGGCGCCCCAGAACATGAGGTAGAGCAGCACCTCGCTGCTGTAGCGCTGCACCAGAACATGGACATCCTTGGGAGTATAGCATGGTGTGTGTGAGGTCACCTGAAGATGAAGGTGAGCGTGGCGCCCACGGCGGCGCCCCAGAACATGAGGTAGAGCAGCACCTCGCTGCTGTAGCGCGCCGGCAGCCACGCGCTGCACCAGAACATGGACATCCTTGGGAGTATAGCATGGTGTGTGTGAGGTCACCTGAAGATGAAGGTGAGCGTGGCGCCCACGGCGGCGCCCCAGAACATGAGGTAGAGCAGCACCTCGCTGCTGTAGCGCTGCACCAGAACATGGACATCCTTGGGAGTATAGCATGGTGTGTGTGAGGTCACCTGAAGATGAAGGTGAGCGTGGCGCCCACGGCGGCGCCCCAGAACATGAGGTAGAGCAGCACCTCGCTGCTGTAGCGCGCCGGCAGCCACGCGCTGCACCAGAACATCGACATCGCCACCAGCAGCACCGACGGGAACTGACACACACAAATACACTCATTACTAATACTCAACCAACAAAAAAAATATGGCAAAGTCGGCGAACTAGCTGGTAAGTGATGACCGCCGCCCATGGGCATCAACAACCGCAGAAGGGCCGCAGATGCGTTGCCTGCCTTTAAAAACCCCAGACCCTCCCCAACTGCGCTCTGGCGACCTTACCAGCACAAACATAGCACAACAGTTACGAAGTGATACTTGACATATATCAGTGTAACAAGAAAGGCTTTAGGCTATGGTATAACAATATGAATAGAATAGAATAGAATAGAATAGAATAGAATAGTATTTATTTCATAAAAACATGAGTATTTCACAATATGGATCTTGCAAAAAGGTGTTATAAAGATAAATAGATCATACATGTTCTTGCCACAGTATATGGGCGTACAAAATTAATGGTGGGTTATACATTATTTAATAGTTTTGTGCCAATACATGGATCAATGACAATTATACACAACAAAACAAAAAATCAAAATTAAAATTTAAACATATTTGTATTGGTAAATTAAAATAAAAAAATAAAAAAAAAATGTCAAATACAATGTCAAAGTTTATGTCAATGATTTAATATTTTTAATAGTAGTTATGTCAAGTGCAATATAATCTTAAAATTTATCTAATAAAAAGTCATTAACACTATAATAACATTTCTCGGCTAGAAAATATCTCATCCTTTTTTTAAATTGAATAAAATTTAATTCTTTCAAAGATTTTGGTATTTTGTTAAATATAGTAGAAACCATGCAGAATACACTTTTTAACATAAGTGTCGTTTTAGCACTTCGTACAGCAAGTCTATTTGGTTCGCGACGACTTCTATTGTTTAAATCCGTCATTTTTATAAATAAATTGGGATTTGATTTAGCGAACAATGCTATTTCCAATATGTAAAGCGAAGGAAGTGTTAATATTTTATATTTCTGAAAGTATGGCCTACAGCTGTCAGTAATTTTTAACCCAAACATTGCCCTGATACAGCGTTTTTGTGCTTTAAATGCCTTGTCATTATGTGTGGAGTTTCCCCAGAATATTATGCCGTATCTGAGATTGGAGGCAGCTGTGCCATGATACGCAGTAAGTAAAGCATCTTTATGAAGAATCGAGGCTAGTTTATACAGAGCAAAGGCAGAAGAACTTAATTTTTTACATAATTCTTCTATGTGCGATTTCCAATTTAATTGATTATCTATTATCAGTCCTAAGAATTTGGTTTGGTCAGTAGAATTTATTTCTGTATTAAGATATTTTACCTGAACGTTGGGTTGAGATTGTCGTTGGCTAAAATGCATAATTTTTGTCTTATTCAAATTGATCAATAAATTGTTATTGTTGAGCCACGCTATTATTGCATTTAAGGCGTCATTTATATCTCTTTCATAGTCTTGTTTGTTTTTACATTGTATTGTAACGGTACTGTCATCGGCAAATAAAGTCAGTGGTTGGTGTGTGACTTTCGGCAAATCATTTATATATAATATGAATAGCAATGGACCTAAAACACTTCCCTGTGGTACACCGTATTCTATGTTTCTTTCATGCGAACGATATGTTTGTTCTTGTTTAGTTACTGGATCAATTGAAGTTATTTCAGTGAATTGTTTTCGTTTTGTTAAGTAGGATTCAAACAATTTTAATATATTGCCACGTATTCCGTAGGCTTCTAATTTATCAAGTAGAATTTTATGACTAACATAGTCAAATGCCTGTGTCATGTCACAATAGATGGCAGAGACAGGCGTTCTTTCATTCATACTAGATACTACAATGTTTAAAAAGTCATAAATAGCCATGTTTATCGTTTTACTTTTCCTGAATCCTTTTTGTTCATTTGCTAAGATAGAATGTTTCTCTAGGTAGTTGTAAATCTGTTCTTGAAAGTATTTTTCATAGATTTTTGAAAATATAGGTATAAGGGCAATCGGCCTATAGTTCTTCATATTATTCTTGTTTTCTTTTTGTTGCGTATCGGACTGGCAGCCAAGAACACGCGGCTGTCAAATGTAAGACATATGTCAATTTATGGAGTGTGAAACTGACTAGCTTTGTTTAATATATTTATGCATAGTAAAATACGTAAAAGTGGCGACGAGCGGACTCATAAATTAATTAAAATGTCCTCGACAGTGAGTTTCGGCATTCTAACAACCTTCGACCATCAGTCGCAAGATTGGGACAGCTTCAAATCGCGGTTGAAGCAATGGTTTATTGCCAACGATTTGACCGCGGCGACAGACGTTGGGGCTGTAAAAAGAAGGGCGATTTTGTTGACCTCGCTAAGCGAAGCATCTTTTAAACTGGTCAGCGACCTGGCGTTGCCGTTACGAGTAGAAAAGGTGGAGTACGAAGGGATCATCGAGCTTACACTACACTTTCCCTCCTCGACAACCATTTTACTCCAAAGAGGCTCGGATTCGCTGAGAAATCTATTTTCTACTCAGCTTCACAGCAGCCAGGAGAAAGTCACACTCAATGGGCTGCGAGAATAAGAGGATTGGCCGCGCACTGCGCTTTTAAGAATTTGGAGGAGGCCCTGCTGGATAAATTTATCATGGGCATGGCGGCGGGACACGAGCGGGACAAGCTGTTCGCGCAGGACCAGCGGGAGCTGACCCTCGCGAAGGCCATCGACTTGGCGGAGAGCGTGCGGTGCGCGCGCCAGGCCTCGTCGCTGGCGACGGCGGCGCCGGGCGCTGCGCTCGGCGCGTCTTCGGGCGACGTGTTCAACATCTCCAAGAAGGAAAAGTGTAGTGTCTGCGGGTTTTCCAATCACCAGTCAAATCAGTGTCGGTATAAGAATTACAAGTGTAAAAAGTGTTCCAGGAAAGGACATCTTCGTAAGATGTGCCCTAATGAGGGCAAAGTAAAATTTTTGGAAGAGGGTACCGAGGACGACGGAGACGATGGTGAGTGTTTTTATAACATTCGGTGTGTCGAGGGGAAGCCGATGACCGAGCGGGTGTTCGTCGGTGGGCTGGATTTGGAGTTCGAAATCGATAGCGGGTCGGCGGTGAGCGTTATCTCTGAAAAAACTTACACATCTCATTTTAAAGGTTTACCGTTGTCAGTCACTAACAAAACGTTACGGGGGTACACTGGGGGGAAAATTAACACGGTCGGCGTAGTCTCAGTACCCATAACGTACAACGGCTGCACGCACGCCTTGCAGGTGTACGTAGTGCGAGACGGCGGGCCGCCGCTGCTCGGGCGCGACTTCATCCGGCGGTTCGGGCTGGAGCTGGCGGCGGCGGCGCCCGTGCACGCGCTCAGCGCCGCCCCGGCGACGTCGCAGCCTGACATCGTGCGCCGGCTTGCCGGCAGGTTCCCTGATGTGTTCGACGGTGGCCTGGGCTCGTTCAACAAGTATACGATCACCTTACGTTTAAAGCCCGACGCTAAACCGATTTTCTTTAAGGCGAGACCGGTACCTTACGCTTTGAGGGAAAAAATCGATAAGGAACTCGATCGATTATTAGAGTTGGGTATCTTAAAGCCAGTCGAACACTCGGATTACGCTTCGCCTATCGTTCCCGTTTTGAAAAAGAATGGTAGTATCCGATTATGCGCTGACTACTCGGTAACTATTAATAAGCAATTAATCGTGGATCAGTATCCGTTGCCGACTATGAACGATTTGTTGTCCAAGTTGCATGGGGGTGTTCAATTCAGCAAGATCGATCTCTCTATGGCATATAATCAGTTCATTTTGGATGAGGAATCCCAGAAGTTGACTTGCATCAATACGCACCGTGGCCTTTATACTTTCACTCGTCTAGTGTTCGGTCTTTCGAGCGCGCCGGCTGTCTTCCAGCGCGCGATGGAAATGTTGCTAACAGGCATTGAAGGTATCATTTTTCTGTTAGATGACGTATTGATTACGGGGGAGAATAAGGAAATTCATATGGCTAGATTGAACGCGGTTCTACAACGTTTGAATGATGCTGGTTTGAAAGTGCAGATGAATAAATGTGAGTTTTTCAAAGACGAAGTTGCTTACCTTGGGCATGTTATAGACAAGCACGGGGTAAAAAAGTCGCCTGACAAGGTAGACGCTATATTAAAGGCTCCTAAACCTATGAATGTGTCACAGTTGCAATCATTCCTAGGTCTTGCTAACTATTATCGCAATTTCGTACCGGATGCGTCGTCAATATTGAGTCCACTGTACTGTTTGTTACACAAAAACGCCAAGTGGGAGTGGACTCGGGCACATGATGACGCATTTGAGAAAATTAAAAATAGTTTAGTATCTGATAAGACTCTGGCACATTTTAATCCTAGGGCCAAATTAATATTAACAGTAGATGCGTCTCCGACGGGGCTAGGCGCTGTGTTGTCGCAGGTGGGCGCGGACGCGCTGGAGAGGCCGATATCGTACGCTTCGCGGACGCTCTCACCGGCGGAGAAAAATTACGCCCAAATACAGAAGGAAGCAACGGCTATTATTTTCGGGGTTAGGAAATTCCATCAATATTTATATGGCAGGTCGGAACCGTTCGTGCTGCGCACGGACCACAAGCCCCTGCTGGCTATATTCGGACCGCACAAAGGTATTCCT
This sequence comes from Nomophila noctuella, assembly GCA_958496325.1. NCBI lineage: Eukaryota > Metazoa > Arthropoda > Insecta > Lepidoptera > Crambidae > Nomophila > Nomophila noctuella. Next base: position 2,176,847 of record OY292503.1, on the reverse strand, counting down.
GAGATAACCGCTAATCGTCTCCAGCGGTACGCCATATTTTTAGCAGCATATAATTATACGATCGAGTACATTGGCAGTAAGCTGAACAGCGCGGATTATTTATCTCGGGCTTGCGGGAGCCCGGGGCTCGAGGAGGTGGGCCGGCGCGAAGACTGCGCCTACGTGAACTTCGTGGTGGACGGCGCCCTGCCCGCCACGCTGGACGACGTGCGCCGCGAGACCGCGCGCGACCGCACGCTGGCGGCCGTGCAGCGGTACGTGTTGAACGGCTGGCCGAGGCGAGTCGGCGACGCGGCCCTTAGACCCTACCATAACTGTCGGGCGCAACTGTCCTGCGAGAACGGTGTCCTGATGCGCGGTCACAAGGTCGTGATTCCCTCCACGTTGCGAGATATGATATGTAGGGAATTGCACAGCTCGCACCTGGGCATTGTGAAGATGAAGGCGGCAGCGCGGGCGCGGCTGTGGTTCCCGGGCGTGGACGCGGCGCTGGAGCGCGAGGCGCGCGCGTGCGGCGTGTGCAGCGCACTCCGCCCCGCGCCTCCACACGCGCCGCTCTCGCCCTGGCCTTTCCCGCCCGCTCCTTTCCACCGACTGCATATAGATCTCCTAGGGCCGTTTCACGATTTCGTATTTTTAGTCGTGGTTGACGCTTTCAGTAAATGGGTGGAGGTCTACGACGTGTCCTCGACTTATAATTCTAAGTCAATAATTAATAAATTGTACGATGTGATGTCACGTTTTGGCATACCGCATACGTTAGTGAGTGACAATGGTACCTCGTTTACATCGCAGGAATTTCAGAATTTCTGTGTTTCAAACGGTATAAAACATGTCCTGAGCCCGGCGTATCACCCGGCTAGCAATGGGCAGGCCGAGAGTTTCGTCAAGATTGTTAAAAAGGGGTTGAAAGGTTTAATTTTAGAAGGTTGCAACAAAAAAAATATCAATGCTAATATTTCAAAATTTCTTTTTGATTATAGGAACTCTAAGCACAGTACCACTGACAAATCACCCGCGGAGTTAGTGTTTGGGCGACCATTACGGTCCCGGCTTGACCTGATCGCTCCCGCCACCCCGTCGTCACCCTCGTCCTCGAACCTCGCTCAAACCGTTGGACGGAAACAGTCTTTACAGGCTAAATATTTTAAAGGAGTTCCGAGGGGTTTCAAGGAGAACGATGAAGTGTGGGTTACCAAAAATGTTAACATTAAAAACTTTACATGGATTGAAGGGGTGATCAAGCAGGGAATAGGACAGGCTATGTTTAAAGTTTTTTTGCCTCAATTCGGTTGTGAAGTAAAGAGACACGTTGACCAGATTCGTCCACGTTGGGGTACGTCCCCAGTGACCGGGCATCAGTGGGACCCAGACGTTGTTCCAGACGTGGATGCTCGTGACTCTCCCTCGCCCGCGCCAGGGTCGCAGGAGGGGGAAGGGTTTGTGTCTGGAGCAGCGACTCCGCCACATTCCACGGCTCGGAGGCGACAAGCAATTAGTCCGGTGTTTTCCACACCATCGTAGCTTTTAAGAATTATATTGTTTAGTTTTTTTAATTGTTTGTTTAAGTTTTGTTTAAAATAAATGTTTTAGTTTTGGTTGCTTATACTTCCCATCTAAAGGGGAAGGGATGTTGCGTATCGGACTGGCAGCCAAGAACACGCGGCTGTCAAATGTAAGACATATGTCAATTTATGGAGTGTGAAACTGACTAGCTTTGTTTAATATATTTATGCATAGTAAAATACGTAAAACTTTTTTGTATATAGGTGTAACAATCGCTATTTTCAGGTCATCTGGGAAGATGCCTGTATTTATACTTAAATTAATCAAATGACTTATATGTTTAGCTATGTTATTTGCTACAGATTTAATTATTTTGGTCGCTACATCATCGTGCCCTACACTATTAGTGTTTTTTAGTGATTTAATAATTTTCACTATGTCCGAAGGTGAGCTAGGTGCCATAAACATGGAATTACCATTGTTCTTTATGAGGATGCTGAGAGAAGTTCCTGAGGCCTGAATAGGTTTAATTTTGTCAACAAAAAAGTCATTAAATGCATTTGCAATGTCCTGTGGGTCTGTTATTGTTTTGTCATTAATGTCAATTTTCGTAATTGTTTTTTTTGGCAGAGCCTGGCTGTTGCTATTTATTATATTCCAAGTACATTTACTTTTGTTGTCTGAAGTTTTTATCTTATAGCTGTTCTGAGCTAGTTTAGTTAGCCTGATTATTTTTCTAAATTTTTGGGCATACTTTTTATAATGTAATTTATTACTGTCAGATGGTTGGTGTCTATATTGCCACAGAAGTTCCCTTTTCTTTTTACTGCATATCCTAATTCCACGGGAAATCCAGTTGGATTTAATATTAGAATGTCTCATGATAATCTTGTGTGGGAAACATAAATCATAGAATAAACGAAATAAGTCTATGAACGAAGTGTATGCGGCATTTGGATCATCAATTGAGTAGATATCAGAGAATGAGAGATTTTCTATGCACTCCTTAAATTTAACTATGTTCTCCTTACTGAAATCACGTCGCTTAATGCGCCAGTACTTCAAAACACATTTTTCTTTAATTGGACACTCCAGTAATTGAGCAGTATGATCTGATAAAGCAAATTCGATAACATTTGATTTACATTTCATCTTAAAGTCATGTGCCAAGTTGTCAATACACGTTTTGCTACTTATCCTAGTTGGCACCTTTATTTCTAATTTTAAATTAAAATTTAGTAAAATGCATTCAAAATCTAATGTCGTATTATTCTTTTTCATCATGTCAATATTAAAATCACCTGCTAAAACAATGTTATTATGAGAAAATTTATTTCTTAAATAATGTAGAAGAGTTTCTAATCTCTCAAAAAATAGGTAAAGATTATTTGTTTTAGGTACTCTATAAACACAGGCAACAGTAGTTTTTAGGCTTGTTAGTTGTATGGCACAGCATTCAAAAGAACCGGATATTGAGAGTTTTTGTGCTTCTTCGATTTCTGTCCAGTTGTGGCCATTTCTGACCAATATGCATGTTCCCCCTCTCTTGCGGTGTTTCCTACAAAAGCTTGCGGCTAAGCAGAAGTTCGGCAAATTAATAAATGGTTCATTTTCCGCCAGCATAAAATGTTCTGTTATGCAAATTATATCAACATTGGTGCTCATCTCCGATAGTTCATCTAGGCAAATTGCAAGTTGGTCTGATTTATTTATAAGACCTGCTATATTCTGATGAAGGACATTCAATTTATTATTCACGAAATAAATGAGTCGTCCGTTCCACGCCTTTTTTCTTCGATTGTTCGCAGCTGGTTGTTTCATTTATTTGATGAGTCATACTTTCTGATTTCCAGAGATGTTCAAAGTCATGGATAAAATCAAATATGTCGTTAAATACGATTTGCATACCATAATTATTTATAAGTCCAGTTTTAATGTTAAACATTTTATAGTCATAGGTCAGGTGCAAATTAGAATCAAGCAGATAGGCATGTTCGTGAGTCAAAACGTCTAAGTAAAGTAGATTATTAAAGCTCTCAATTCTGCTGTTAAACATTTGTGAGTAAGCTCCGCAGTTGAATGTTGGCAAGCAAATTATAATATTAGTGTTTTTTAAGCCACTTAGTATTTCCCTTATATAGATAACCAGACTGAAGTAATTGTTTGTTGTTTTAAAGTCCTCTTCACCAAGTATTATGATGCAGAAATCTTTCATTGTGTAGTTGACCAATTTATTATTTAATCCTTTGAACAGTTGTTTGATGCCACAGTGAGGCTTCAAGTAGTGACAGATCTTAGAATTGTCAGCGAAAGTCTTTTCAGCGATTCTTAACATTTTAATGTCATTGTTTGTACTTAGCAAACACATTTTATTTTTCTGCTTTTGTTTATTCCTTACGTGATGAATCCCCTTGTCTTGGGAAGTCGTTCCTGTTTTTTTATTGTCACAATTATTATGTTGTAGATCAGAGCTAATTTTACAGTTTTCTACATTGTCTGATTTTTTTATAGAAATATTTGTTTGTGTGCACTTAGTTGACGTGTTTGTGTTCAGTCTCTTATTTTTTGGTGAATCGGTTTTAGATTTTCTAGCAACACTGTCTGTAATTTCTTTATTAAGTTCATATTTCCTTAACAATTCGTCATTGGCCTTTTTGAGGTTAATATTCTCCATGGATAGTGACTCAATTTCAGAATGAGCACTGCTTAGTTGAAGAGTGAGTTCATCAATTTGTTCCTTATATTTCATAAGTTGTTCTTGAGTGTCTTCATGCGACAGGTCTGGCAAGCTACTTGCAGTGACATCTAGTGTCGATTCGGTGGAAGTATCATCTATTGAGTCCGATTTTGTGCGTGTACGCCGGAACGTTATATTTTCTAGGAAGTTCATTTTTTAGGTAGATGGCGATAATGCAGACAATTTTGACAAATGTACAAAATTTGTCCCTTGCGGGGTTTGAACCTACGTCGCGCTTATGATCGCGTAGTGCACCGCACAAAAAGCAATGCACGTTTCTTTTACGCCATTTGGTCTTAACTGCTACTGGCGAAATTAGTATTCATATGCAGTTAATACGGTAAAAGTTCGTTAAAAATGAGTCATTGGATAAGAATTTGTTAACAAATTCCGCACTGTTTATGTAGGTGGCACAATAAAATAGTTCACAAAACACTGTTTGTCACTGTTTTTCTTGTTCAGTTTAGGTTCATTTATTTTAATTAGTGCCTTATGATGGAATATTTTTGTTTGTTTTATGTAAACTTTGATAACATACTGTTTATGACCACTGTTTATTTTAATGGCTTATAAAATCTCTGAGCGTTACAAGATGTCACGAATAACACTGTCACTGCTGCTTCATAACTAGATCATCACTTTTAACACGTTTGAATCACAAAATTAGTTCATAGTACTATTTTTAACAATATTTTTCACGGAGACGATTGTTTTTGTGACGGCAGCGCCATCTGACATTTTTAAGGAAGGTAAGGTTTAAGGAAATTGAAATCCACGCGGACGGAGCAGCGGGCTGCCGCTACTATGCATAAAATAGTAGAGTACTATGCATAATAGAGTAGAGTTTAATAAATAAATATCTTTGGACATTATTCAACCAGCGCCATCTAGCCCTAAACTTAGCATTAGCTTGTGCTATGGGTGCCAGACAACGGAGAAACATTACTTACATACTTTTTTTTTGTTTATACATACATATTATACATAGAGACACACCCAATTAATACATGCATAATATAGTAGAGACACACTGAAAAAAAATAGTTGCACCAGTGCGAAGCCGGGGCAGGTCGCTCGTATATAAATAAATAAATAAATAAGAAAGTGCGCCATGTTCCTCGTCATTTGCGATACCCTAGCAGGGTCCATGTCATCATTAGGTTAAGGCCATTTATGTGATAACATGTGCAATAAATAAATAAATAAATAAGTATCCTCACCGTAATGTACTTCCAGTCGCGATCCCTCCTGAGCGGGCAGGGAACCGTGTTGCCCTCCCCGTCCGCCACGATGTACTTGCCCAGGAACAAGTCGATGGAATCCTGCGGAGATCACAAGTAATACGGTATTTGACTGACAGGTCAAAAACACCTACTTTTTTTAAATGTCAAAAAAGTAACCTTGTAGGAAAAAATTTATGAGCTATTGAGTTGTGACGTCACATTTCTATAGCGTCAAATCAATTATCTTTTAATTTCAATTAGCTGTAATAATTTGTTAAAAGCTCAATAGTAAATGCGGGATAAAAATTGTGCTTAATTTTTGATTTCGTCTTTAATGTTAGAATGTTATAATTTATTTCGTATGCAGCCAAATACCACATTATAATGTAAACCAGGAATTATGAATATGACATTTCAGAAACGAATTCGATACGGATATAAAATTGATTTATTCTACCGTATCCTGATAAAAAAAAATTGGCCAAGTGCGAGTCGGACTCCCGCACTGAGGGTTCCGTACAAATTATATTTTTGACGTATTAAAAAAACTACTGAATAGATTTCGTTCGAACCAATTTTCGTTGGTAGTTTTTATGGTAATGTACATTATATATTTATTTCAGATTTATCAGCCTCTTACTTTAGAAGTTAGAGGGGGGGGACACACTTTTTTCCACTTTGGAAGAGTCTGTCACTCAAAGTATTCACTTAAGAAAAAAATTAGCTTAGAAACTTCAATATAATTTTTAAAGACCTATCCATAGATACCCCACACGTATATGTTCAATGAAAAAAAATATTTTCAGTTTCAGTTCTAACTATGGGGACGCCCAATTTTTTTATTTTTTTTTCTATGTTCGTGTGAAAACCTTGTTGCGGTTCACAGAATACATCTACTCACCAAGTTTCAATAGTATAGTACTGTTACGAACGTGGGGATCGGGATTTGGATTAAAAACCGTTGACTTGATAGAAGAATTTATTCGACGATAAACAAGTCACAACACAATCACAAGTCACACCACAATCACCAGTCACAACACAATCACAAGTCACAACACAATCACAAGTCACAACACAATCACCGTAGCCAAATCACACAGAAAATCGAAGTCCGTAGGTCGCCTAGGTCGTACACTCAATCGCACTAAACACTATGTTCACAGGGTTCTTCGTAGTCCGTAGGTATCGCTTAGGTCGCAGGTATAGTCACTCGTAATCACTTGTTCGCACTTATCACTCCGAAAGCTCAGATTGAACTCGACTTACTCCCCATTTGAGCCGTATTTATATCGCCGGCAACGCGATACTAGATAATTCGGCCGTCCCGAGAAAGTACTCGCGCGCGAACAATAGCCCTCTTGATAACACGCGATGTATCTAGAAGCGTCGTGCGCTTCCGCGGCCCTTTTTTCTACCTGCGACGCGCTCGCGCCGCGTCTGCGGTGACTCGATCGTTGACCTTATTGCGTTGTAATAAGGTTGTGAATGGCGCGCGCGGGGTTTGTACTGACTTCGCGAATACTCTCGGCGCGGATCGCGTCTGTCCGTCACAATTATAGATGTAGATTAGTCTCGAACATTCGACTTTATATCGCGATGTCTCGATGGTTCTGGCTCGTTCGTAACACTGCCCTCCTCTTAGATATGCTCGTCCCGAGCATCTTCATTATTGCCGTGATAACGCGCCAGGCGGTCTATGTGAACCACCTTCAATGCTCCTCTCGGATGTCGCTGGATTCGGTATGTGACATCATTTATTCGCGTTACCACTTTGTAAGGGCCTTCCCATCTTGTCTGCAATTTAGGTGACTTTCCCTTTTTCCGGACCGGGTTATGCAGCCAAACTAATGTTCCTTCATCGAAGCCACTGGTGTTTGCTCTCCGGTCATATCTAGTCTTCATGTTTTCGCTAGATTGTAAGCCGTTTTCTCGTACCATGGCGTAAATGTCCCGCATCTTTTCACGCAAGTCGGAAACATAATCCTGGACGGAGATTGGGTCGTCTGGTGCTCCTCCAGTTAGTAGATCGACGGGTAACCTTAGTTCTCGTCCGAAGTTAATGTACGCCGGGGTCGTTTTCGTGCTCTCGTGTTCCGCAGTCCTGTAGGCGAGCAGGAATGGCGCAATGTACTTGTCCCAGTCCCTTTGATGGTTTTCGACTAACTTTGCCAAGTGCCTCTCAATTGTCTGATTAAATCTTTCGACCATGCCGTCGGACTGGGGATGATACGCGGTAGTTCTTGTCTTGTGCATGCCCAATATTTTGCAGACTTCTTGGAACACGTTTGACTCGAAATTTCTGCCTTGGTCTGAGTGGATTTCTAATGGTACACCATATCGGCATATGACTTCTTCAACTAGTTTTGTGGCCACCGTTGTAGCTTCTTGATTGGGTATCGCGAATACTTCCGGCCACTTGGTGAAGTAATCCATGACGACCATGAAGAATTTGTTTCCCGAGTCTGTCACGGGGAATGGTCCGGCAATATCCACTGCTATTCGTTCCCATGGTGAACCAACGTTATAAAGTTGAAGGTGTCCTCGGCTCCTGGTGGATGGACCTTTCACTGCAGCACAAGTAGTACATTTCCGGCACCAATCTTGCACATCTGCTCGACAGTTCAGCCAGTAGAACCTTTCTCGTACCTTCGTCAAGGTCCTCTTGACTCCCAGGTGACCTCCCGATACGCCATCATGTACCTCACGCAGAACGTCCTTGACCCTATTTCTTGGGACCACCAACTGCAGGTGGAACTCTCTACCGTTGGGTTGTTCCCATTTCCGGTAAAGTATCCCGTTCTGCATGATAAAACTGTCCCATTGAGCCCAGTACGCTTTAGTGGTAGCACTTGTAGGCGCAACTTCACACCATCGCGGCTTCCCGCTTCTTCCATGCGACGATAAGTCGTATATCTTCGTCATCCTCCTGGGCTTCTTTCACCGAATCATCTTCCCAGGTCCTCGGAGGGCTTGTCCTCGTCAATTGCACGAGTTCTTCCTTTGACTCCTGCCTGACGCAGTGTTTACATTCCTCTGGGCATGGTCTCCTTGAGAGAGCATCAGCATTACCATGTGCCTTTCCACTGCGGTGTTCAGTGATGAAGTCGTATTCTTGCAGCTGTTCAATCCATCTAGCCACTTGTCCTTCTGGACTCTTAAATTGAAGCAGCCATTTTAGGGCAGCATGGTCGGTACGCAGCACGAACTTTCGGCCAATGAGGTATTTGCTGAAGTGTTGTAGTGTTTTAACTACAGCCAAGAGTTCTCTTCTTGTCACACAGTAGTTCCTCTCCGGCTTTGATAATGACTTGCTGAAGTAGGCGATCACAACTTCTCTATCCCCTTGCTTTTGAGACAACACTCCACCAATTGCCGTGTTGCTTGCATCCGTGTCTACGATGAACTGTCCGTTGGTTTGTGGGTATCCTAAAATCGGTGTTTCACATAGGCATTTCCTCAATCTTTGGAAAGAATCCTCACAAGCTGCATCCCAATGGAATCCTTTCTTATCTTCCGTCAGGCGATGCAATGGCTTGGCGATTTCGGAGAACCCTTTGACAAAACGCCTGTAGTATGAGCAAAGACCCAAAAATGCTCTTACTTCTGTTTTATCCTTGGGAGTAGGCCACTTCTGTACAGCTTCTATTTTAGCTGGATCAGTCTGTATTCCTTCACTACTGATGACGTGACCGAGAAAGTTCACCTTTTTCCTAAATAAACTGCATTTCTTTGGATTTAGTTTGAGGTTGGCTCCCCGTATCTTCCTTAAGACTTTTTCCAAGTTAAATAAATGATCTTCGAAGTCTCTGCCCATGATGATGACGTCATCCAAATACACCAGACAAGCCTCTCCCACTAATCCTGCCAGGACGCACTCCATTAGACGCTCAAAAGTAGCTGGAGCGTTACACAGTCCAAATGGCATAACGTTAAACTGCCATAAACCCTTTCCAGTTGAAAATGCGGTCTTCTCCTTATCATTTGGGTGGATTTCCACCTGCCAGTAACCAGACTTTAAGTCTAATGTGGAGAACCAAGCGTTACCACTCAGAGTGTCCAAAGTGTCGTCGATACGTGGTAGCGGGTAACTGTCCTTCTTTGTGATGTCGTTGAGTCGGCGATAGTCCACACAAAATCTCGTAGTTCCATCTTTCTTTTTGACTAAAACAACAGGTGAGCACCAAGGACTTGCAGAAGGTTCGATGATCTTATTCTTCTTCATATCCTCGAGCATATCCTGAACTTCTTGTTCCTTGGCAATTGGTATTCGTCTTGCCCGCTGCCGGATAGGGCCTTCATTCCCGGTGTTAATCTTGTGTTGTACCAAAGAAGTCCTTCCCATGTCACCTTCGCCTGAAGAGAACACGTCTGCAAACCGCTGAAGTAGGTTTTTAGCTTTTAACTTTTGAGAATAATTTACGTAGTTTTTACATCCGTTAAGAAGTTCTTCGACGTTAGGATTATTCTTAGATTTTGGTGCACTCGAAGACGCCTGGCACTGCCTCACCCAGACAGCTTCTTCACATCTGCCGACAACATCACCTTCCTTGAGTTGAATTTCGTGGTCTTCTAAGTTCACAACTCTAACAATTGCAGTCGTGTTCCCTTTAACGAGTGTCCTTGCTGCCAGAAACTTCTGTGCCGTCGACTTACTCGGTGTATCCTCTATTAAAACGATTCTATTTTTCTTACTTCTTGGCAGTTTCACTAGGACTTTAGCCTGTGTTCTTGCTGGTATGTTGATCTTCTTCAGGCATGTTACTTTTCCTTCAGGTCCACCCAGAATTAATAGGTCTTCGTTACCGCACTTAAATACGCCATTGGTGACATCGATTTTGCAGTCATATCTTCTCATGAAGTCGAGGCCCAAAACACAGTCATCCATTATTTCAGCCACTATTACGTTTTGAGTGTACGATGCTTCACCCACTCGCAACGTAACCGAAATTTCCCCTAGGACGGGTATCTGCTGGCCGGAAGCGGAAAGAAGCTTAACACCAACGTTGTTGTTACGATTCTTCGTAGATTCCACAAGTCCCGGCTTGATAATTGTCCTAGAAGCTCCTGTGTCTATGGTTATCTTGCAGTCTCTTCCGTTCACTAAGCCTCGAATCCTCAAACTGTTCCCATTGGACGCCTGGAAGACGATCGTTGTCGGGGCTTCTTCCGTTCCAGCCAGCACACGCCCCTTTGCCCTGGCTGTTACTCGTTTCCCTGATTCCTAGAAGCTGAAGCCTCCAGCTTCTTTGACATTTCTTCAAAGCGTTCATCTAACTTGCTCATCAATAAATCAGCAAGCTTAGATTTTTGGGGCTCCTTGTTTGGACAGGAAAACTGCAGATGGCCCTTTTCTCCACATCTGTAGCACATTACTTCAATTGTTTTCTTCTTCGGGAACGACGTCTTTATTTCTTTTACTTCCTCCACTATTTCTCGTACTTTGTGTATAGGTCTGATATCACGTCGCACAGCTTCAACCTCAAGGGCATGAGCTAGGGCTTCCTTCAGAGAAGCATGGTGGCGAAGCTTTACTGCAGCCCTAATTTCCAGGTCTCTAATCCCATCAATGAATGACTGGACTATGAGGGAGTCCACCAACTTCTTTTCTGTAGATGGGTACGCCTTGCGGACTATCTTTTCAATCTCTAAGGCCCACTGTTGCAGACCTTCTCCCGGGCATTGGCATCTGTCTCGTAATTGGGCACGGAAGACATGCTCTAGGTGATTTTCGCCATAGCGCGCTTCCAGTGCCTCCATCAAGTCTTTGAACGTACTCCCCGAGGATGGAAGCGCCTCCAGAACCGAAAGGGCCGATCCACGAAGAGCAACAGTAAGCGCTGTCCGGCTCTGTTCATCCGTCCATCCGTTGGCATCGGCAACAGTCTGAAATTGTTGACGGTAGGCGGGCCAAGATGTAGTGCCGTCGAACGATGGGACTTTTACCCGGGGTGCATGGCTGATAGAATCACTCGTCACGGTGGGTCCTGCTGTTTCTAGTCGCAGGACCTTCTTATGTAACCCAGCAAGGTTGGCCTCTACACTGGTGACCCTCTCTTCTACCTGGTCCACGTTTTTACGCAGGTCTTGCACCATATTACGCACTGAATCTACGCCCAGGAGAACATTCTGTTCTGTTTGCTGGAGCTTATCGCCTACCATCTGCATCATCTCCTTTTTCTGTTCCTGGAGTATATTTTGATGTTCTTCACGCATCAACTGCATCTCTTTTTGTTGTTCTTCACGCGTCTTCTTCTGTTCTTGAAGTATCATTTGCAATAATTTACTTAATTCCGAACCAGATTGCTCTTGAGATAGCAGTGAGGCCTTATGGGCAGCGTCACTTGAAACGGCCTGCGTGGTTGACCTGGCCTGATCGATGCTCGTGGCTTGGTCGGTAGAGACGATCGGCATCTCTCGATGGTCACTGGAAGTTTCCTGACGAGCACTTGCCGTGGCCTCCGCAGCCTGTTGTGCCCTCGTTCTGACGCCGGCAGTATCTTCCCTCGGAGTCACTGGCATTTCCAAATCCCACTTCTGACACCAAATGTTACGAACGTGGGGATCGGGATTTGGATTAAAAACCGTTGACTTGATAGAAGAATTTATTCGACGATAAACAAGTCACAACACAATCACAAGTCACACCACAATCACCAGTCACAACACAATCACAAGTCACAACACAATCACAAGTCACAACACAATCACCGTAGCCAAATCACACAGAAAATCGAAGTCCGTAGGTCGCCTAGGTCGTACACTCAATCGCACTAAACACTATGTTCACAGGGTTCTTCGTAGTCCGTAGGTATCGCTTAGGTCGCAGGTATAGTCACTCGTAATCACTTGTTCGCACTTATCACTCCGAAAGCTCAGATTGAACTCGACTTACTCCCCATTTGAGCCGTATTTATATCGCCGGCAACGCGATACTAGATAATTCGGCCGTCCCGAGAAAGTACTCGCGCGCGAACAATAGCCCTCTTGATAACACGCGATGTATCTAGAAGCGTCGTGCGCTTCCGCGGCCCTTTTTTCTACCTGCGACGCGCTCGCGCCGCGTCTGCGGTGACTCGATCGTTGACCTTATTGCGTTGTAATAAGGTTGTGAATGGCGCGCGCGGGGTTTGTACTGACTTCGCGAATACTCTCGGCGCGGATCGCGTCTGTCCGTCACAATTATAGATGTAGATTAGTCTCGAACATTCGACTTTATATCGCGATGTCTCGATGGTTCTGGCTCGTTCGTAACAGTACTTATAGTTTCGGAAAAAAGTGGCTGTGACAGACTGGCGGACAGACAGACAGACAGACAGACAGACAGACAGACAGACATGACGAATCTATAAGGGTTCCGTTTTTTTGCCATTTTGGCTACGGAACCCTAAAAAACAGTTTATCAGTTACTGCTTGATAATATCCGTTACGAATATTACTTTTTTAAGGAAAATCAAACTAAAATACCTACAATTAGGTAACATATTGGATTTATTTATAAGTTCTTTGACGCCTTGTTTTTCAGCAGAGGCTGATTGGTCAATATAACTTATAATAACGTGTTTCAAATAGGCTTTGGCCCTGTCCGCTATTAACCGAAACTTTTATTTCGGTTACGGTTACGGATATTTTTATATCAGATATCCGATAGTTTTAGTGACGATAATAACAGAGCTCCCTCATATCGCTGATAAATACTATACTATTTCATATTTAGCTTTAAGCGAATAAACGTGTAAAAACAATTGTCAACTAACCTGTCTAAATCCATCGCTGAAGTTATTCTTGTAGTACCTAGTGAGCGAGTTGATCCCGTCGCGGACCAAGCCGAGGTGGGTTCGCTTCCCGGTCCGGGTGAAGTCGGTCTTCAGCGCCCCCGTGCCGGAATACTGGACCGATATCATGTCAGCGTGATCTGCCCACACCTGAAATGGAAAGATTATTTATTTACATTAATTTCTATGTAGCCCGTTAAGAGTTCACAGCTGTTCGTTCCTATTCATGTTACAACCTTGGGTAGGCACTTGTTGTGGTAGTCACTGACTTGACTTACTTTACTTAATGTCCTATGGCCCCCAGGGGGAACAGAGGGCTATTACAGGGATTCGCCATCGCTTTCTGTCTTAGGCAGTTCGCTACGCCTCGAACCACGTTGCTTAAGAAGCCCCCGATATATCCCTATAGTTTGAAGTTTACTACTTTATCGTCGTAGAAATTTCGCCCAGGGTGGTGGTAGAATAAAAACCGCCACTGCGCACACGCACGCGTGAGCACACACACACATCCACACGCACACTCACACGCACACACTCACACAAACAAACACCCGGCGCGGCGCGGTGCCGCGCTCCTCCCGCCGCGCTGCGCCGCCCCTGGCGATGCCCAAGTAACGTATCTAGCGCCTCGCTCGATTATCTGCCCTGCACTCTGCTCTGCAACACGCTGTACTCTAGCGTGTTGAATGTCTGCCTCGCCCCGCCACTCTGGGTTGTAAGTGAGCTGCAGCCTGCACTCTGCACTCTGCACTCTGCCCTGCACCGCACTCACCGTGTTGAACAGCTGGTCCAGGTGCGGCGGCGGCGGCGCGTCGTCGCCGAGCACGGCCAGCAGGCGCAGCGCGGCGGTCAGCTGCAGCCTGCACTCTGCACTCTGCACTCTGCCCTGCACCGCACTCACCGTGTTGAACAGCTGGTCCAGGTGCGGCGGCGGCGGCGCGTCGTCGCCGAGCACGGCCAGCAGGCGCAGCGCGGCGGTCAGCTGCAGCCTGCACTCTGCACTCTGCACTCTGCCCTGCACCGCACTCACCGTGTTGAACAGCTGGTCCAGGTGCGGCGGCGGCGGCGCGTCGTCGCCGAGCACGGCCAGCAGGCGCAGCGCGGCGGTCAGCTGCAGCCTGCACTCTGCACTCTGCACTCTGCCCTGCACCGCACTCACCGTGTTGAACAGCTGGTCCAGGTGCGGCGGCGGCGGCGCGTCGTCGCCGAGCACGGCCAGCAGGCGCAGCGCGGCGGTCAGCTGCAGCCGCGCGAGCAGGCTCTGCACCACGTTGGTCCGGTCGAGGCAGTCCACGCAGTTGGTGCGGAACACGCCGCTCTGCCGCAGCAGGACGGTGCCGCCTCGGGAGAGGAAGTAGCCGAACTCCGTCTGGAAACATCATCAATTCATCATCATCATCGACAACTTGCTATAGGCACACTGCTGCACCGAGGCTTCCCAAGGGAGAGCGCACTGCTGGACGTAGGCTTCCCCCTTAAGGGGGGTTTTACACATAATCACTATTGCTGGATAAACCGGTTGCTAGCTGAGATCACGCAAGGGAACGCTTCTGCTCATTTCCCTAGGAAAACCACAACTTAATTCTAAAAGACGCCTAAATAAACAGATGGGATATCTAGTCCTATTCTAAGCCAACACAAAAATATATTTATTCAGAAAGCTGATAAAAAAACAGCTGACACCGACCTGCTCGTGCGCAATCCGGTCTATCAGCACCTGCAGCCGATGGTAGCGCATGCCGCGGCACTCGGCGTGGAAGTCGAACGGCTCGTAGCGCACGCACGGCAGCGCCGCCGCCGCCACGCACGCGCGGTACCCACGCTCCAGGGCTTGCTCCGAGCCGTGCTGGTCGATCTGGGGACGAGACAGTGAGGCTTGTATTAATAAATCGCATTCAACTCTGATCACGATCTTAAGCGCGAATTTGAGGTGCTGTTTTATATAAGAATGACATATCAAGTTCGCTCTCAAGATCGAGCTCAGAGTTGAGTGCGATTTATTAATACGAGCCTTAGATATACACTACAAGACTGGAGTGAGATCGACGGTAAATAATATGGGGTCCATGATCCTAAGCTACGGATAAATGTTTAATGATTTACAAAAAAACTCATCCAAAATAATTTAAATATACACCAATCGAAAAATTATTTATACGTTGAAAAACAATTTACCAGGAATAATGCCTTGTACTTTTAAAAAAAATGGTCCAGAAACACCACCTTGTGGAACTCCGATCAAAATGAGAATGGTCTAAATATACCGCCTTGTGGGACCCGTCATTTAATTAAAATAAATTCTAAAATACTGGCCTGTCGAACCCCACGACATTACTTACCAAATTGACCAGCACTTGGTTCCGATACCGCTGCAGCTGATCTCTCAAATGCTTCGTATAAGCCATCATACAATACATGGTAACGAAGAGTTAGGCCATATAAAATACCCGAGTATTACTCACCAAATTGACCAGACCGTGACCGTGTAAGCCGCCAGTATTTCCCTATAGAACACCCTACACAACTCACCAAATTAACCAGCACTTGATTTCCGTACCGCTGCAGCTGGTCTCTCAAATGCTTCGTGTATGCCGCCACATGGTCCTCATGGGAGAGTACCACCACCGGCTTGTACTTGAGGTTGGGGTACTGCGACCAGAAGAGCGGGATGGACCCGCGCGTCTGAACGAAGGACGACTTCTCGCCGCCTCGCTCGATTATCTGTTCTGTTTCTACGTAGTTTGCTACGTTGCCCTGGAAATAACGGTATTTTTTATATCACGAAATTAGCATAGCTTAGGTACCATAGAGGTGCACTAAGAAAGGAATTCCCGAAATTCCCACGGGAACGGGAATTAGCGGGAAAAAAAATTGTATGAAAAAATTAAGCATCAACCGATTTTGATGAAAATTGACGGGAACAAGAATTAGCGGCAAAATCCTTTTGTATGAAACCGCTTAGAAAACTAAAGCCTAGTTGCAATAGGATATTGCTAAACTCCCATAGGAACGGGAGTTAGCGGGAAAAAACATTTGTTTGAAAAAATCTAAGCCGCGTAAGATAGGTGTAATCGCGGTAAGTAGCAGGTAATTAAAATTCAGAACGTTTCTAAAATAAATAATTAGGTATTTGACTACATTACTACATAGTATAAAACAAAGTCGCTTTTTCTGTCATGTTGTCTGTTGTATGTCCCTATGAACGCTTAAATCTTTAAAACTACGCTACTGCTTTTTATGTATAATATCATCCATTAAATAGTGGACAAGTACCACGGGCGAAGCCGGGGCGGGTCGCTAGTACGGAATAAATTATGCTATTCTAATATTAAACATGAATTCAGAAGCACAATTTTTTATCCCTTAGTCACTATTGAGCTTTTAACAAATTATTACAACTAATTGAAACAAAAGAGTATCGATTTGACAAAACTGAAATGTGACGTCACAACTCAGTGCTCCTTCCAGTTTTTTTACAAAGTTACGTTATTGACGTTTAAAAGTGAGTAATTTGACCTGCCAGTAAAAGACCGTATTATTTGACTAAAAGCTGTTACCTCATTGTCGACGCCGCGCATGAAGAACCGCGTGCCCGCGCGAGCGACGCCGCGCCGCGACACTAGCGCCCACGACAGCGCGTGACCGTTCACTGACACGCTGTTTATAGACACGACTGGGAGGCGTTCAGGAGTCTATTGCTCTTGTATGGTACTTTCATAACATCACCATTCGGGGATTAAAAGAAGGCCGGCTCTCTTTTAAGGCGAGTGCGCGGCAGCCGTAACAATGTTCTTAAGGCCTTCGCCGATAGTGGGGACTGTCCACTAATCGAGAACTTATGCAGGATTAAAAAGTCACTTTTAGTTATTAAGTACTAACACTAGTTATTAAGTTTAAATGGTATGGTACTAACCTTTATGGATCATTATTGTTGTCCGATAAATAAACATTTTTATTTTTATTTTTTTTTATTTTTATTTTATTTTTTATTAATAAATAAATTGTAAGCCGTTACCTCATTGTCGACGCCGCGCATGAAGAACCGCGTGCCCGCGCGAGCGACCCCGCGCCGCGACACTAGCGCCCACGACAGCGCGTGGCCGTTCACTGAAACGCTGTTTATGGACACGACTGGGAAGAGTTCAGGATTGTATTGATTTTGAATGGCAGAGTAAACATATTGACAAAATGCTAAATAAAATGATGTTAAAATAATAACAAAATATTCTTTATTCAAATGGGCTAAATAAAAGCACTATGAATATTATGAATCGTTATAAAAAAAAAATACAGTAATAATGCCTCGACCACCGATTCGAAAGGCAGTTTCTGCTGAGAAAAATCGGCAAGAAACTCGAAAGTTGCTTTTTAGGGTTCCGTAGCCAAAATGGGAAAAAAACGGAACCCTTATAGATTCGTCATGTCTGTCTGTCTGTCTGTCTGTCTGTCCGCCAGTCTGTCACAGCCACTTTTTTCCGAAACTATAAGTACTATACTATTGAAACTTGGTGAGTAGATGTATTCTGTGAACCGCAACAAGGTTTGCACACGAAAATAGAAAAAAAATTATAAAAATGGGGGGTCCCCATAGTTAGAACTGAAACTGAAAATATTCTTTTTCATTAAACATATACGTGTGGAGTATCTATGGATAGGTCTTTAAAAATTATATTGAGGTTTCTAAGGTCATTTTTTTCTTAAGTGAATACTTTGCGTGACAGACTCTTCCAAAGTGGAAAAAAGTGTGTCCCCCCCTCTAACTTCTAAAGTAAGAGGATGATAAATCTGAAATAAATATATAATGTACATTACCATAAAAACTACCAACGAAAATTGGTTCGAACGAAATCTATTCAGTAGTTTTTTTTATACGTCAAAAATAGAATTTGTACGGAACCCTCAGTGCGGGAGTCCGACTCGCACTTGGCCAATTTTTTATATAGATAAAGATTTTTTTTAAAAAAGCACTCATCATTAAGAAAATTTTAGAAATAAACAAAACAGATGATCAAATGAGTTTCATTTGAGTTACTCGAACTCTTCCTGACCGGAATAACTCGAGTTTACGGTATATTATTTAAGTATTTTTATACGTAAATAATATTACCGTAAAAGTTACCGTAGTAGTGGTTAGTTCAATAATCAGTTTGTCGAAATTTTATTAAAGACAGGCCTTGCCATACGTGATTGTTTTCAGTCGCTTTTCACGACCTCCACGGGTCGATCTAAATACTATTTTAGGCCGGCACCACATAGCCATCTACATAGCTATCCCAGTGCAAATTGTTCACGTTCAAAGGATACATCCTTCTATGATGGGCAGCGCGAACCGTGAGAACTGTTCGTGCGAGTAGTCTTTCAGTAGGTGAGCGTTCCACAGGAAGCGAGGGTCCGCCCGCGATGCTAGCGACATCTGGAATTAGAAAGATTATTTGCATAAAGGACATGGCCAACTCCTGCCTAGTGATGACCACGAACGTCATCAATCAAAACAATGCAGTAAGAGATTGAAATGTTTTTTGCAATCTTTGCGTGTCTGTATAATTATAACCTCAAGTTCTTGGACTTAGTTAGTTAGTTGGTACGTTAGTTGTTAATGTTATTGTATGTTCTGATAGTCACGAGTCTAATCCAATAAGAAATGTTTGTGGGAAATGAAGTTGGTATCTAGGCAAACATTCATACAAATGTTGGCCATGTCCTTTAATTAGGTACATACACACGACTGCATGTCTAGCTAGCTACCAGTTACGGCACTTCAATGTGTTTCTGTGCGTTAAAAAAAAAGTACATACTTTTAACAGGCCCGTCGGTCTAGTGGTCAGAAACCCTGGCTTCAAAAACCAAGGGTCACGGAATCGAATCCCGCTAGGGGCAACACAATAATAAAGAAGTTGTGCTACATTAAGGGCCAGTAGAACTTTAAATATTACAGTTATACTAGTCATAGAAGACACTGAGAAATAGTATCATTTCATCATCAACTGACTAAATAATAAAATAATACTCAAATCATCATCATCATCACCTTATGAAAGTCGGGCGCGACGGAGTGCAACCGCTGCAGTGTGTGCGTGAGGTCGTGCCCGTACGAGAAGTACACGCCGGGGGTCTCGAGCGCCGCGCGGACCATACGCTCGTATGTGCTGTTGTCCTCGATCTGGAAGGGAAGGTTTACGCACAAATTAATAAAATAATTAACTTATTAGTATCTGACTAGATAACTTACAATTTGAACTAGCTCTGCGGTAAATAGCATAAGCCACAGTAAAATTGGAAGTATTAAAATAAAACTACATATATCTGAAAAAATTGATCAGAAATTGTCTGCTATACTGCTAAAACATAATAAATGAAAAATAAATAATAAATGAATAAATGTTATGTAAATTTTAAATCTCTATAATATCGGCATTTACGTTGTTTAACCAGTAAGCAGACGTAATTTTCATGAATAGAAATGCTCACCCGTACCCATGCTCATAATTAAAATTAATAATAACTAGAAATAATTAATATAAATAAGAGGTGAAACCATAATAATTATTAGCATATCCTATTAAAATGACCGAACAATATTGACCAAACTATTGTATTATAAAAAGAGTGACACAACACAGCTCAAGTAGAGACAATTTTAATTCCATAGAATAACATTCTAAAATAAATCACCTAAAGAACGGGATTATATTTATAATACTTCGTTCGTACTTAAATTTATAAAGAGGGATGCCGGAATATGGCCAAGAAGTGCACACGATGTTCCATTTTATAAAAATTGCTAAAATATTCGTTCTTAATTATTCGCGCTATTTGTATGTCGCTAAAAGTTGGGGTTAATATAACAAAAATTAAAAGAAATTAAACTATTTATTAACCCCACCGGAATTGCGTCCTTTTGACAGATATGTGTAAACAAATCTATCTACGCCCTACCAGCATTGAAGTAAAGCTCAAATTCGTGTGATTCGAGCCGACCCGCGGCGGGCTCGTGTGTGTTAAGAGTTGCCACTACAGAAATATAATTTTAGATAATCGATTATAAGAGAATATCGAATATTATTACGTTGGTGGATCTTAGCTAAAATAGACATAAAAATACCACTTACAATTTATCTACAGAAATGAGGTGAATAATTGGTTGCAATTTTTAAGATACCCGTACGATCCCGTACGATCGTGACATGAGGGGTAGCATGCCTAAAATAAAAAAATAAATATATTTCAGTGTCATTATCCTACTTATCTTTTAAATATTTTATAATCTTAGTTAAATATTTTCATGAATCAATCAAACGTATATTTTAGGCTGCATTATTTTATTAAACTATATTAGAATCGAATAGATCTAAAATCGAATATCGATATTTTTTTACGCAATGGAAACACTAAATTAACTGCCAATTCAACTGTCAAAGTTCAAAATATCAAAAAGTAATTGTGTTTTTCTTGCATCAACAAAGTGATCGGTTTTATTTCGTGCGATTAACTAAACAACTTCATCATGAATACTGACTCCGACGATCCGGGTTCAGCCGTAGCAGGTAAACAAATACTTTTTACAACATTCAACAGCTAATATGGTGGAAATCGTAGATTGTATTACTGATGGAAAATAATTATGCATTTACCCAAAAACACTGACTTTTTTTAAACCCTTCCTTTCGCCAGTCAACTAATGACTATTTACTCTACATTTCCATGGTACTTTCATATGTGTGCACTGTTGGCCTAAACTTTTATGGCCAGCCGGCGTCCCCCTTTAAAAATAGACGCATCGGGGCGGGGTACAAACAGCATACTAATTATATTTCGAGCAAATAATAATTATCAATTTTTTAAGGATCTTTCTTTAATTATGGGGGTCAGAAGGATTTTAGCCCGCCAAAGCGTAACATTCGGCGGCGGACGTCACGCAGACGCGTGTCCAATCCGATCATCATACCCCGTTTAACCTTTGGAAAGATCGATGAGACGTATCTATGGCGCAGCCTTATGTATCCGGAAAATCGAAACGAAACCGTGATATAAGGGACTGGTGGCGCCATCTATTGACAGTTTAGGGAAACCTTCATTGCCATACATTTTTGAATTTTTATATAACAGGGACATATTTTTAATCATCGTATACAATACAGATACATACACAGAATATAAGAAATGCCCATGGCTTTGTCTATGTTAATGAACGAATGTTAATAAAAAACAAAATATTTTAACATTATGATTATACTATAGCATGATTTTGTTTTGTACATTAAACAGTGGCTTTTTATTAACGAAAAACGTTGTTTATATATATTTTTAATAAAAATTACAGGTTTTATAAAAAAAATCTATAATAAAAAAGTAGTAGTAGCAATGGAGTAAATTTTGTTAGGAAAAATCATACATGACTTGCTAATGGAGAAAATTCAACATTTTGTTACATGAATATGTATTTGTGATTTATTTATTATTTGTGCATATTGACTTGAAGAAAAATACGTAATTTGTTTTTAATTACCTGTTTATTGGTGAGATGTGTGTTGGACCGCGCGTACGGAATGATATCCGAGCCCGCCAACTGATATATGTCATGGCCATTGAGTCTGCCAACCTGGAAACCAATAGAAAACAATAAAATGAGTATTTATGTTATTTCTACTTACGAGCTGAACACCATCCTTTAACATAGATTTTTTTTTTGCTTCAAATTCAGCATGAAAGCATGGATATTGGGCCAAGTCTATATTTGATGTTGTTAGGAAAAGAAAATATGATTTATTTCTTATGATTGTTAATACATATAAATGTATAGATCTAAGTTTAATGTCTGTTGCATAATGGCTATACAAACACATCTGTAGCTTGATGGTGATTTTGTTTTTGTTATTATGGAAATATAATCTCCTGTTTTTGCTTGCTGTCGGACATGTTTTATATTGAACTAGCTTTCCGCCCGCAGCTTCGCTCGCGTGGAATTCGAACATCAAGCAAACAATATTTTGTTTTTCTTGGGGAACATTATTTTTTCCCGGACAAAAAGTCCCTATTATTATTTTTTTGCAAATTTTCAAAGCAATTGGTTTAGTAGTAACGGCGTGAAAGCGGAACAAATAAACTCACTTTCCAATTTATAATAAAAGTAAGGAAGAAAGGTTTTATATTTTTTCAATACTTACCAATATCCTAAACTTAGCGACAACCAGATACAGCCCGGAGATAAGCTTGATGGAGCCGAGGAAGCCGCAAACTGGCCGGTACGCACTTGCTGGTATTGGGATTTTCACTGGATAGTCTGAAATTAAAACATTATAAAAATTAAAATATAATAAAATAAGATTGATTGGTGTCAAAAATTATTTTGTTATAATAATTTGTGACTACATATTCGTGATTTGTATTTTTAATTGTTGCTTATGATGTTTGGATAAATTATAAAAGTCCCAGAGGCTTGATTGCCTTGGTCCGAATAAATTACTTGTACTATAGTTATTGGAAGTGGGTAGGGTATTGATGTATATTATAATTTATTTAAATATGCCACTAGCTAGACCAATTGATACTAAGATTTTATGACAAATATTTATTGATACCATTATTTGTTTTAAGAACATCTGTGTTTACAAGAGGCCTATTAAACTGATGTGCAGAAAACTTTGTTTTAGATAAATTTCATTTCATAAATGGCAGATTTATTACTGATATAAAGTAATGTTCCAAATACATTGAAATTAAAATATGAAGAGATTGTCAAAGTCCTAAATGAATATTCTAAGGTTCAAACCTTAAAATGATTTAGAATTCATTCTATATCTTTTAACCCTTAATGGGGCAGGACCATTATTTTAATTTCATTGGTTTTTGACTTAACTATGATGGAATGAGGTTCAAATTATTACGTCCACAGTATCAATAGAGTGTTTAAGGGTTTAATCATAAGTACAGTACAAACCTTTGACGGAAGCCTCCCCGGTGACTCTGTCTATGACCAACACCTCTGTGGGGTTGATGTGGGGCTCCAAGTAGAACTTGTCTGATGTTATATAACTGAAATTGATATAACACAATTAATAAGTTATGAGAAATAATAGTGAAACATTTGTTGAAATGCAAAGATAACAGAATAATTTAACATATTAAACGCCATAGGGGCATCCGGTGAGTCACATTTGATATTGGTCTGGTTTTTATTACAATTGATTAAGATATAATAACACTGGTAATTAATAACTTAAACTATAATGTGATAAAAGTAAAATTCATTAAGATATTTAGAGAATAATTGATACAAATCTTGGATGATGAATCTTTGACTTTACATTCAGGTATATCCATAAAAATATTATACGAATAATTCACAGCAAGATCATATCTAAATAATCTATTTCTGGGGCTTTGTGCCAATGAAAATACTACCGCAACACAGTAACGCAGTTCGAGCTGTGGAATAGAATTTAGATCCATCATTTAATATAGTTCTTATTATTATTTTATGCTCAAATATTGCATGAATAAACATTTGTACATAGCACAACCGAGCATAATGTAATTGACTCCTTAACTAACACATGAACGAAAAGCAAGTGCATAATTAGAAATAAGTACTTTTGGATTATATGTTCTGCCATACATGCCATTTTATTTATTTTTTCATTAAAATCAATAATAAATCAAACAATAAGTGAACATAAGTGATTGATAATATTTGCAGATTCAGACAATATAAAAAAAAAGTAAAAAAGGATTTTCATTGGGTTATCAATATACCAATCACAAGAAAATAAAATAAACAGTAGGACATCACTATTAGAATAATCTCAATTTTGTGTGAGTTTCCACAAAAAAGATAACGAGCAATCAAAGTATGTAGACTAATAATGAAGAACCTACAAAACAGATCAATCAAATCCAGGCAAATTTGTACGGTTTCTTGTAAAACATGTTCGAAAACCAGACGGTAAGTGATACAATTTAATCTAAGATTGCACAGCTTTTACGATAATGACAAAGAAAACAACGATTGGGAGTAATACTTACAGTTTTATATCATCGTGAATTAACAACCGATCTGCCATTTTCAATGATTTTGCACGAAAATAATTTTATTTTATATCACATCCACTTGCAACACAAATCTTAGATCATTTGACAGAATGACACGACATTAGTGATGCGAATAAGTGACTGATTATAGAGTATTATTGAACAGTGATGTGATAAAAAGCAACTATTATTCTTAAGTTCTTATTAATCGATTACGGTATCGATATTTCAATTGATTTTAAATTTTTAAAACCTTTTACTGGAGCGAAGACTCTCATTATTATATAGCCTTCAAAATTACAAATAACCTTTTGTCTATGCTTTTTGACAATTTATCACATGAAAAGAAACGTACAAGACATGTGTGTTTGACGGATAACCTCAAAAAAGAAGAGTAAAACAGTGTGTACAAGTGTGATTTTAATTAATTTTGCATTATTATGATAGTATAAAATTCACAAAGTGCAGTATGGAAGTAGAAGGGCATCCTGGTTTGATTAAAACAATCAACCCTGATGAGGAAGTAGAGGATTTTTCTGAAGAATCTGACGAAGAAATAGAGGTATCTTTATTTTCTTTTTGTTTGTTAAGAGAAATTATAACTGGGTTACTTTAGATATTTGTAGTTCGCATGATAATACTTTAGACTATGAAATGATTTCTATGATTGTAAACTATAATGTTCTATGTTTTTTTTTCAGTATCAACCATCAAAACAAAAGATTAAAAGAAAAGTTGATTTTGACCCGAAGTTTAAGTTTGTGGCGTCTGTAGAAGAATACAATAAGGTAATATTTATTATTTTATGTGATTGATTATTAGTCTAGTTTCTTTTTGAAATTAAACCAGTCATGGTAATAATTTATGATTACTTAGATTAATGAATATTTATATTCTACATAACTTCTAAATCATGTGCTTTTACATTAACAGAACACTTGGGATGACTTACACAAATATGTGAAAAGGAATGTAAAAAGGACTCTAGATGAAAGGATAGAGAGGCGTCGGGCACTGGTGAAAGTGAATGGCGATGCTGATGCGGTCGACACTGACTCCGATGTTGACACTAAAGGTAAATAGTTATAAGTCTCTCCTCGCTATCTTAGTAGGATCACTTATCAAGATAGTTAGGATTGTGGGTTCCAATCCTGACAGATTCTTGAGACAAGATTTAGCTTTTATGAAGACACCAAGGAAAAACACAGATTTATCTAGTCAGAGAGAGACGAACTTCTTAGCTATCCATGGATTCTCCGTGCGGGTGCCGGGTCCATCGCGTGGAACAGAGAGGAATGTCAGTCGGCGCCTGGGACTTGCGACCCAGCGTGTAGGTTTAAGGGGCCCCTTTATAGTATACTAACGATCACCTCCACCGATGACATTCCTCTCCCTTCCCAACCATATTTGGTATGAGCCGAGTAAAGCAGCTTTAGTTGCTCTTTCCAGTAACGAGCTAATATTAGATCTTGGTAATCCTAAGTCCTTCAGTAGGTTGTAGAGAGATTTCGCTGGTATACCTCTCGCACCCACTTCCACAGCATACAACCGTGCTATATAACCATTTTTAGTCATTTCGTTGGTTAGGTCATAATACTTATTTGTTTTAAACGCGTGATCTTTGGGAATGTTTGTCTCCCATGGAACAGTAAGTTCTACCAACAGTACGCGCTTAAGTTTTCTAGAATAAATGAAAAGGTCTGGTCTAGACGACGATAACGCAATGTCCTCTGGAATACTGTAGTGCTTTTCATACGTGTCCATCATGATCTTCCAATCTGGAGCTACACTAACGATGGAGTAAGGTTTGACTTTGGACTTCTTGGCAGATCCTTCCTTGACGAAGTTGATGTTCCTTGTATTCGTCGTCAAACCTTTTGCTGCTCTTGCTATTGAAAGGCTCACCGCTTCACGTATGATCTGCAACACTCCGTCATGGCGGCGAGAGTAGTGACCTCTGTCTAGGAGTACTCTGCATCCCACCAACAAATGCCTTGCGGTACCAACGGCCTCACCACAGAGCAAACAGGTTTTGTCCACCGCCATTCCCCACCTTACAAGGTTGCTCTGATCGGGTAGGGTCAACTGAAAGGCATTCAGATAGAATTTAAGCAGCGCTGGAGACCAATCGTACAGTATCGACCGCCACTTCAATGCTAAAGGGATACAAAACTCACCAAGGGACACCCACTCGTTTTGCATTTCGAGATTAAGCGCATGTACTCTATACTCGTTATCTTCATCCATTCGCAGAAAAGACTTAATGATGTTCCGGTCATCCTCTCTTCCTCGACATCCCAATCCTACCCTGTTTGTTTGCGCTCCCACCATAAACTGCTTATGGAACCGTAGCCTAGACTCTAACTCACTCATATTCTTATCTTTTGGGAGTGTTGCCACTGCGTTGTCTTTCGATTTACCCAGAATGTGCATCTTGGTGACTCTAAGATGTTTGTATAGCTCCGATGGCTTGTTTAGGTTCATCCCAAAACTATTTTTGCCCCTAAATAGTGTAGAGGGGTCTGCCGAGTGAGCTAATCCAGTCCAAGACTTCAACGATTTCACAACAACGGCATCTAGTCGCGACAAAAGGGTTTTTCCGAAGTCGTACACGAGGAAAGGCCAAGACAAGCGCGATGACAGGTAGTTGTTGTAGATCCATAGCTTCTTAATGTTCCCTATGGGTTGGTTCTCAACCCTACTAATGGAATCAATGAAATCCTCAACAATACCCTCCAAAGATGGTGTGCGGCCTCTATAGTCTATCTTTCTGCCTAGAAATTTGAACGGGAGCGCTTCAGAAATTGTGGCAACATTCTGACCGCCAATCGTGAGTCCAGGGTCATAAGATGTAAATTTCGTATCTCGTCTACCCAGACATAAGCAATAGCATTTACTTGGTTTCACCTTCATGCCGTCAGTCCAAGCACAGAACTCATCCACCTTTTTCAATAACACTTGACACTGCTTCGGGTTTCGTGTCAAGATTGCGAGATCGTCAGCAAAAGCTAGGATTGATTCTGTGTACTGATTATTGATTTTAAACCGATAACCCCATTTCTTCTCCTGTAAAATCAAAGTGTCAATTAAAATATTTATAACTACATTAAATACTATAGGAGATAAACAGCATCCCTGAAATAGACCAATATTATAATTTAAAGGTTTTGTGTAACCGTCTTTACAGCTAATTACAAAAGATAAATTAGAATAATATGACTTAATTAAATCTAAAACCAAAGGGGGGAAGTTATACCATTCTAACGCGAAAAACATCAGCTCGTGCTGAACTGAGCCAAATGCATTCTCTAGGTCAATCCAGCACACCGCTATTTGTCTTTCGTGTTTCCTGGCATCCTTTAAACTTTCCGCCAACAATGTGTTATGTTCTAAGCAACCAGAAACTCCTGGTAAAAACCCCTTCTGGTGCTTTGGCGTAAAGTATTCGTTGTTTAACATAAATTTTGACATTCGATCTTGCAAGATCGAGAAAAATATTTTCGATATCGTGTTTGTAAGAGCTATCGGCCTAGCATCTTTTGGATCAGTGACTGTCTCCTTTTTAGGAATGAGCAAGAAAACAGCTTTACCAAATACTTCCGGAATCTGCTTTTTCGACCAAATCTTAACAAATATATTTAAAAATCATTTACGGATTATTTACACTTTAGTTGTTTTATTTAAAATTATAAACAAAGAAAAATTCATTGTCCCCGCAAGATGAATTTTTCTTTGTTTATTAATTTAAACATTATAGTTAAAAGGTATAATAATACCTAGCATTTAAAAATGCTTAAAAAAAATATACAGAAAGTTTAGTTGTTTTAATCAATTTTCTAGATGCTGATGTGGATGAACTGGAGATATCAGATGATGAGCTCAAGAAAGATGAAATCAAAACAAAAGAAAAGAAGCTCACAAAGAAACAGAAACTAAAACAGGTCAGAATCACATTATTCTTGCTACAAAGTTAAAGTTCTTGCATTTTGCTCTGATTATCTCAACAGTTAATAAAATATTCTCAACAATTATAAATGACCAGCGACCCGCACCAGCTTCGCACGGGTGCAATGCTGATACTAATTACATATAAATCTTCCTCTTGATCTATTAAAAAAACCGCATCAAAATCCGTTGCGTAGTTTCAAAGATTTAAGCATACAAAAGGACAGAGAAAGCGACTTTGTTTTACACTTCGTATTGATGATGATGATGAAAAACATTTAAAATCTCAAATTGGAAATGAAAGATAATGTAAGATTAAATACTTTTTCATTCTCACTTGATACACTTTAAACAACCTAACTTATTACTTACGAAGTGTGTAATTGGCCAATCTTGCATTTCCTTACAGGAACTAGAAAAAGATGAAGAAGGAGGCACACGCATTGAGTATGACTCGGACTTTTTTGAGGAGCCTCCGCCATATGATGAACATGCTTCATTCTACTCCATGAACCTGTCTAGGCCTTTGCTGAAGGCTATTGGTACACTGAACTATGTGCATCCCACGCCTATTCAAGCTGCTACAATTCCCATTGCTTTATTAGGTAAGTTATTAAATGGTTTCATGTAATGTTAATGTGGATAATGAGGACTGATGGGCATGTTGGTCTAGTGGTCGACCCTGGATACAAAAACAAGGGTTGCAGGTTGGAATCCCGCTAGCGGCATATTTTTGTGTGAACATCAGCATTTGTACTCGAGTCATAGATATTTATAAAAGTATCTAAGTATGTCTATTGTCTATCCATTCCCTAGCCTCCATAGTATAAGTTTGGAGGTTAGTTTGGGGTTAGGCAATTGGTGTGTTAGTCTGAAGAATTTATTTATTAAATGGTTAAGTAGCCAACTAATATTATTTGAAGCATAACACCAGTCTTGGTAATAATTAGTTAAACGAGTTAGCGGGTCGCCTGATGGTAAGCAATCACTGCCGCCCATGGAAATCCGCGACATCAAAGGTATCGTTGATGTGTTGCCGGCCTTTGAAATTGTTCCATTTGCGAGTTACATCAAAGAAGACAATAAAATAGCCTAAGAGTCGCCGTGGGCGGATGCGTAGAGTAGAACATCATCATACTTGAGATGTCTCTCATCTCCTCATGTATTGTCTTATTTCCCTTCCCAGGCAAGGACGTCTGCGCGTGCGCGGCGACAGGCACAGGCAAGACGGCAGCGTACATGCTGCCCATACTGGAGAGACTACTGCACCGCGCGCAGGGCTCCCGCGTCACCCGGGTTCTCGTGCTCGTGCCTACGAGAGAACTTGGTGCACAGGTAAGGACGGACAATAACACGGCACTATATTTATTTATTTAAACTTTATTGCACAAAATAAAATTGGTACAAAAGGCGGACTATACAGATCTGTACAAATTATTAGACAGACTTTTGACAGTTAAGGGGCCGTCCAATAATCATGTTGTGTTTTTATAACCATTTTTAACCTCCACTCCATACATGGTCAGGTTCAAGACTACCCCTCCCCCTGCATATGACGTGTGCTTTAGGTCGGACTGAAATAAGACTAATGAAATAAGTGAGTAGACCTTTATGTAGTAGGCAATACTTACATGAAAAAAATCGCACATTTGGTGAAAAGTAAAACACCCAATCTCCCCCTTGTGACATTAAGTGATTTTTTTAATTCGACCCAGTAGTTCCTGAGATGAGCGCGTTCAAACAAACAAACAAACAAACCCTGCAGCTTCATTATATGAGTATAGATATTTAACCATTCGCCACTTTCAGGTGCACGCAGTGACGCGCCAGCTAGCGCAGTTCACGCAGGTGAACGTTGGTCTATCGGTCGGTGGGCTAGACGTCAAATATCAGGTAAGTTAATAAATAAAAAATACCTAACTACAAGCCTAACTTTAATATTAAATTTTATTTGTTTTAATTATCTGTAATATGGGAAAGGAAAAAAATATAATAGTGAATAATACACATATTAATGAGGGTGTTTGTGATTGAAACATCCGCTAGATGGCAATGCGTAGGCGCGAGGTCTAACTGCTATGTCATTAGTGAATTTTGACTTGAATTTGAATCACATACCAGTTGGACCCTACGCCTACCTTCTTTCATCTAGCGGATTTTTCATTTGCGAAAACATTCATTGAAGAAATATACAAAATTTATAAAAACTGTCCCATTTAAAAGTATAATTTCATAATAATAGATAAACTAACAGTTTCATCTTAAACCTTTGGAAAATTTTAAAATGTATTTTGTATTAGAAAAAGAATATGAAATGTTGTTTCTCACTTTCACTGTTTCTGATATTCGTTGTAGGAGAGCGTGCTGAGACGCAACCCTGACATCGTGATCGCGACGCCGGGCCGCCTGATCGACCACGTGCGCAACACGCCGTCCTTCAGCCTGCACTCTATTGAAGTACTCGTGCTGGACGAGGCTGACAGGTTAGTTGTATTTGTATTGGTGATGTTTCAAAGATCCGTATACGTATCTGCGGATATCGGCCAGAAAAAAAAATTGGTTGCCTGTATAAGTCGGTATACGGGCGAAAGTTTTACGTGACAACGACTTACATATGCTAACCATGCCCGAGTGGAAGGGACGCGTGCCTCTCACTCGCTCTCATTGTGAGTGCATAACGTGAGCGGAGCGTAACGCAGTTTCTTGAAGTGTCACTCGGTAAACCAATTTATAAGACGTTGTCACGTCAAAACCGTGTTCGTATACGTATCCGTTACACGCGGATCTTTTACGGATCTTATCTTTACTAATTTTCAATTTAGAATTTTAAAACATACATACCTAATTTCTATTCAAATCACACTAGTAAAATTCTTAATAGATGCTTTTTTTTATTTTTTTTCTCACTTACCTTTACCTAATCTTACAGTCTACTTAAACAATTTATTGACTACTTACAAAATATCTCAGGACTACTGACTTTCTGCCAAAAACGTAATTTATATGTCTACCTTCCTTTTTCTCTCTAAACCTTCTCCCTCGGTTCCCCACAGGATGTTAGACGAGTACTTCGCGGAACAGATGAAGGAGATCATCCGTCAATGCTCAGCCAAGCGGCAGACCATGCTGTTCTCGGCCACCATGAGCGAGGAGGTGAAGGACCTGGCCGCCGTGTCGCTGGACAGGCCGGTCAAGCTGTTCGTGGACTCCAACAAGGATGTGGCCTTCAACCTGCGCCAGGAGTTCGTCAGGTACGTGAGGCTCTATGGTAGCTTTAAGATTTTGGGAGACTTCTAGCTAGTTGGGTGTGCTTCTAGGGTACAGGCTGCCCATGCAATATCTTGGAACCACCTCATCTTCAGTCTGCTCCAGGAGTTCGCAGGGACTCCTCTAGAGTCTCTAGAGACTCTAGGGATTCCCCTAAAGTTGCTCTAAGCTATGGGAGACTTCTACACTGATGGGTATGTTTGTGTGGGTTTGGTTAGCTCTCTATCCTGCTGTAAGGCTGCCAAAGATGTGTCTGGAGACAGTTTCGTCTTCTAAATCCTGTCTGGGCACGCTGAATTCTTGTGCTAGGATCTAGAAAGTACCCAGGGATGGTATTCGTCTTCTGAATCCTCTCTAGGTAACTTCTTGGCAAGGGCGTAGGAAGTATCCAGAGACGGTAGGTACCAACATACTCGGGTGGTTCGCTAAGAGATGCAGATCATCCGGCAATGCTCTGCCAAGCGGCAGACCATGCTGTTCTCGGCCACCATGAGCGAGGAGGTGCAGGACCTGGCCGCCGTGTTGCTGGACAGGCCGGTCAAGCTGTTCGTGGACTCCAACAAGGACGTGGCCTTCAACCTGCGCCAGGAGTTTGTCAGGTAACAGAGACTCTTAGTTACTTAGGTAAACTTCTAGCTTGTTGGAAGTACTTCTAGAGTACAGGCTGCTCGTGCCATGTCTGGGAACCGCCACATTTTCAGTCTCCTCCAGGAGTCCTGCCCCAGGAGTACTCATGGAGTAGGGACATCCCTAGAGTTTCTAGACATTCTGTGGACTCCCCTAAAGTAGCTCTATGACATTTGGAGACTTCTTCCTTGATGGGTATGTACATATGTGTGGGTTTTGTTAGCTCTGTCACGTTGTAAGGCTGCCAATGGTGTGTCTGGAGACCGTTCCGTCATCTGACTCCACTCTTGGCACCCTGAGTTCTTGCGCTAGGATCCATAGAGTACCCAGGTAAGGCATTCGTCTACTGAATGCTATCTAGGTATCTTGACATCGAAGTACCCAGAGACGTTAGGGAGCAACATACTCGGGTGGTTCGCTAAGAGATGCAGGTCATCCAGCAGTGCTCAGCCAAGCGGCAGACCATGCTGTTCTCGGCCACCATGAGCGAGGAGGTGAAGGACCTGGCCGCCGTGTCGCTGGACAGGCCGGTCAAGCTGTTCGTGGACTCCAACAAGGACGTGGCCTTCAACCTGCGCCAGGAGTTCGTCAGGTAACCAAGACTGTTTCTCTAAGATTTTGGGAGATTTCTAGCTTGTTGAGGGGGCTTCTGAACACTAGACTAAAGGCTGCTCATGTCATGTCTTGGGCCCACCGCATCTTCAGTCTGCGCCTGAGGATTTCGTCAGGTAACCAAGACTCTAGGGTAGCTCTAAAATTTCGGGAGACTTCTAGCTTGTTCGGTGTGCTTCTAGAGAAAAGACTACCGTGCCATGTCTTGGAACTATGTTTGTCATCTTCAGCTTGTTCCAGGAGTTTGTCAGAAAACTGAGTCCCTTGAGTAGCTCTAAGACGCTTGGAGACTTCTGCCTTAATGGGTTTGTCTGTGTGTGTTTGGTAATCTCTATCACGCTGCCAAAGTTCTGTATGTAGACCGTTCCGTCATCTGAATCCTCTCTAGGCATCCCGAGTTCTTGCGCTGAATACGCTGCAAGGCTGCCAATTGTGTGTCTGGAGACCATGTCGTCTTCTGAATCCTCTCTAGGCATCCTGAGTTCTTGTGCTAGGACCTAGAAAGTACCCAGGGATGGTATTCGTCTTCTGAATCCTCTCTAGGTACCTTGACTTCTGGCCAGGGCGTGGGAAGTAACAAGAGACGTCAGGGACCAACATACTCGGGTGGTTCGCTAAGAGATGCAGATCATCCGCCAGTGCTCCGCCAAGCGGCAGACCATGCTGTTCTCGGCCACCATGAGCGAGGAGGTGAAGGACCTGGCCGCCGTGTCGCTGGACAGGCCGGTCAAGCTGTTCGTGGACTCCAACAAGGACGTGGCCTTCAACCTGCGCCAGGAGTTTGTCAGGTAACCAAGAGATTAAGGAATATCGAAGATTTTGGGAGACTTCTAGATTGTTGGGTGTGCTTTTAGAGTAAATGCTGCCCATGCCACGTCTGTGATCCACCTCATCTTTAGTCTGCTCCAGAAGTTCGCAGGGACTCCTCTGGAGACTCTAGGGAATCCCCTAGAGTTGCTCTAAGACATTGGGAGACTTCTACATTGATGGGTATGTTTGTGTGTGGTTTGGTTAGCTCTCTATCCTGCTGTCAGGCTGCCAAAGATGTGTCTGGAGACAGTTTCGTCTTCTAAATCCTGTCTGGGCACGCTGGATTCTTGTGCTAGGATCTAGAAAGTACCCAGGGATGGTATTCGTCTTCTGAATCCTCTCTAGGTATCTTGACTTCTGGGCCGGAGCGTGAGAAAGTACCCAGAGACGTTAGGTACCAACATACTCGGGTGGTTCGCTAAGAGATGCAGATCATCCGTCAGTGCTCTGCCAAGCGGCAGACGATGCTGTTCTCGGCCACCATGAGCGAGGAGGTGAAGTCAAGTCAAGCTGTTCGTGGACTCCAACAAGGACGTGGCCTTCTACCTGCGCCAGGAGTTCGTCAGGTAACCAAGAGACTATAGTAGCTCTTAGATTTTGGGAGATTTCTATCTTGTTGGGTGTGCATCTTAAGTACAAGCAGCCCTTGCTATGTCTGGGAACTTCCTCATCTTTAGTCTGCTGCATGAGTTCTTCAGATAACTAAGTCCCTGGAAGAAGCTTCAAAGACGTATGAAGATTTCTAGCTGGATAGGTGAGCGTGTGTGGGTCTAATCAACTTTTTATCGCGCTGTCTGGCTGCCAAAGGTGTGTCTGGAGACCGTTCCGTCTTCTGAATCCTCTCTAGGCATCCTGAATTCTTGCGCTAAGACCTAGAAAGTAAGAAGGACGGTAAAAGTGCCCAGGGGTGGTATTCTTCTTTTGAATCCCCTCTCGACTTAACTCTCATATGTCATGGACATATGAATAAGAGTTAGATCTTACTACTATTATAAAGGCGAAAGTTTGTATGTGTGGATGTATGGATGTTTGTTACTCTTTCACGTAAAAACTACTGAATGGATTTGAATGAAACTTTACCACAATATAGCTTATACATCAGAATAACGCATAGGATATTGGAAATCGAAATCCACGCGGACGGAGTCGCGGGCGGTCGCTAGTAAGAAATAAGTTATTTCATTACTCATCCATATTTATTTATCTCTTTACGTTCCAGGATCCGTGCGGAGCGCGAGTCGGACCGGGAGGCGCTGCTGGCGGCGCTGGTGTGCCGCACGTTCCGCGACCGCGCCGTCGTGTTCGTGCAGACCAAGAAGCAGGCGCACCGGCTGCACGTGGCCCTGGGACTGCTCGGCGTCAAGGTAAACAAAAGATAAACATAAACAAAAGATAAACATCTGCATTTGTTTATCTTTTTTTCGCATGAGACATAGGATGCAGTTCGAGATAAACATAAACAAAAGATAAAACAAAAGATAAACATCTGCATTTATCTTTTTTTCGCATGAGACATAGGATGCAGTTCGTGCAGCATGAGCACAGGCTGCACTTGGCCCTGGGACTGCTCAGCGTTAAGGTGCACATTTGCAGATTCATGCTAGCGCTTATGCACCTTTGTTTTGCATGTTATTTATTTATTTATTTATTTTTATTTATTTATTTAAGGAAGACCAAGATTTATACAAACTTATCTATGGTAACGAAATGATAATTGCACAAATCACTTATAGATCCTCACAAATAGAAATAGAATAAATATTAAAAACATTGTCCGTCAAATATAAATAGAATAGGTGAATAACATTGCGACACTTACTACTCTAACTACTTACTTATATGGAGGCAAAGGAACAAGAGGGTCACCTGAACGACGAACGAACCGAGGCTGTGTTCGGAAAAACCGACATAAAGGTGCCCAACCTGGCAATCGAACCCAGGACCTCGACTGACGGCCCGATACTTAAACTACAAGACTATCGAGGCGTTCTGGCATTATGGTGGTAAAAAAAAATACTAATTCACGCACAGACGGTGACTATATGATTCAGATCCTCAAGGGAAGATACCAAATCTCTGGCAATATCTGGGCTTGTATACTTTTATTGACAAGTAACTCTGCTATCAACTTGTAACCTTTCTGGCAAAAACATATTAATGTATTTCGTTTTCTTAATTTTCACTAGTTAACTTACTCAGTAGGGACTTCAACATTATCGAGGGGGAGGGGAAGCTGCCTCCCTCCCCTGCGTTAACCTGGGTACGCCCATGAAAACTATAAATGATATGAATATGAATGTCATTCCCAGGTAGCAGAACTCCACGGCGCTTTGAACCAGCCGCAGCGTCTGGATTCTCTGAAGCGGTTCAAGGACGAGCAAGTGGACGTGCTGGTCGCCACCGACGTCGCCGCCCGCGGGCTCGACATCCCCGGCGTCAAGACCGTGCTCAACTTCACGCTGCCCGCCACGCTCGAGCACTACATACACAGGGTGAGGCGTCCGACACACGCACGCACACACACACACACACACACACACACACACACACACACACACACACACACACACACACACACACACACACACACACACACACACACACACACACACACACACACGTAAAATAGACTATCCAACACAAAAATAACTTTTCATATCGGACCAGTAGTGAGATTAGCGCGTTCAAACAAACTCTTTAGCTCTGCCGACCTTACTCCCTAACGGAAGCATATCGCGACAGTTACGAAGTACAACATCACTTTGGTCTTCTGTTCTTCCCCAGACGAGAAGCTGATTCGAATGGAAGTTCCTATACAGCAAAGTTTATATATAGAGCAAGAGAGGTAGAGCTTAGTATCTACCTATTTTGCTCTGTATATAATATGTGTAAGGAAATAAGCAATAATTGTCTTCAGGTGGGTCGCACAGCCCGAGCGGGTCGCGCCGGCGTGTCGGTGTCCCTGGCGGGCGAGGCGGAGCGGCGGCTAGTCAAGGCGATAGTGCGGCGCGCCAAGCGGCCGGTCAAGTCGCGCCAGGTGCCCAACGACATCGTCGCCAAGTACAGGGACAAGCTGGCCAAGCTCGAGCCGGATATAGGTGAGTTGAGTGATAAGGAGTGTCTACTATATGGTGTGTCGGTGTCCCTGGCGGGCGAGGCGGAGCGGCGGCTAGTCAAGGCGATAGTGCGGCGCGCCAAGCGGCCGGTCAAGTCGCGCCAGGTGCCCAACGACATCGTCGCCAAGTACAGGGACAAGCTGGCCAAGCTCGAGCCGGATATAGGTGAGTTGAGTGATAAGGAGTGTCTACTATATGGTGTGTCGGTGTCCCTGGCGGGCGAGGCGGAGCGGCGGCTAGTCAAGGCGATAGTGCGGCGCGCCAAGCGGCCGGTCAAGTCGCGCCAGGTGCCCAACGACATCGTCGCCAAGTACAGGGACAAGCTGGCCAAGCTCGAGCCGGATATAGGTGAGTTGAGTGATGAGGAGTGCTAGTATATCTACCCTACGGCGTGTCGGTGTCCCTGGCGGGCGAGGCGGAGCGGCGGCTAGTCAAGGCGATAGTGCGGCGCGCCAAGCGGCCGGTCAAGTCGCGCCAGGTGCCCAACGACATCGTCGCCAAGTACAGGGACAAGCTGGCCAAGCTCGAGCCGGATATAGGTGAGTTGAGTGATGAGGAGTGCTAGTATATCTACCCTACGGCGTGTCGGTGTCCCTGGCGGGCGAGGCGGAGCGGCGGCTAGTCAAGGCGATAGTGCGGCGCGCCAAGCGGCCGGTCAAGTCGCGCCAGGTGCCCAACGACATCGTCGCCAAGTACAGGGACAAGCTGGCCAAGCTCGAGCCGGATATAGGTGAGTTGAGGGATAAAGTCAAAGTGAATTATTTTGCAATTTGATTTACAAGAAATTCTCTTGCACGTCATATCTTTGTCTCTTGTCAACATCATTTAAAAATTGATTTTATTGTTCAAAAATACGTTCGTCGATTGCTGAAATTTGATCAGTTTTGAAGGAGGAAGGAATTGTAAAAATTCAATCCAACAAATGTCCAGTGAATTTGATTTAAAAAAAACAATGTATGCAAACAGAAAATCCACGGTATGTACCAGAGAAACACATGACAAATGAAATAATTACTAACTCCTTTTTCCATATCCACAGCGGCCATTCTCGACGAAGAATACGCGGAGAAGCAATTAAACAAAATGGAGAAGCAGACGTCGAAACTGGAGGGAAAACTGAAGAAGGAGGGCGACGGTCCCAAGTACGAGACGCAGCGGCAGCACGAGTGGTTCCAGACGCCGCGGCAGAAGCGCGACGAGAAGGAGAGGCTCGCGCTCACGCAGCACCAGGGGAAGGCGGGTGAGTGACGCAGGAGATGCCAGGCAGTGTATAGGGCGAGGGCCCAAGTACGAGACGCAGCGGCAGCACGAGTGGTTCCAGACGCCGCGGCAGAAGCGCGACGAGAAGGAGAGGCTCGCGCTCACGCAGCACCAGGGGAAGGCGGGTGAGTGACGCAGGAGATGCCAGGCAGTGTATAGGGCGAGGGCCCAAGTACGAGACGCAGCGGCAGCACGAGTGGTTCCAGACGCCGCGGCAGAAGCGCGACGAGAAGGAGAGGCTCGCGCTCACGCAGCACCAGGGGAAGGCGGGTGAGTGACGCAGGAGATGCCAGGCAGTGTATAGGGCGAGGGCCCAAGTACGAGACGCAGCGGCAGCACGAGTGGTTCCAGACGCCGCGGCAGAAGCGCGACGAGAAGGAGAGGCTCGCGCTCACGCAGCACCAGGGGAAGGCGGGTGAGTGACGCAGGAGATGCCAGGCAGTGTATAGGGCGAGGGCCCAAGTACGAGACGCAGCGGCAGCACGAGTGGTTCCAGACGCCGCGGCAGAAGCGCGACGAGAAGGAGAGGCTCGCGCTCACGCAGCACCAGGGGAAGGCGGGTGAGTGACGCAGGAGATGCCAGGCAGTGTATAGGGCGAGGGCCCAAGTACGAGACGCAGCGGCAGCACGAGTGGTTCCAGACGCCGCGGCAGAAGCGCGACGAGAAGGAGAGGCTCGCGCTCACGCAGCACCAGGGGAAGGCGGGTGAGTGACGCAGGAGATGCCAGGCAGTGTATAGGGCGAGGGCCCAAGTACGAGACGCAGCGGCAGCACGAGTGGTTCCAGACGCCGCGGCAGAAGCGCGACGAGAAGGAGAGGCTCGCGCTCACGCAGCACCAGGGGAAGGCGGGTGAGTGACGCTGGAGATGCCAGGCAGTGACAGAGAGGTAGAGCTTTGTGGAAATTCCACTCGAATGAGCCGCTCGTCTGGGGAAGTACCTCCACCTTACAGAAGACCGCAGTGAAGTAGCACTTCGTAACTGTTGTGCTATGTTTCTGCTGGTGAGTAAGGTTGCCAAAGCTGAGTTGGGGAGGGTATGGGGTTAAGGCCGGCAACACATCAACGATACCTCTGGTGTCGCGGATGTCCATGGGCGGCGGTGATTGCTTACCATCAGGCCACCCGCTAGCTCGTTTGCCGCCTCTGACATAGAGGCCAATCATTTCAGTGAATTTATCTCAAGGGCAAATCCATAGTGGCTGTTTTCTATCAAGAGCCTGTTTTCCCTTCTCATTTATGAAACTATTGGAGTACTACGAGTATTATACTTTATTAGTAACTTTAATAAAGTAATATTTCTTTCTCAAATTCCAGACAAACAGCAGAAAGGCAAAGGCAAGAAGCGTAAGAGAGACCCGGACGGTTCCGACGACGACGATGACTCCGGGAAGAAGAAGAAGAAGATGACCAAGCACAAGCCCAAGGACACGGCCGAAGAGCGAGTGCAGAGGGAGATGGAGAAGGTCGGTATACGCGCGGAAAAATGTTTCCGAATAAATTATTATTACAACTACCTACGTACAATACAAATATAAGATTTAAGACTTTAGCTTTGCATTATAACAATAATATTATTTAACGAGACTAAACGCGATATTAATTATGTAGTATACATATTTATTTATTTATTTGAAAAATAATTAAACGGGAAGATCCCAATTACATAATTACTGTCGCCGCTGTGTCGCATGCATCATACACTTAACGCACTCTTACTTGCATCCCGACTTCGATATTTTTACAGATAACGTAAAATGCATGTTAAACCAAGTTGATGTTAGCTTGTAAGATAATTTAGCTGATAAGTGTGTTACTGCTTGACGTTTCGGCTGCGTTACAACAACCGTGGTCGCATGCGGACTGGTGATGCGGGGGCGTCTGCTCGGGCTGTTGTGAATTTTCTCCTAATACCCCCAACTCGTCACTTATTAAATAAGTTAAATAATATTAATGTTACGTACAAATAAATGCAAAAAGACATTAATGTAATAAAAATGCAAAAAATCTTCTCTAATATCCAGCCACGCAGAAATGTAGCAATAAGCTCAGCGGATGGCGTGTTTACTTTTTATGTATAGCTCGCCCGCGTGGTTTTCTGTTATATTGCAAAGAATATATTTTTTTTGGAATTTATTTCCAGGTGGCCCTCCTCCAATCAAGAATGGCGAAACGCAAGAAGAAGATCCGCCGTATCCGCGCCGTAGAGGACGACGACGACCGCCCCGCCGCCTCACAGAAGCAAGCCAAGAACAAGAAGAGAAGCAACTTCGCCTCCGACCTGACTGACACCTCCCGTACCAACACCAAGCGGTTGAGATACGACGCCAACCAAGCGCAGAAGGGCAAGGCCAAGTTTGGCAAGAACGCCAAGGGACCTAAAGGAAAAGGCCAAGGGAAGGGAGCTCCTAAAGCGAATAAAGCGAAGAAGGTGTTTGGGAAACCTAAGACCGCTAAGAGACCTAAATAAATAATGTGCCTATTCATGTTTGAGTTTTATTAAAGAAATATAGACTAAATAATAGACCCCTATTGAACCAAAAAACTAACTTTCACCTGATGGTATAAAGTATGAGAGAAATACTGCTTTCTGCACACAATTAACTTAGGTTCGCACCGCAAAGTGCGACTCATAACAAAAACCGACAAAAAATGGGAAACGAAACGAGAAATTGCAAAAATAATGTGAAATATCTCCATTCACAGCGTTCGCGCCATTTCGCAGCAATCGCCAATCGCGTGCGTTCCGCGAGCTAGGTGTAGAGCGAGAGGCTCGCTCTCAAAGATTTTGGAAGTACTAGATCAAAGATTTTGGAACTAGATGGAGACTATGATTTGACAGATTTTTTGTCCTTTTTTTCCTTAATATGAATCAAGTGTGATAGAGCAAGATACCAGACACGCGACAAAAATCGTCTAAACGTCATTATGACGTGGATGAACTAGGGATTCCAGTACATGCGTACCAATTTTCATCGATATCGACTCTCCGTTTATATGTGTAGTCTATGATCTACTGCACGTAAAATTTTGATACAGAATATTTTTTTGATAATAAATGGGAAAATTTACGATTCTCAAATTAACTTTTGTAATAATGTCGATTTCTAGTATAAAAGTAATAGACATAGTTTTTCTGGCATTAGAAATCACATTCTATTCTTTTATTTATTATGAAAATATATAATCATGTACATACTCACTTGTGGAAACTGATTTTCTCACTTAAATTCTCCTTACCTCTTTCTCGCGATCTGCATCCACGCACAGTGCAATGCATTGTTTTTAGATATTTATCTGTCTATAAAGAACTTGCACTAAATCTACGAATTAATAATTTTAATCGACTTCTGTTGAGAGAAACAATCTTTGTAGAGAGATACAGGCGTAGAGATGTGCTGAGTACGGGTCGACTTAAAGGTAATATAAAGAACAATGCCCAAAATAGCTCTGGCGTGTATCGTGATGTGAACTATACCAAAAAAAAGAAGATTTTTTTCTTAGTTAATTATCATCAAAAAGAATTTTTATTACAAGCTGGATAGAAAAACTGTATTTTTGCCCAAAACGACGTTCCAATGCTAAAAAATATGACTCTGAAGTAAACACATAGACAAACTACGTCCCGTTTCACAGATTATGAATAACACGTTCGGTCTAAAGTCGTGAATAAAAGTTTAAAATAATTTTGAATTAGGATTCTAGCTTTACATTATAAATTAATCTGCTATTTTATTATACTTACAATCAACTATTGAGATAAAAATAAGTAAAGAGTTCAAATGCTACGTGAATAAGTACGTAGAAACGAACTGTTTTAAAAAGACGAGACAAACTGTCATTGTCAATTTACCATTTGTTTGTTTGACCTTGGCCTCTGTCGAAAACTAATGCCTACTATAACAGCTCGATTATTTTAAGATAATTTCATTTCGCACCTTCTTATACGGAAGTTATGATCATTTATTTTAATATAAATCATCATGTAATGTTCCATTAGAGTAATACTACAATCTATTGTTTGTGAAGTTTGAATAGATGGCCGGCTGACATAACCTAATCACTTATTTAAAATAATATGTTTTCCGGGACCCAAGACAATAGAATAGGTCAAATAGAAAGCTTTTTATTTTATTGATACCAATGATGATTGTTTACAACAATCATTAGATTTATACATGTGTTTCCGTTAAAAAGTTTTCTTGTATGGGGCTATGGGCGTTGTTCTTTTATTTACCTTTGTTAAACTGAATCGTGTAATAATGTATCTGTTCTTTACACTTTTTCACTTAATCATGAACATTTTCAATGATTATGATTTATGTTGAGTATATTCATTTATAAATAAAAAAAAACTCTTAGTAGAAAAACGTCTTGTTGGCTCGAGGACTTTATCGATAGGCACGGCACTATAGATGTAAAGTTAGGTGAATTTTTGAAGTTTTGGTGGCTTCACTCAAACCTGACATATGGATTATCTATTGATTTTTCCAAGATCTTTGTACTAGATGGAGACTATGATTTGACAGATTTTTTGTCCTTTTTCTCCTTATTGTGAATCATGTGTGATAGAGCAAGATACCAGACACCCGACATAAATCATCTAAACGTCATTATGACGCGAACGGAACTAGGGATTCCAGTACATGCGTACCAATTTTCATCGATATCGACTCTCCGTTTATATGTGTAGTCTATGATCTTCTGCACGTAAAATTTTGATACAGAATATTATTTGTTTAGTATCAATATACGGAATCCATCTTGAGTCAAGCACCAGTCTTTCTACCTGTAGTCAGCACTTCCGGTTCCTTTCCGTATTTAACGCCCCTTATATTATCGTTTTGGTACTACTTACTTCGCGCGCGCGCACCGGGTCGGAGTGCGCACGGGAGTCTCGTCATTATAGCGTTGTTTTTCGCGCCTTTCACATGTCAGCTTAGCGAAAAATATTTTAGTAGTATTAAGTACTAAAATTAATTAAGTGAAATTGTTCCTTTCCGAAAAATAAGTGAGTTTACTTTACGAGTACGATGGAGAACCCGAATCCGGATGGTTCGGAGCGCGATCGCGATGTTGATATTGAAAGTTCTACCGCGTCGCGTAAACGTGATCGTTCGTCGTCGTCAAGTTCGGAGAGCGGAGATTCATCCAGCGAATGCAGCGGGCAGATCAAGGAGAATGAAAAGGAAAGTTCATCAAACCGTGAGTTACTCACATTTTGAATTTTTGTCTCAACAAGTAGCTTTTTTAACAAATTTGATTTCACAAAATAAATAAAATAAAATAAATAAATATTACAACACTAATATATAACACTAATCAAGGAAATCATACGTTAGAAGCTAATACTTCAGAACTTTATTTACGTAGACCCACCAAAAGTGCTTCAAAGATAAATCAGTTAAATCTTTCGGAACCATGTACCACGGTTAAAGAACCACTTTACACACAAGCAAACGAGCCTTATCTCAACAAGTTCATAGATTTGCAACGGTTTAAATGTAATGATTGGTACGCGGTTCGGTTTGCCGATGCTCAGAAAAAATATTTAGCTACCCCCGGTTTCGTCGAATTAAATGTGAACGACTCATTAAAACGGTTTGAAGCTGCGATGTTACGTGAAGATCCACGATAATATTTACTAGAACGTTCTTTCGCCGGGTTAACACACGCTTTACTATCTCAAAAGGAGGAATTACGAACAACATTGCAATCTTTGGTGAATCGGGCCCATGCATCAAAAGACCCATTAACTCCTAATGCGTCGTTTGACAAAATCGAGTCGCTGTTTTCAAAAAACCCAGCAACTTATGAATTTTTTTCGGAATTTTTCGTCTTTAATCCTCTCTCCTGTAAAGTTTGTGAAGTGGCGGTTAGCCCTTTTTAACGGAGAGTCGATATCGATGAAAATCGGTACGCATGTACTGGAATCCCTAGTTCATCCACGTCATAATGACGTTAAGACGATTTTTGTCGGGTGTCTGGTATCTTGCTCTATCACACGTGATTCATAGTAAGGAGAAAAAAGACAAAAAATCTGTCAAATCATTGTCTCCATCTATTACTTCCAAAATCTTTGCTTAAAACATAACCACAGATAATAAAAGTCCACTGATCACAATGTCAATTGAATGAACGTGACAGTTTAGTTCAATTGACCACTCGATTAATACG
This sequence comes from Nomophila noctuella, assembly GCA_958496325.1. Taxonomy (NCBI): domain Eukaryota; kingdom Metazoa; phylum Arthropoda; class Insecta; order Lepidoptera; family Crambidae; genus Nomophila; species Nomophila noctuella. The sequence goes on along the minus strand of OY292503.1, from coordinate 2,132,766 downwards.
ATTACATCACTATGGCAATCTTCGTAAGATAAATGAAATTATTTTTTCTCTTTTACAAATATGTACATGTTTTTGAATAAGGAATCCACTTTTGGAATAAAACTAATTTCTATTGCACGCCTAACAATCTCTATTTCGAATTTCGCGGGCTTAGAATTCATAGACAATTCAAAACTCCATAGACAACAAATGTGGCGTCGTAGTCGGTCGGAGTAGAGTAGATGTTGTTTATGATATTCGACATTTTCCTTTGGTTTAATTTTGTGGAAGTAAATTTCTTCAATTTCTAGATAGATATTTATTGTGTATTTCGAGAACATTAGATGTCGATACTGATTAAAATAATGCCTAGTAGCAAATAATTTCCATGAAGAGTGACTTTAGACACAAAACGTACACAAATAAAGTCAAAGTTTTTTCTCGACCAATATAGCGGGAAATCTACGTAGTGACGCGCACAAACGCTGATAATTCGTCGCGAAGGCTGCTGCAGTTTCGTAACCGCCTTGTTATGTGTCTATTTAGACTTTGACAGTGGTTTTGTATATTTTCTAAATAATTGACAATGTCGGATGAAATGGCGTTGAGCGATAACGTCTCTGGCGATGATGCTAAAGTGAATGGTGACGACGCTGCTGACGCGAGCGCCGCGCAGGCGGACGCGGGCTCGGCGGAGGCTCCGGCCAAGCCGGAGGAGCCCCCGCTCGAGGATGTACCAGACGCGGAATCAGTAAAAGGTATTGCAACTTTCACATAACCTCAAAGCTAATTTGATGACATACTTAATTCTCATTACTTTTGCAATATTTTCTGTTCTTTAATTATTCAATGTATCGCTTTTATCCTCACCAGCATTTTTTATGGTTTTAAATCATAAAAACCAACAATTCTTCCAATAAAAATTATATTTGATGAATGACCATATTTAGTATTTGTACTGGGTATCCAATTCTCTCAGGACAAAACCAAATTGCACATAAAAATATGCACATGGTACATTTCTGTGAAGGCCTGTTTTCCTCTATATTGTGTATTATTAGACATAATAGACATGTGTAAAATGTTTCCGTTGATCGGAGCGAATTAGAATCATGCTCATAACTATGGAAAAGAAAGCTAAAGCTCTGCTTGTACACATTTTTGTAAGATTTCTGTGTTAAAACTGTGATTCGAAGGAGCTTTTCAACAATATAATTCCAATAAGTAAGAAACGCCAGCAAATACTCGGAAAAATTGATAATGAGCCTCATAGTAGAAAATTAGTTGATGAGACATAATGACATGTTAATTTAGAAAGTGTCTTTAGTTTTAACCCTTCCTGCTCCTGCTGTGCACTGGTTTCAGAAAATTACTATATTTTCATATGAGTTATATGGTAGGAATTTCTGGAATGTTATTATTAGACTTTGAAATTTCAAATCAAGAACTGTAAAAGTTTACAACAAAAGATGTTTTTATGTTTAAGTACTGTACTTTGTACAATTAAGATAAGTTGTGTTTACTAGGTACTTACAGTTGTATTGAAATGTTTCCGAGACTTTGGAACATCCTTAAAACCGGACAGACCTCAAAAGGCCTACTTAAATCACTAGCCATTCGAGGCTTATATCTCAATACAATAAATTGCTTCTTTTGGTTACTTGTAAGGTGGATTTTACCATAAAATCATTTTTCCTCAGAAATCAAGCCGGATAAATACTCGCATCACTCTCTGTGCGAGTGCACTAGTCATTATGCTACCTTACTGAGATCTTACTCAACTTGATAAAGCACATAACCGCAAAAAGTGTTCAATGCTTTTGAAGTAAAATATGGTACTTAAATACTAGTAATAAAAAACTTTTATATATTTAATTCATTTAAGTTTATTGTAGTCTTTCTGTGCTGTAATGCTTCTTTTTATTAATTACTTTTGTTAAAATTTGTTAAAGTTTTGAACATGCTATAAAGATGTAAGACAGATTTTAATGAATACTTAATTTGACTCATCATTAGGAAGTATTGATAATAATGTTATTAAATATGTTCCGCAGTTGGTATTATTGCATTGTTTATTGCTTTTATAACTGCACTCATATAAGAAATACATTTTATGGTTTAAAATTTAGAGCTTGTGCAATGCTTCTCTGAAATGGCATCTTTGGATATTCAAACTGTGATATTTAAGTAAAGTAGAGCCGATAACCTACTGTGTTGGTCTAGTCTAAGCCAATGTAGACGACAATAAACAACTAATTCTATTTAAATTTACAGAGGAAGCAACCTCTCAGGATCCAGAACCGGAATCCAACCCAATCATCAAGGAAGATGAACCAGTTGCGGTAAAGTCAGAGACTGAACTGACTCCGGAACCAGATTCTGAAGTGGACCCTGAGCTGGATCTACAACCAGCCGCTGTAGAGATGGACGCTGCGGGAGATGGACTTGACATGGAGTTGGACGGAACAGATGACAAGAGAGGAATGAAGAGGAGAGCCTCGGAGGCTTTCAGTGATGATGGACAGGAATTTGTCGGCTTTGAGGATGTTAAACCGAGTGACTTGAGCGGTTACAACAAAATTGTTGGTGAGTCAATATGTACAAACTTTATTTATTTATTTGTGAATGAATAGAATTGGGGAAATGTTCACACAGTGTCACCAACAGTGACTTCATAGAATTATTACTTAAATATTTCTATACTTTAATTAAATCTAAAAACTTTGTAGTATACAAAACTTCTTTATAATCTTCTTGGTAAACTTCTTGTTTCTTGCGTATTAAGTAATTAGTCTTCAGTGAGTATCTTAATTGCTGGTGTTACATGATTGATATTGAAATCTTGTTTCTTGTGGTACAAAATGATAAACTAGTAGATCAATCAAACAATCAATATGTTGTTGTATATTTCCAGAACGCTTGGAAGCAGAAGTCACAGAGGCGATCAAAGACTTCGTGCCCGTGAGGAACGTTATGGGCACGCCGTCAGCTCCCGTCAGAGCCTCCAAACGGGCTAGACAAGATACTGGTAATTTTGACAGTTATTTTATATCAATGTTTTCTCCGATCATGATCCGGAATGCCTGGTTACCCTTATAAGGAAGGTCAGACGATAGTCGTTTCATTGTTATAACCAGCCTGGTCAATTTAGGATCATAGTTGTAGTGTACTCTGGGCTCCGAGGCAATGGCCAAGGATGCAACCGGGATAAGCACTAGGATGATGATGTTTTTTTTATGACCATACACTTTTCATTTTTGCTGCAATTTCTTTAACGCCCTATTTATGTACTATCTTGCCAAAATCATTGTTAGTGAAAAATCTATTTGTACCTAGTTATTTATTTATCAACAGATGTGCAAGATAGTTCATTGTTATCATTGAAATGATAATAATTTTGATGTTTCTGTTTTAGATGGATCGAGACCGTCATCTGCTTTATCATCAAGATCTGATGGTGATGGAGCCATCTCCAATGATGTAAGTAATCAATTAAAATTTATTTTTAAATTTTTCATTGTCTGATTAACCATAAGAAGTAAGAATTATGTATGTGTTTTACAAATTGAGCAGTAATTAAATTGGGAATAAATTAATTCAATAATTATTAAGAAATATGTTTCAATGAAGGTTGATTAATAGCAATTAATGGCTTCACAATTTATTTTACATTGTAATTATTGAGAATGGGAGTAACAGTGGCCTCCGATACGTTGACTCGAGTATGAATGTTGAAGTTCATTATTTTGCTTTTTATAAATTACTGTGACCCCCCTAGCACAGTTGTTGGTGACTACTTGAGTAGGTATAACACTTCACTTGGGGAAGTGCTTTTTTTTTTCTGAATGACTTCACTGGTCGGTTGGAGACCCTCTACACTACTGCTTAACGAGACCAATCTGTTCTGTCTGCTGCGGCCTTCCAATCCCACAATTTGCAGCGGAGTGCTCACACCAAAATCTCCAGGGCCGTCTTAAGGGGGCCCTGGGTTTTTAAACCTCCCGTTAGTTAATTGTGGGGCCCCCATTGCCTAGTCTAGGGGCTCCAATCGATCGTGGGGCTCGGGGAACGTGCCCATTGTGCCCAATGATATTGGACTGGTCCGTTTCGTCTGGATCACACCAAGGTCTATGAAAGTCTTCGTCTTCAAGTGGGATGGAGGAGAGAGAACGTTGAATGCTGACGATCGCTCTGTATGTTCCAGAACGCATCGTCCCCGGCGGCGCGGGGCAGCCGGCGCGCGACGACGGAGATGTCGTCGCCGCTGCTGCGCGTGCCGCTGGAGCGCGGCTGGAGGCGCGAGCTGGTGCACCGCGCCGCCCTGGACGCGCACTCGCGCCGCAACGCAGACATATACTACTACACGCCGCAGGGCAAGAAGCTGCGCTCCACCCGGGAGGTACGTCTGTGTAGCCCGGCAGACGCGCGACACGGAGATGTCGTCGCCGCTGGTGCACCGCGCCGCCCTGGACGCGCACTCGCGCCGCAACGCAGACATATACTACTACACGCCGCAGGGCAAGAAGCTGCGCTCCACCCGGGAGGTACGTCTGTGTAGCCCGGCAGACGCGCGACACGGAGATGTCGTCGCCGCTGGTGCACCGCGCCGCCCTGGACGCGCACTCGCGCCGCAACGCAGACATATACTACTACACGCCGCAGGGCAAGAAGCTGCGCTCCACCCGGGAGGTACGTCTGTGTAGCCCGGCAGACGCGCGACACGGAGATGTCGTCGCCGCTGGTGCACCGCGCCGCCCTGGACGCGCACTCGCGCCGCAACGCAGACATATACTACTACACGCCGCAGGGCAAGAAGCTGCGCTCCACCCGGGAGGTACGTCTGTGTAGCCCGGCAGACGCGCGACACGGAGATGTCGTCGCCGCTGGTGCACCGCGCCGCCCTGGACGCGCACTCGCGCCGCAACGCAGACATATACTACTACACGCCGCAGGGCAAGAAGCTGCGCTCCACCCGGGAGGTACGTCTGTGTAGCCCGGCAGACGCGCGACACGGAGATGTCGTCGCCGCTGGTGCACCGCGCCGCCCTGGACGCGCACTCGCGCCGCAACGCAGACATATACTACTACACGCCGCAGGGCAAGAAGCTGCGCTCCACCCGGGAGGTACGTCTGTGTAGCCCGGCAGACGCGCGACACGGAGATGTCGTCGCCGCTGGTGCACCGCGCCGCCCTGGACGCGCACTCGCGCCGGGAATCGAACCCAGGATCTCGAAATCACGCTATTGCTAAGTTAAGCAACTCTCGCAGGGACCATCATCGGATGGGTGACCGAAATCATCTGTTGACCGAAGCTGTTGGTCCTGCGCCTGATCCTCTCCGGTCGTGTCAGATCGTTGTCCCACCGAACTAGGAGAGTGATACTCATAGAGAGTGCACCTGTGCTTGCGAACTCACTTGTGCACTGTTATATACTCTACATAGTCGGAAACGGGATATTAGTGATGTTCCGAATATCCGTATCGGATCCGCAAATATCCACCGGAAAAAAACTATTCGTATCCGTATTCATCACTTTTAAAGCGGATCTTTTACGGAACATTTCTTCACTAATTTTCGATTTATAAGATCAAAAAATCTGTAGTGGCCCAGTGTCATACCAAACTTTAAACTAAACAAAAGTAAAACCCGCGCCACGCAAGTTGTGACATTTGATTTTCTATTTACAATGAATCAAGATATTTATTGTTTTTACATTGCAGGTGGCGGAGCATCTGGCAGGCACTGGACTGACTGTGGAGAATTTCAGCTTTTTCAAGGAACCACTGGGGGTTGATGACCCTGAGAAGGAGATAATACGGTAAGTAGATCATTTACATTTACAGATTTACACCATTTTATTTGACAGCTATCTTCCCAGATGGAAAGTGAAATTATGACCTTGTATAAACAGCCTGTTGTTTTGTTTTTATTTTTTCATTCCTTTCTGTCAGGCAGGTAGTTAAATCACTGATGAAAGTCTGTATCTTACTAGTTCCATCTCATTGGGTTTGATAATATTATTTTTACTGATGATGCAACCTTAACTGATTTCTCTAGAAATTTTTGTTCTCTAGAAGTTTCATGTATCATAAAAACTATTATAATTTGTCATTGTATACCTAATCTTAGTCAGTACTTTGACGAACAATAAATGTATAATGTAATTTAATTAGTATGAGTAAAATGACAAATTGTACTAAGATAATTATATAGTGTAAAATCTATATAATTATCTTAGTTGCTAAATTAACAAAATGTGCCTGAACTAGGATTCCCTGTATTTCAGGCGGTAATATAAGACCATGTTTGTAACCACGTTTATGCAAATAAATACTCTATTCTAACGAGTTCCTTTTCTGTCGTTTTCTGCAGGGACGCGAAGCTGCTGCGTCGCGTGGAGTCGCCGGTGTCGGCGCCGGCGCCGGAGGGCAAGCGCACGCCCAAGCCCAAGCCGCCCAAGGGCGCCAGCCCCGACCCGCCCGCGCCCGCGCCCAAGTCCCCGCCAGCTAAGATCAAGGTAACAGCAGGGAATCGCTGTTTAAACACAGTTTTGGTGCCTACTTTTCTAGTTTCGTAAAAAATCTTAACGTAAAAATCGCTTAAACCAATAGTAAAACAACATGAAATGTATTATTATTATTAACAACATACTCGTATTTCAAGTTTTCCTTAATCTGTATAACAAATATTATTGAGGAATAAAGAGCGACATTCCCCTCTGTGTTTTATCTTTTCTGTCCAAGATAGACGACCCGCTTGGTGTAATGTTCAACAAGGTGACTATTAGACCAAACGGTCGCTGGTTCGATCCCCGCACAGGACACACATTGGTGTGCATGAACTTGTCTGACCTAGTCTGCATTTTATATGTATATAATTAAGTACATTTGTAATGCCAATGTTGATTCTGATAACCTGTGTAACACAAGTACTTAAGCTACTTAACATGGCGTCACATCAATGTTTGTGATGTTGTAAGACATTTATTATGTATTTTTTTATTTATATAACACAAACCTGGACAAGCATAAATACCTATCCACACAAATGTTTGTCCTGTGCGTCGATCGAACCCGCGATCTCTCGGTCTAGTGGTCAACTTCTTGACTACTGCACCATGCGTGTCGTCAAAGAGCATTGCCTGAAATTGGCGTCTATTTTTTCGTCTATAAAAATCGCCATTGACCTTTTAATTGGCAGTTTTACTGCTTCATATTAATTAACCCACCCGTTTCTCCCAGGTGAAGTCGATGGGGTCCCGTCTGAGCAGCAGCGGGTCTTCCCCCGCACCAGCCGCGTCCAAGCCCGGCAAGAAGGCGCCGGCAGATAACAACAACACCGCCGCCTGGAAGAAGCCCAGGTACGTCCTACCACTAGCTAGATTAAGGCTTGTATTAATAAATCGCTCTCAACTCAGGTCGATCTTGAGATGCTTTTCTCATATAGAAAGTATAGCAGCAGCGTATTAATACGAGCCTAAGAGTAGAAACACACTAGGCAGAAAAAACGCGACTAAAATTCGGCTTTACGCCCGCAATATAATTGAGGGAGGTTGACACAATGATGATTATCGCAAATGAAAAATCCGTTAGAAGGCAGTAGGTAGGCGTAGTGTGAAAGCGGTATTGTGATTGGTGAATTTTGACATATCTGTCAATGTCATGTCAAAATTCACCAATCACATACCGCTTACACTTAACAGCTGTTAGACCTCACGCCTACATATTGCCATCTAGCGGATTTTTCAATCGTGAACTCTTCTAATGTACACAAGTAAGTGGTATTATCATTGTCACTTTATAACTCAAGAACGGGCTCACCTATCAAAACCAAGCTTTCAGGGTTTGTTCTGTGTTAATGTTAAAAATTTTTCGATAAAACTTATATTTTTGGAGATATTTGCATAAAACCGATGAAAAACGTGACAAAATTTCGAATTTTCAAATGCCAATAACTTGAAAAGTATTGGATTTCTCGAAAAACTTTATGGACGATTTTTTGCTAAAAAAAATTGGCCAAGTGCGAGTCGGACTCCCGCACTGAGGGTTCCGTACAAATTCTATTTTTGACGTATTAAAAAAACTACTGAATAGATTTCGTCCAAACCAATTTTCGTTGGTAGTTTTTATGGTAATGTACATTATATATTTATTTCAGATTTATCATACTCTTACTTTAGAAGTTAGAGGGGGGGGGACACACTTTTTTCCACTTTGGAAGAGTCTGTCACGCAAAGTATTCACTTAAGAAAAAAATGAGCTTAGAAACCTCAATATATTTTTTAAAGACCTATCCATAGATACCCCACACGTAAATGTTCAATGAAAAAAAATTTTTTCAGTTTCAGTTCTAACTATGGCGACCCCCCATTTTTTTATTTTTTTTCCTATTTTCGTGTGAAAACCTTGTTGCGGTTCACAGAATACATCTACTCACCAAGTTTCTATAGTATAGTACTTATAGTTTCGGAACAAAGTGGCTGTGACAGACTGGCGGACAGACAGACAGACAGACAGACAGACATGACGAATCTATAAGGGTTCCGTTTTTTTGCCATTTTGGCTACGGAACCCTAATTAGTCCTCCTATCAATATCCGAGGTTATCTTAAAAAAAAAACCTCACCCCCGAGATGGGGTGGCAACCGCCCTCAGGGTAGTTGCGGCGTTCAAATATTTTTCACTTTTGATGTTAAGGGTAAGATGAAACTAATTCCGAAATTTCATGCAAATCGGTTCACAGTAAAAAAATTCGGAGGTTTGACCATATTTTTCGCTTCAATGCCTGCACTAATAGTATAGAGGTCGATTGGTTCTTCATTTACCACACGTAGCGAAGCACGTACCGGGCCGCTAGTATTGTATTGAAAATTAAATTCGGTCGCGTTTTTTCCGCTCAGTGTGTTCCTACACTTATAATACCCACAGGGGTATGTTGTGTGTGATGGTGAGTAATATATCCCCAAAAGTACACAATTACTTTTCCCCTTGTACCTTGGGAATAAACTACTCACCATTACTTGTATGGTTAGCACCACGTCAGGTAAAATCCTTATGAAATAAAACTACTTTTAAACGGATACTATCCGTTCAAAAATAGTTTATGAGTAATAGTCGCGTAAACCTAAAAAAATATTAGGTTTAATTCTTGCATTTCCATGGAGAAGCTTCTTATTTATTTGGGTCCTGTCTGCCTGACTTATGGGAAATACAAAGAGCAAAATGTTGACGTGATGCTGTCTGTACCATCTGAATTCTATGCCCAATTATCCAAAGGGAAATAGTCCCATAAATATTTTATGTAACTGTTTCCCTATGAATATTTGTTAGCACTTAATATTTAGTTAATAATAGTTAAATGTTTTTTTTATAATAACTAAAACTCCACAACTGAATGATACCATTTTTATGTTTTATTAATTTATATTTAAAATAACGTATATATGTATTTAGTACAACTTTCAAAAGTGGACTTACTTTGCTCAAAAAGTACATTTTTGAATTTAATATAAATCAGCGAGAACCACTCTTGCTGATATTAAGACTAAACTGGAACAAAATGTAGAAATTTTCGCTGGCGTTCTAATCCATTGTTCCAAAAATATATTATACAAATAAACCTAGTGTGAATTATCTTATACTTGCTGATTTGTCATATTGCTTTCAAGAAAAAAGTACATTATATTTAATACATTATTAACATTATAATGAGAATTTACTGAAATATCACTTTGAATCACAAATTGCAATTATAAAAGCGTGAAAATATTTTGCCGCATTGGAGATTTAAAGTATAACGAATAAATCGCGTGGATTAGAACGCCCGCCCCCTCCCACTGGCACGCTAGGGCGGTTAATTGACTGGAGCAATTAACCGTCCCCTGCGGGTACTGAGCGCGCGCGAGTGTAGTTGCGTGTGCGGGCCAGGCCGCCGCCCTCGCCCGCTGCGCCCGCTGCCCCCGCCCCCGCGGTAGCTGCCCCCGCCCCCGCCCCCGTGGTGATGGCACCCGCCCCCGCGGTGACGGCAACCGCCCCCGTGGTGACGACACCCGCCCCCGTGGTGACTGCCCCCGCCACTGTGGCGGTAGCGGCGCCCCCGCCAGCGCCCGCGCAACCGCCGCCGCCGCCGCCGCTGCAGAGCCGGCCCCCGCAGCCGGCCGAGCCCGAACAGGTTAGACCTCAACCGATTACACAATTACACATTGTACATTACATAGTTCAGAGTGTCGAATGGCCCTGTGTGAATCAACCATGGCTTACTATGCCGATTTTATAGGATACTAGCGGCTCGTCCCGGCTTCGCAAGGGCACCGAACATGACATTGAAACTCATAATTTTGAAATTAAATGTAGCGTAGGTATGTTACTCGGGGCTGATGAAGCTTTCGAATTATTAAAATAGTTCCAGTAGTTTTTGAGTCTATTCAATACAACCAAATAAACAATGTTTTTCTCATTATCTATATCTATACTAATATATAAAGCTGAAAAGTTTGTTTGTATGTTTGTTTGTTTGAACGCGCTAATCTCAGGAACAACTGGACCGATTTGAAAAATTGTTTTTGTGTTGGATAGTCCATTTCACTAGGAAGGCTTTAGGCTATTGGAAATCGAAATCCACGCGGACGAAGTCGCGGGCAGCCGCTAGTTATAATATAAGTATAGATAACGATGGCATTAACCTAGCTAATTTGAGGCAACAATCTTTAATTTTTTTTGCTAGTGAAGCTTTTACAAAAATAGCTATTAGAGTATCATCGACCCGCCAGCCCAGGGGGGTCATTATCGGCATAACCCCCTACTTGAAGGAGACCTACTGTAGAGGTATGTGATCAATGTATGTGCCATGTAAGGTGCTGAGTTAGTTTAGAAATGAAACCTGCTCGAATAATACTGAATTTATTCTGTTAGTGAGATTTCTTTATATTGTTACGAACGAGCCGGAACCATCGAGACATCGCGACATAAAGTCGAATGTTCGAGACTATAATCTACATCTATAATTGTGACGGACAGACGCGATCCGCGCCGAGAGTATTCGCGAAGCCGGCGAGTGTGCGAGCGCGCCATTTACAACCTTATAACAACGCAATAAGGTCAACGACCGAGTCACCGCAGACGCGGCGCGAGCGCGTCGCAGGTAGAAAAAGGGTCGCGGGAGCGCACGACGCTTCTAGATACACCGCGTGTTATCGAGAGGGCTATTGTTTGCGCGCGAGTACTTTCTCGGGACGGCCGAATTATCTAGTATCGCGTTGCCGGCGATATAAATACGGCTCAAGTAGGGAGTCAGTCGAGTTCAATCTGAGCTTTCGGAGTGATAAGTGCGAACAAGTGATTACGAGTGACTATACCTGCGACCTAAGCGATACCTACGGACTACGAAGAACCCTGTGAACATAGTGTTTAGTGCGATTGAGTGTACGACCTAGGCGACCTACGGACTTCGATTTTCTGTGTGATTTGGCTACGGTGATTGTGTTGTGACTTGTGATAGTGTTGTGACTTGTGATTGTGTTGTGACTTGTGATTGTGGTGTGACTTGTGATTGTGTTGTGACTTGTTTATCGTCGAATAAATTCTTCTATCAAGTCAACGGTTTTTAATCCAAATCCCGATCCCCACGTTCGTAACAATATATTGAAGAATAACATAGAAAATAGGTTACATGACGCATACATTGATCACATACCTCTACACTACATCCAGCAATAGACTTCACTTATAATCCTGACCTCCCGCAGCCCCGGCCCGCCCCGCCGCGGCAGCTGCTGCAGCCGTGCTCGCTGACGTGCGGGCGCGGCGTGCCGTCGCTCGCGTGCGCCGCGTGCCTCTGCCTCTACCACCCCGCCTGCGTGTCGCACTACCGGGACACGCCGCAGCCCTTCTACTGCAAGGTGAGAATAAACACGCCCTTAGCTTTAGGTTAGCCGGGGAGTTTTCCGCGCTTAGCCTCTAAGGTGGGCTGTTGCGCGTGATGACTAAGACAAAGGAGAATCTCTGTGGCGGCCCGATGGGCGTGGTTTATCCGTGGATTGGCCACGCCCATCGATGGCAAAGCCGCTGTATCCGTAGATGGGCCACGTGTCGCACTACCGCGACACGCCGCAGCTTTCTACTGCAAGGTGAGCGAATAGACACGAGGGATGTTCCAGATACCCGAATCCGATACTTTTCACGCGAATGTTTTACGGATCTTCCTTTTTTTAAGATTCAACAATTTGTAGGATGAAATGATGTATGCAGGAGGAGTGCATAGGTGAAAGAATGTATTTAAATGAACTAGGTACCTTTATAATGAAATCAGTATAAAATACGCGCGACGCAAATCGAAACTTGTTTTGTGCGTCGTTGCGGCGAGCAGTGTCTACTATCGTTTCACGTCACTCGCGCCTATACAGATTGCATAAGATCCTCGGATCTTGACATCGAATATCCGTTACGGATCCGATCAAAATTTTTAGCTATCTGGCACATTACTAATAAACAAGACCCGGTGGTCTTGTTTATTTTGGTGCCCAATGGGCGTGGTTTATACATGGATGGGCCACGCCTCTCTTTTAAAGAATATTGTTTTTGAGTTTGAGTTTAATATGATAAACTTTACTTCTAGAACTGCCGCAAATCGACGTCCCCCCCGTCTGAGCCGCCGCCGCTGACCCACAAGTCGGGCGTGACGACGTCCAGTATGGCGGCGTCGCTGCCCGCGCCCGTGCCGCGGCGGCTGCCCGTGCCCGTGCCCGTGCCTGTGTCGCGGCCTGTGCGCCCGGAGAGGCGAGTGCTGCTGCGAATGAAGGTTTTCATTTACTGTTGAGCTTTTAACAAATTATTACAGCTAATTGAAACTAAAAGAGTATTGATTTTACAATACAAAATGGTGCCGTCACAATTCATTATTTCTTACAATTTTTCATACAAGGTTACGTTTTTGACATTTAATAAAAGTAGGTGATTTGGCCTGTCAGTCAAATACCGTATTATTTAACCACTTGAAGCTAATAAGTGTATAACCAAATAAATGTTGTTCCCAGGCGGCAAGCGGCGGGCCGGAGGGCGAGCGCGTGTGGGCGGTGTCGGGCCCCGCGCCGGCGCAGGGCGGGGCGCCGGGGCCCGGGGGCGGGGCGCTGGGCCCCGGGGGCGGGGGCGGGGGCGGCAGGGCCCCGCCGCGGCTGACCCTGGCGCAGACGCTGCCGCAGTCGCTGGCGCGCATCAACGGCCGGAGGTTCATTGTCGTGCCCCGAGCGCTGCTGCAGGGGCCCAACCAATCGGTAATGTAGTGCGTTTTCTGTACAGGGGCTGATTCTCGTTGTATTAAAAACAGAGTGCCGATTTATGTGAGGGAGGTGGCGACTTTTATGTCTCGCGTCCATCAGCCTAAAATAATAATATTTTTTGAGGGCAACACATACGATACTGGCTAAGGCAGTATAGCTGTAAACACAGTCCGAAATGAGTGGGACAGGCTTAAACTTTTTGCACATAGGAAAATAAGTTAAGACATCAAGAATGTTCTTTATCTTATATGCAAATTATTTTCTCTTTCTAATATTTAGCTCAGTTTAGGGTGGCATGGCTCAGTCTGAGTAGCGTCTATTCATATTTTTGAAATGTTTATTTAAATCTTTTTGCTGGTTTTTAATTGCCACATACGCTGACGTGCTGAACCATCAGCGGGAATGAAAGGGACAAAATAAGGAAAGGGCCATTATTTTTGTGGCAGTATTACGCTATGTTTTTTTCAAATAAATATAACAGTATTTCTCGACAGTGCTGATTTAAAAAAAGTTAATTTAGACAGATGCAGGTGGAGAAATTTAGGGGAGACCTTTGCCCAGCAGTGGGACAATATAGGTTAACAAAAAAATTTAATAAAATCTGTTTTGGTTGACTACTAAACTCGTCTTTGAAAACAGTTAGTTGAAACAAGAACATTTTATTCCAGGGCCCGTCAGACGACTGAGTCTCCCAACGAAACAACAGCGACGCTTTGTACAAATCACAATTATTTATAATGTTTACAATGGTTTTACTGAATTATCTACAATTATTCATAGTTCCTAAGATGTTTTACATAGAGGAATACTTTACTTTAAGTTAGCAATCCGGTTTGAATTATTTATCACTCGATAAAGATAGGCCTACCAAAGTTTAGCTGCTTATAATCCTGTTGTTATTTGACAACCCGCTTGGTGTTATGGTCAAGAAGTTGACTATTAGACCAAGAGGTCGCGGGTTCAATCCCCGCACAGGACAAATATTTGTGTGCATGAACATGTCTGTTTTATCTATTTACTAGCGGCCCGCCCCGGCTTCGCCCGTGGTACTTGTCCACAATTCAATGGATGATATTATACATAAAAACCTTCCTCATGAGTTACTCTATCTATTAAAAAAAACCGCATCAAAATCCGTTGCGTAGTTTTAAAGATTTAAGCGTTCATAGGGACATACAACAGACAACATGACAGAAAAAGCGACTTTGTTTTATACTATGTAGTGAAGTATATTTGTCATACAACTGTTGATTTTGATATCTGTAACACAAGTGCTTCACGGAGTCAGATTAATGTATTTGTTGTTGTGAAATATTTACTATATTCATAAATTTATTTAGCGCTAATTTAACAAAAAAAAACTAGGCATCTTTGGTAAGCCTACCTTTATCGAGAGATACGTAATTGAAACCGGGAGTAAGCGGTTATACTCATGTTACTATAGTTATCGATTTTCTACTGTTTCAGACTTTCCAGTTTAATTTCTTTCTGACAAATTGACTTATTTAACTAACACTTTCAAAGTGCCTTATAAGTTATAAAAAGGTAAAGTGCTAGCCACTGATTTTATGTAGGGATCAGTTGTAATTGTAGTGGAAACAAACTCTACAATTTGAGCTAGACTTTTATTCATTTTATAGTCTAACTGCTGTTTTTCATCAGAAATTGAAGCCTCTTAGAACCAAATCCTTTAAGACATTGAATAAGATGACACAGTAAATAGATAGTTTATTCAAAGACTGTTTTATGATTAGGTAAAGGAAATTGGACAGTGTCCTAAATTCAATCGATTTTTAGTTTGTTCATATTTCGGTAATTCTAATGATGTAATAGTGTTTTAAAAATGTGCAATTAATGTTGACAACATTTCGCTCACGGTATCCAGTATACTATCGACAACACATGAATATTAATAGTGTTTCTGGACTCCTTTTTAGCGGTATCCCGATCCAAACGGTAGGGCACCAGAATGGTACCGCATCCGTTATATTGGCAATCAGGTGTCCTTTTTCGCTTACCAACAAACAGAGAGGAGCAAATATAACGGGCCTTAAAAAAATATGGTCTGAGTCTAACACAAGAATACTTATCAAGTTTCGCACAAATATCAAATATAATTTTAATAGTATGATTTATTATATTGGAAACACATCCTAAATAATAATTTACGCCGCGCACCGTGGGTGAAATGTTGAGATAAGTAAGCCTTTATTTCATTTATAAAATGTTCTCCTTATTTGATTGTTGTGATGTATGTAGATAATGACTGGTTTTAGAATTTATTACTTAGCATAAAAATGTGGAATATGGAATATGGTAAGGAGCAGAGTAGTGGTTGTAGTTTGGAATAATTTTAAATTTTGATATGTCCCAAACATTTGCTACATGTGATACGTGTGAATATTAGAGATTCTGAAAAAGGTATTTCTAAATTACTACTTCCATTCGTTATTCTTTTTTTGGGTATTTCTTTCACAAGGAGAGTTTCCGATCTTAGTTTGTTATAAAATATAGGTAAAACTTATAGATTGATAGATAAAAAAAACTCATTGATCAACGTTTAAGATTCCAGTTTCGGTAAATAGCTATGTTAAGTTAAGGAACACACTGTGTGGAAATAACGCGGCCGAATTTAGGCAGCTAGCTGATTTGACGTTCCGTCGTGTTCTGATGTGACATACTTTTAAAAGACACACTATGCCGAAATTACGTCGCGTAATTTTGTATAGAAAATGCATTGCCGCCGAACTTCGGTCGCGTAATTTTAGCCTTGTGTGTTCCTACACTTCGTTTGTCAGTACTACAATACGACTGCGACTTTACAAATAACATTTGTTATACACGCCGTGTATAAATAAATTATACTCTGTATATTATCACAATTTGTATAAAGGAAATGTATAAACTTAGAATGTAATATATATGTTTTTGTAGTTAATTTTCAATTTAAATTGTGTTCTTTTCGTTTATATTCAGATTGAGGTAAGCCTGAAAATTGTTGCATACTCTATGGCCTGAAATTAATATAGAGTATGAATATCTGACTCTTCTGACTGGTTCAGATAATATAAATGATTGACTGTAGAATGTTTATTTATATCGCCTTTGAGTCGAGTCTAAACACCTCAATATGATAGGTAAGTCCTTATCAATTTTATTAATAGTTTAACCACTCTCTGTTAAGTTTCTAAAAGGTTATCTGTCGAGCTAATCGGCACATAGCAGATTATCAGCAACTTATCTCGGAGTAGTAAAAGTCTCCTTATATTTCTAATTTATAACTATAACATGCTTGTTAAGTTTTTCATTTGGTATGTTCTTGATAGTAATATTCAACAGGAATCTATCTAGTCATCAGTGCAGTAGGTAAGTTAAATTGGTATAATTCAGTTGTGGAGTTTACATTCAAGTAGGAAATTTAATGATTTTGCTAGCAACCGATTACAGACACAAAAAGACGGCAAGTTAGCGACACTAGTATCAGTTGAAAGAAATATATTCATTCATTCATTTATCAAACGTAGCGTGTCGTCATATGTATAGAACAGGAAATATGTTGGTTCGGGCGTTTTGTGGCTGTAGCGGAGACTATAAGGGTTGATGAAACACGTTGAATTTGCGGGCGCGGTTACAATATTTCAAAAAATTAATAGTATACAATAAGGGTTTTCGCAAATGAAAAATCCGCTAGATGGCATCAGGTAGGCGTAAGGTCTAACTGGTATGTGATTGGTGAATTTTGACATGACATTGACAGATATTTTAAAATTCACCAATGACATAGCAGTTAGATCTCAAGCCTTGCCATCTAGCGGATATTTCAATCGCAAACACTCTCGATTTCTCGCCCGCGACTGTGCTCCCGAGTTCAATGTGAAAAAGCTCTAAACATGTTACCTAACATTATCATGTATAAACAATATTGATATTAGTTAACGGGATTAAGAGCGATTACTGCTTGACGTTTCGGCTGCGTGGTCGCAAGCGGACTCCACTAATATCAATATAGTAAGGCAACGCGAATGTCTCAAGTCTTGTATTAACAACAGTTTCCCTATACAGTGAGGAGAAGAAACGCGG
Organism: Nomophila noctuella; assembly: GCA_958496325.1. NCBI lineage: Eukaryota > Metazoa > Arthropoda > Insecta > Lepidoptera > Crambidae > Nomophila > Nomophila noctuella. The sequence continues at coordinate 2,115,435 of OY292503.1, read as the reverse complement.
CCGGATAGCGAACGGAGCGGCGTCCCCGCCCCCGGGCGTGTCCCCGCGCCGCCGCGGCAGGCCGCGCCTCGACGACACCGACCACTTCACCGCCTTCTGCCACAGAGCCGAGGAGCACAAGTATAATGTGGTTGTACAGGTGAGTGCATACAATGGATCACTCACTGAAATTAGTATAGTTCGCATCTTGTAAAAAGAACGCTGGAATACAGTCACAGAGTTGAGAGAGGTTGTACAGAGAGGGAAGCAAAGGCCGCCTAATGAACCAATGACATACAGGCAAGTTTACCGCGCTTCGTCCGTTGCCCGTTTTTGCCGCGCACACGCACACACACACACACACACACACACGTGTGTGTGTGTGTGTGTTTGTGTGTGTGCAATTTAAATGTAAATATTGGACAATATTATGAGCGAATTTAAATTAACTAGCCTTCCGTCTGCGGTTTTACCCGCGCGTAATTTCTTTTTTTAAATATCCCCAATTCCCCCCACATTTTCGGGATCAAAACTACCCTATGTTCACGGGGGTTAGTGTGCAAGAACTACATACTTTAAGCAGCAATAAAAAGATTGGAGTACCTTATAGGGTGAAACTAATATTTCCCGTCAACAGTCATAATATGTACACATATTTTTTTCGCATATTGATTAAAATGCCTTATTATTATGCTCCTTATCGCTTGATAAATTTTTGACGACCCGCTTGGTGTAATGGTCAAGATGTTGCATATCGCAAGAGGTCGCAGGTTCGATTCCCGCACAGGGCAAACATTTGTGTGCATGAACATGTCTGTGTGTCCTGGTCTGGGTGTAATATGTATCTATTTAAGTATATTTGTAATACCACTGTTGATTCTGATGTCTGTGACACAAATGCTTAAGCTACTTAATACGGAGTCAGATCAATGTACGTGATGTTGTGAAATATTTATTTATATAACAAGTTGTATTGTTGCAGATATTCCAGTACCTGGGCATGCGCGACCTGGCGCACTGCGCGCGCGTGTGCAAGCTGTGGCGGCAGATGGCGGCCACGCCCGCGCTCTGGAGGCACGTGCGGATGAAAAACTCACACGTGAGTCACAATCTAACAATTAAATTATTCTTAACCTTATAACGATAAAATAAAATGGTTCGATTTCAGTTGATCAGTATAACTTTTTATTATTCATGATTCTCAAGGATCTTTTAGTCGGTATATTTAAATCATTAGTTTTTCTCTGAAAACAAAAAAAGTGTGGCATCATTTTGAATCACGCTTAGCTATCTTGTCGACAAAATAAATAAAAGTGTAACGGTGTCATTCCCTTCCAGCCTTCATGGATGCTCGAGCCTCCATAACGCGCACTCACTGGCCGCTAACTACCTATCTTTCAAAATAAGAAATCAAAAATTCAAAATTCGGTCATATCCTCTCGATATTTTTGCAATTTCGATCCTGTCTTCTAGAGTCCTACAGCTAAAGCGGCATAAAATCAAACAATTCTCAACATTGTGTCGCCCTGATGTAGTCCCGGCTGATTTCGGCTACGGCGACTGTCTTCAGCTCCGGTCTTGTCGTTGGTGTGCTCGCATGTGGCTTATATAGGGTGTAACAAAATATCCTGAAAATTATTTAAGGGCGAATTCTTTAATGGCAATGTAATCAATATCAGATATCAAAAAGTCAAAATTAATGCCTACCAAATTTTGCATTTTCTGCATTGGCCAATTTGCTCTTTCCGTCCTGTAAGCTTCGCCCCCTCTCCACTACTTTGCTTTTGGGGCAGGACAAATGTAGTAATTGTATTACACTGATAAGACACGACCAGCTGTCTTGCATGTGACAAATTTTGTACTTTTCCCAATTATTCACTCAATTTATTTTGTTGATTTTCTCGGAAACTATCGTATTAACAAAAAATTTAGTAGACAAATTTATTACATTTCCTCTAAACGATTCGCCCTTAAAATATTTGCAGTATATTTTGTTACACCTCATATAGTCAATTTTGTTTGTAAAACCCTAAAAAAACGTGCTTGTCTATTCAGGTGTCAGACTGGGGCGGGTTGTGCTCGGCCCTGAAGAGGCACGGCACGAAGTGGCTGGACCTGCGCAAGATGCTGTTGCCGCAGAACGACACTGTCTTCTGGGAACAGTTCGCGCAGCACATATCAACTGTTGACACGTTAGAGAGGTGGGTAGTGTAGTTACTTTTTGACTTGTGACTGAACATTCAGTAATTTTGTAATAATCTATGCACATTAGAGAGGTGCGGCGTATAGGGTGGTTTACGCATGATTGCTTGCATGTCTTTCTCCTGAGAGATTCGGTTATGGAAAGTTCTTTTTGGTGTAGTTACTTTTTGACTTGTGACTAATCAATCAGTAATTTTGTTATAATCTCCATAGATTTATATTCTCTGGCTCTGACTCTGGACCTGGCCTGTTGTTGATGATGTTTATAAAAGTTTTTAAGTACATATGTCTATCCGTTCCTTAGCATCCACAGTAAAAGCTTCGAGCTTAGTTTGGGTCTAGGTAATTGGTGTGTTAGTCCAAGGCATTTATTTATTTCGGACGGTCCTCCTCCTTGAGTAGTATTCCTAAGTACTGAGGTTCGTGATCATTGTATGAAATGAAACACACAAAAACTCTTGACAATTTTCTTTAATGGAGTGGTTTGCCATTGGCTTTCCCATAAATATATATGAAAGAAAGACGAAAGAAAGAAAATACATTTATTCGCAAAACCTCAACGCACACAAAGTTCATAATACATACACCAGTATAGTTCAATAAATAGAATAGCAGTATAGTTCAATAAATAGAATAATAAAATATAAGAAGAACAAAAACTAACAAGATAAAGAAATAAAACAAATGTGTGTGTTATGCCAATCAGGTCCGTACCTCAGCATGAATTACTACGGCGGCGTAGTAGACCACCGCTGTAACGCTCGTTGTTCTGGAAGGACGTCCTTATATAATAATACCCTCCGGCCGTATTCGGCCATGGCGGCCGATCTTAGGATCAGCCAGGTACACAGGATATATTATAGTGCACAAGTGAGTGCGCAGGCACAGGTGCACTCCCTATTCCTTCACTCTCATAATTCGGTGGGACAGCAATCTGACACGACCGGAAAGAGATCAGGCGCAGGACCAACGGCTTAACGTGCCTTCCGAAGCACGGAGGAGCTCGAGATGTAATTTTTCGGTCACCCATCCGATGACTGGCATCTGCGAACGTTGCTTAACTTTAGCAACCGCAGGCTGAGTGCGCTAACCACTGCGCCATGTATTTAATGTAAGGACGGCAAAAAGTTTACATTGTTTCGCTTGTGTGTCCTCAGGCTGGAGCTGTGCCGCTGCCCGGCGCGCGCGGTGGAGGCGGCCTGCGCGGCGCTGCCCGGCCTCACGGCGCTCTCCGCGCTCGCCATACGCGACGCGGCGCTGGACCCCGCGCCCCTCGCTCGCCTCACGCGCCTCACCGACCTGCGCCTCAAGAGCCTGGCCGGGCTCGCCCTCGCGCGCGACCTGCGCCCGCTCGCCGCGCTCACTGCGCTCACGCATCTCTCGCTCACATCCATCAAGGTACGCACACATATACAACGCTCGCCATCCGCGACGCCGCGCTGGACCCCGCCCCCCTCGCGCGCCTCACGCGCCTCACCGACCTGCGCCTCAAGAGCCTGGCCGGGCTCGCCCTCGCGCGCGACCTGCGCCCGCTCGCCGCGCTCACTGCGCTCACGCATCTCTCGCTCACATCCATCAAGGTACGCACACATATACAACGCTCGCCATCCGCGACGCCGCGCTGGACCCCGCCCCCCTCGCGCGCCTCACGCGCCTCACCGACCTGCGCCTCAAGAGCCTGGCCGGGCTCGCCCTCGCGCGCGACCTGCGCCCGCTCGCCGCGCTCACTGCGCTCACGCATCTCTCGCTCACATCCATCAAGGTACGCACACATATACAACGCTCGCCATCCGCGACGCCGCGCTGGACCCCGCCCCCCTCGCGCGCCTCACGCGCCTCACCGACCTGCGCCTCAAGAGCCTGGCCGGGCTCGCCCTCGCGCGCGACCTGCGCCCGCTCGCCGCGCTCACTGCGCTCACGCATCTCTCGCTCACCTCCATCAAGGTACGCACGCATATACAACGCTCGCCATACGCGACGCGGCCCTGGACCCCGCCCCCCTGGCCCGCCTCACGCGCCTCACCGACCTGCGCCTCAAGAGCCTGGCCGGGCTCGCCCTCGCGCGCGACCTGCGCCCGCTCGCCGCGCTCACTGCGCTCACGCATCTCTCGCTCACCTCCATCAAGGTACGCACACATCTACGACGAATGTTGATTGTACTTATTGTCGTATTGGGCATCGTATAGCCTTATGCACGAAACAAACATATTTATTTATTTATTCAGAATCTTACAACTAACATTACAGGTGTCCCAATGCGATAGTGTAGATTATTTAACTTACTTAAACTAACATTTGAATTTACACAGTAGCACAACACATACAATGTAACTTTTGCGAATTCTGTCAAAGCACAGTTAAAAACGTCCACGATTTTTGCAACTTCATTCAGTGTACGCAACTTTCGGTGAAATGGTGCTTCTTTGAGTTCGCGCATGCGGAATTGCGAACAGTGGCAGCTGCCACATATTAGTAACCTTTGCTTGCTTCACTCGCGAGACTCGAGAATCATTGATGTTGTTGTGGCACTATTAACTTGGCAGGGACAATATTGGACGACCCGCTTGGTGTAATTGTCAAGATGTTACCTATTACGCTAGAGGTCGCTGTTTCGATCCCCGCACAGGACAAACTTTTGTGCATGAACATGTCTGTCCTGGTCTGGGTGTTATATGTATCTATCTATTTAAGTATATTTGTTGTACAACTGTTGATTCTGTCTGTAACACAAGTGCTTAAACTACTTAACACGGGGTCAGATCAATGTTAACACGGGGTCAGATCAATGTATGTGATGTTGTGAAATATTTATTTATTTATTTATTTATTAATATTAATAAAATCGTTCCAAGTTGAACATCGGTCCTTCGAGTCGGATTCTCCTTCGGATTGGTCCTAATCAATGAATTATAATTCTCAGGAGCTGGGGTGGTGCGCAGCGGAGGTGATCGGGCAGCTGAGTCAGCTGGAGTCGCTGGAGCTGGGCGAGTGCACGTTCCGCGCCGAGTTCGCGGGCGTCCTGGGGCGCCTGGCGCGGCTGCGGCGACTGCGCCTGGAGCGCGGCACGGCGCAGTGCGCGGCGCCGGCGCTGCTGCGCGCCCTCGCCCGCCTGCCGCGCCTCACCAGCCTCGAGCTGGTCAACGTGGACGTGAAGGTACGTGCGGCGCCACAGCCACAGCCACAGCCACAGCCTGGAGCGCGGCACGGCGCAGTGCGCGGCGCCGGCGCTGCTGCGCGCCCTCGCCCGCCTGCCGCGCCTCACCAGCCTCGAGCTGGTCAACGTGGACGTGAAGGTACGTGCGGCGCCACAGCCACAGCCACAGCCACAGCCTGGAGCGCGGCACGGCGCAGTGCGCGGCGCCGGCGCTGCTGCGCGCCCTCGCCCGCCTGCCGCGCCTCACCAGCCTCGAGCTGGTCAACGTGGACGTGAAGGTACGTGCGGCGCCACAGCCACAGCCACAGCCACAGCCTGGAGCGCGGCACGGCGCAGTGCGCGGCGCCGGCGCTGCTGCGCGCCCTCGCCCGCCTGCCGCGCCTCACCAGCCTCGAGCTGGTCAACGTGGACGTGAAGGTACGTGCGGCGCCACAGCCACAGCCACAGCCACAGCCTGGAGCGCGGCACGGCGCAGTGCGCGGCGCCGGCGCTGCTGCGCGCCCTCGCCCGCCTGCCGCGCCTCACCAGCCTCGAGCTGGTCAACGTGGACGTGAAGGTACGTGCGGCGCCACAGCCACAGCCACAGCCACAGCCTGGAGCGCGGCACGGCGCAGTGCGCGGCGCCGGCGCTGCTGCGCGCCCTCGCCCGCCTGCCGCGCCTCACCAGCCTCGAGCTGGTCAACGTGGACGTGAAGGTACGTGCGGCGCCACAGCCACAGCCACAGCCACAGCCTGGAGCGCGGCACGGCGCAGTGCGCGGCGCCGGCGCTGCTGCGCGCCCTCGCCCGCCTGCCGCGCCTCACCAGCCTCGAGCTGGTCAACGTGGACGTGAAGGTACGTGCGGCGCCACAGCCACAGCCACAGCCACAGCCTGGAGCGCGGCACGGCGCAGTGCGCGGCGCCGGCGCTGCTGCGCGCCCTCGCCCGCCTGCCGCGCCTCACCAGCCTCGAGCTGGTCAACGTGGACGTGAAGGTACGTGCGGCGCCACAGCCACAGCCACAGCCACAGCCTGGAGCGCGGCACGGCGCAGTGCGCGGCGCCGGCGCTGCTGCGCGCCCTCGCCCGCCTGCCGCGCCTCACCAGCCTCGAGCTGGTCAACGTGGACGTGAAGGTACGTGCGGCGCCACAGCCACAGCCACAGCCACAGCCTGGAGCGCGGCACGGCGCAGTGCGCGGCGCCGGCGCTGCTGCGCGCCCTCGCCCGCCTGCCGCGCCTCACCAGCCTCGAGCTGGTCAACGTGGACGTGAAGGTACGTGCGGCGCCACAGCCACAGCCACAGCCACAGCCTGGAGCGCGGCACGGCGCAGTGCGCGGCGCCGGCGCTGCTGCGCGCCCTCGCCCGCCTGCCGCGCCTCACCAGCCTCGAGCTGGTCAACGTGGACGTGAAGGTACGTGCGGCGCCACAGCCACAGCCACAGCCACAGCCTGGAGCGCGGCACGGCGCAGTGCGCGGCGCCGGCGCTGCTGCGCGCCCTCGCCCGCCTGCCGCGCCTCACCAGCCTCGAGCTGGTCAACGTGGACGTGAAGGTACGTGCGGCGCCACAGCCACAGCCACAGCCACAGCCTGGAGCGCGGCACGGCGCAGTGCGCGGCGCCGGCGCTGCTGCGCGCCCTCGCCCGCCTGCCGCGCCTCACCAGCCTCGAGCTGGTCAACGTGGACGTGAAGGTACGTGCGGCGCCACAGCCACAGCCACAGCCACAGCCTGGAGCGCGGCACGGCGCAGTGCGCGGCGCCGGCGCTGCTGCGCGCCCTCGCCCGCCTGCCGCGCCTCACCAGCCTCGAGCTGGTCAACGTGGACGTGAAGGTACGTGCGGCGCCACAGCCACAGCCACAGCCACAGCCTGGAGCGCGGCACGGCGCAGTGCGCGGCGCCGGCGCTGCTGCGCGCCCTCGCCCGCCTGCCGCGCCTCACCAGCCTCGAGCTGGTCAACGTGGACGTGAAGGTACGTGCGGCGCCACAGCCACAGCCACAGCCACAGCCTGGAGCGCGGCACGGCGCAGTGCGCGGCGCCGGCGCTGCTGCGCGCCCTCGCCCGCCTGCCGCGCCTCACCAGCCTCGAGCTGGTCAACGTGGACGTGAAGGTACGTGCGGCGCCACAGCCACAGCCACAGCCACAGCCTGGAGCGCGGCACGGCGCAGTGCGCGGCGCCGGCGCTGCTGCGCGCCCTCGCCCGCCTGCCGCGCCTCACCAGCCTCGAGCTGGTCAACGTGGACGTGAAGGTACGTGCGGCGCCACAGCCACAGCCACAGCCACAGCCTGGAGCGCGGCACGGCGCAGTGCGCGGCGCCGGCGCTGCTGCGCGCCCTCGCCCGCCTGCCGCGCCTCACCAGCCTCGAGCTGGTCAACGTGGACGTGAAGGTACGTGCGGCGCCACAGCCACAGCCACAGCCACAGCCTGGAGCGCGGCACGGCGCAGTGCGCGGCGCCGGCGCTGCTGCGCGCCCTCGCCCGCCTGCCGCGCCTCACCAGCCTCGAGCTGGTCAACGTGGACGTGAAGGTACGTGCGGCGCCACAGCCACAGCCACAGCCACAGCCTGGAGCGCGGCACGGCGCAGTGCGCGGCGCCGGCGCTGCTGCGCGCCCTCGCCCGCCTGCCGCGCCTCACCAGCCTCGAGCTGGTCAACGTGGACGTGAAGGTACGTGCGGCGCCACAGCCACAGCCACAGCCACAGCCTGGAGCGCGGCACGGCGCAGTGCGCGGCGCCGGCGCTGCTGCGCGCCCTCGCCCGCCTGCCGCGCCTCACCAGCCTCGAGCTGGTCAACGTGGACGTGAAGGTACGTGCGGCGCCACAGCCACAGCCACAGCCACAGCCTGGAGCGCGGCACGGCGCAGTGCGCGGCGCCGGCGCTGCTGCGCGCCCTCGCCCGCCTGCCGCGCCTCACCAGCCTCGAGCTGGTCAACGTGGACGTGAAGGTACGTGCGGCGCCACAGCCACAGCCACAGCCACAGCCTGGAGCGCGGCACGGCGCAGTGCGCGGCGCCGGCGCTGCTGCGCGCCCTCGCCCGCCTGCCGCGCCTCACCAGCCTCGAGCTGGTCAACGTGGACGTGAAGGTACGTGCGGCGCCACAGCCACAGCCACAGCCACAGCCTGGAGCGCGGCACGGCGCAGTGCGCGGCGCCGGCGCTGCTGCGCGCCCTCGCCCGCCTGCCGCGCCTCACCAGCCTCGAGCTGGTCAACGTGGACGTGAAGGTACGTGCGGCGCCACAGCCACAGCCACAGCCACAGCCTGGAGCGCGGCACGGCGCAGTGCGCGGCGCCGGCGCTGCTGCGCGCCCTCGCCCGCCTGCCGCGCCTCACCAGCCTCGAGCTGGTCAACGTGGACGTGAAGGTACGTGCGGCGCCACAGCCACAGCCACAGCCACAGCCTGGAGCGCGGCACGGCGCAGTGCGCGGCGCCGGCGCTGCTGCGCGCCCTCGCCCGCCTGCCGCGCCTCACCAGCCTCGAGCTGGTCAACGTGGACGTGAAGGTACGTGCGGCGCCACAGCCACAGCCACAGCCACAGCCTGGAGCGCGGCACGGCGCAGTGCGCGGCGCCGGCGCTGCTGCGCGCCCTCGCCCGCCTGCCGCGCCTCACCAGCCTCGAGCTGGTCAACGTGGACGTGAAGGTACGTGCGGCGCCACAGCCACAGCCACAGCCACAGCCTGGAGCGCGGCACGGCGCAGTGCGCGGCGCCGGCGCTGCTGCGCGCCCTCGCCCGCCTGCCGCGCCTCACCAGCCTCGAGCTGGTCAACGTGGACGTGAAGGTACGTGCGGCGCCACAGCCACAGCCACAGTCTGGCGAGGCAAGGCGAGGACCAGGAGAAGCGGAGACCACGAGGAGGACCTACAAATGAATAGCAAACGCGCATTGCGTGACGTCACCCGCTCCATTTCTCACACATCCATGACTTCCGAACCCAAAATTCTGTCAAAACTGGTTTTCTTTTTAAATAACCTATTTGTCTTCTACAGGTTGGATTTGACGACGCACTGGCCGAATGTAAAAACATCCAGCGATTGCTGATAATACCGACTTACGTGTCGCAGTCGGCGACTACCAACAAACAGGTAAGAAATTCACGCTACAGGCACATTTTGTTGCATTTTGAACCTTATGGTGCTATTTATCCGTGTCACATGGATCGGGCCTTTGCTATTACAATTTGAACCTTATTCGTATGTTGTTACGGTAGGTGCTGAGCGGCGTCCTCCGGCTGAAGGACACGCTGACGCACCTGATGTGGGGCGTGACGATCGAGCTGCTACGCGTGACGGAGTTATTCATCGACCAGTGCGAGCAGGCGTGCGACGCCAAGAGGCGCGACGTGGGCGAGTGCATCCCCGTGCTCAAGCCCGTGCCCGGCTGCAAGCTGCCGCTCGAGCACCACCACGTGGCCGGCCCGCCGCAGGTACACACGCAGACACACACACGCACAGACACACAGACACACAGACCAGTGCGAGCAGGCGTGCGACGCCAAGCGGCGCGACGTGGGCGAGTGCATCCCCGTGCTCAAGCCCGTGCCCGGCTGCAAGCTGCCGCTCGAGCACCACCACGTGGCCGGCCCGCCGCAGGTACACACGCAGACACACACACGCACAGACACACAGACACACAGACCAGTGCGAGCAGGCGTGCGACGCCAAGCGGCGCGACGTGGGCGAGTGCATCCCCGTGCTCAAGCCCGTGCCCGGCTGCAAGCTGCCGCTCGAGCACCACCACGTGGCCGGCCCGCCGCAGGTACACACGCAGACACACACACGCACAGACACACAGACACACGCCCACACACACACACACACACAGACACACACTCATACACACAAGCATTAACCGTGCACTCGTACCAGCACACGCCCAGATACACACACGAGCATATTCAAGCGAGAGAGCGCGCACGCACGCGCACACACACATGCGCGCGCACGCCCGCACGCCCTCACGTATGCATGCACGAACATGCTCGCATTTACACGGTCATACACAAGCACGCACGCTCGCGCATATTCAAGCGAGAGAGCACAAGCACGCATATTCAAGCGCCCAATACATGCGACAGCAAATCCTATTCTTACTTAAACGCCCTGACACACTCATGCTCTCAATAGCCTATTCTGGTGTTTGAGTTCATTTTTACTTAAGCATCGGTACATTCCGTGGATGCAAACTATGTTCTGCATTGAGACACTTGTACTCCACTCTAGCTTTTAATTAAATATCTTTTGTTCCTTGCAGGTGGAAATCCTCCCTCTGCCGACGTTACAACGACTACTATCAGCTCAGCTGCCGAACACGAAGCTGAAACTCCTGCGCATCCCCTTCCACGCCACCTGGCGGCAGTCGCTGGCGGACTTCCAGTAACACACACACACACACACACTCGTGACGTCACAGCAACACACACGTTCGTTGTGACGTCAGAGAAACACACACTCGTAGTGGCGTCACAGAAACACACAGACTCGTTGTGACGTCACAGAAACACACAGACTCGTTGTGACGTCACAGAAACACACAGAATCGTTGTGACGTCACAGCAACACACACAAGTGATGTCACGACACTCTGGCCTCGACCTCCGGCGCGTTACGCTGTACGTATTGAACTTGATTCATGACTATTAAGAAACAAAGGAAAACTGGAGACTATAATACAAACAACATAAGCGACAGTCCATAAGATTATACAAAAGACAGTCACCATTCATCAGTCGAAATTCAACTTTATGCCTGACGGATACGGTTCAATATCAATGAGTGTGTTGGTGATTGAAAAATCCACTAGATGGCAATACGTAGGCGTGAGGTCAAACTGCTATGTCATTGGTGAATTTTGACATATCTGTCAATGTCATGACAAAATTCACCAAACACAGACCCTATGCCTACATACTGCCATCTAGCTGATTTCCCATTTGCGAAAACCCTCATTAAAAGAATTTGAACAGTTGTAGTATAGTCTGATGCGCTCAAACAATAAAGATCTGTCTAAAACCTCCAATCAATTTTTAACTTAATGCCTGACAACTTTGGTTCAATATCTATTGAAGACTTGTGATAGCTTGTTCACTTTACTACGTTGTCGATGACATTCTTTATTATTTTCGGTATTTTTATTCTATTAAGAAATGCTTTAACACTAATCGAAAGCACTTCTAGTTAACGTGTACATGACGGCAAAATATTATTAACAGGAATAATATTTCCTTTTCTTGCATCGTTGGATGATAGCCCATATTATAAATATCTATTATTACAAGAATAATAGTTTCTGTTCGTGTATCATGGGATGAATACGTATTAAATTGACATTAAATTATACAAGTTGTATGTTTTTTGGCGAATAGAATCTGCAAGGCTATGAATAAACGTGAAATTGTCTAGCAAAGACATTTAATTGTTTAAATAAGAGTTACTTTCCTTATAATTCTGGCATAGACTTGGACCAAAAATATATTTACGTATACAAAAAATATTGTGTTATTTTTTTCTTATGACATTTTATATGATTGGTAGTAAAATTATGAAATTCATTTTATATCTATAGACATTTGTCATCTACACTTGTAAATTTTTGCTGACTTAAAATAATTGAAGTAACAACATCTACATAATATGACTTTCAAGATTAATCGCAATATTTCCACATTTAAATAGTTTTTTTGATCATTATATAAAATGCATACATATTGTATTGCATTACTAAATATACATTTACTAAATAAACATTACTCAATAGAATTGACGCTTTTTGTCATTTTTAAATATGCAAGCTTTGACCGGAAAGTAATTGACTGACGACTTAACAGAATGTTCTGTACCCCCGCGATTGAAATATGACATACAAACATACATTTTTACATCCCTACTGCTAGAGATCACATCATTTTATTTACTCCTATTTTGGCTCACAACTGTAAATTATTTTCATAATAATAAGCCATCATACAAACTACAATATTTACATATTGCCTAATACATCGCCTTTATAAATTGTATATTAGGTAAGTACATAAATACGCAACCCAATGATAATTGTGACTCAGCTAATACTGTGATCTGAATGCGTTTAGTTTTACTAAATGTTTAAAATTACATGTCAGAGTTGTAAACTATTGATTATCTTGAATAAACTAAGTAATTTGATTGACAAAATAACATTCATTACTTCTTAAATATCCCGTACAGTTTCGTGCTCCCTTTGTACTTTAACTTATCCACACGGATTTATAGGAAAAACTATTTGTACATTGTACAATTAATAAGAGAAAAAGGCATTGAAAGTACATTTCAAATGCTCAGTTTACCGGCTATACTTCACTACATTATTGTGATAAACGACTTAAATGATACTTCACTACAATGAAACAAAGATTCAACTTGAGAAATACATTCAAACAGTTCAAAAATAATACTAGATATAAGGCTCTATAGAACTAACTTTCAACTGAGTTTTTCGCAGCTTTTAAATTTTATTTGCGAAATAATTGATTTTTACCGTTAATATACAAAAACCCAAGATACACAATCAACGTCTCAAAAACTTCCCCTAAAAATAAGTGCAGAATGCGCCTATTTCAAACAGTCTTGCGTCATCCGCGTCATCGCAATTTTGAACACTCCCTTGTGAAAACAATCTTAACTGATCTGAATAAGGTTTAATTTGCAAATAATAATGTTCATAATTTAACTTTGAGTTGTTGGTGACAGTATTGACTGTTACTTTTGTTCGAGACTGTGCATCTTGGGTTTTTGTATATCAATGATTTTTACCAAAGTTAAGGGAATTCGTTTCAGACCCAAACTTAATCTGTTACTTACATGTAGGAAAATATACATAGCTAATTATATTTACTCATGTTGTGTGTATGTCCAGTGACTTTACTTTGATATAGTTGTTTTATTGTACTATACACAATACTATAATAGTGTAATAACTACCGCTGATTAATGAATATCGATAGATGCGCCGAAAAAATTTGACAGTTATGCTATCCTTTTTCGCCTTAATATGAATCACGTGTGATAGAGCAAGATGGCAGACGCACGTATTCTCGCCGCCTGAACTGTCAAGTGGGATGACGTCATTGTCGTGTGGCCGTCGTCTTCTGTTGAGAGAAACACACAACCCTTAATCGGATATAGGGGAAATAGTTCCCACCTTAAAATGAGCCTTATGTCCTTGACTTAAGGTCGAAAACCAATGAAAAAATTGGCCATGTTATGTCCGATTAAGGGTATGAGCAAAGTAAATTTTTGAAGTTTTGCTGGAGACACTTAAACGTGACATAAGGAGCAACAATGGTATTCATTAATCAAAGGTAAAATACATTGCATATTAGCGTTTTGTTTGAGTTATCCAGATTTAGTCTCGGGTCATTTATGTAGTTTAGATATCAGTAAGTGTAGTAATTATCTCTAACTGCACTAAATATTACAGGTGGTACAGTCAGCGCCAGATAGATAGTGTCACTCAGGATACTCAAATAAACGTCATAAATATGGTTACAGACATATCGCCAATCTCATTTTTGAACACTAAGGCTCGTATTTATAAATCGCTCTCAACGAGATCGAATTTGAGCGCCAACTTGAGGTGTTGTTATATATGAGAACGACACATCAAGTCTCTGAGGTGAGAGCGATTTCTTAATACGACCCTTTGAGTGCTTCGATGCCTTTGGCGCGATGACTGTTACCATATTTATGGCGGGTTTCTGAATCGACCTATATGACGTTTTGAATGTGTCGACTTTTGGAACGAATATTATGTTGTCAACAATGTGAAAACTTGGTCTGTATCGATATTATTTAATATTTGGTTGCGTCTATTTATTTGAGTACCCCGAGTGTCAATATCTGGTGCTGACTGTTGTATAGATACTGGATATGCATATTACCGCTTTTATCACGTTTTATTTTATTATATTATGTGTGGCTTGATTTTTCTAATTCTAAATTATCTTGTACGAATGCCGTATTGTGATTTCTCCTGGATGTAAAATTATTTAGCTTTTGTCGGAACGCGTCGAACTATTTATAAGTTATGAATTCAAAGATATCGTTCTAAGTATGCATTTCGCGTTCCTAATTAAGCTTGATCGTAAAAGGCGCAATATATAATTTTACTCACAAAATTATCATAATAGGATGTAAAATGAAATATATATCAGTTAATTGTAAAATTACTTTTTATTATGATTATGTTAAAATAAGTATTGTAAATATTTTTTTAAACGTAGTCTAGCGGATCAGTGCCTGTAACATGGTTGGTTTGAGGTCAATACATAGATGGTTATAGTAATACTATTGTGTGTATCGTTAATTTTAATAAAATATATATAAATGAACCTTTGAAATATAGGGACTGATATATTCTTTATAAATAGTTGATAGAAATTATGTGGCAATGATTGAAGATATATTTTTTTTAGAATTGTATATGTGTGCAAAGTACAACATTGACCGTTAGAGGCTGGCGCCTTGTGGCGAGCGAGGCAGGTGAAAAAGTTTAGCATGCGCTGTGTTTTTGTTAAGATCTCAAGTATTTTATCACAGGTGCCTACGTTAAATACTGGTAATGTTATACTTTTGTATTTGGAGCCTGTGGTAATGGACATTGACAATATTGAGGATGTGCAGGGCCGTCTTTCACCTATTAGAGACCCTGGGCACATGGGCCTCTAATTTGGTAATGGTAGGGCCCCCCAGACCCTGGTTTTGGGGGCCCAATCGGTTGTGAAAGGATCTGTTCCATGGCTCAAGATGAAAGAGTAAAACTGGCTCTTAAATTCAAGACGAATGCTCCTGATGGTTGTAACATTAACTTCGTCTGTCTGAATGAAATTAACTGTTACAAATCAAAAAGTGCATTCTTGAAAGTTTAAAATCTGATAGAAGCTTAGTTTGATCCAGTCCATATTTATCAATAAGCTGTAAATTCATCTTACTGTTGTCAATGCTCCATTGTCCAGGCATTTTGGTGTACTATTGTATTTTTCCATTCTTTCTTACTATCTCTTCCCACGCCATCATTCATTGTTCCTGTTTCGGCTTCGATCATATCACTGCAGTTGTGATTTAGTTGTTTATCCCTTAACCTTCATTTTCGATCTACTAACACTAAAATTGATTGTCATCTTTGCAAGAGATACTCCTGTATCACAATTTTAAATTATTTCTGTAAGGGCCATGACTTGGATTTGTAAAAGCAAAGCTTTTTAATATTATTTAGACGTAAAGTCTATATATTGTTTATAATCTCTTGAGCATATTTTCTTGTATTTTATTGTAGCGGATAGTTTTTGAGGGATCGCCCCAGCGCCTGTTCTTTTTTTTTTTGTAAAAATTGTGGATAGAAAGATATTGCGTTTCAACGACGCGCGCGCAAGTCGGAGGACGATCTTTATATATTAGGTTAATGATAGAGTCAAGACAACTTTGCTAGTAAGCATAGGCGACTTATAAAATAAACGGTTGCCCAAATTAATTTTGTTTTATTGGTATCACCCTGCCTGTTTGAAAATATTAAAAATACTGTTTATAAAATGATACTTAATAATTGGACAAATGATTACATTATCACTACATAATATTAAAAAAAGTCGCTTTCTCTGTCCCTTTGAATGCTTAAATCTTTGAAACTACGCAATGGATTTAGATGCGTTTTTTAGGTTTCCGAAGCCAAAGGAAAAAAAACGGAACCCTTATAGATTCGTCATGTCTGTCTGTCTGTCTGTCTGTCCGCCAGTCTGTCACAGCCACTTTTTTCCGAAACTATAAGGACTATACTGTTAAAACTTGGTGTGTAGATGTATTCTGTGAACCGCAACAAGGCTTCATACGAAAGTAGAAAAAAAATTAGGGGTCCCCATAGTTATAACTGAAACTCGAAATATTTTTTTTCATTAAACATATACGTGTGGGGTATCTATGGATAGGTCTTTAAAAATTACATTGAGGTTTCTAATATCATTTTTTTCTAAAGTGAATACTTTGCGTGAGAGACCCTTCCAAAGTAAAAAAAAGTGTATCCCCCCCTCTATAAAAGGATGATAAAACTAAAACAAATATATGATGTACATTACCATAAAAACTTCCAACGAAAATTGGTTTGAACGAAATCTAGTAAGTAGTTTTTTTTAATACGTTAAAAAAAGAATTTGTACGGAACCCTCAGTGCGCGAACCCAACTCGCACTTGGCCCATTTTTTAATAGATAGAGTTCAAGAGGAAGGTTTTTATGTATAATATAAACATTTTACCTTCCAATAAAATTTGTATTATGTTTCCTCAGACGTCCGAAGTCCATTATGAGAGAGAACGTCCGTTTTCTTCCGTGGATGTCGCTAGTGTCGCCACTTCCCGTACATAAAATGCTCTTGAGCGCCCCCTAACGTGAACTTAAAAATCATTTTGACAAGTTAACTTGCCTTCATTTTATACGATACTGGTTTTTGATTTGACTTTCAGAATATGCTTTATGCATAGCTGGGCACCGTTAATAAAATAGTTAACTTCGTTAATCGTTAATCCGCTACAAAAAAAGTTAGCTTCGTTAAACGTTAAAGCGTTACATTTCGGAAGAATTAACGCAAGTTAAAGTTAATCGTTAATCCGTTAACTGTGTTTAAAATTGCATTTTTATATCGTTGCGTTAGTGATCTTATAAAACCTGTTGGTTGGCTTAGGTTCTGGAAGTTAACAGGTACCTAAGAAACAAAATACTTGTATAATTCAAATAAATGTGTAATCGAATCGTCGGACATTAGGTGCACAGTCCCATTCATAAACATTAACATGTTGAAGTTCTCGTCTGAAAGCGAGGCTCGTTTTGGTGCTAAAATGTCTTTACCCGTGGAAAACAGACGTTCAACAGCAGCGCTTTAGGGTATAGCAGTATTGTATTTAATAAATAGATTTATAAATTTCTGTTCCCAGAGGAATGCAGCATCGTTAAACGAGGCTTTCGATTTCATGACAAGTCACATTTTAACGAGACTGTGCGCTTTACGCTTTAAAGAGTTGGAGCTATTTGGTTTTTCTATAGACTGAGTGACAGAATTAAAAAAGTCTTCCACGTCATCATCGTTGTTACTCGTATTGCTCCCTTGACTCCCTTCGCCATTTAAACTGCCACGCGCCGCGCTCGCCGCGCCCGGCACTGTCTAAACCCTTTTTTTCGCGCCTCGTCCCGCGGAGCCGTGCGGTAAATAGTAGGCATTGGATTGACGATTAACGGACTTCTGCATAATTAACGGAAGTTAACATGTCCGTTAACATTTTTTGAAGTTAACTTAAAAGTTAATCCGTTAATCAAAATGTTAACTTCGTTAATTAACGATTAACGGATTAACGAGTTAATGCCCAGCTATGGCTTTATGTTGCCAATTTGCTTTGGCAAGAATATCGTATATAGGATCTTTTTCTAAAAAGTTTAAAGACGAAACTTTCGACCTACATCTTCTAGGGGACGCATGTATATCAGCTTCTTTTAACCATCACTTTTGACACATACACAAATTATAGTGAGAGTAGCGGGCTTAAACGGAAATTCAGTTGTGATGAATAATAGCCTTGGAAGAGAAGATAAGTAAGTTCTAGCTTTTGGTATAGAAGTATTCCAGTAGATGCCTAGATATTCGATCCACTGAGTTGTATTGATGATAGATATTTGAATGTTTACACACATACCTAGCGTGGCTAGGAAAGTCAAGGCAGCCTTCACTTGTGCTCCGAGTATGTCCTGGTTAATGTACACTGCAATAATTTATCAAGTACATGTACTTTACTCCCTTTGGAGCAAAGAATCTCAGCCGTCCAATTTGTTTGGAGGCAAACATTCTTGGAGCTGAGGTCAGGCCAATTGCAAGACAACTCATTTGAAAAGACAGCCCTTGGAAGGAACTGATATTGTACTGAAATATGGTAGCATGATTGACTGATATCCAGCTTGGTTAACAAATCATTCCTAAGAAACTTAGGCCTTGATGGTAAACAAGCGAAAATGTTTCGCCGCTAAATATTGATTTAATTTTAAATTACTCGATTATTTCCGTTGTTCTTTGTTATTAAGAAACAGGTGAAAAATAAAAGATGGAGTCATCGGCACTGGTTCCAAAAGACCGCTGTGGAAACTGATGTAAAACCTTTGAGGTCTGTAAAACTAAGGGCGGAGTCTGAGTAAATGGTATTAGGGCGCCTTTTATTATTTCCAGGGTAGCCTTGGGCAGATCGAAAAGCGACTTTCTGATAATGCTAACACCAGCCGACCGAAAATGTACTAGAGTCATTAATGTTTCTCGTGGGAACGGGTACCACTGGTATTTCGCTCCCCCCCCCCCCTTCTCTCGTCAAATTATTAATTTCCTTTTCGAAAAGTCGAGATATTTTTGTTACTTTTATTAAGTTGTGCTGGTGCGCTTTGAAATGACCTCTCCTGGAAGGATGTTAACAGCTTGGGAGATAAATGTTAGTTTATCCTGCCTCCTACTTTATGTACATAGGCTGTTTTTCCCCGCACAGGTTTTTGACATAAAGAAAACGCGGATCGAAACGCACCTACGCGCTAGGTAAGAAGTAGTAGTAGAAACATTTTCATTTGGAGTTAACATTGCGTTAGAAATCAGCGCAAAACTACGATATATCTACGTAGTAGGGTCCTCGAGTCCTCGAGTTGTATCAGCTCCTCATTGACCTTCAGCTCGGCGAAAGCCGGATAAACTTCGT
This sequence comes from Nomophila noctuella, assembly GCA_958496325.1. Lineage (NCBI taxonomy): Eukaryota > Metazoa > Arthropoda > Insecta > Lepidoptera > Crambidae > Nomophila > Nomophila noctuella. The sequence continues at coordinate 2,096,383 of OY292503.1, read as the reverse complement.
ACTTTATTTGAATGTCATTTTCACGGATCGCATTCCACTCGGGAGAATCAAACCTTTGCATACTTGTAATTGTTTCAACCCCGCTCGGGATAGCTTTGTACATCGATATGTTAAAATTAGCGATATTATCACAACTGATTATTTTCTCCCCCGACAGTATACCTACATGTACATTAGGATTAGGAGCGGGAGATAGGTACAGTCGTTTTCTGCGAGCCACGCGACACACCCGATCCGAATACCAACGAGCCCGCGGTCACTGCTATAATATTGTAAAAAAGACTCACCAGTTGCCGGATCAATAAGTCAAACCTCCATTCCAAATCCGCCTCCCGCACGTAGCCCCGCCGTCGTGGCCGCTGGCGCAGGCGAAGACTCGCGCGGCGACGCAGGAGCAGCACGATGCCGACGCGGCGATGCCCCGGCGCGCGACGATTCCGCGAACGAATCACGATCACTAACACTGCCTCCACTATCCGATGAAATCAACTGCGACCGCGATCGTGTCCGGGAAATTCTCGATGACGCGGCTCACGCGGGTAGATTACTCATCCCGCTGATAACGATGAATGTAACGGAAAATCCAAAAATATCGGAAAATAATACTCTAAGTATTCACTCGCGACTAAATTTTCTACTTTAAACACCTAAATTTAAGAAAATCACGAAAATAAATCGTATTTATTTCTAGAGACGTGTGCACGGTTCGAAAAACGACGCAACAATGAACCAGAAATGGCGGCAAGTTAACTTGTCAAAATGAGTTTTAAGTTGACGCTAGGGGGCGCACAAGAGCATTTTATGTACGGGAAGTGGCGACACTAGCGACATCCACGGAAGAAAACGGACGTACTCTCATAATGGACTTCGGACGTCGTACGGAACACATAATACATGCATTATATAGTAGAGAAACTCTAATAAACTTAGTTGCACCCGTGCGAAGCCGGGGCGGGTCGCTAGTTATAAAGAAAATGACAAATTGTTTAAACATGTTTATTACATACATATAATCTCTATAAAACATCCAATACATTTTCTTAACATCAAAACCTTACGCATTCTAGTAACAACTCGCATACATATTCTAAAAGCAGACCTCCACATATTAATTATCGATTGTAAAATTTTGATTTCATATAAAGTATTACTCGAAATATGTTCTTCATTTGAATCTAGTTATTTGCAAAGGTAAAACAAAAAATAAATCTTTAAAACAATTCGCCATCATATGTATAACAGTAAATAAATACATTTTTTTTAAAATAAATATCTATTATTTTCCTTAAAAATAAATTTTGATGAGACCTTATTACGCACTAGACAACATAAGAGAGAAAAGCATTACGACTTAAGATAAATAACAAATTATACTTTCTATGCAAAATATATTGTGCCCAAACCGAATTCATAATAGCTATTTGTCTACATGAATAAAATTGAATACTTCTGATATACGCAAACAACACATACATATAAGAATACTCTTTATAAATACAGTTTTCCTGTTTTTTTTCATTATTTCGCGCCAACAACACATATTTTTGATGACTTATAAAGTGTTAGAAATATTTGTAGAGTTAAGTTGTACAACTTTTATAGGACTGATTTCTCTGGCTTCCATTTAACTCGGGGAAAACTATATATTCGTGAAATAGGTACATGTTTTGTACTGTGTATAATTTATGAGGACAAATTTTAAAACCACCCCCTCCTAGCCTCCTTAAATTTTGAGATTTAATTCATAACTTCCCAGCTCCGTATCTTTCATTTTTACTTTCAGTGTGATGTAACATGTATACCAACTCCTTAAAATTTTTATTTCGTGGGTTTTACACAAAACCCTTGTGTAGGTTTAAAATATATATGTAGGTTTAAAAGGCCCACATTAATATTTTCATATATTTTAATTTTTGAGGGGGAAAATTGTCAAATGGGAATATTATAAGGGTCACAAAAAAAAACGTATTACAGACAACCTCCTGGACCGAGACTATATTAGATGGATATTTTTTTTATGATCCTTAAATCCTGCTTGACAATTTGAACGTGAACAAAATTCTAAAGGCTCCTATGAGTGACACTCCACTAAAGCTGAGATGTGCCAGCTGAGCGGAGATGTGGCGTTATCAACCAATAGGGTTTTAGCTAAAAAACATGACCATCTCGTAAATTAAATCCTATTGGCCGCTTGTATTTGTATGTATGTACATACAAGTCAAGAAATAAAAAAATGATAGAGTTGGTATACACGTTACTGCACTCTAAAAATAAAAACGGCACCATCCTTCAAGAAAAGTATCCGTTACTTCTGTCCTCTAAAAGTTCTCCTTCAAGAAGTTGATAAGTCCATTAGTGGAGCCATCATGCGTGGTGACAGGACCCGGAGCCTGCAGTTCTGGCTCGATAGCCTTGGCCAGCTGCTTGCCCAGCTCCACGCCCCACTGGTCGAACGAGTTGATGTCCCAGATCACGCCTTGAGTGAAGATCTTGTGCTCGTACATCGCTGGAAGGTTATAAAAAGGTTAATCAACTTTATTTATTTATTTATTTAATAAGGTACACCAACAGCATACATTTAAAACACATATAGAAGCAGTTAAACTTAAATTCTAGTACATATGCCTTTTATAGGCGTACACAGCATTCTCCGAAACAAACAACGACGTAAGACGTACATATTAGCTTAAAATAACATATATATAAAATTTAAAAGCTTTATATGGAAAACCCTAGGAGAGGCCTATGTCCAGCAGTGGATTGCGATAGGCTGATGATGAATCAACTTTATATGCCAAACAAAAAGATGAAAAGATATAATGAGCAAAAACTCACTCCTACTGACTAAAATCACAAAGTGTTCAAAGGATAAATATCCTTAACTGACAAATAATTTGGGTTTTTGTAAATGAAAAATTCGCTAGGTGGCAGGAGGTAGGCGTAGGGACTAACTGGTAGCTGTGACTGTGATTGGTGAATCTTGACATGACATTGTCAAAATTAGCCCAATGACATAGCAGTTAGACCTCACGCCTACGTATTGCCATCTAGCGGATTTTTCAATCGCAAACACCATCATTAAATCTCAACAAATTATTTATGTGGTAATAAATCAGGATCATAGCTGCACCGTATCCACAATGGATATCAATGGGATACAGAAGTAAAACTACGCACAGTGGTAAGATCTTCACAGACCACAAGTAAAATATATCTTTACAACTTTTGCGCTATGTTTCTGCTGGTTAGTAAGGTCTAGATCAGTGGGGGAGGGTATGTGGTTTAAAAAACAGCAACGCACATGAGACCCTTTTGGAGAAGTTTATATTCACGGGCTGCGGTGATCACTTACAATCTGGATAAGTTCTCGCTTGCGCTCTTCTTAAAAAAGATACAAATTAATTCATCGTCGATTAAAGTGTCCGACCACGTAACTCCATTTTTTTTTCAAATGTAATTTTTATATTTTTGTGTCACTAAGTTTTTCGTGGTGATGTTTTTTGTGTCTCCTGTAAAATGTTATCCGATGTAGTTACGAGGTTTGACACTAGCCGATGTTATGTATTTGTTGTGATCATTCTCTCACCGATGAGTGCTCCAAGGATGAAGGGCGTGACTTTCTTCACGACGATGGAGTTGGTGGGGCGGTTCCCCTTGAACACCTTGTGCGGCAGGATCTTGGCCACCGCCTCCGGGGCCATGCCTGACTTCTCCAGCTCGGCTTTAGCCTGAGAACAAATAGTGTAAAACGAATTTATTAAATAATAGCGGCCGTCCGCGACTACGTCCGTGTGGATTTCGGTTATACCGTCCGCGTCACATGGACTTTCCAATACAAAAAGATTTTTTCAAATCGGACCAGTAGTTCCGTAGATTAGCGCGTTCAAACAAACAAACAAACATACAAACCAACTCTTCAGCTTTATTATTAGTATAGATATTATACACTAACTAGCAGCTGCCCGCGACTTCGTTCGCGTGGGTTTTGGTTTATCCCATGAGAGCATTTAATCGGGATAAAAAGTATCCTATTACCTAAGTCAGCCAATACCCGGCCAGTATACCAAAGGAGACGATCCATTTTGGGCTTGATTGTGCATGGATAAATTATATACCAAAAAAACTGTAAATTTTTGTTAATTAACCTCTATAAATAACAACGGAATAGGCTTTGGCTAACTTAAGTTAACTGCATAATTATATATTTTTCATTATCAAACACACTTTATAAACGACAAAGCACTATATTTTTTAATTTTTAACTGTCTTCGAAAACGCACCTAATAACATAACAGATTAAATAATCGATTAGAGAAAATCGATAAGCGGAGATTAAATTAAATGCATCATGCTATATATAGATCAGTGCATTATGGTTTTACGTCATACGTCAATGTCAGTCCTGTCACTTGATGTCACCCCATATAGATACGGCAATAATTATGAATATTCATGCATGATTTTAACATATTTGGCCGTTGTATTCAGCTATTAAAATTGGGCAAATGTAATCTTTTGAAGTGTTCTAATTGGTGACCAATTTGTAGCCGTGCACATCCAGGCCCCAGTTTGTATGAGAAACGGATTTCTCCTTTCATCAAAA